>JAJHZJ010000319.1:0-1200000 GCA_023548195.1 Bettongia penicillata ogilbyi
ATTGGGAATTTTGTTTTTTTTTTATAGAATTTGTATTCTGATTCAACATTACTTAACCATCATTTAAGCATTAACTTAAAATCAAAGTTTAGATAATGGCAGATGTTAAGTGCAGCATATGCTAATTTAGGTTTTTGTATGATATAAAATCTGGTCAATTGGAGCTTCATAGGGTTGCCTTTGTCCCTAACTTGGAGCAAAAAGGGATATGTCAGAATCCTGGAATATGTCTTTGTCCAAGAATTTTATCCACTTTATTATGTTTACAACTTGTATAAAGCAAAAGAATGTGTTTAATTATTGTGAGCAATAGTTTTGCTCATATTATGAGGCTTGCCAAAAGAATAATAAAAGATGAATGAATCAAATAAAAAAAAATCTTTTCATTTTTACAACACCATAATTTCCCCCAGTATCGCTTTTCTTACCACTTCCAGAGACTCACCCAATATGCCAGATAGTTTTTCAAAGACTAAAAAAGAAAGAACACAAAAATCTGCATAATAAATCTGTACATTGAAAAAGTCTGAAAATTTATGCAACACCTGTGGATATGTGACCTTTGCAAAGGGGTGGGTTTAGAATTATAACTCTTCATTTGAATCATGCTTGCTTTATACTTTTGTAATGCTCACTTTTGAATTTTTGGGTGTGTGGTTTTTCTTTTCATTTACATTGTTGTAATCATTCTGTATATTACTTTCTTGGTTATGTTTGCTTTATTCTGTAGAATATATTCTATATTCATCAGATTCATCATTCCTTACAATACAGTAATATTCCTTTCCATTCACATGTCACAATGTTTAGTTATTTCCCAATCAATGGGCTCTGTTTCCAATTCTTAAATATTGGAAAAATGTTGCTATGTAATTTTTTGGGTATATGGGGAATTTCTTTACTGCTGGCCTCTTTGGGGCATAAGCCTGGAAATGGAATCTCTGGATCAAAACCTATGAACATTTTATTCCCTTTATTTGCATGATTTCAAATTGCTTTCCAAAATGATTATGCTGATTCACAGTTCGTCTACAATGCACTAGTGTAACTGTCTTCTCTAACCCTCTTAATCACTAACGACTACCATCTTTCATCACCTCTGACAAATATTCAGGCGATGAGGACAACCTTCAAGGTTGTTTTGATTTTGTATTTCTCTTAGTATTAGTGATTTGGTACAGTCTTCCATGTGGTTGTTAATCATTTGAAATTTTTCTTATGAGAACGGTGTGTTCATACACTTTAGCCAAAATGGCTTTTGGTATTACATAAAACTGTTTGCAATTATATATATCTGTGTGTGTGTGTGCGTGCGTGCATGTGTGCGTGTGCGTGTGTGTGTGTGTGTGTGTGTGTGTCTGTGTGTGTATCTTGGATAACAAACACTTATCTGAGAAATTTACGAAGGTATTTCTCATTCATTTGCTTTTCTTCTTATCCTAAGGGCATTAAATTTGTCTGTTCAGGATTTTTTCAGTTTCATATAATAAAAGCTATCTATTTTATCTTTTGTAATTACCTCGTTTAAGAATATATCGCCTACACATAGCAGTGAATTGAATCTATAGTAGTTATTTGTGTGCTTTAGTAGATGGTCACCAGATATCTAATGCATTTTTTAGTTTTTTTTTGGAGTGTGATTTCTTTTTCTATTATTGCCTTGTTATTTTATTATTATTATGTAAAATGAATAAAGTACTAGACATGAAGGCAGGAAGACTTATCGTCCTGAGTTCAAATCTGGCCTCAGACTTTACTAACTGTATGACTCTTAGCAAGTCACTTAACCCTGTTTACCTCAGTTCCTCATCTGTAAAATCCATCTGAAGAAGGAAAGAGCAAATGACTCCAATATCTTTGTCAAGAAAACCCCAAATTGGGGTTACAAAGAGTTGGACATGACTAAAAAGCTGAATAACAGGAAAATATAGAAATGCATCTGATTTTGGAGGATTAATTTTGTAAACTGCAACTTTACTAAAGCTACTGATTTTCCAGGACTTTTCAAGTATACCACAATATCATTAGCAAGTTGGGATAGTTTTATCTCCTTCTTGCCTATCATTACGCCTTTAATTTTTTTTCTCTTCATTTATTGTTATTGTTAGCATTTCTAAAGGTATATCAAACAATAAGGGAGAGATTAGATTATCTGTTTTTCTCACTTGTTTATTGGAAAAGTTTTAGTGAATCCCTAATGCACATGATGACTGCTTTTGGTTTCAGATTTACATAATATTAAACAAACATTCTTGACCAGTCCTTTGTAGGTTTGTTTTTAGAATAAATGAACATTGCATTTTGTCAAAGGCCTTTTCTGCATCTATTGATGTAATTTTGTGATTTTGGATGTTTTGCTTTTGCTTGCATCCCTCATACAAATCTAATTTGGTTATAATTAATGATTTCTTGGATAAATCGATAAATCTTGTAGTTTATTTGATGGAATTTTATTTATAATTTTTGAATTGACCATTAACGATATTAAACTTTCCTTCTGTGTTTTATTCTTCTCTGGTTGAGGTATTAGTACAGCATTTGTCTTAGAAAAGGATTCTGGTAGGCTACTTTCTCAGTTTTGGGGAAAAAATTTGTGTTGTTGGAGGACTAATTGTTCTTTAAATGTTTAGTAGAATCCTTCTGTGAATCCACTGTAATCACACTTTCTCCTCTCCCCTCCCTTTGATAGTTCCTTTATAGCTAGTTTTATTTCCATTTTTGAGATTGGGGTATTTAAAATCTCTATTTGGTCTTCCGATAGTTGGAGTCTTTTATATTTTTGGAGCTATTTCTCCCTTTTGTGTTCTTAGTTTTTTTAAGCATATAGCTGGATAATAGAATCTGACTATTCTTTTTATTTTTCCTTGCTTTGTTGTGATTTTATCTTGCTCATTTGCTACTTTACTGTTTTGATTTTTTACCTCTGTTATAAGTAACAAATTGACTGGAGATCTCTCAATATTATTAGTCTTCTCAAAGAACTATCTTTGAGCTTTATTTTTTATTTCTCTTTTTTGTTTCTAATTTAGCTTTTTTTTCTAGTTTTTATCTGCTCTTTTGTGTTTTTTTGAGTTTTTGCTTATTTGTTAGCTTTTTAATTTAAAAAAAATAAATATGAAGTATATTATTTGTGTCTTTTTTTCTATTTTGTAAATGTATATTTGTAAAAGTAGGATTTTCCCTCGGAGCACTGAATTTACTGACTCTCAGCAATTTTGTTATATTGTTTCATCATTTTCATTCCCCCCAATAGTTATTAAAATGATGATATAATTTATTTAGCAGATAGGTGGCACAGTGCATAGAGTGCTAGGTCTGAAGACAAGAAGACTTACCTTCCTCAATTCTAATCTGGCCTCAGACACTTACTAGCTATGTGACCTTGTGCATGTCATTAATTCCTGCTTGTCTCAGTTCTTTATCTTTATGAACTACAGAAGAAAATGGCAATCCATTACAGTATCTTTGCCAAGAAAGCCCCAAACAGGGACATGAAAAGTCAGGCAGGACTGAAAAATAACTGAGCAATAACAGTGATTTGTTATTTGACCATTGAAAATAATCAGTGTGGTGCTGAAAAATACACATATTCCTTAGCAGAAACATTTAGAAAGTGTCATAATTCTTTTAGCTCTTGTTTCTCCAGCAATTTGTTCAGTTATATATTTTCTCTTTTGTTTATCCTTCTGTTGAATTTATTCCAAACTGAGAGAGGGATATTTAAATCTCCTGGCCCTATCGTTCTTGTCTATATCTTCTTAAGCTCAGTTAATAATACCTTTATAAATTTAGATGCTATAATTTAGAGCATATAAACTTAACATTAATATTGGATTGTTGTCTATGGTTCATTTCTGCGCAATGTTGTTTGTCTTTTTTTAGATTTGGAAAGTTTTTGCTTTGTCCGATAGCATGATTAAAGTTCTTTTTTGGATTCCCTTGATGCATCATAATATTTTTCCCTGCTCCCTCATTTCTATTCAGTGTATATCCCTGTTTTTTAAATGTCTCATAAGCAAAACATAATGGGACTTTGTTTTCTTATCCAATATATTAATCTTTCTTATTTTTTGGTTTTACTTTACTGTTTAATTCACTAACATTTAAAGTTTCGGAAGTAAGTTTTTATTTTCGCCTATTTATCTGTAATATTTTTTCTAAATTAGTAACTTTTCCCCCTTCTTCTGTAAACAAAATGCTATTTCTTATCTTCTCTTTTACCTTAGTATAATTTAAAGCAAACCATTCCCACCAGTTCTCTCTCGATCACTTTCATGTACTCCCATCCTGATTTGTTAGCCCTTTCTCTAGTTTTGGTGTTTTGTTAGTTCTTCTTGATTTTCATTTTATTTTATCTAGTTATTTAATTCTTCCTCTTTTTAGTCCACCTAATCAAGTAAAGTATCGTCCTACTTCCATCCTTCCTGTTCAACTTGTTTTGTTATGTTTTAAAATATAATTTTCTGTGACTTTTTTTTAAAAAAGAGTGACTTTCCTTAATTATCTTCCTTTTTTACTTCCCTTTCTATTCATTCTAATCTAGACTTTTTTTCTTAGATTCGTGGGGTCTCAGATTATTTACTTCTTTTATTCTCTGTATTCCTCATGGAATTAAAACTTTCCATGTACCTATTTCCGATTCTCTCTTCTAAAGAGTTTCCAATGTTGCCTTACACATCTTCTCCCTTAATATCTTTTTTTCCTATTGTACCTCATTCTTAGAAACATTAATTCCTGTGGGTGATAGTGAGGAAATTGTCCTACGGCATGAATCTTTCTATGCCCTTGATTGCCTACTTCATAATTGAACTTTGTCTGTTTCCTTGGTCATTTTTCCCATCTTACTTGAAATTTATTCCCTGCATTCATGCTTTATCACTCTTAAGTTACCCCCAGGAGTCTAATTTCCAAATTCCAGAAGCAAGAGCAATTCTATTTAAAATAAATATAGATAATATAGAACACTTTTTTAAATTTGTTTTCAGTGTTCCACAATCACTACCAGACAACTTAGATTTTTTTTATTTCCCTCCCTTCCCCTGACTTCCTCTCACTCCCCCACTCCCCCCTCAAGAAGACATACAATTTTATATAGATTCTGCACATACATTCCTATTACGACATTTTCACCATAGCCATGTCGTAAGGAAGAATTAAAAAGAATAGGAGAAATCATGTAACAAACCAAAAGGTAATAAAAAAGGAAATGATCTACTACAATCTGCGACTGAAATGTATAGTTCTTTCCCTGCATGTGAAAATATTTTGCCTTAAAAGACCACTGGGTATTTTTTAAGTCCTTGCATTGCAATGAAGTTCTAAGTCTACCAGAAAAAGTCTTCGCTCACTGTGTGTTCTGCTCCGTTCACGCAGCATCAGATCATATAAGTCTTTCCAGGCCTCTCTGAAGTCTTCCTGTTCATCATTTCTTAGAGCACAATAATATTCCGTTGCATTGATATGGCATAATTTATTCAGATATTCACCAGTTGATGGGCATCCCCTTGATTTCCAGCCTTGGCCACCACAAAGACTGCTGCTATAAATGTTATTGTACAGGTGGGACCTATTCGTATTTTTATGATCTCTTGGGGATACAGTCCTAGTAGCTGTATTGCTAGTGACCCTTTGTAACCCTTTGGGGATAGTTCCAAATTGATCTCCAGAATGGTTGGATCAACTCATAGCTCCACCGACAATGAATTAGTATTTCAACTCTCCCACATCTTCTCCAACATTCATCGTCTACCAGTTCTTTCATGTTAGCCAATCTGATAGGGTGATGTGGTATCTCAGAGCTGTTTTGATTTGCATCTCTCTATTCAAGAGTGATTTGGAGTATTTTTTCATATAACTGTAGATAGCTTTAATTTCTTCCTCTGAAAACTTCTTATTCATTTATCAATTGGGAAATGACTTGTATTCTTCTACATTTGACTTAGTTTTCTATATATTTGGAAATGAGATCTTAACCACAGACACTAGTCACAAAACCTCTTTCCCAGTTTTTTCCTTCACTCCTAAACTTGGCTGCATTCCATTTGGTGGAGAAAAACCTTTTTCAGTGTAATGTAATCAAAATTATCCATTTTTCCCTTCATAATGCTTTCTATCTCTTCTTTAGTCAAAAATTCTTCCCTTTTCTGTAAGTCTGACAAATATACTATTCCTTTCTCCATCAATTTGTTTATAATCCCACTCTTTATACATAGATTATGTACCCATTTGGACTTTATTCTTGTATACAGTGTTAGGCATTGGTCAATGCCTAGTTTCCCCCACACTGTTAATCAGTTTTCCCAGCAATTTTTGTCCAACAGTGACTTCTTATCCCAGAAGCTGAGGTTCTTGGATTTATCAAAAAGTGGATTGCTGTATTCATTGCCTATTCATCTGTCTTGAGTACCTAGGATATTTCACTTTTGTACCATTCTGTATCTTAGCCAGTACCAAGCGGTTTTGATAATTTCTGCTTTGTGATATAATTTGAGATCTTGTGGTGCTAGGCCACCTTTCCTAACATTTATTTTCATTAGTTCACTAGCTATTCTGGACCTTTTGTTCTTACAAATGAATTTTGATACTATTTTTTTCCAGCTCTAGAAAATAATTATCTCATAGTTTGATTGGTATGGCACTTAACAAGTTAATTAATTTACACAGAATTGTCATTTTTGTTATATTGGCTCCGCCTGCCCATGAGCAACTGATATTTTTCCACTTACATATATCTGTCTTTACTTGTGAGAAAAGTGTTTTTTAATTGTGTTCATATAGTACTTGAATTTGTTTTGTCAGGTAGACTCCCAAATATTTTAGAGTGTCTACCTTAGCTTTAAATGGGATTTCTCTATCTCTTGCTGTTGGGCTTTGTTTCCAATATATAGAAATGCATAAGATATGTTTTGGTTTATTTGTAACCTCCAACTGTGCCAAAGTTGTTTATTACTTCAAGTAGTTTTTTACTTGACTCTCTGGGATTCTCTAAGCATATCATAACATCATTTGCAAAGACTAATAACTTAGTTTCTTCATTGCTTATTCTAATTCCTTCAATATCTCTATCTTCTCCAAGGTAACATTTCTAGAACAATATGGTATAACAGTGGTGATAATGGACATGCTTGTTTTACTCCTGATCTTATTGGAAATGGATCTGGCTTATCTCCACTGCTTATAATGCTTGTTAAAGGTTTTAGGTAGATATTGCTTATTATTTTATGGAAAGTTCCCTTTATTCTTATGCTGTCCTGTTAGGAATGGGTGCTGTATTCTGTCAAAAGCTTTTCTGCATCTGTTGAGGTAATCATGTGGTTTCTGTCAGGTTTGTTGTTGATATGATCAATAATGCTAATAGTTCTCCTGATGCTGAACCAGCCCAGCATTCCTGCTATGAATCCTACCTGATCATCATATATTATTCTCATAATAAGTTGCTGTATTCTTTTGTGCTAAAATCTTATTTAAAATTATGCATCTATATTCATTAGGGAAAGGGTCTATAATTTTCTTTTTCTGTTTTGTCTCATCCTGGTTTAGGTATCAAAACCATATTTTTACCATAAAAAGAATTTGAGATGACTCCTTCCTCAGTTTTCCCAAACACTCTATATAGTGTTTGAATTAACTATTCTTTAAATGTCTGATAGAATTCACTTGCAAATCCATCAAGCCCTGGAGATTTTTTCCTGGGGAGTTCATTGATGGTTTGTTCAATTTCTATTACTGAGATGGGGTTGTTTCAGTATCCAACTTACTCTTCTGTTAATCTGGTATCACAGGACCCCCACAACCACCACGCTCAGTAGGAAGCCCTGATGTGGTTACCTGCCTCATTTCTCAGAAGAGAAATCCTCAGAGACCCACCTGAGGTCTCATAACTAGTAAGTGCTGGAGCTGGGCTGTGAGCCTAATTCTTCCTGAGTCTGAAAAATTCAGTACTCAGAAAGTGGGGAGAGGGATTAGGATCAAGCAAAGGTGTGAGAAACCACCTGGCATAGGTAGAGGGACTTGCTTTAGTGAAGAGCCATGAGACAAGTAGGAGACTAGAGAAAATGGTAACGAACAATTTTCAGGAGTGCAGAAAGGGAATCAAGAAAAGTGCAGTTAGGTGCCCTCAATTCCCTAAAGGAAGGAGGGAAATAAGTCTACAAATGAGAGTGTGCGTATGGTGTCCAGTGTTTTGGTTGAGGGCTTGAGGAGACAGGGAATGGTTTGGAATAGTCAACAGGGGAAATGACCAAGGAAATCTGCTACTCAGGTCTCCCACAATCTGCTTTCCCCAAGCATTCCTTAGCAGGTCACTGATCATGTACACAATACCTAGGACAATTAGACAAATGTGACTCCTCTTTCTCAAGCATGTATGTTGTTAAATTCCTTTCCCTCTCTTGCAAAGTAGGAAACATATACAAGGAGAGGTATTAATTTGTCCAGGGACAAACTGTTACACTGAAATAAAGGACTTTAATATCATCCAGATGAGGAATTTATTCAGAAAAGTATGTAGGTGAAGAAACAAAAAGGGCCCAAGGCTCTTAGTTGCACAAGAGGCTCTGAATCCTGGTGTCTTTGGGATAATATGCAATATGGAAAGTTATAAAGAGTATTATCAATTTAACCACCTGGTTTCTTATTGGTAGAGGAGATCTGCAGACACTCAAGTGAAGCGTAGAATGGTATTCTCGTGGTGAGGTGACAGTAGGGAGCGGAAGTACAAAAGCCATTTCCAAAACCAGATTTACACAAAGTCGTGGTTAGAAAACAAAATGGAGTTATTCATAATATTATTAATGTAAAGTGGCTCCTTAACAGAAACAAGGTTCAAGACCAAGTGTTCTGTCTACAAGTCTTCACTCTTTCCTTTGGATAATACTGCCTCTTGTTCACAAATGGAGAGAGCAGGGAGGCTCTCTGGGTCTCAATTTCCTCATCTATAAAATTTGGTAGAAAAGAAAGCCAGAAGTTCCTTCTTGATAGGGTGAGAGTGGGGCTTCCATGAGATCACGTACGAAAAATACGAGGTGTTTTTTTTTTTTTAATATAAATTTATTTATTTAACTTTTTACATTCATTTCCACAAAATTTTGGGTTCCAAATTTTCTCCCTATTTCTCCCCTACTCCCACCCCAATACACCGAGCTTTCTAATTTTCCCTATCACCAATCTGCCCTCTCTTCTATCATCCCTCCCTTCTCTTGTCCCCATCTTCTCTTTTGTCCTGTAGGACCAGATGACATTCTATTCCCCATTAACTGTATTTCTTATTTCCTAGTAGCAAGAACAATAATAAACAATTGTCCCTAAAACTTTGAGTTCCAAATTCTCCCCATCCCTCCCTCCCCACCCATTCCCTTTGGGAAGGCAGGCAATTCAATATAGGCCATATCTGTGTAGTTTTGCAAATGACTTCGATAATAGTCATGTTGTGTAAGACTAACTGTATTTCCCTCCATCCTATCCTGCCCCCAATTGTTTTTACTCTATCTTTTCATCCTGTCCCTCCCCGAGTGTTGACTTCAAATTGCTCCCTCCTCCCATTGCCCTCCCTTCCATCATCCAACCCACCCTGCTTATCTCCTTCTCCCCCACTTTCCTGTATTGTAAGATAGGTTTTCATACCAAAATGAGTGTGCATTTTACTCCTTCCTTTAGTCGAATGTGATGAGGGTAAACTTCATGTTTTTTTTTCTCAACTCTCCTCTTTTTCCCTCCACTAAAAAGTCTCCTGCTTCCCTCTTGAATGAGAGATAATTTACCCCATTCCACTTCAGCCTCTCTCCTCCCACTATATTTCTCTCTCACTGTTTACCTTAATTTCTTTTAAGATATGGTCCCATCCTAATCAATTCACTCTGTTCTCTCTCTCTGTGTGTGTGCGTGCACGTGTCTATGTGTGTGTGCACGCACACATGTACATTTGTGTGTGCGTCTGTGCGTGTGTGCATGTGTGTGTATGTGTGTGTGTGGTCCCACCAACTACCCAGATGCTGAAAAGTTTTAAGAGTTACAAATATTGTCTTTCCATGTAAGCATGTAAACAGTTCACCTTTGGTAAGTCCCTTATAACTTCTCTTTGCTGTTTACTTTTTGATGCTTCTTCTCATTCTTGTGTTTGAAAGTCAAATATTCTTTTCAGCTCTGGTCTTTTCATCAAGGATACTTGAAAGTCCTCTGTTTCATTGAAAGACCATATTTCCCCCTGAAGTATTATACTCACTTTTGCTGGGTAGGTGATTCTTGGTTTTTGTCCTAGTTCCTTTGACTTCTGAAATATCCTATTCCACGCCCTTTGATCCCTTAATGTAGAAGCTGCTAGATCCTCTGTTATCCTGCTTGTATTTCCACAATACTGGAATTGTTTCTTTCTAGCTGCTTGCAATATTTTCTCCTTGACCTGGGAATTCTGGAATTTCGCCACAATGTTCCTAGAAGTTTTTCTTTTAGGATATCTTTCAAGTGGTGATTGGTGGATGCCTTGAACACTTATTTTGCCCTCTGGTTCTAGGATCTCAGGGCAGTTTTCCTTGATAATTTCATGAAAGATGATGTCTCGGCTCTTTTTTTGATCATGGCTTTCAGGTAGTCTCATAATTTTTAAATTGTCTCTCCTGGATCTATTTTCCAGGTCAGTTGTTTTTCCAATGAGGTATTTCATATTCTCTTCCTTTTTTTCATTCTTTTGGTTTTGTTTTATGATTTCTTGGTTTCTCAGAAAGTCATTAGACTTCATCTGTTCCATTCTAATCTTGAGAGAACTATTTTCTTCAGTCAGCTTTTGAACCTCTTTTTCCATTTGGCTAATTCTGCTTTTGAAAACATTCTTCTCCTCATTGGCTTTTTGAACCTCTTTTGCCATCTGAGTTAGCCTATTTTTCAAGGTGTTATTTTCTTCAGCATTTTTCTGGGTCTCCTTTAGCAAGGTATTGACTGGTTTTTCATGCTTTTCTTGCATCTCTCTCATTTCTCTTCTCAGTTTTTCTTCCGCTTGTCTAACTTAATTTTCAAAATCCATTTTGAGCTCTTCTATGGCCTGAGCCCATTGGATATCTACTTCGGATGTTTGGGGTACAGAAGCCTTGGCTTCTATGTCTTTCTCTGATGGTAAGCATTGTACTTCCTCATTAGAAATGAAAGGAGGAAACATTATCTGTTCCCCGAGAAAGTAGCCTTCTATGGTCTTATTTTTCTTCCCTTTTCTGGGCTTTTTCCCAGCTAGTTACTTGACTTCTGAGATTCCTCTCCATCCCTGCCTAGATCCACCCAGCTAGTGCTTAGGGTCTGAGATTCAAATGCTGCTCCCCAGCCTCAGGGCTTTCAGCAGCAGGCGTGGCTGCTATTCAATATCAGCTTAACTTCTGTTGCTCAGGTAGGGGCAGGGTCACCTCCCAGGCTCAGTTCCTTCAAGGGGTTTATGCAGAGACCTTCAGCAATGGACCGCAGCTTCTGCCTTCTTGGGGAGCCCGGGTCTGCTGCTGTCCCTCTCTCCTCTGCTGCCTCCTGAGGGGACTGCAGTTATGTAGACACCCCGCTCCCCTCTCGGCCAGCCCAGAAGTCTCTCTCACTGACCTGTAGTGCCTGTCACAGAGGGACCTTCATGGCTGCTGGAGGTTCCATCCCTGAAACCTGCTCGGATCTGCTCCTCTTGTGGCTGCGCGACCAGGGCAGGACAGTGGTGGGCTCTCCTGTCCGGTGTGTGACGGACTTTAGGTGCCGGTTTTTCAGGGTTCTCTGGAACGGAAATCTCCTCCACTGTGTTGCTGCGTGGCTTGCACTGGTCCTGAATTTGTGGGGAGTTCTTTTTACAGAAAATTTTTGGGCTGTGGGTTCAGAGCTAGCATATGTGACTCTCTATTCCGCCATCTTGGCTCCTCTCCAATATGATGATAAACTTAGAGAATTCAAGAGAATAAAGTAAAAAACTTCTTCAAATAATTACCAACTTTAGCAAAGTTGCAGACAGAAAATAAACCTACATAAAACATCTGCATTTCTATATATTACTGGCAAAATTCATCATTAAACGACAGAAAGATACAGTCCATTTAAAGTTAGTGTAGACATTATAAAATATTTTGGAATCTACCTGCCAAACCAAACACAGGGACTATATGAATGAAATTACAAATTCTTTTCACGCAAACAAATTCAGATTTAAATAACTAGAAAAATGTCAGTTGCTCATGGGTAGGTCAAGCTAATATGATAAAAATGAAAATTCCAGCTAAAATGATTTTCTTATTCAGTACTATACAAATGAAAGTACCAAAAGTTATTTTATAGAGCTAGAAGAAATAACACCAAAATTCAACTGGAAGAACAAAAGGTCAAGGATATCAAGGTGACTAATAAAATGAAATACGAGGGAAAGTGGTCTAGATTTCAAATTTTATTATAAAACAGCAGTCATCAAACCACTTGCTACTGCCCAAGAATGAGAAGGGTAGATCTCTGAAATAGGTTAGGGACACAAGACACCGTAGCCAATGATCACAGAAGTTTCCTCTTTGATATATCCAAGTATCTCAGATTCTGGGATAAAAACTCAGTATTTGTCAAAAAAAATAAATAAAATTAAATAAAATAAAACAACTGCGAGCAGTGCTGGAAATTATTGTGGTGGAAACAGAGCATAGAGCAATGCTTGACTACATATACCAGAATAAAGTCCAAGTGGATACAAGACCTAGGTATAAAGGCTGAGAGTATAAAGAAATTAAGGGAGCAAGGAAATGTTTATCTGTCAGATATATGAACAATGAAAGAATTTGTGAGGAAGCAAGAAATTTAGAACATTATGACATGCAAAATAGATAACTTTGATTATTTTTAATTGAAAAGATTTTACCCAAACAAGATGAGGAGGGACACAGAAAACTGGGAAAGAATTTTCGCAACTAGTGTCTGGAATAGAGGCCTCATTTCTAACATATGTCTGGAACTGAGTCAAATTTATAAGAGGACAATTCATTCATCAATTGAGAAGTGGTCAACGGATATGAACAGGAAGTTTTCAGAGCTCCCTCTGAAAACCAAATGTATCTATAATCATATGAAAAAATGCTCTGGATCACTATTGATTAGAGAGATGCAAATCCAAACAATTCTGAGGTACCACATCACACTTCTCAGATTGACTAACAGGAAAATGATAGATGTTGAAAATGTGTGAGACTTGGATCACAAATTCATTGTCATTCAAGCTGTGAACTAATCCAACCATTCTGGAGAGTAATTTGGGACTTATGCCGAAAAAGCTATAAAAATATACAGGCCCTTTGACCCAAAAATATTGTTTCTAGGACAGTATCTGAAAAAAGATCATAAAAACGAGTAAAGGACGCACATGTACGAAAATATTTATACTAACTCTTTTGTGGTAGCCATAAAGGAGAAATCCAGGAGATATACATCAATTGGGAAATATGGGAACAAGTTGTGGTGTATGAATATAATGGAATCCTATTTTGCTATAAGAAATAATGAGCAGGTAGTCTTCAGGAAAACCTGGAAAGACATACTGGAATGTAGGTTCAGTGAAGTGAGCAGAAGCAGAAGAACTGTACACAGTAACAGCCACAGTGTATAAGGACTGATTTTGATATGCTTAGCCCTTCACAGCAATGCAAAGACCTAAAATATTTCTAAAGGACTCATGAGGCAAAAGGCCATCTACATCCACAAAAGAACTGTGAAGTCAGAAGGTAGAGTGAAACAGACTATTCTCTTTTCTTACGTTTCACTGTGTTTTCTTTGTTTTTCCCAAGATTCTCCCATTCATTAAAATTCTTCTACACAACATGACTGGTCTGTAAATGTATTTAATAGAAATATGTGTAGGCACCACATCAGATTTCATGCCATCTTGGGGAGGGAGATGGAAGGAAGGGGGAGAAAATTTAAAACTTATGGAAGTGACTACTGAAAACTGAAAACAAATAAAGGACATAATTTTGGGGAAAAAAAACCTGTCCATATCTTTTGATCCAGCAATACCAATACTAGGTATGTATCTTAAAAAGGGTAGAAAAATACCCACGTGTTCAAAAATATTTATAGGAACTATGTTTTTGGTGGGCAAACACTGGGAATTGAGGGAATGTTCATCAATTAGAGAATGGTTGAACAAGTTGGAGTATATGAGTGTGATGGAATACTATAAAAATGCTATAAAAGTGCTACAAAAATGATGGACGGGTGGTTTCAATAAAACATTGAAACTGATGCTGTGTGAGAGGAGCAGAATCGGGAGAACGTTGCAGTGAGAAACAGCAAAATTGTGCGATGATCAACTTTGATACACTTATCTCTTCTCAACAATGCAATGATCAGATGTGTTGTGTTTGTCTTTCATTTTTGAAAAGTATCATTACATGGGAGAAATGATGACATGATTTGCACTTTTCAATTTGGAATTCAAATTTGGAATTTGGTTTTGGAATTTGCAATTTGAATTTGGAGTTGGAATTTGTAACTGGAATTTGGAGTTGGAATTTGAAATTGATATTCGGAATTAGAATTTGGATTTGGAATTTCTATTTGGAATTGTAATTTGGAGTTTGGATTACATATTTGGAATTTCTATTTGGAATTGTAATTTGGAGTTTGGATTACATATTTGGAATTTCAATTTGGAATTGTAATTTTGAGTTGGAATTTAGTATTTGGATTTGGTATTTGCAATCAGAATTTAAAATTGAAATTTTAAATTTAGAGTTTGAATTAGGAATTGGAATTTGGAATTGGAATTTAGAATTGAAATTCGTCATACAATGTGGAATTTGAATTCTGAACAGAAATGTAGCATTTTGATGAGTATTGTAACTTGGAATTGGAATTTGGAGCTGAAATTTCTAATTGGAATTTGGAGTTGTAATTTGAAATTTCTTATTGATATTTGGAATAGGTATTTGGAATTCGAATTTGGAGTTTTGGTTGGTATTTGTAATTGGAATTTCCGTTTAAAATTTGGAATTGGAATTTGGATTTTGGTAGATTAACTGGAATTTGGAACTAGAGTACGGAATTGGAATTAGGATTTTTGAATTGGAGTTTGCAATTTGGAGTTGAAATTTGCTATTTGGAATTGGAATTTGGACAACGAATAGGGAAATGAAATTCAGAAGTGGAATTTGGAATTTGAATTCGGCATTTGGAATTGAGTTTGGAATTGCAATTTGGAATTGGAAGTTTTTATTTGTATTTGGAATTTAGAATTAAAAATTTTGTAATTGGAATTTGGAATTTTCATATGTAATTGGAATTCAAAGTTGAAACTTGTGATGTGGTGTATTAATTAGTATTGGAAATTGGAAGTGATACTTGGAATTTGGAGTTGGAATATTTAATTTCGAATAGGAATTTGGAATTTGGACTTGCAATTCAAAACTGGAATTTGGAATTTGGAGTTGTAATTTGGATTTGGAATTTTTAAATGCAATTTGGAATTTTAAACTTAAAATTGGGATCTGGAAATGTAGTTTGCAAGTGGAATTTGGAATTTGGAGTAAAAATTTGGATTTTGGAGTTGTAATTTGGAATTTCAATTTGAAATGGAATTTGGAATTTGAATTTGGAACTTCAATTTTTAATTGTAATTTGGAACTTGGTACTTCAATTTGGAATTAGAATTTTGGGTTGGAATTTGCAATTTAGATTTTGAATATGTAATTATAATATGTACTAAGTATTTGTAATTAGAATTTGCAATTGAAAGTGGAATTTTAATTTTGTATAGATATATGACATTTGAATTGTAATTTTGGTTTGTAATAGTAACATCTAATTGGATTATTCAAAGAAAAAAGTAGAATTAAACTAAAGAGAAAATTCGGAAGTGATTTTCGAAAAAAGTGCAAAGCTCCAGAGATGTAAGGTACAGCTATGGACAAAATTCAAGGATTGCCAGTATCTTAGGAGAAATTTGCAACTTGTCTTTCCCAGTTGGACCATTGAGCAATAAATAAGATTTGTTGTAATGTAACTCAAGAATTACATTGAATACAAAGGAATTGTTACATATATCACATTGTCTACCTCAACTTTAATCATTTACATAATGAGGTAGAATCTCTGGACTTTCTCCAGAAGGTTTCCTCAATAGTTATTTTCTGTTCTTTTGAAGTCAAGGCATCTAACTCATGGGGAATAAATTGAATGAATTTTGGCAATTCCAATAAAGAGAAAATTCTGAGAGATTTACGAAAGAGTGAAGCTCCAGATACCTTTTATAGAAAAATGAACAAGGTTCTAGTACGGTCAGTAACTTTAGAGAAATTTCCAACCTTATCTTTCTAAATTGTTGTATTGGGCAATTTGTCTCCCTCTACTATAGTAAAAAACATGATGATTTAGAAACTACAGACTTTCCCCTGGAAGCTTTCAAAATCGTTATTTTCAATCCCTTTGAAGGCAAGGGGGAATGAAATCAACACAATTAATTCAACACGGAATAAATCGAATGCATTTTGGCAATTAAAGTAGAGAAAACTCTGAAGTGATTTATGAAAAAGATGAAGATCCAGATACCTTATCTAGAGCAATGAACAAGATTCTAGCACGGCCAGTAACTTGGAGAAATTTGCTAATGAACTTTCTCAATTGCTCCATTGGGCAATGAGGAAGATTTTTTTTTTTTGGAATGCAATTCAAGAAGTACATTGAAGACAATGAAGCTGCTATTTATATCGCCTTGTTTCTCTCTACTGTCTTCCTCTATATGATGAATTATTGTCTCTGGTCGTTTTATTGGAAGTGTTTGTAATAGTAATTTTCTTTCCCTTTGAGGTCAAAAGAGAAGAAATGAAGGCATTAAAGTCAGTGGATAACGAACGCATTATTTTTGTTCCCCAGTGACTTCAAGGGGACAGGAAATTACGATTTTGGAAACTTTCTCAAAAAAGGCCAGAGACTCGAACTAGTCATGTGGAGTAATAAAGTTGAGGTATACAATGCTGTATATGTAACATCTCCTTTTTATTCAATGTACCACTTGAGTTACATTCAAGAAAATCTTCCTTATTGCTCAATTGTCCTATTAAGAAAAGAAGTTGCATATTTCTTCTAAGGTACTGGAAATCTTTGAATTTAGTCCATAACTGTACCTAATTCCTCTGGAGCTTTCCCCTTCTTTCAGGAATCTCCTCCAAATTTTCTCTGTAGGTTCATTGCCAAAATGTATTCATGTCTTTCCTCATTGACTTAAATGAGTCCATTTTGTTCTCAATTGACTTCAAAGAGACAGAAATAACGATTGCGAACACTTCCAATGAAAAACCCAGAGATACTATTTCAACATGTAGAAAAAGAGAGTAAAGGGAGAAAATGCTATAGATGTAACGTCTTCTTTGTATTACATGTACTTCTTGAGTTACATCGCAAAAAATCTTCCATATTGTCCAATGGAGTCATTGAGAAAATAAAGGTTGCAAATTTCTCCAATGTGCCTGGTCATTCTGGAACTTTCTCATTGCTCTAGACAAGGTATCTGAAGATTTGTCATTTCCATAAATCACTCCAGAATTTTTTTTTAGTTTAATTGCCAATATGTATTGAATTCCTCCCCCATGGACTTAAATGAGTTCATTCGGTTTGCCTTTGACTTCAAAAAGACAGAAAATAACGATGGTGGAAACTTTCCTGAAAGAGTCCAGAGATTCTAATTCATCATGCAGATGAATCAATTTGAGGCCGAATATGCTGTATACATAGCAACTCCTTTGTATTCAATGTACTTCTTGAATTACACTTTGAATTACACTCAAACAAATCGTCCTTATTACTCAATGGTCCAATTGAGAAAGATAAGCCACAAATTTCTTTTAAGATACTGCAAATAGTTGAATTTTGTCCAACACTTGTACCTTAAGAGAACCTTGACCTTTTTTCAGAAATCCCTTCCGAATTTTCTCTCTCAGTTAATTGACAAAAATGCCTTCATTTCGTTTCCCTTTGACTGAAATGCATTCATTTTGTTGCCAATCGTCATAAAAGGGACAGAAAATAACGATTGTGGAAACTTTCTGGAAAAAAGTACAGAGACTTGAACTCATTATGTAGGTGAATGAAGGTAAGGTCAACAATGCTCTATATGTAGTAACTCCTTTGTGTTCAATGCTGCACTTAAGTTACATTCAAAAAAATCTTCCTTATTACCCAATGGTCCAACTAAGAAAGCTAAATTGAAAATTTCTCCTACGATACCTGCCATCCTTGAATTTTTTTCCATAGCTGTACATAAGGTCTCTGGAGATTTGCCTTTTTTTTAATACAAATTTTCTCCATAAGGTAAATATCAAAATGCCTTCATTTCATTCCCCATTGACTTAAAGGCATTCATCTGGTTCCCCACTGACTTCAAAGGGACAGAAAATAATGATTGCAGAAACTTTCATAAAAAGGACAGAGAGTCAAACTCATCACATTGATGAATAAGGTTGAGTTTGACAATGCTGCATGTGTAGAAACTCCTTTGTATCCAATGTGCTCCTTGAGTTACATTCACACAAATCTTTATTGCTCGGTGGACCAATTGAGAGAGATAAGTTGCAAATTTCTTCTATGATAGTGCCAATCCTTGTATTTTTTCCATAGCTGTACCTAAGATCTCTCGAGCTTTGTGCTTTTTCTTAGAAATGCCTTCCGAATTTTCTCTTTATTTGCCAAAATGTGTTTATTTCGTTCCCCATTGACATAATTTATTCCTCATTGAATTCAAAGGGAAAGAGAATAAGGATTGAGGAAACTTTCTGGAAAAATTCAGACACAAGTACCCATCATATAGATGAATAAAGTTGAGGTAGAGAATACTGTGTATATAGCAACGCCTTTGTATGCAATGAACCACTTAAGTTACATTCAAAAAAATCTTCTTTATTGCCAATTGAGAAAGATAAGTTTCAAATTTCTTCTAAGATACTGTGAATCCTATATATAGCTATACATAAAGTCTCTGGAGCTTTGCCTATTTTACAGAAATCTTTTCCGAAATTTCTCTTTCGATTAATTGCCAAAATGTGTTAATTTCGTTGACTTAAATGTGTTCATTTGGTTCAACATTGATTTCAAAGGGACAAATGTAGATTGCAAACACTTCAATAAAAAATCCACAGATACTATTTCATCACGTAGAGGAAGAGAGTAGAGGGAGACAACAACATATATGTAGCATCTTTTTATTCCACGTACTTCTTGAGTTACATTGTAACAAATCTTCCATATTGCTCAATAGAGCCATTGAGAAAGATAAGATTGTAAATTTCTCCAATGTTCCTAGTCATGCTGGAACCTTTTTCATTGCTCTAGATAAGATATCTGGAGGTTTATCTTTTCCATAATTCACTCTAGAGTTTTCTTTTAGTTTAATTTCCAAAATGCATTCCATTCCTTCTACACTGGCCTAAATGCTTTCATATGGCTCCCTTTTGATATCATAAGGACAGAAATTAACGATTGTGGAGCATGTCAACTCTAATTCATGATGTAGATGAATAAATTTCAGAGCCAATATGCTGTATATGTAGCAACTCCTTTGTATTCAATGTACTTCTTGAATTACACTCAAACAAATCTTCCTTATTGCTCAATGGTCTAATTGAGAAAGACAAGTTAAAAATTTCTCCCAAGAATTGGAATTTGGAATTTGAAGCTGGAATAAGAAAAAGGAATTTCAAGTTGGAATTTGCAATTGGAATATGAAATTTTGAATTTGGATTTGGAGTTTGCAATTTGAATGTGAAAGAGGAATCTAGAATTGGGAATAGGAATTTGGAAATATGAGTTGGAACTGGTAACTTGGAAAAGGAATACGGAATTACAATTTGGAAGTGGAAGTTGCAATTGGAATTTGGAATTTGGAGCTGGAATGCCAAATTGCAATTTGGAACTCGAAACTGGAATTTAGACTTTAGAGTTGGAATTAGGAACTGGAATTTGAAATTGGACTTTTGACTTCAGACCTGGTATATAGAATTGGAATTTGGATTTTGAATGTGGAGATGGAATTTGAAATTGGAATTTAGAACTTAAGTGGAATATCAAATTGGAATTTGGAATAGGACTTTCAAGTTGCAATTTGGATAGGGAATTCGGAATTGAATTTGGAATTAGGAGTATGAATAGAGAATCAAAAATTAGAATGGAAATTTGGAGTTGGAATTTGAAATTGGAATTTGAATATGGAATTTGGAGCAGGATTTTCGAATTTCAATTTGAAATTGCAATTTGGAATTTGAAGTTGTAATTTGTTATTTGTAATTGGAATTTGGATTTCAAAATTGGAATTGTATTTGGAATTTGGATACAAAATTTTTAATTGAAATTTCTAATAAGAATTCATAATTGTAATCTGGGATGTGGTAGATGGAATTTGGATTGGAAGATGGAATTAGAATTCGGATTTTGGAGTTGGAATTTTTCATTTGGAATATTTCATTTGGAATTTTTCATTTTTCATTTGGAATTTGCAGCTGAAAATTAGAACTGGAATGTGTAATTTTGTGTTGGAATTCAGAAATAGAATTTGGAATTTGGATTTAGCATTAGTGATTGGAATTTGCAAATTGGAGTTGGAATTTGGATTTTAGTTGAAATTTCGAATTTGTAATTTGCAATTGGAATTTGGAATTAGAAAATTGAATTTGGAGTTCAAAATTGAAATTGAAATTTGGACCTTGTAGTTTGAATTTGGAATTAGGATTTGTAATTCGGAATTTGAATTTGGAGTTGGAATTTGGTATTTGTAATTAGATTATGGATTTCAAATTTGTAATTATTATTTGGAATTTGGATATGTAATTTTCAATTGGAATTTATTATTGGAATAGCATTGTCTAGCTCTACTGTCTTCATCTACATCATTAGTTTGAGTCTCTTGACTTTTTCCTGGAGGTTTTCACAATCTATAATTTCTCTACCATTACAGTCAGTAGGGAACCAAATGAAAGCAACTTGGGAATTTGCCTAAAGAGAAAACTCTGAAGTGCTCTAGTAACGAACTAAATTTAAGAATTGCCAGTAACTTTTTACAAATTTGCAAGCTTATCTTTCTTAATTACTCCTTGGACATAATAGAAGATTTGTTTGACTGCAACTCAAAAAATACTTTGAACACAAAGAAACTATAATACAGATAGAACTATCTCCCTCTACTCTGTTCATATACGCAATTAGTTTTAGTCTCTTCAGTTTTTCCTGGCAGTTTTCGCAATCTTATATTTCTCTCCCATTGAAGTCAGTGGTGAACAAAATGAACGCTACTTGGCAATTCACCTAAAGAGAAAACTCTGAAGTGATTTATGAAAAGGGTAAAGCTCCATAGACGTTTTCTATAGCAATGAACAAAACTGAAGGATTGCTAGTAACTTTGGAGAATTTTGCAACCTTATCATTTTCAATTGGTCCACTAGACAACATGGAATATTTGTTTGATTTTAACTCAACAAATGCATTGAACACAAAGAAGGCACCACACAAAAAGCATTGTCTACCTCTCCTCTATTAATCTACATGAGGTGTTATACTCTTTGGACATTTTTTGGTAGTTTTAGCAAACTTAAATTTCTGTCCCTTTGAAGACAATGGGGAAATAAATGAACGCATTTAAGTCAATGAACAAAACTGAAGAACTGCCAGTAACTTTGTAGAAATTTGTAACTTTATCTTTCTAAGTTGATCCACTGGGAAATATGGAAAATTTGTTTGAATGTACCTCAACAAATAAGTTGTACAGAAAGAAGTGGCTACATATACAATATTGTCCACCTCTACTCAGTTCATCTACATCATTAGATTGAGTCTCTTCACTTTTTCCTGGTAGTTTTCACAATCTTAAATTTCTTTCCAATTGAACTCAATGGGGGACCAAATAAACGTATTTAATTGAATGGGGATCAAAATGAACACATTTTGGCAATTCACCTAAAGAAAAACTCTGACGTGTTTTATGAAAAGAGTACAGCGCCAGCTGTATTTACAGCAATAAAAAAAATAAGCATTGCTTTTTACAAATTTGCAACCTTATCTTTCTCATTTGATCCATTGGACAATATGGAAGATTTGTTTGATTGAAACTCAATGAGTACATTGAATACAAAGATGCAGGTATATAGCATTGCTGGCTCTCCTATCTTCTTCTACATCATTATTTGTGGTCTCTTGACTTTTTGCTCGAAGTTTTCGCAGTCTTTAATTTCACTCCCATTGAAATCAGTGTTGAGCCAAATGAACGCATTTAAGTCAATGGGGATCCAAATGAATGCATTTTGGCAATTCACCTATAGAAAAAACTCTGAAGTGATTTATGAAAAAAAAAAAATTATGAAAATCTCCAGAGACATTATCTGCAGTGATGAACAAATTTCAAGGATTGCCAGTGACTGGAGAAATTTGCAACCTTATGTTTCTTAATTGTTCCATTGGGCATTGTGGAAGTTTTTTTCAGGTAACTCAACAAAATACATTGGATACAAAGAAACTGCTACATCTGTAGCTATATACCACAACACTGTCTACCTCTATGTGAGAGAAAATAAGGTTGCAATAACTTTGAGGAAAAAAGTCAAGAGAGTAAAACAAATAATGCAGTTGAAAAGAGTACCAGCAGACAATACTATCTATGTAGCAGCCACTTTTTATTCAATGTATTTGCTGGATTACATTCAAAGAAATCTTCCATATTGCCCAATGGACCAATGGAGAAAGATATGGTTGCAAATTTCTCCAAAGTCACTGGTAATCCTTGAATATTGTGCATTCCTATAGATAGGTTATTTGGAGTTTTACACTTTTCATATATCACTTCATAGTTTTCTCTTTAGATGTATTGTCAAAATGTGTTCTTTCGATTCTCCTTTGAATTGAATAGGACAGAAAAATTAGAGAGCGATAACTTTGAGGAAAAACCAAAGAAATTCAAACTACTGATGGATATTAAAAGAATACTATTAGACCTACTATATATGTAGCATCTTCCTTGTGCGCAATGGATCTGTTGAGTTACATTTAAAGAACTCTTCCATATTGCCCAACGGACCAGAGTCTCTGAAGTTAATGTGTATACTTGAATTTTCTGCGTTGCTGCAGATAAAATCTCTGAAGGTTTACTGTTTTAATATGTCACTTCAGCCTTTTCCCTTTAGGGGAATTGCCAAAATGGGTGCATTCGATTCCTCTCTGACTTCAATGGGACAGAAATCAAAGATTACCATAACGTCGAGGAAAACCAAGGAGACTCAAACTATCGATATGTCTGAATACAATAGAGTGAGAAAATGCCATATATGCAGCAGCTTCTTTGTACTCTGTTTTCATTGAGTTACATTCAAAGAAGTCTTCCATATTTTCCTGTGGAACAAAATAGAAAGATATGGTTGCAAATTTCTCTAAAGTTACTGATAATCCTTGCATTTTTTTGCATTGCTATAGTTAAGTTTTCTGGGGGTTTACCTTTTTCACGTATCATTTCAGAATTTTCTTATCAAGTGAATTGCCAAAGTGAGTTCATTTTGGTTTCCTATTGACTTCAAAGAGAGAGAAAATAAGATTGGGACAACTTTGAGGAAAAACTCAAGAGACCAAAACAAATGATGCAGTTGAAAAGAGCAGGGCTAGACAATTATATACATTTACCAGCATCTTTGTATTCAATGTGTTTGCTTAGTTACGTCCAAAGAAATCTTCCGTATTGCCCAATGTACCAATATAGAAAGATATGGTTGCAAATTTCTCCCAAGTTACGGATAATCCTTGGATTCTGTGCACTGATTTAGACAAGTTATCTGGAGTTTTACCTTTTTCACAGTTTTCTTCAGAGCTTTCTCTTTAGCTGAATTGCCAAAACGCCTTCATTTTTTTCCCCATTGACTTCAACGGAACAGAAAGCAAAGACAGCAAAAATTTCAAGGAAAAACAAAAGTGACTCGATACATTTGTGTAGGTGAAGAGAGCAGAGTTTGCCCAAGCTACATAGATAGCAGCTTCTTAGTATTCAATGTAATCTTCCATATTGCACTATGGGAACAATGAAGATATGCTTGCAGATTTCTCCAAAATTACTGGTAATGCTTCAGTTTTCTGTATGGCTATTAATAAAGTCTCTGGAGCTTTACCCTTTTAATATAACACTTCCGAGTTTTCTCTTTAGGTGAATTGCCAGAATGTGTACCTTTGTTTTTCCACACTCTTCAATAGGACAGAAATCAAAGACTGTGGTATCATCGAAGAAAAACTGAAAAGACTGAAAAAAAAAAGACCTGCATGAAGAGAATAGAGTGAGGCAATGCTATATATGTATCAGGTCCTTTATATTCAATGTATTTATTGAATTACATTCAAAGAAATTTCCCATATTGCCCAGTGTACCAACAGAGAATGTTATGGTTGAAAAGTTCTCCAAAGTTACTGGCAATCCTTGAATTCTGTGCGTTGATATAGATAGGTTATCTGAGAGTTTACCTTTTTCATATAGCACTTCAGAATTTTCCCTTTAGGTGAATTACCAAAATGCATTTATTTGGTTGTCCATTGACTTCAATGAGACAGAAACTAAATATTGAGACAACGTCGAGGAAAAGCTGGATGAGCCTGAAATTTATGATGTGCATGAAGAGAAAAAAGCAAGACAATCCTATATAAGTAGCATATTCTTTGTATTCAATGTATTTGCTGAGTTACATTCAAAGAAATCTTCCACACTGCCGAATGGACCTACAGAAAACAATATAATTCCAAATTCACCTAAAGTTACTGGTTAAACTTGAATTCTGTGCATTGCTTTGCACAGATTATGTGGAGGTTTACCTTTTTCATATCTCACTCCAGAGTTCCTCTTTAGCTGAATTGCCAAAATTCTTACATTTGATTCCCTATTGACTTCAATGGGAGAGAATAAAAAGATTGTGACAACGTCAAGAGATTAAACAAATGATGTTACTGAAGACAGTAGAGCTAGACGATGCTAGACATGTCGCAGCTTCATTACATTTAACATATTTCTTGAGTTACATTAATGGACCATTAGAGAAAGATATAGTTACAAATTTCTCCAAAGTTACTGGCCATCATTGAATTTTGTGTATTGCGGGGCAGAGCCAAATGGTGGAGTGAGAGCAACTACTCACCTAAACTCTTGGACAAACTCCTTCATATACCTCTGAAAGGAGACTCTGACCAAATTTTGGAAGTACTGAATCCAGTGGAAGACAGACTGTTCCACGAACCCGAATCTGGGCCAATTGGAGCCCAGATTAGACTGGAAGGTCCACGGGAAGGATCTGTTTATCGGGGGTAAGCCCCCAGTGCACAAGGCAGCATGTCCAGAGTAGCAGAGCAGAAGGGGCCCTGGAAATCCGAGTGGGCAGAACTGGCAGAACAGCACCCAAGGGCCGGAGACAAGTCTAGCCAGAGACGTTGAGCACCAGATATCAGCGCAGCAGCTCCTGAGACTTTAAGCCCACAGATTAAACATCGGTAAATCACCTACTTGAACTTCTGGGAGCCAGGATGGCGGAATGATCAGTAAATGCTCTCTCCTCCCCCTTTGATGACCTTGAAAGAACCATGAAATATTTCCCCAGAAAAATTCTGGATCAGCAAAAACAGCAGAAGGGGCCAATAGTCTCATAACACCTAAGGCGAAGAAAATAGCTAAGCGGCATTGCTCCTACTGTGCTAGGGGCAAACCAGAAGGATAGAGGTACCAAGGTGGAGAAAACTCGCACTAGGACCCAGGCAAGTCTCAGCGCCAGGAGAGGAGCCCCAGGAGAGGGGGGAACATGCATTAGCATCTAGGCATGCCTCAGCACTCCAGGAGAATCGGAAAGACAATAGGGAAGCTGGGACCACCATCCCTTGAGCTTGCCTTTGCCTCAGTTCAGCTGAGGAGATCTCCTGTGACCAGCCCACCCCTCCCCCAAACTTAATAAGCTAACCCCAGGGCTGATCAGGGAAACACAAAGCAAAAGCCTGCTTTTAGCTTTTTCACACATCAGCTCAGCACAAAGTTCTCTAGCTTTTGACTGAAAGAACCAGAAGCCACAACACTCAATCAACATCATGAACAAGAAAAAGCAGGTGAAGGGTGAAAAAACCATAGAATCTTTCTCTGGGGATAAGGACCAAAACACAAACACCAAAGAGGTCAGAGCTGAGACTGTACTTCCATCTGAAACTTCAGAAAGGACTATGAACTGCTCGCAAGCACAAGCAGCTCTCCTGGAACAGCAGAATAAGGAAATAGAAGATAAACTGGCCAATGATCTAAAATTATTAAGAAAGAAATCACTGATGAGAACATCTCTTTGAAAAGGAAAATTGAACAAATGGAAAAGGAAGCTCAAAAATTAATTGGAGAAAATAACTCTCTAAAAGGAACTGTTGGTCAATTGGAAAAGGAAGTACAAAAATTAACTGGAGAAAATAACTTCTTAAAGAGAAAATTTGGACAGATGGAAAAGGAGTTGCAAAAGTTAACTGAAGAAAACAATTTGATAAAGATTAGAATTGGACAAGTAGAAACTAATGACTCTATGAGACAGCAAGAATCAGACAAACAAAAGCTAAACACTGAAAAGATAGAAGCAAATGTAAAATATCTCTTTGGAAAAACAAGTGACCTGGAAAACAGGTCCAGGAGAGAAAATTTAAGAATTATTGGCCTGCCACTAACCCATGATGGAATTTTGTCCGTTGCTATAGATAAGGTATCTGGATGTTTACTCTTTATCACTTCAGAGTTTTCTCTTTAGGTAAATTGCCAAAATGAGTTCACTTGATCCCCCTTTGATTTCAATGTGAGGGGAAATAAAGGTTCCAACAACTTCGAGGAAAATCTCAAGGACACATACTAAAGATGTAGGTGAAGAGAAAAGACGAAAACAATGCTGAATACGTAGCAGCTTATTTGTATTTTGTGTATTTGCTAAGTTACAATCAAAGAAGATTTTCACGTTGTGCAATGGAACAGTAATGAAAGATTTGATTGCAAATTACTCCATAACTACTGGCCATACATGAGTTTTGTGTATTGCTATAAATAAGGTCACTGAAGGTTTGCTCTTCTCATATATCACTTCAGAGTTTTCTCTTTAGGTGAATTGCCAAAATGCTAGCCTTTAGTTCCCCTTTGACTTCAATGGGATAAAAATTAAGGGTTGAGAAAACTTCAAGGAAAAACCAAAGATATTCAAACTAATGATATAGATGAAGATAGTAGAGCTAGGTCATACAATATGAGTAGCAACTTCATTGTATTCAATGGATCTTCAGAGTTGCATTCAAAGAAATCTTCCAAAAGACCAGTATAGAAAAGTACAGTTGCAAGTTTCCCCAAAGTTGCTGGCAATCCCTGGATTTTGTGCCTTGTTCTATATAGCACCTCTGGAGGTTTAGACATTTCATATATCACTTAGGAGTTTTCTCTTTAGGAGAATTGCCAAAATACCTTTATTTGATTTCCCTTTGACTTCAATTGGAGAGAAAATTTAGATTGCAACAACTTCGAGGAAAAATCCAAGATACTCAAACTAATGATGTAGATGAATAAAGTGGAGCTACACAATGTTATATATGCAGCAGTTTCTTTGTATTCAGTGTATTTGTTGAGTTACCTTCAAGGAAATCTTCCATATTGCCCAATAGACCAATGGAGAAAGATATGTTTGCAAATATCTGCAAAGTTACTGTCAATCTGTGAATATTGTTCACCTATTTAGATAGGTTATCTGTAGGTTTACCTTTTTCAAATATCACTTTTCTCTTTTGGTGAATTTCCAGAATGTGTTCATTTGAATCCTCATGGACTTCAATGGGAGAGAAATTAAAGATTGTGAAAACTTCGAGGTAAAATCAAAGATACTCAAAATAATGATGTAGAAGAAGAGAGGAGAGCGTGAAAATACTATTTATGTATCAACTTCTTTGTATTTTATGTTTTGCTGTGTTATATTCAAAGAAATCTTCTACATTGCCCAAGGGAACAATAGAGAAAGATATGGTTGCAAATTTCTCCAAAGTTACTGGCAGTCCTTGAATTTTGTGCATTGTTAGAGATAAGGTCTCTGGAGGGTAAACCTTATCACTTCAGAATTTTCTCCTTAGGTGAATTCCCACAGTGAGTTTAGTTGATTCACTGTCCAATGGGAGAGCAGTTAAAGATTGTGAAAACTTTGAGAAAAAAAGATTCAATCTACTGATGTACATGAAAAGAATAGAGCTACACATTTTTATATACCTTCCAGGTTCTATCTATTCAGTGTTTTTGTTGAGTTACGTTCAAGAAAATCTTCCATATTGCCCAATGGACCAAAAGAGAAAAATATGGTTGCAAATTGCTCAAAAGTTATAGGCAATCTTGCACATCACTTTAGATAAGGTTGGTGGAGGTTTAGTATTATGTTGTATCACTTCAGAGTTTTCTCTTTAGGTGAATTGCCTAAATGTGTTCATTTTGTTACCTCTTGATTTCAATGGGAGGAAAAATAAAAATTGCGACAAACACTAGGAAAATCTCTATAGACACCTAATAATGATGCAGATGAAGAGAATACACCTAGACAATGCCATATACATACCAACTTCTTTGTATTTTATGTATTAACTGAAATACACTCAATGAAGTTTTCCACATTGCCCTTTGGAAAAATAAAGATTGAGTATTTCTATAGATAAGGTTGCTGAAGGTTTACTCTCTTAATATATCACGTCAGAGTTTTCTCTTTAGGTGAGTAGCCAAAAGGAGTTCATTTGGTTCCTCTCTGACTTCAAGGGGAGCGATATTAAAGATTGTGAAAACTTTGAAGAAGAAACAAAGAGATTCAAACTAATGATAGGAATGAAGAGAGAACGACAATATTATATATGTAACTTCTTATTTGCATTCAGTGTAATCGTTGAGTTACATTCAAGGAAGTTTTCCATATTGCCTAGTCGACCAATACAGAAAGATATAGCTGCAAATATCTCCAAAATTAATGGTAACCCTTGAATCCTGTGCATTGCTATAAATAGGCTATCTGAAGGTTGAACCCTTTTCATATACCACTTCAGAGTTTTCTCTTCTGGTGAATTGCCACAATGCATTCATTTGGTTCCCCATTTACTTCAATGGGAGAGAAAATAAAGATTGCAAAATCTTCGAGGAAAAACCAAAGATACTCAAACTAATGATGCAGATGAAGAGAGTAAAGCTAGAATATGTAGCAACTTCTTTGTAATCAATGCATTTCTTGAGTTACATTCAAAATTATTCCATATTGCCCAATGGAACAATAGAGAAAGGATACGGTTGCAAATTTCTCCAAAATTTCTGGCAATCCACTTCAGAATTTTCCCTTTAGGTGAATTGCCAAAATCTTTTCATTTGCTTCCCCTTTGATCTCAATGAGAGAGAAAATGGAGGTTGTGAAACCTCACGGAAATAGCAAAGAGATTCAAACTAAATATGTGTATGAAAAGAATAGAGCTGGACCATGTTATATGCGTAGGAGCTTCTTTGTATTCAAGAAATTTGTTGAGTTTTATTCAACGACATCTTCTGTATGGCCCAGAGGAAAAATAGAGAAAGGTATGGTTGCAAATTTCTCCAAAGTTATAGGCAGTTCTTTAATGTTGGAATTTGGAATGGGAACATGGAATTTGGCATTGGGATTTGGAAATTGAATTTTGAAATTTGAATTGGAATTTGGAGTTGTAATTGGAAATACAAAAAGAATTCAAATTTGGAATCGAATCAGGAATGTGGCAGTTGGAATACGAATTTTGAATTGGAATTTTAAATTTAGCTTGTCATTGGAATTTGTAATTGTAATTTGGAAAAGGGAACAACAATTTGGAATTCAGAACTGAAATGTGTTGTTTGAATTTGTATATTTTGTGTTGAAAGTGGACATTTGTAATTTTGAATTAGAATTTGTAATTTGTGATTGAAATTTTGAAATTGTAATTCAACTTAGAGTAGAAAATTTTCTTTTAGACTTTAGTAGAAATTTAGGACTAAATTAAGAACTTGAAATTAGAGGTGCGTTATGGAACTTGGAATGAGAATTTGACATTGAACCTTGGAATTTGGAAATATAATTTGGAATTTCACATTTGAAAGTGGAATTTCGACTTGGAATTCTGAATTTGGAAGTTAGAATTGGAATTTGTGCTTAGCAAATGGAATTTTTATTTGGAATTGGAATTTTGATTGGGAATATGGAATTGGAATTTGGAGCTTTTAATTGGAATTTGGAGTTGTAATTAGAAACTTGAGATAGCACAGGAATTTGGAATTCGATATTGGAATTTGGTAATTGGAATATGGATTTGGAATTGGAATTTGGAATTTAGAATTGGAAAATGGCATTGGAATTTGCAAGTGGAATTCGTAATTTGGAATAGGAATTTCCAATGTTGAATTGGAATATGGAGTCTTAATTAGAAAACTGAAAGAGAATTGGAACTCGGAATTGGAATTTGGAATTTGAATATTGTAATTTGGATGTTGAAATTGGACTTAATAATTTTGAATTGAAACTTGGAATTTGCAATTTGAATTTTGAATTCTAATTTTGATTTTAGAATTGTATTTGGAAAAAGAAATATTTACTTTGGAACTGGGAGAGAAGTTTGGGACTCAATTTGGAACGTGAAATTGGAGATGGAATTTGGAATTCAGAATTGGAATTTTGAATTCTATTTAGGAAGATGGTAGTTGTAATTTAGACTGGGAATTGGAATTGCATTGGTAATTGGAACTTGGAAATAGAATTTGGAATTTGGAATAGGAACTTGGAATTTGGGAGTGGAAATTGCAATTTCATATTTGGAACAGGAATTTCGAGGTGAAATTTCGAATTTGGAAGACTTATTTGGAATTTTAATTTGTACTTTGGCTTGAAATTTGAAATTGGAATATAGAATTTGGAATTGTAATTTTGATTTCGAATTTGGAATTGGAACTTGGAGTTGTGATTAGAAAATTGAAATAAAATTAGAATTTGAACTTTGAATTAGGAATGTCATAGTAGAAATACAAATTTGGAACTGGAAATTAGATTTGAAACTTAGCCTTGGAATTTGGAAGTAGAATTCAAAATTTTACTTGGAATAGGAGTTTTTACTTTGGACCTGTTAAAGGAATTTGAAACTGAATAAAGAACTTGAAATTAGAGGTGTAATTTGGAATAGGAATTTTAATTAGGAACTGAAATAGAATTAGAATTTGGAATCAAATCAGGAATGCGGTAGTTGGAATATGAATCTCGAACTGGAATTTGGAAATTAGAATTTTAACTTCGCATTGGAATTTGGAATTGGGAGTTGAACTTGGAATCCAGAATTTGGAGTTTGGAATTGTAACTTGCTATTTGAACTTGTAATTTGAGTGTTGGAATTGAAATGTGTAATTTTGAATTGGAATTTGTAATTGGAATTTAGAGTTTTAATTTTGAATTGTATTTGAATAGGAATAGAACTTTGGAACTGTAATAGATATTTGGGAATGAATTAGCAACTTGAAATAGAGATAGAATTGGAACTGGAATTGGAATTTTGAATTCTAATTAAAATGTGGTAGTTGTAATTGGAATTTGGAATTGAAATTGATATTTAGAATTGGTGTTTGAAATTAGAATTTGGAATTGAAATTTGGAATTTGGGAGTAGAATTTGGAATTTCCATTTATAAATGGAATTTGGGCTTGGAATTCGGGATTTGGGGGTTTGAAATTAAATATGCAATTTGGAGTTGTAATTTGTACTGTGTCATTGGAATTTAGAATTTGGAATTAGAATTCTAATTTGGAATTTGGAGTTTTGAAATGGAATTTGGAGTTTGGAATTGGAGTTTGGAATTTGGAATACTGAATTGGAATTTGAATATTGTAATTTGGATATTGCAATTGGACTTTGCAATTTTTAATTGGAATTTTCCATTTGGAATTTTAATTTTGAACTGGAATTTCGAATTTTTTTAATTGGAGTATGGAATTAGAATTTTGATTCGGAATAGGAATTTTTACTCTGGAACTGGAATGGGAATTCGGAAATGAATTACAAATTTGAAATTGGAGATGGAATTTGCAATTAGAATTTGGAATTCTAATTAGGAATATTACAGTTGGAACTCGAATTTGGAATTGGAATTTGGAATTAGATTTTGGCTTTTGGAACTGGACTCTGGAATTTAGCATTGGAATTTGGAATTTAGAGTTACAAATTGTACATTGAATGGGAATTGGAATTTGTAGTGGGAATTTGGAATTGAAATGTATATTTTTTAAATGGAATTTTGAATTGGAATTTAGAATTGGAATTTGTTGTTTTCAGTGGAATTTGGAATTTTAATTAGAAAACTGAAAGAGAACGTTGGAATTCAAATTTGGAATTGGAATTTGGAATTTAGAATTGGAATTTGGACTTATAATTTGAAAATTGAATTGGAATTGGACTTTGGAATGGGATTTTAGAATTTGGAATTAGAATTAAATCAACATCCAAATTCAGAATTCCAACTCCAATTTCAAGTTTCTAATTCAATCTCTAATTTCTATTCTTGTTCCAAAGGAAAAATTCTTTTTCCAATTCCAAATGCTAAATTCTAAATCTATATTTCACATCCTAATTCCAATTCAAAATTGTAAGATCCAAGTACAATATAAACATTACATGTTCAAAGACCATATACCAATAACAAATGTCAAGTTCTGAATTCCAATTTCCTATTGAAAATTCCAATGCCAAGTTCCACTTCTAAACTCCAAATTCAAGTTCCAACTTCCACATTCCTAAATGGAGTTCCAAATTTCAATTTGGTTTCACTTTCCTATTTAGAATTGCAAATTCTAATTCAAACTTCAAACTGCTAATCCTAATTCCAATTTCAAATTCTAAGTTCTTATTCCAAATTACCATTCCAAATTCCACTTCCAACTTCCAAATTCCACCTCCAAATTCCCATAACAATTTTAAAATTCCTATTCCATTTCAGTGTTCAAACTATGACTCCAAATTCCAATTCACAATTAAAAATCCGGATTCTAAATTCCAATTCCCAATTTCAGTACCAAGTTCCAATTCTAATTTTCATATTCTAAATTCCAATTCCAAATTCCCATTTCAAATTCCAATTCCAACTACTACAATTCCAATTGGAATTCCAATTCCAAATTCCAGTTAAAAGCAGCAATTCTAAAGTCCGAATTTCAATTCCAAACTACACTAGCAAATTTCAAGATCGAAATTCAGCTCCAGTTTTCTATTACAGCTCCAAAGTCAAAATTCTAATTGCAATTCCAATTCAAAATTCAAATTACAATTACATTGCCAACTTTCAAATTCGAATTCAATGTTCAAATAGTTGAAATTGTCACTCTAAAGTGAATTCTAAGTTAAAATTCTAAATTCCAAATTCCAATTTTAAATTTCAACTCCAAATTCAAGTTCCTAACTCAGTTGCAGATTCCTATTTGGGTTCCAAAGTAAAAATTTCTAGTGCAATACCAATTCAAAATTCAAAGTTCCAATTCCATATTCCAGTTACAAATTTCAATTCCAAATTGTAAATTCCATTTGCAACATTCAAATACCATATTCCAGTTCCAAATTCCAATTCTAAATTCCACAATCCAATTCCAAGTTCCAACTAGAAGTTCAAGCTTCAAATTTAATTCCAAATTTTTTCCCACTTCCAAAATAAAAATTCTTATTTCAATTCAAAATTCTAATTGCCTATTCTACTTCCAAATTCCAATGAAAATTTCAAATTCCAGTGTAAAATTGCCAATTCCACCTGTAGCTTCCAAATTCTAAACTAAAAGTACAAATTCCAAAACCAAATTCCAAATTCCAATTCCAATTCAAAGTTCAAATTAGAACTCCAAATTTCTGGTTTCAACATACCATTCCAAATTCCAATTTGAAATTCTAGATTTCAATTCTCAATTCCAAATTCCAATTCCTAATTCCAAAACGAATCCCAACTACCACATTCTTAATCGGAATTCAAAATCTCAATTCTAAAGTCCAAATCCAATTTCAAGTTCCTAATTCAATCCCATATTCCCATTCCAGTTCAAAGAAAAAATTCTTATTCCAATTCCAAATTCTAAATTCTAATTCTATATTCCAATTGCTAATTCCAATTTGCAATTCCAACTACAAATTGAAAAAACTGCCACATCCAAAATCAACATTACAAATTCACATATTATCTTCAAATTGCCAAATTCCATTTCCAAATTCTTATTCCAAATCCCAATGCCAAGTTCTGTTTCCAAACTCTAATTCCAAATTCTAACTCCAACTCCCACATTCGTATTTCAAATTTCAAATTGTATTTCACTTTTATGATTAAAACTCCAAATTCAAATTCAAAATTCTAATTTGAACTCCAAATTCCTCTTACAAATTCTACTTCCAGCTTCCGAATACCAAATTCCAAGCCCAAACTCCAATTCCAATTCAATGTTTAATTTACAACTCCAAAATGCAAATTCCAATTTCTAAGTTCCAGTTCCACATTCACCTTCAAAATTACACAACAGTTTCCAAATTCCAAATTCGAATTCCATTTAATTTTCAAATCACAACTCCAAAATAAAAATCCAAATTAAAATTAAAATTCCAATCCCAATTCTAAATTTCAAATTATGATTTGAAATTCCATCAAGTTCCTTACTCAATTCCAAATTCTTCATTGAGTTCTCAAGTAAATTTCCTATTTCAAATGCAATTCAAAATTCAAACTTCTAATTTCATATGCCACTTCCAAATTGCAGTACAAAATTCCAATTTCAAAATTCAACTACAAATTACAAATTCGATTTATAAGCATCAAATAACAAATTACAAATTCCAATTGCAAATTCCAAGTCCAAATTTTAATTCTAAATTCCAAATCCCAATTCCAAAATCAAATTTCAAACACAAATTCAAATTACAGTGACCTCATTCCTAATTCCAATCTCAAGCTGCAGTTCCTATTAAATTTTCAAATTACAACTCAAAATTTGAAATTCCAATTCCAACTCCAGTTTCAAGTTCCTAACTCAGTTACAAATTTCCATTACTCTTCCAAAGTAAAACTCCAATTAAAATTCCAATACAAAATTCCACTTACATATTGAAGTTGCAAATTCCAACTACAATTATAAATTACAAATTCCAGTTGTAACTTTCCTATTCCAAATCCCAATTCCAAGTTCCAATTACAAATTCCAATTACAAATTTCAAGTTCTAATCTTTAATTTCACATTCCAATTCCAAATTCTAATTACAAATGCTAATTTCAATGATGTCATTCCTAATCCCAATAACAAATTCAATTTCAATTTTCAAATGACAACTCCAAATTGAAAATTCTGATTCCAAAATCCAACCTTGAATTCCAACTGCCACATTCCTAATTTAAATTCCAATTCAATTTTCAAATTCCAATTCCAAATTCCAATTCCAATTTCTAAGATCCAATTATGTTGCAAATTACCATTCCAAATTCCATTTACAGCTTTCAAATACCAAATTCCATGTCCAAATTACAATTACAATTCAATGTTCAAATTACAATTCCAAATTTCATTTCGCAATTCGAATTTCACATTCCAAATTCCAATTCCAACTTGCAATTAAACATTCCAGTTCTAAAATCCAAATTCCAATTCCCAATTCCAATTTCATATTCCAATTCCAAGTTCAAATTACAATTTGAAATTTCAACTACAATTTCAACTTTGAAATTAAATTGCAAACTGCTATTCCAGTTCCAAAGTAAAAATTTTTATTCCAATTCCAATTCCAAGTTCTAACTGCGTTTTCTAATTGCAAATTTGAATTCCAAATTCTAAACTCGTTTTCCAAATTTCAAATTTGAATCCTAAATTCCAATTCGATTTTCAAATCACAACTCCAAAACCCAAATCCAAATTAAAATTCCAATTCTAAATCAAAATTTCAAATTCCAGCTCCAATTTCAAGTTCCTCATTCAGTTCTAAGTTCATATTAGAGTTCCCAAGTAAAAATTCCAACTAGAAATGCACGTCTAACTTTCAATTCCATATTCCTATTCCAAATTACAGTACAAAATTCCAAATGCAAAATTCAATTCCAAATTGCAAATTCCAGTTCCAACCTTTAAATAACATATTCAAATTGAAAATTCCAGTTCCACATTAAAATTTCAATTCCAAACTCCAAATTCAAATTCCAATTACCTCATTCCTAATTCCAATGCCAAAGTACAATTACAATTCAATTTTCAAATTAAAATTTCAATTCGAAATTCTGAATCGAATTTCCAACTCTAATTTCAAGTTCCTATCTCAATTCCAAATTTCAATTCTATTTCCACCGTAAAAATTCCTATTTCAATTGGAATACAAAATTCAAAATTCGACTTTAACATTACAATTCCAAATTCCAAAAATAATTTCACGTTCCAAAATCAGTTCTCAATTCCTATTCCAGTTCTATAATAAAAATTCTTATCCAGTTGAAAATTCTAATTGCCAATTCCAATTCCATATTCCATTTTAAAATTCTAAAGAAAATTAAAATTTCTAATGACAAATGACAAATTCCAATTGCAACTTTCAAATTTCAAATTAAAGTTCAAATTTCAATACCAAAATCTAAATTCCTAATCCCATTCCAACTCAAAGTTCAAAGTAGAACTTCCAAACGTCCAATTCCGACTTATAGTTCGAAATTCTAGGCACCAATTCTCAGTTCCAAATTCTAATTCCAAATTCATATTCCAATTCAATCTTCAAATTACAACTCCAAAATCCAAATTCTGCTTCCAAATTCAAATTGCAAATTCTAAGTTCCAATTACACATTCCAAATTCCAACTATCACATTCCTTATCAGATTTCAAATTCCAATCCCAAACTCCAAATTCCAGTTCCTACTATTACATTCCTAATTAGAATTTCAATTCCAAATTTCAATTTAATCTCCCAATTAAAAGCTCCAATTCTCAAGTCTAAATCCCAATTCCCAATTTCAATTTCACATTCCAATTCCAAATTCAAACTGCAATTTCAAATTAGAAATTAAGTTCCAAATTGTTATTCCAGTTTCAAAGTAAAAATTCATATTCCAATTCCAATTCGAAATTCTAATGGAATATTCTAATTCCAGAGGAGGATCCAAGATGGCAGAGTAGAAAGACACACATAAGGAGGGTGCCTCCAAACAGCCCTTAAAACACCTGTAGAGAGGGACTCTCAACAAATTTTGGAGCAGCAGAAGTGGAGAACAACAGAGTGGAGGAGATTTCGAGCCAAGGGTGACCTGAAAGACCCAGAGGAAAAGTCAGTTTCACTGGACACAGAGCAGAGCTCAGAGCGCGGAGCCCACCCCAGCCTTGACCACATGCACACAGCTCGTGAACAGCCCTCCAGGGCAGAATCCTCAGTCTCAGAATCCCCATCCCCAGAATCCCCATTCCCAGCAGCAGAGGGTCAACAGATCCCTCAACCCACAGGCACCAAAGGTCAGTGATGGGGTTTATTCAGCTGGCCAAGAAGGGAGAAGGGCCTTCACATCGGGCAGGTGTCAGGAGTTCTTAGGGCAGCCCTTACAGCAGCCTGAGAACATAGCAGGATCGTAAAATCCCCTGGGAGCACTGAAGAGCTGAGTCTTACCTCAGACCAGTGTAGACGCCCTGAGGCAACTGGTCTGTCTCTCACTTAATGGAGGCCCTGCCCCCACAGCTTGAATGAATTCTACCCCCCACACCCCCAGTGCTAGCTTGGTGGAACTAGAGGTCAGGTGCCTATGGAAAGGAAACACTGCTAAGATCCTGGGCATAAAAATCCTTCCTTGTGCCCAGATCAGCCAACATTTGATTGTGCCACCTTGGAGGAACTGATAGCTTACAGGTCCCCAGAGTATACCCTACTCTTGACAAAGGACACAAAAGTCAAGAAACTGGTTGGGAAAATGCCCAAAAAAGGGAACAACATAAGACTATACAAGGTTACTTTCTTGATTAACAGATATCTCCTCTCATCTTTTCAGATGATGAAGAACAATGTTTACGCTCAGGCAAAGACATAAAAGTCAAGGTTTAGGTATCCCAAACATCAAAATAAATATTTAATGGGCTCAGACTAAGGAAGAACTCAAAAAGGATTTTGAAAATCAAGTTAGAGAAGTAGAAGAAAAACTGGGAAGAGAAATGAGAGAGATGCAAGAAAAGCATGAAAAGTCGGTCAACACCTTTCTAAAGGAGACCCAAAAAATGCTGAAGAAAATAACACCTTGAAAAATAGGCTCACTCAATTGGCAAAAGAGGATCAAAAAGCCAATGAGGAGAAGAATGCTTTCAAAAGCAGAATTAGCCAAATGGAAAAAGAGGTTCAAAAGCTCACTGAAGAAAATAGTTCTCTCAAAATTAGAATGAAACAGATGGAGGCTAATAACTTTCTGAAAAACCAAGAAATCACCAAACAAAACCAAAAGAATGAAAAAATGGAAGAGAATGTGAAATATCTCATTGGAAAAACAACTGACCTGAAAGATAGATTCAGGAGAGACAATTTAAAAATCATGGGACTACCTGAAAGCCATGATCAAAAAAAGAGCCTAGGAATCATCTTTCATGAAATTGCCAAGCAAAACTGCCCTGATATTCTAGAACCAAAGGGCAAAATAAGTATTGAGAGAATCCACTAATCACTTCCAGAAAGAGATGTAAAAAGAGAAACTCCTAGGAACATTGTGACAAAATTACAGAGTACGCCGGTCAAGGAAAAAAAATTACAAGCAGCTAGAAAGAAACAATTCTAGTACTGTGGAAATGCAATCGGGATAACACAAGATTTAACAGCTTCTACAATAAGGGATCGAAGGGCTTGGAATATGATATACCAGAAGTCAAAGGAACTAGGACTAAAACCAAGAATCACCTACCCAGAAAAATTGAGTATAATACTTCAGGGGAAAAAATGGAATTTCAATGAAATAGAGGACTTTCAAGCATTCTTGATGAAAAGACCAGAGCTGAAAAGAAAATTTTACCTTCAAACACAAGAATCAGGAGAAACATGAAAAGGTAAACAGGAAAAAAAAATCGTAAGGGAGTTACTAAAGTTGAACTGTTTACATTCCTACATGGAAAGACAATATTTGTAACTCTTGAAACTTTTTTCGGTATCTGGGTAGTTGGTGGGATCAGAGAGAGAGAGAGAGAGAGAGAGACAGAGACAGAGACAGAGACAGAGACAGAGACAGAGACACAGAGACAGACACAGAGAGAGAGAGAAACAGAGTGACAGAGACAGAAACAGAGAGACACAGAGAGACAGAGACAGAGAGAGACAGTGAGCACAGGGTGAATTGAATAGGACAAGATCATATCTTAAAAAATGAAATTAAGCAGTGAGAGAGAAATATATTAGGAAGAGAAAGGGAGAAACAGAACAGGGCAGGTTATCTCTCATAAAAGAGGCAAATAAAAGACTTTTCAGTGGATGGAAAAAGAGAGGAGGTGAGAGAAAAAACATGAAGTTTAATTTCATCACATTAGACTAAAGGAAGGAATAAAATGCACACTCATTTTGCTATGAAAACCTATCTTACAATACAGGAAGGTGGGGAAGAAAGGGATAAGCAGGGTGGGGGTATGATGGGAGGGAAGGCAGCGAGAGGAGGGAGTAATTTGAAGTCAACACTTGGGGAGGGACAGGATCAAAAGAGAGAATAGAAGCAATAGGGGCAGCATAAGTTGGAGGGAAATATAGTTAGTCTTACAAAACACGACTATTATGGAAGTCATTTGCAAAACTACACAGGGAACGAGTGGGGAAGGAGGGATGGGGAGAGGTTGGAACTTAAAATTTTAGGAACAACTGTTGAGTATTGTTCTTGCAAATAGGAAATAGAAATGCCGATAATGGGGTATAGAAAGTGATCTTGCCCTACAGGGCAAAAGAGAAGATGGGGATAAGGGAAGGGAGGGATATTAGAAGAGATGACCGATTTGTGATAGGGGCAATTAGAATGCTCAGCGTTTTTGGCTGGGGAGGGGAGAAATGGGGAGAAAATTTGGAATCCAAAGTTTTGTGGAAATGAATGTTGAGAAGATTAATTAATTAATTAATTAAAAAAGAATATTTTAATTCAAAATTCCCAGTTAAAATTCCATTTAAAAATTTCAAATTCTGATGTGAAATTGCAAATTCCAATTCCAACTTCTGAATTCAAGATTTGATGTCCAAATTTCAATTCAGTTTTCAAATTATAGCTCTAAATTCCAAGTTCTGATTCCAAATTCTGAATTCCTCTTCTAAATTCCAAATTCAAATTCAAATTTCAAATCACAACTCCAAAATCAAAATCAAAATTCCAATCCCAATTCTAAATTCCAACTACAAATTCAATTTCCTCACTCCATTCTAAATTCCTAATCAAGTTCCCTAGTAAAAATTCACATTCCAAATCCAACTCAAAATTCAAACTTCCAATTCCATATTCCAATTTCAAATTCCAGAGCAAAGTTCCAATTACAAAATTCAGTTAGAAATTCGAGTTCCAGTCTTCAAATAACAAAATTCAAATTCAAATTGGGAATTCCACTTACAAATTTCAATTCCAAGTTCCAATTCCAAAACCAAATTCCAAATTCCAAACTCAAATTCCAGTTTCCTCATTCCTAATTCCCAACTACAATTTTTATTCAATTTTCAAATTACAACTCCAATTTCAAAATTCTAACTCCAAATTCCAACTCGAATTACAAGTTCCTAAAAGTTCCAAATTTCAATTATTCCTCCACAGTAAAAATTCCTATTTCATTTCCAATACAAAATTCGAAATTCCACCTACATATTCCAATTGCAAATTACAATTACAAATTGGAAATTCCAATTGCAACCTTCAAATTACAATTCTTATTCCAAATCCCACTTCCAAATTCCAAGTTCCAGTTCCAAATTACAATTACCAATTCCAATTCCAACTTACAATTCTCTAATTCTATAGTCCAATTCTAAATTCTCAATACATATTACGAATGCCAATTCCAACGACCTCCTTCCTAATTCCAACAACCAGCTCTAATTTTAATTCAGTTTTCAAATAACAACTTCAAATTGCAAATTCCCATTCCAAAGCCCAGTATGGAATTCCAACTACCACATTCCTAATTTCAATTCCAATTCCAATTCAATTTTTAATTTACAAGCCCAAATTCCAATTCAAAAGATCAAATTTCATTTCCAAATTTGAATTACACATTACAAATTCAAATATATATTCCAAATTTCAAATTCCCATTCCAAATACCAATTCCAATTTTAAATTCAAAAGCAAACTACTAATCTAAATTCCAACAACAATTTCAAGTTCCTAACAATTCCAAATTCCTATTCCACTTCCAAAGTTAAAATTCTTATTCCAAGTCCAAATTAAAAATTCCCATTCCATATTACAATTGCAAATTCCACGTACAAGTTCCAATTTTAAATTCCAAATTCCCATTCCAAATTCCAATTCCATGTTCCAATTTTACATTACAGTTTCAAATTCCAATTCCAAATTCAAATTCCAACTTCTTCATTCCAAATATCAGTACCAAGTTACAATTCCAATTCGGTTTTCCAATCTCAATTCCAAATTCTTTTTTTTTTAAATTTTATTTATTTATTTATTTAATTTTTTACATTCATTTTCACAAATTTTTGCGTTCCAAATTTTCTCCCCTTTTATCCCCTCCCCCCACCCCAATACCCCAAGCAATCTAACTTTCCCTATCTCCAATCTGCCCTCTCTTCTGTCATCCCTCCCTTCTCTTGTCTCCATCTTCTCTTTTCTCCTGTAGGACCAGATGACTTTCTATTCCTCATTACCTGTATGTTTTCTTTCCTAGTTACAACAGCAATATTAAACAGTTGTTCCTAAAACTTTGAGTTCCAAATTCTCCCCATCCCTCCCTCCCCACCCATTCCCTTTGGGACGGCAGGCAATTCAATATAGGCCCTATCTCTGTAGTTTTGCAAATGGCCTCCCTGATAGTCGTGTTGTGTAAGACTAACTGGATTACCATCCCTCCCAACCTGCCCCTCATTGTTTCTCTTCTGTCTCTTGATCCTGTCCCTCCCCAAGTGTTGACTTCAAATTGCTCCCTCCTCCCTTTGCCCTCCCCTCCATCATCCCCTCCCTTGCAGTATCTCCTTCTCCCCCACTTTCTTATACTGTAAGATAGGTTTTCATACCAAAATGAGTGTGCATTTCACTCCTTCGTTTAGTCAAATGGGATGAGGGTAAACTTCTTGTTTTGTTTTGTTTTTTCTCAGCTCTCCTCTTTTTCCCTCCACTAAGAAAAACTCCTACCTGCCTCTTAAATGACATATAGTTACCCCCTTCCCTTTCCCTCTCTTTCCTCCCCCTACATTTCTCTCTCACCATTTACCTTAGTTTCTTTTAAGGTATGGTCCCATCCTATTCAGTTCAATTTGTGCTCTCTATCTCTGTATGTGTGTGCATGTGTGTATGTGTGTGCATGCATGTACATGTGTATGTGTGGTCCCACCAACTACCCAAATACTGAAAAGTTTTAAGAGTTAGAAATATGGTCTTTCCCTGTATGAATGTAAACAGTTCACTTCTGGTAAGTCCCTTAAGACTTCTCTTTGCTGTTTCCTTTTTCATGCTTCTTCTCATTCTTGTGTTTGAAAGTCAAATTTTCTTTTCAGCTCTGGTTTTTTCATTAAGAATGATTGAAAGTCCTCTGTTTCATTGAAAGACCATATTTTCCCTTGAAGTATTATACTCAGTTTAGCTGGGTAGGTGATTCTTGGTTTGAGTCTTAGTTCCTTTGCCTTCTGGAAGATCCTATTCCACGCCCTTCGATCCCTTAATGTAGAAGCTGCTAGATCTTGGGTTATCCTGATTGTATTTCCACAGTACTGGAATTGTTTCTTTCTAGCTGCTTGCAAGATTTTTTCCTTGAGCTGGGAGTTCTGGAATTTGGCCACAATGTTCCTAGGAGTTTCTCTTTTTGGATCTCTTTCAGGTGGTGATCGATGGATTCTTTCAATACTTATTTTGCCCTCTGGTTCTAGAATGTCAGGGCAGTTTTCCTTGATAATTTCATGGAAGATGATGTCTAGGCTCTTTTTCTGATCATGAGTTTCAGGTAGTCCCATAATTTTTAAATTGTCTCTCCTGGATCTATTTTCCAGGTCAGTTGTTTTTCCCATGAGATATTTCACATTCTCTTCCATTTTTTCGTTCTTTTGGTTTTGTTTGGTGATTTCTTGGTTTCTCATAAAGTCATTAGACTCCATCTGTTCCATTCTAATTTTGAGAGAACTATTAAATTCAGTGAGCTTTTGAGCCTCTTTTTCCATTTGGCTCATTCTGCTTTTGAAAGCATTCTTCTCCTCATTGGCTTTTTGAACCTCCTTTTCCAATTGAGTGAGCCTATTTTTCAAGGTGTTAATTTCCTCAGCATTTTTTTGGGTCTCCTTTACCAAGGTATTGACCTGTTTTTCATACTTTTCTTGTATCTCTCTCATTTCCCTTCCCAGTTTTTCCTCCACCTGTCTAACTTGCTTTTCAAAATCCTTTTTGAGCTCTTCCAGGGCCTGAGCCCACCCGCCACCCCCCTGGGGTGTCTGGGGTACTGAGGTCCCGCCCTCCATGTCTTTCCCTGATGGCAAGGATACATCCTCGTCATTAGATCCAAAGGTCGGGATCATTTGCATTTGTTGGAAAAAACTCTCTATAGTCTTATTTTTCTTCCCTTTTCTAGGCATTTTCCCAGCCAGTTACTTGACTTCTGAGATTCCTTTCCACCCCCGCCTGGATCCGCCCAGCTAGTGCTTGGCCTCTGAGATTTAAATGGGCTTTCCTCCTGCCGGCTGTCAATCAGTTAGCTTTAGTTCAGGTGCTGGGGTGGGGGCAGGGCCGCCTCCCAGACTCTGATCCCTCAGGGGCTTTGAGCAGAAGCCTTCCGTAATAGAGCGAGGTGGGGGCAGGGCCGTCTCCCAAGCTCAACTCCCTCAGGTTTTATGCGGGAATCTTCCGTAATGATGATCCTGCCTGCTGTTGGGGGATTCCCGGGTCCCGGTCCGCTGCCGCCTCAGCCGCCACCCACACCTCTGCCTCCGCCACTTCCTGCCCCCATCTCTGCTGCCCCTGCTTCCTCCCGAGGGGGTCCGAGTCACGGAGACGCCCTGCTTCCCCTCTCCTCCAGCCTGGCCTTCTCTCTCACTGACCTGTAGCTTCTGTGGGTGGAGGGACTTTCCCGGCTGCCGGAGCTTCCGTCTCTGAAGCCTGCTCGGATCAGCTTCTCTGGGGCCACAGCCAGGGCAGCGCTGGGGGTGGGGTCCACTTTCCGGGGCGCGACGGACCCTGAGGACGGGTCTCCAGGTCTCCCCAGAACGGAAATCTCTTCCACTCTGCTTCTGCACACCTTGTATTGACCCAGAAGTTATGGGGGACTCTTTTTACATTAATTCTATGGGCTTTTGGTTTCGGAGCTCGTAAACGTGCGTCCTTCTACTCCGCCATCTTGGCTCCGCCCCTCAATTCCAAATTCTTAATACCAACTCCAAATTCCAACTCCAATGTCAATTTCCTAAAAAACTACCAATACCAATTCCCATTCCAAAGTAAAATTAGAATAGTCTAATTCCAAGACAAAATTAAAAATTCCACTTCCGTAATTCAACTAGAAATTACATTTTAAAATTGCAAATTCCAATTCCAACCATCAAATTACAAATTCCAATTCCAAATTCTATTTCTAATTCCAAACACCATATGCCAATTCCAACGACCTCATTCATAACCCTAATTACAACTTCCAAATGTAATTCAATTTTCAAATTACTTCTCCAAATGTGAAAGTCCAATTGCAAATTCGAAATTAGAATTCCTACTAACATATCTCTAATTCGAATTCCAAATTCCAATTCCAAATAAATTTTCAAATTACAAGTCTTAATTCCAACTCCAAATTTCTAATTCTAATTTTAATTTCCAAATTCTGGTTCCAAATTAAAACTACAATTTCAAGTTCGTAACTCAGTTCCAAAGTCCTGTTCCAATTCCAAGATTAAAATTCCCATTCCACCTCTCTCTCTTTCCTCTGCTCTGCTAGCCAGTCTTCATCTTTTCCCCTCACCCCTTGAAAATGTAGGCCTCTGCAAAATTCATCTCAACTCCTGCCCTTGTGAGAAGCAGCTCTCAGCTGCTGAGTAGACTACTATCTGAAGTGGTGCTAAAATGGCCAGAGTTCCAGACAGAAGCAAACTTCAGCATTTTGGCAGCATCACCGCCCTTGACGTCACTTGTCCCCAGATGTGCTTTCCAAACTAGCACCCTCTCAAGGGACAGTGACACAGCAGTCAAGTTTATTGGAGCTGGGGCTGCCACAGTGGGGGTGACTGGCTCTGCAGCTGGTATTGGGACTGTATTTGGAAGTCTCATCATTTGTTATGCCAAGAACCCATCCTGGAAGCAATAACTCTTTTCCTATTCCATCCTGGACTTTGCCTTGTCTGTGGCCATAGGGCTCCTCACCTTCTTTGCCATATAATTGAGCTATTTCTATCCCCCAACGTTTCTGAATGTTCCTCCTTGTCCTCCTGGTCCTTCCATTTCTCTTGCAGCCTTTGAATACCTCTCACTCCATCTTATCAGGAGGGCCTGGGGAAAGCCTTGAGTTCATGGTTTGACAGAGGGAAGACAAATAAATACTGTATTAATAAGCAAAAATAAAATAAAATAACATTTTTATTCCAATTACAAATTAAAAACTCCAATTGCATATTTCTAATTCAAATTCCGAATCAAATTCCAATTCTTAATTCCAAATTTCAATTCCAAATTCCAACTAAAATTTCAAGTTTCAAATTCATTTCCAAATTCCTATTCCAGTAAAAAAATAAAAATACTTATTCCAGTTCCAATTCAAAATTCTGATCACATATTCCAATTCAAAATTCAAATCCAAAATTACAAATGCCAATTCCAACCTTCAAATTACAAATTCCACTTCCATATTCCAAAAAATCAAATTCCCATTACAAAATTCAATTCAAAATTTCAAGTGCAAATTCCAAATAGAACTTCGAATTCTGGGGGGGTGGAGTCAACAAGGCAGAGTGAGAGCAACTACTCACCTATGCTCTTAGACAAACTCCTTCTGATACCTCTAAAAAGAGAATCTAACCAAATTTTGGAGGTACAGAATTCAATAAGAGACAGACTGTGGCAGATTCACAGCCCAGGACAGACTAGAAATTTATGGGAAGAATCTGTTCCATGGGGATGGAGGAGCACACATAGCCTGGCATGGTGCAACAGCAGCAGGGCCAAGCAGGAAAGCCCTAGAGCAGTCTGAGAAAGGGATAGCATCTCAGGGTGGGAGTCCAGTGGAGGGAGTCCAGGCGAGGGAGAAATGCAAAAGGAACCCCACGTATCTGTAGCAGCTTCTCCTGAGACTTTCAGTTCACAGATTTAATATGTCAGTCACCTACTTGAACTTCTATGAACCAAAATAGCAGACTGATCAGTAAATGCTCTCTTTCCCTCCCCTTGTTGACCCTGAAAGAAATGAGGGGCAGAATGGGATAGAGGGAAATTTAATGCATCTTACACAACATGACTATTATGGAAGTCACTTACAAAACTACACATATATAGCTTATATGGAATTGCTTGCCTTCTCAGTGGAGATGGGTGAGGAGGGAGAAAGGAAATTGAAACTCAAAGTTTTAGGAACAAATGTTGAAAACTGATTTTGTGTACAACCGGGAAATAAGAAATAGAGGCAATGCGGTATAGAAATTTATTTTCCCCTACAGGACAAGGGAGAAGATGAGGATAAGGGAAGGGAGATGTGTTAGAAGGGAGAGCACATTGGTGGAGGGGGCAATTAGAATGCACGGTGTTTTAAGGGGAGGGGAGAGATGGAGCGAAAATTTGGGACTCAAAATCTTGTGCAAATGAATGTAGAAAACAAAAAAAATATGAGTGAATATACAAAATAAACAAATAAACACTTGGAATATATAAAATAAACAAAAATTAAATTAAAAAACAAATTAAAATAATTAAAATAAATATAGATAAGTAAATAAATGAGAAATAAATAAATTTTAAAAAGACAAAAATAAAAAAAAGTATTCACTGAAGAGAACAGCTCTTTAAAAAGAAAAACTGAACTAATGGAAAACGATGCACCAAACTCAACTGGGAAAATTGGACAAATATAAAAAGAACCATAAAACCTAACTTGCAAAATTGGACAAGTGGGAAAGGAAGTACAAAAAGTAGCTGCAGAAAATAGTTCCTTAAAATGAATAATTGGACAGATAGAAAATGAGATACAAAAGTTAACTGAAGAAAACAATTTGATGAAAATTGGAATTGGGCAAGTAGAAGCTAATGACTCTATGAGACATCAAGAATTAGTCAAACAAAATCCAAAGAATCAAAAGATAGAAGAAAATGTGAAATATCGAATTCGAAAAACAACTGTCCTAGAAACAGATCCAGGAGAAAAAAAAATCTAAGAATATTGGACTACCAGAATTCCATGATGAAAAAAAGAGCCTGGACAATATCTTACAAGAAATCAAGGAAAACTGCCCAGAATGTCAAGATCCAGAGACTGAAATCGTCATCGAAAGAATCCAATTCCAAATTCCCCTTCCAATTTCTAATTAAAACTTTCAATTTCCAAATGAGAGAAGAGAGGCAGCTGCATCTAGTGGACTCAGCACTGAATTTTCAGTCAGTAAAACTCAGGTTCAATTCCTGCTTCAGACACTTACCAGCTGTACACTTTCAGATGAGTCACTTGACCTCTGTGGTTTCAGTTTCCCCCTCTGTAAAACGAGGGAGGTGAAGTGGACAGCTCATGAGGTCTCTTGCAGATCTATATGTGGTGTTCCAGGAACCCATGGACTCACTGAAGGTCATAAAGGATTGACTGGAGCGACCGAGAGGGAAATGAAGCAACAAGTACACGGGAGGTAAGCTTGGCAGTGTCAGAAAGGAGAATTAGAGTCAGAGACAGAGACAGACAGGGAGAGGCAGTTCAGTTTGTTCAGATGGAGTATAAAATTGAAAGCCAGATTTTGAACATCTTTTGGCATTTGGATGTGGAAGAGTCGGATTGTAATTCCAGCTCTGTTACTAAAGAGGATGACTGCAGCTGTAGCCTCACTTACTCTTTGCCAGTGTTATTGTTTTTCATTGACTAGCCAGGCACCCAAGTGCCAATACTTACCTGCATGCCTGGCTTCACGATGGTAAAGTCTTACCGAAACTTTGATATTACTTCCATCAATTTCCTTCATTTTGGTATTTTCTCTGCATATTTCTCTTGTGAATGGAGAATTAGTTGGTACATTGATGGTGGAAACCAACGCAGTGGTGTCTTCACTGCTATGAATTCTGACCCCATATCAGGTAAACTCTTCTATAACAAAGAATTTTATAGGATATGAAATAATGATAATTTGTCCTTACTTCCTATTTGACCTGAAGAAATTAATTATTCACTTCCTATCATAAATTTAGGACTTTTTTAAACTACGTTTCTCCCTCTCCACCAGGAGTTTCCCAGGCTAAAATCCAATAAAAGGAGTCCACCCTGAGGCCACTAGCCTGCCCCTGGGAGTGTGGTGACTGTTGCATTCGAAACCCCACGGACGGGAAGGGGCAGCACAGTTCAGCCCTATTGCCCTCATCTCACCAAACGGGTGGGCAAACATTTCAGCTCTCTCTGCCAGAGCCAGCCTTGTGACAGGCTTTCACAACGTGCTCTGGGCCAGGATCCCTCAGCTCCATCCACCACCGCTCCATGCGCATCACGTCGTCCAAAGGAGGAAGGTACAGGCTACCCCAGGCTGAACCAGCTCAGAAATATCACCCCTGTCCCAAAAGGCCAATTGGCAGCCCAAGGACACCCAGAATTCAATCACTATATTAAGGGCGGTGAGGATGGGCTCTGGCAGAGAGAGCCGACATCTTGCCCCATACCATACGTTGGCCTACACAAGGAACACTGCTTACACGCAAAGCAAGGGAGGAAGGGGAGTGGCCTGGAATCTACGCAAAGGCAAGGAGGAGGAGACTTTGCTAAATAAGGTCAGTGGAAAGACTTGCCTCACAGCAGGGGGCCCAGAGCTGCACTCTCACCCAGCTTCCCTCACCTTTTTCCACCTTCATTTTTCAGGCATTCAAAACCCCGCGGATGGGAAGGGGCAGCGCAGTTCAGCCCCATTGCCCTCATCTCACAAAACCTGTGGGCAAACATTTCTGCTCTCTCTGCCAGAGCCATGCCTCAGCTCCCTTAGGTCAGCAACTGAATTCGGGGTTGAACTGGCCTGCCCATTGACATTTCCGTGGATACCTTAACCTTCAGCATCCTGGGGCACACATGCTGGGCAACTGAGGCCTAACTCTGCTGTGCCCCAAAACCCGTGCATTTTCTAACTTTAGGAAAATCTCGGTGGAGGAGGTGGGGAACTGGGGCCCACAGTGCAATCACGGCATTGTTTGAAACATTTCTCCTTCTCCTTGGAGGTTTCTATCTGTCAGGCCGTTCTCCTGCCTCTGCTCAAGGTCCGATAGACTGAATGTCTCATGGCAGCAGCTCCTTGCCTTGCAAGGCCTCAGGTGCCTAATGTTCTGTACTTTGCTTCCATTTACTTTCAATTTAACTGTAATTTCCACGTTTTCTGAGACCGTGATTGGAACGCACGGTTTTCTTTTGGTTTTTCTCTTAACAGGCTGAATTCTCTGCGTCTGGATATCGCCATCGACGCCATCCTGCCTGTCACCTGCAGCATCCTCAGCGGGCCTGACAGCGCCAGAAAGCTGATTACCAGCTTCCTCCGCTGCTTCCTCCTCTTGCTCCGCCTGCGCCTGCTTTTCCTCATGCTCCTCCTCTTCCTCCGCCACCTCTTCCTTTTCTCCTTCCACCTTTCCCTCCTTCTCCTCTTGCCCCAGAGGATGATGAACCACACGCTTGAACTTCCAAGAGGGAACCCCCCCGAATGCTGTCCACCTGCCTGACCAGCCAGAGATCCACCTCATCCTCCTCTCGCCTCAAATCCAATAAGTTCTTCTATTGTAGCATTCGGTAATGTTTCTTCGTGTTTGCCGCGATTCCTTCCGTGCTCCGGGCGTCAGGATGTTACTTTGTAAGCCAAATCACCTCACTTCTCTGGTTTACAACTCTTCTTGCTCAACAAGGTATTTGCCTCTCTTGAAAGGGCTGGGATAATCTCCAAAGCTCCACACTTACACGGAAGGATTCTCTGAGCTCTAAAAGTTCCTAATCTGAGGACCCCTTTTCCATATTCTCCCAACCTCAGGCCGGTACTGGAGAACACAGGAAGAAATGGAGTTTTCCTTCAGCTGAGAAACAGTTTCTGTGGAAAACCATCACCTGGCGTTTTCTCTCATGCGGATAAGGGAGAAGCCTTGCCAGTAAGGTCAGGAATTAGGAAACGAAGCCTTCACTCTTGGAACATCATATACTTAGGGAATCCCAGAGAACAGAGGAGTTGAAACAACTCACAACATTCACACCCTTGCAGGACAGGAAAGAAAACCACAAAATTCATCAACATTTCCACGGAGAAGCAAGAAAGGCCAGCAGGAAGACACACAAAGAAAACTTTTCAAAGCAACATAGGGGATTTGAAATACATGCGAGTCTAGCAACCATGAGAAATTCAGGTACTCTAAGAGCACAGAACACTTGTCACACACAGAAAGTCAGGTCCATAAAAATGGATGAAGATATCGCTTCCTCGTACATAGTCGGAGGTCGAAAAGAGGCAAATGACCATTCTTCCAAAATCAATTCGTGCTCACCAATCAAGCAATTAATATTACTTTACAGACCTGGCCAAATCAAAAAAAATTTCATTTGGAATTCCAGGAGGTTGAGAATGTCAAAGGAACTGATGACAAAAAAGGGTCACTAAGCACCCCAGATCTCAAACTGTATCATAAAGCAGCAGTTATCCCAAGGATCTGGAACTGGGATCTGCTCCTGAGACTAGACAGTGGGTCAGGGGACTGGATTACTCACACAGACACGGCCGTAACTGATCATCGGGACCTAGTATTAGATCGAACCCAAGAGTGTAAGACACGGGAAAAGCACTCAGTATTACAGAGAATCCTTCTGGGAAAACAGGAAAGGAATATGAAAAACCTAGGTGTACAAGAACATCTTAAACTATTAGCCAAGAGAAGGTGCAAATTGCTACAGGCTTCAGGCAAAAGAAGGCTGATATCATAAGCAAATTAGGAGAGCATGGGCTAGTTGGAATGTCACATCGATTTAGAAGAAAAGAATAAGGATAAAAGAATGCTTAACAGGCATTATGAGATGTGAAGCTGGTCACTTTGACAGTAGAGACTCATCCTTTTTTGCACAGTGCAACTGTGATTAGCGGGACAGTAGAAAGCTGGCAAAAAAACCTTTTCAGCCACCTCTCTCTCATACATGCCTTCTTTCTCCAATTTAGAGAGAATTGAGTGAAATTTATAAAAAAAAAAAATACTGCATGAATGGAAAAGGATATGAAGAGGCCCTTTCCAGATGAACAAATCAAAGGCACCGATAATCAGGTCCGCTCAGTATGATGCCACTGTGTAAAGGGAAACTATGATATTCGGCAAATGACCTGAAATTTGTACACAGGCGGTAGGAAGGGGAACCGCAACCTGGGCACAGACGTTCACAACAGTGGGGGGCCCAACAAGACACTGGGGGGCCGGAATCCCTGGCATGGAGCCACCATCAGTCCAGAGACGTCACTGAGTCGAAAGGAGGACAGCACAGGTTACCCTCTGCTGAAGTATCTCCAAAATGTGGCCTGTCCCGCATGAGTTTGCTTTCCAGGCCACGCACACCCAGAGTTCAGTCATCGACATAAGGGCGGTGATGATTGGCTCTGGCGGAGAGAGCAGAAATCTTTCCCCATGCTGTAGGCCTGAAGAGGGCTAGACCACTGGTTACATGGAAAGCAAGAGAGGAAGGAGAGGGACCGCGTATCAACGCAAAGGCAAAGGGAAGGACAACTTTCTCAACAATGTCACCCGTGGAAAAGTGGCTTCACAGGAAGAGGCCACTTTTCGTTCTCTGGGCCCGATTACCTCACCTCCTTCAGGACACATTGCGGAAACGAGAAACGGGGATGGTATGTAGGAACATCAGAAGCAGGGCACATTGCGCCCAAGGTGCGCTCTGGCACACAAAAAGCTAAGGTCCACACACGCAACACAGAATTGCATCCTTCACAGGACAGGGGTGGAGGTGAGGCTCTAGCAGACAGACAAGACCACTTTCCCCAGACTTCCTGTCTGCTCAGGGCAATGACACTGCACGCTTGGACAGCACGTGATTCCGGAAAGGCCCTCCAGTAGGTACCCAGGCAGAAAGAAGACGGATCTCCAAGGAAATCCCATCCTCACGACAGGTCCGCACAGCAGGGGAGGCCCCAAATGCAATCCAGCTCAGAATCGCTCACATCCATCCACCACCAATTCACAGACATCATTCAGGGCCAAGGAGGACAGAGGAGGCTACAGGATGCGGAAACGCCCGAAATACGTGGCCCCTGGCACAAGAGCTTGTTGTTCCAGCCACCCACACCCACAATTCAATCAGGGATATAAGGCCAGTGAGGATTGGCTCTGGTCGAGAGAGCAGAAGTCTTTCCCCACTCTCTGCGTGTGACGAGGGCTAGGCCACTGGTTACATGGAAAGCAAGAGGGCAAGGACAGGGACCTTCTATCAGTGCAAAGGCCAAGGGAAAGATCACTTTCTGAAAAGTGACACCTGATGCAATGCTTTCACAGCAGGGGGGCCAGCGCTGCCCTCGGGACCCCATTGCCTCACAGCCATCATCACTCCGCAGACAAGCATCACTTAGCACGAAGGAGGACAGCAGAGGCTGCAGTAGGCTGAAGCAACGTAGCACTCTTGCTCCGTGTCCCAACAGGTCAATTTTCAGGGCCCTCACAAGGAGAATTTAGTCCTGGACAAAAGGGTGCGTGAGGATTGGCTCGAAGAGAGAGAGCAGCCATCGTTGCCCTTGCTGCACGTTGACGCAGGGCAACACCCCCGCTTCCAAGGAAAGACACAGAGGAAGGATGATGGGCTGAAATATGGAAAAGGCCAAAGAGAAGGAGAATGTGCTGAAAGCCGACAAGTGAGGGAAGTGGCTTCACCGCAGGGGGCCTGTCCTAGCTCTCTCTCCCACATGTCCTCTCCTCTTTCACAACCCTTTCCAAAAGCGGAAAAGTGCAATGGTATTTCAGCACATAAGTATGAGGCCGGAATAGCCTCCATGGGTGCTGCGGGACACAAAAGGCTGATGGATAACGCTATTCCACACGGAACTGGATCATTGGCCCAAAGCGGGGTGGGGGGTCCAGGCTGGGCTCCGGCAGGGACGCAGAACACCTCTCACAGACAGCAAGTCTCCTAATCACAATGCCTCTGCAGACTTGCAAACCATCTGATTCCGCCAATGACCTCCCATTTACAGCCAGGCAGGGAGAGGGAGCCTGTTCGCTACCATGGCACCATCGTGACATTGTCGTGGCCCACAGGACGCAGGGGGCCACAATCCCTCCCATCCACCCAGCGTCACTCCACGGACATCAGGGAGTCAAAGGGAGGGAAAGCGAAGGCTACGCAGGTGTTCGGTAGCGCGAAGGGAAGGCCCCTGTAACTACAGGCCCATGTCCAGGCCAAAGACACCCAGAATTCAATCGCTGAAATAAGGGAGGGGACCACTGGCTCTGCAAGAGGCAGCAGAAATCTTTGCCCACGCTGCATGAGGGCCGAGGGCAATAGCAACGCTCACACGAAAAGCAACACAGGAAGGTCAGCGGCATGAAATCCTTACCCAGGCAAAGGGATGGACGGTTGTCTGCCAAATGACAGCAGACAGGAATCCTTCGCAGCAGGGCACGCGTTGCTACACTCTGTACGCTCTGGAGAAGACACTTTCACCTACATCCACCAACAATCTCCACGCTTCAGAAACTCCAGTGGAGTTAAGGAGCAAGAGACTGAGGTCAAAATATCCCGGAAGTATTCTCCAGGACACACAAGTCTTCTGCCTAGGCCTCACGCACAGAGAACTGAATGATTCGCACTAGCGGGGCCTTGGCTGTGCTCTAGCATGGAGGGCAGAGCACTTTACACAGCCTGCCTGTCTGCTGAGGACAATGCCGTTGCAGAGCTGCAATGCGGCTGATTCGGGAAAGGAGCCCGAACGTACACCTGGCCAAAGAGAAGGACAATATTCAAGACGAGCCCAGCCTTGTGACAGGCTTTCACAACGTGCTCTGGGCCAGGATCCCTCAGCTCCATCCACCACCGCTCCATGCGCATCACGTCGTCCAAAGGAGGAAGGTACAGGCTACCCCAGGCTGAACCAGCTCAGAAATATCACCCCTGTCCCAAAAGGCCAATTGGCAGCCCAAGGACACCCAGAATTCAATCACTATATTAAGGGCGGTGAGGATGGGCTCTGGCAGAGAGAGCCGACATCTTGCCCCATACCATACGTTGGCCTACACAAGGAACACTGCTTACACGCAAAGCAAGGGAGGAAGGGGAGTGGCCTGGAATCTACGCAAAGGCAAGGAGGAGGAGACTTTGCTAAATAAGGTCAGTGGAAAGACTTGCTTCACAGCAGGGGGCCCAGAGCTGCACTCTCACCCAGCTTCCCTCACCTTTTTCCACCTTCATTTTTCAGGCATTCAAAACCCCGCGGATGGGAAGGGGCAGCGCAGTTCAGCCCCATTGCCCTCATCTCACAAAACCTGTGGGCAAACATTTCTGCTCTCTCTGCCAGAGCCATGCCTCAGCTCCCTTAGGTCAGCAACTGAATTCGGGGTTGAACTGGCCTGCCCATTGACATTTCCGTGGATACCTTAACCTTCAGCATCCTGGGGCACACATGCTGGGCAACTGAGGCCTAACTCTGCTGTGCCCCAAAACCCGTGCATTTTCTAACTTTAGGAAAATCTCGGTGGAGGAGGTGGGGAACTGGGGCCCACAGTGCAATCACGGCATTGTTTGAAACATTTCTCCTTCTCCTTGGAGGTTTCTATCTGTCAGGCCGTTCTCCTGCCTCTGCTCAAGGTCCGATAGACTGAATGTCTCATGGCAGCAGCTCCTTGCCTTGCAAGGCCTCAGGTGCCTAATGTTCTGTACTTTGCTTCCATTTACTTTCAATTTAACTGTAATTTCCACGATTTCTGAGACCGTGATTGGAACGCACGGTTTTCTTTTGGTTTTTCTCTTAACAGGCTGAATTCTCTGCGTCTGGATATCGCCATCGACGCCATCCTGCCTGTCACCTGCAGCATGCTCAGCGGGCCTGACAGCGCCAGAAAGCTGATTACCAGCTTCCTCCGCTGCTTCCTCCTCTTGCTCCGCCTGCGCCTGCTTTTCCTCATGCTCCTCCTCTTCCTCCGCCACCTCTTCCTCTTCTCCTTCCACCTTTCCCTCCTTCTCCTCTTGCCCCAGAGGATGATGAACCACACCCTTGAACTTCCAAGAGGGAACCCCCGCGAATGCTGTCCACCTGCCTGACCAGCCAGAGATCCACCTCATCCTCCTCTCGCCTCAAATCCAATAAGTTCTTCTATTGTAGCATTCGGTAATGTTTCTTCGTGTTTGCCGCGATTCCTTCCGTGCTCCGGGCGTCAGGATGTTACTTTGTAAGCCAAATCACCTCACTTCTCTGGTTTACAACTCTTCTTGCTCAACAAGGTATTTGCCTCTCTTGAAAGGGCTGGGATAATCTCCAAAGCTCCACACTTACACGGAAGGATTCTCTGAGCTCTAAAAGTTCCTAATCTGAGGACCCCTTTTCCATATTCTCCCAACCTCAGGCCGGTACTGGAGAACACAGGAAGAAATGGAGTTTTCCTTCAGCTGAGAAACAGTTTCTGTGGAAAACCATCACCTGGCGTTTTCTCTCATGCGGATAAGGGAGAAGCCTTGCCAGTAAGGTCAGGAATTAGGAAACGAAGCCTTCACTCTTGGAACATCATATACTTAGGGAATCCCAGAGAACAGAGGAGTTGAAACAACTCACAACATTCACACCCTTGCAGGACAGGAAAGAAAACCACAAAATTCATCAACATTTCCACGGAGAAGCAAGAAAGGCCAGCAGGAAGACACACAAAGAAAACTTTTCAAAGCAACATAGGGGATTTGAAATACATGCGAGTCTAGCAACCATGAGAAATTCAGGTACTCTAAGAGCACAGAACACTTGTCACACACAGAAAGTCAGGTCCATAAAAATGGATGAAGATATCGCTTCCTCGTACATAGTCGGAGGTCGAAAAGAGGCAAATGACCATTCTTCCAAAATCAATTCGTGCTCACCAATCAAGCAATTAATATTACTTTACAGACCTGGCCAAATCAAAAAAAATTTCATTTGGAATTCCAGGAGGTTGAGAATGTCAAAGGAACTGATGACAAAAAAGGGTCACTAAGCACCCCAGATCTCAAACTGTATCATAAAGCAGCAGTTATCCCAAGGATCTGGAACTGGGATCTGCTCCTGAGACTAGACAGTGGGTCAGGGGACTGGATTACTCACACAGACACGGCCGTAACTGATCATCGGGATCTAGTATTAGATCGAACCCAAGAGTGTAAGACACGGGAAAAGCACTCAGTGTTACAGAGAATCCTTCTGGGAAAACAGGAAAGGAATACGAAAAACCTAGGTGTACAAGAACATCTTAAACTATTAGCCAAGAGAAGGCGCAAATTGCTACAGGCTTCAGGCAAAAGAAGGCTGATATCATAAGCAAATTAGGAGAGCATGGGCTAGTTGGAATGTCACATCGATTTAGAAGAAAAGAATAAGGATAAAAGAATGCTTAACAGGCATTATGAGATGTGAAGCTGGTCACTTTGACAGTAGAGACTCATCCTTTTTTGCACAGTGCAACTGTGATTAGCGGGACAGTAGAAAGCTGGCAAAAAAACCTTTTCAGCCACCTCTCTCTCATACATGCCTTCTTTCTCCAATTTAGAGAGAATTGAGTGAAATTTATAAAAAAAAAAAATACTGCATGAATGGAAAAGGATATGAAGAGGCCCTTTCCAGATGAACAAATCAAAGGCACCGATAATCAGGTCCGCTCAGTATGATGCCACTGTGTAAAGGGAAACTATGATATTCGGCAAATGACCTGAAATTTGTACACAGGCGGTAGGAAGGGGAACCGCAACCTGGGCACAGACGTTCACAACAGTGGGGGGCCCAACAAGACACTGGGGGGCCGGAATCCCTGGCATGGAGCCACCATCAGTCCAGAGACGTCACTGAGTCGAAAGGAGGACAGCACAGGTTACCCTCTGCTGAAGTACCTCCAAAATGTGGCCTGTCCCGCATTAGTTTGCTTTCCAGGCCACGCACGCCCAGAGTTCAGTCATCGACATAAGGGCGGTGATGATTGGCTCTGGCAGAGAGAGCAGAAATCTTTCCCCATGCTGTAGGCCTGAAGAGGGCAAGACCACTGGTTACATGGAAAGCAAGAGAGGAAGGAGAGGGACCGCGTATCAACGCAAAGGCAAAGGGAAGGACAACTTTCTCAACAATGTCACCCGTGGAAAAGTGGCTTCACAGGAAGAGGCCACTTTTCGTTCTCTGGGCCCGATTACCTCACCTCCTTCAGGACACATTGCGGAAACGAGAAACGGGGATGGTATGTAGGAACATCAGAAGCAGGGCACATTGCGCCCAAGGTGCGCTCTGGCACACAAAAAGCTAAGGTCCACACACGCAACACAGAATTGCATCCTTCACAGGACAGGGGTGGAGGTGAGGCTCTAGCAGACAGACAAGACCACTTTCCCCAGACTTCCTGTCTGCTCAGGGCAATGACACTGCACGCTTGGACAGCACGTGATTCCGGAAAGGCCCTCCAGTAGGTACCCAGGCAGAAAGAAGACGGATCTCCAAGGAAATCCCACCCTCACGACAGGTCCGCACAGCAGGGGAGGCCCCAAATGCAATCCAGCTCAGAATCGCTCACATCCATCCACCACCAATTCACAGACATCATTCAGGGCCAAGGAGGACAGAGGAGGCTACAGGATGCGGAAACGCCCGAAATACGTGGCCCCTGGCACAAGAGCTTGTTGTTCCAGCCACCCACACCCACAATTCAATCAGGGATATAAGGCCAGTGAGGATTGGCTCTGGTCGAGAGAGCAGAAGTCTTTCCCCACTCTCTGCGTGTGACGAGGGCTAGGCCACTGGTTACATGGAAAGCAAGAGGGCAAGGACAGGGACCTTCTATCAGTGCAAAGGCCAAGGGAAAGATCACTTTCTGAAAAGTGACACCTGATGCAATGCTTTCACAGCAGGGGGGCCAGCGCTGCCCTCGGGACCCCATTGCCTCACAGCCATCATCACTCCGCAGACAAGCATCACTTAGCACGAAGGAGGACAGCAGAGGCTGCAGTAGGCTGAAGCAACGTAGCACTCTTGCTCCGTGTCCCAACAGGTCAATTTTCAGGGCCCTCACAAGGAGAATTTAGTCCTGGACAAAAGGGTGCGTGAGGATTGGCTCGAAGAGAGAGAGCAGCCATCGTTGCCCTTGCTGCACGTTGACGCAGGGCAACACCCCCGCTTCCAAGGAAAGACACAGAGGAAGGATGATGGGCTGAAATATGGAAAAGGCCAAAGAGAAGGAGAATGTGCTGAAAGCCGACAAGTGAGGGAAGTGGCTTCACCGCAGGGGGCCTGTCCTAGCTCTCTCTCCCACATGTCCTCTCCTCTTTCACAACCCTTTCCAAAAGCGGAAAAGTGCAATGGTATTTCAGCACATAAGTATGAGGCCGGAATAGCCTCCATGGGTGCTGCGGGACACAAAAGGCTGATGGATAACGCTATTCCACACGGAACTGGATCATTGGCCCAAAGCGGGGTGGGGGGTCCAGGCTGGGCTCCGGCAGGGACGCAGAACACCTCTCACAGACAGCAAGTCTCCTAATCACAATGCCTCTGCAGACTTGCAAACCATCTGATTCCGCCAATGACCTCCCATTTACAGCCAGGCAGGGAGAGGGAGCCTGTTCGCTACCATGGCACCATCGTGACATTGTCGTGGCCCACAGGACGCAGGGGGCCACAATCCCTCCCATCCACCCAGCGTCACTCCACGGACATCAGGGAGTCAAAGGGAGGGAAAGCGAAGGCTACGCAGGTGTTCGGTAGCGCGAAGGGAAGGCCCCTGTAACTACAGGCCCATGTCCAGGCCAAAGACACCCAGAATTCAATCGCTGAAATAAGGGAGGGGACCACTGGCTCTGCAAGAGGCAGCAGAAATCTTTGCCCACGCTGCATGAGGGCCGAGGGCAATAGCAACGCTCACACGAAAAGCAACACAGGAAGGTCAGCGGCATGAAATCCTTACCCAGGCAAAGGGATGGACGGTTGTCTGCCAAATGACAGCAGACAGGAATCCTTCGCAGCAGGGCACGCGTTGCTACACTCTGTACGCTCTGGAGAAGACACTTTCACCTACATCCACCAACAATCTCCACGCTTCAGAAACTCCAGTGGAGTTAAGGAGCAAGAGACTGAGGTCAAAATATCCCGGAAGTATTCTCCAGGACACAAAAGTCTTCTGCCTAGGCCTCACGCACAGAGAACTGAGTGATTCGCACTAGCGGGGCCTTGGCTGTGCTCTAGCATGGAGGGCAGAGCACTTTACACAGCCTGCCTGTCTGCTGAGGACAATGCCGTTGCAGAGCTGCAATGCGGCTGATTCGGGAAAGGAGCCCGAACGTACACCTGGCCAAAGAGAAGGACAATATTCAAGACGAGCCCAGCCTTGTGACAGGCTTTCACAACGTGCTCTGGGCCAGGATCCCTCAGCTCCATCCACCACCGCTCCATGCGCATCACGTCGTCCAAAGGAGGAAGGTACAGGCTACCCCAGGCTGAACCAGCTCAGAAATATCACCCCTGTCCCAAAAGGCCAATTGGCAGCCCAAGGACACCCAGAATTCAATCACTATATTAAGGGCGGTGAGGATGGGCTCTGGCAGAGAGAGCCGACATCTTGCCCCATACCATACGTTGGCCTACACAAGGAACACTGCTTACACGCAAAGCAAGGGAGGAAGGGAAATGGCCTGGAATCTACGCAAAGGCAAGGAGGAGGAGACTTTGCTAAATAAGGTCAGTGGAAAGACTTGCCTCACAGCAGGGGGCCCAGAGCTGCACTCTCACCCAGCTTCCCTCACCTTTTTCCACCTTCATTTTTCAGGCATTCAAAACCCCACGGATGGGAAGGGGCAGCGCAGTTCAGCCCCATTGCCCTCATCTCACGAAACCTGTGGGCAAACATTTCTGCTCTCTCTGCCAGAGCCATGCCTCAGCTCCCTTAGGTCAGCAACTGAATTCGGGGTTGAACTGGCCTGCCCATTGACATTTCCGTGGATACCTTAACCTTCAGCATCCTGGGGCACACATGCTGGGCAACTGAGGCCTAACTCTGCTGTGCCCCAAAACCCGTGCATTTTCTAACTTTAGGAAAATCTCGGTGGAGGAGGTGGGGAACTGGGGCCCACAGTGCAATCACGGCATTGTTTGAAACATTTCTCCTTCTCCTTGGAGGTTTCTATCTGTCAGGCCGTTCTCCTGCCTCTGCTCAAGGTCCGATAGACTGAATGTCTCATGGCAGCAGCTCCTTGCCTTGCAAGGCCTCAGGTGCCTAATGTTCTGTACTTTGCTTCCATTTACTTTCAATTTAACTGTAATTTCCACGTTTTCTGAGACCGTGATTGGAACGCACGGTTTTCTTTTGGTTTTTCTCTTAACAGGCTGAATTCTCTGCGTCTGGATATCGCCATCGACGCCATCCTGCCTGTCACCTGCAGCATGCTCAGCGGGCCTGACAGCGCCAGAAAGCTGATTACCAGCTTCCTCCGCTGCTTCCTCCTCTTGCTCCGCCTGCGCCTGCTTTTCCTCATGCTCCTCCTCTTCCTCCGCCACCTCTTCCTCTTCTCCTTCCACCTTTCCCTCCTTCTCCTCTTGCCCCAGAGGATGATGAACCACACCCTTGAACTTCCAAGAGGGAACCCCCGCGAATGCTGTCCACCTGCCTGACCAGCCAGAGATCCACCTCATCCTCCTCTCGCCTCAAATCCAATAAGTTCTTCTATTGTAGCATTCGGTAATGTTTCTTCGTGTTTGCCGCGATTCCTTCCGTGCTCCGGGCGTCAGGATGTTACTTTGTAAGCCAAATCACCTCACTTCTCTGGTTTACAACTCTTCTTGCTCAACAAGGTATTTGCCTCTCTTGAAAGGGCTGGGATAATCTCCAAAGCTCCACACTTACACGGAAGGATTCTCTGAGCTCTAAAAGTTCCTAATCTGAGGACCCCTTTTCCATATTCTCCCAACCTCAGGCCGGTACTGGAGAACACAGGAAGAAATGGAGTTTTCCTTCAGCTGAGAAACAGTTTCTGTGGAAAACCATCACCTGGCGTTTTCTCTCATGCGGATAAGGGAGAAGCCTTGCCAATAAGGTCAGGAATTAGGAAACGAAGCCTTCACTCTTGGAACATCATATACTTAGGGAATCCCAGAGAACAGAGGAGTTGAAACAACTCACGACATTCACACCCTTGCAGGACAGGAAAGAAAACCACAAAATTCATCAACATTTCCACGGAGAAGCAAGAAAGGCCAGCAGGAAGACACACAAAGAAAACTTTTCAAAGCAACATAGGGGATTTGAAATACATGCGAGTCTAGCAACCATGAGAAATTCAGGTACTCTAAGAGCACAGAACACTTGTCACACACAGAAAGTCAGGTCCATAAAAATGGATGAAGATATCGCTTCCTCGTACATAGTCGGAGGTCGAAAAGAGGCAAATGACCATTCTTCCAAAATCAATTCGTGCTCACCAATCAAGCAATTAATATTACTTTACAGACCTGGCCAAATCAAAAAAAATTTCATTTGGAATTCCAGGAGGTTGAGAATGTCAAAGGAACTGATGACAAAAAAGGGTCACTAAGCACCCCAGATCTCAAACTGTATCATAAAGCAGCAGTTATCCCAAGGATCTGGAACTGGGATCTGCTCCTGAGACTAGACAGTGGGTCAGGGGACTGGATTAGTCACACAGACACGGCCGTAACTGATCATCGGGATCTAGTATTAGATCGAACCCAAGAGTGTAAGACACGGGAAAAGCACTCAGTGTTACAGAGAATCCTTCTGGGAAAACAGGAAAGGAATACGAAAAACCTAGGTGTACAAGAACATCTTAAACTATTAGCCAAGAGAAGGTGCAAATTGCTACAGGCTTCAGGCAAAAGAAGGCTGATATCATAAGCAAATTAGGAGAGCATGGGCTAGTTGGAATGTCACATCGATTTAGAAGAAAAGAATAAGGATAAAAGAATGCTTAACAGGCATTATGAGATGTGAAGCTGGTCACTTTGACAGTAGAGACTCATCCTTTTTTGCACAGTGCAACTGTGATTAGCGGGACAGTAGAAAGCTGGCAAAAAAACCTTTTCAGCCACCTCTCTCTCATACATGCCTTCTTTCTCCAATTTAGAGAGAATTGAGTGAAATTTATAAAAAAAAAAAATACTGCATGAATGGAAAAGGATACGAAGAGGCCCTTTCCAGATGAACAAATCAAAGGCACCGATAATCAGTTCCGCTCAGCATGATGCCACTGTGTAAAGGGAAACTATGATATTCGGCAAATGACCTGAAATTTGTACACAGGCGGTAGGAAGGGGAACCGCAACCTGGGCACAGACGTTCACAACAGTGGGGGGCCCAACAAGACACTGGGGGGCCGGAATCCCTGGCATGGAGCCACCATCAGTCCAGAGACGTCACTGAGTCGAAAGGAGGACAGCACAGGTTACCCTCTGCTGAAGTACCTCCAAAATGTGGCCTGTCCCGCATTAGTTTGCTTTCCAGGCCACGCACGCCCAGAGTTCAGTCATCGACATAAGGGCGGTGATGATTGGCTCTGGCAGAGAGAGCAGAAATCTTTCCCCATGCTGTAGGCCTGAAGAGGGCAAGACCACTGGTTACATGGAAAGCAAGAGAGGAAGGAGAGGGACCGCGTATCAACGCAAAGGCAAAGGGAAGGACAACTTTCTCAACAATGTCACCCGTGGAAAAGCGGCTTCACAGGAAGAGGCCACTTTTCGTTCTCTGGGCCCGATTACCTCACCTCCTTCAGGACACATTGCGGAAACGAGAAACGGGGATGGTATGTAGGAACATCAGAAGCAGGGCACATTGCGCCCAAGGTGCGCTCTGGCACACAAAAAGCTAAGGTCCACACACGCAACACAGAATTGCATCCTTCACAGGACAGGGGTGGAGGTGAGGCTCTAGCAGACAGACAAGACCACTTTCCCCAGACTTCCTGTCTGCTCAGGGCAATGACACTGCACGCTTGGACAGCACGTGATTCCGGAAAGGCCCTCCAGTAGGTACCCAGGCAGAAAGAAGACGGATCTCCAAGGAAATCCCATCCTCACGACAGGTCCGCACAGCAGGGGAGGCCCCAAATGCAATCCAGCTCAGAATCGCTCACATCCATCCACCACCAATTCACAGACATCATTCAGGGCCAAGGAGGACAGAGGAGGCTACAGGATGCGGAAACGCCCGAAATACGTGGCCCCTGGCACAAGAGCTTGTTGTTCCAGCCACCCACACCCACAATTCAATCAGGGATATAAGGCCAGTGAGGATTGGCTCTGGTCGAGAGAGCAGAAGTCTTTCCCCACTCTCTGCGTGTGACGAGGGCTAGGCCACTGGTTACATGGAAAGCAAGAGGGCAAGGACAGGGACCTTCTATCAGTGCAAAGGCCAAGGGAAAGATCACTTTCTGAAAAGTGACACCTGATGCAATGCTTTCACAGCAGGGGGGCCAGCGCTGCCCTCGGGACCCCATTGCCTCACAGCCATCATCACTCCGCAGACAAGCATCACTTAGCACGAAGGAGGACAGCAGAGGCTGCAGTAGGCTGAAGCAACGTAGCACTCTTGCTCCGTGTCCCAACAGGTCAATTTTCAGGGCCCTCACAAGGAGAATTTAGTCCTGGACAAAAGGGTGCGTGAGGATTGGCTCGAAGAGAGAGAGCAGCCATCGTTGCCCTTGCTGCACGTTGACGCAGGGCAACACCCCCGCTTCCAAGGAAAGACACAGAGGAAGGATGATGGGCTGAAATATGGAAAAGGCCAAAGAGAAGGAGAATGTGCTGAAAGCCGACAAGTGAGGGAAGTGGCTTCACCGCAGGGGGCCTGTCCTAGCTCTCTCTCCCACATGTCCTCTCCTCTTTCACAACCCTTTCCAAAAGCGGAAAAGTGCAATGGTATTTCAGCACATAAGTATGAGGCCGGAATAGCCTCCATGGGTGCTGCGGGACACAAAAGGCTGATGGATAACGCTATTCCACACGGAACTGGATCATTGGCCCAAAGCGGGGTGGGGGGTCCAGGCTGGGCTCCGGCAGGGACGCAGAACACCTCTCACAGACAGCAAGTCTCCTAATCACAATGCCTCTGCAGACTTGCAAACCATCTGATTCCGCCAATGACCTCCCATTTACAGCCAGGCAGGGAGAGGGAGCCTGTTCGCTACCATGGCACCATCGTGACATTGTCGTGGCCCACAGGACGCAGGGGGCCACAATCCCTCCCATCCACCCAGCGTCACTCCACGGACATCAGGGAGTCAAAGGGAGGGAAAGCGAAGGCTACGCAGGTGTTCGGTAGCGCGAAGGGAAGGCCCCTGTAACTACAGGCCCATGTCCAGGCCAAAGACACCCAGAATTCAATCGCTGAAATAAGGGAGGGGACCACTGGCTCTGCAAGAGGCAGCAGAAATCTTTGCCCACGCTGCATGAGGGCCGAGGGCAATAGCAACGCTCACACGAAAAGCAACACAGGAAGGTCAGCGGCATGAAATCCTTACCCAGGCAAAGGGATGGACGGTTGTCTGCCAAATGACAGCAGACAGGAATCCTTCGCAGCAGGGCACGCGTTGCTACACTCTGTACGCTCTGGAGAAGACACTTTCACCTACATCCACCAACAATCTCCACGCTTCAGAAACTCCAGTGGAGTTAAGGAGCAAGAGACTGAGGTCAAAATATCCCGGAAGTATTCTCCAGGACACAAAAGTCTTCTGCCTAGGCCTCACCCACAGAGAACTGAATGATTCGCATTAGCGGGGCCTTGGCTGTGCTCTAGCACGGAGGGCAGAGCACTTTACACAGCCTGCCTGTCTGCTGAGGACAATGCCGTTGCAGAGCTGCAATGCGGCTGATTCGGGAAAGGAGCCCGAACGTACACCTGGCCAAAGAGAAGGACAATATTCAAGACGAGCCCAGCCTTGTGACAGGCTTTCACAACGTGCTCTGGGCCAGGATCCCTCAGCTCCATCCACCACCGTTCCATGCGCATCACGTCGTCCAAAGGAGGAAGGTACAGGCTACCCCAGGCTGAACCAGCTCAGAAATATCACCCCTGTCCCAAAAGGCCAATTGGCAGCCCAAGGACACCCAGAATTCAATCACTATATTAAGGGCGGTGAGGATGGGCTCTGGCAGAGAGAGCCGACATCTTGCCCCATACCATACGTTGGCCTACACAAGGAACACTGCTTACACGCAAAGCAAGGGAGGAAGGGAAATGGCCTGGAATCTACGCAAAGGCAAGGAGGAGGAGACATTGCTAAATAAGGGCAGTGGAAAAACTTGCTTCACAGCAGGGGGCCCAGAGCTGCACTCTCACCCAGCTTCCCTCACCTTTTTCCACCTTCATTTTTCAGGCATTCAAAACCCCACGGATGGGAAGGGGCAGCGCAGTTCAGCCCCATTGCCCTCATCTCACAAAACCTGTGGGCAAATATTTCTGCTCTCTCTGCCAGAGCCATGCCTCAGCTCCCTTAGGTCAGCAACTGAATTCGGGGTTGAACTGGCCTGCCCATTGACATTTCCATGGATACCTTAACCTTCTAGCTCAGAAATATCACCCCTGTCCAAAAGGCCAATTGGCAGCCCATGGACACCCAACGGAAATCTCCTCCACTTCATTGTTGTACGCCTTCCACTGCTTCAGAATTTGTGGGGAGTTCTTTTTACAGGAAATTTATGGTCTGTGGATTCAGAGCTAGCATATGTGAGTCTTTCTACTCCACCATCTTGGCTCCTCCTCCCAAAGGCACTTTTCACAGGAAGAAATTAAAGATATCTATCGTCATATGAAAAAATGATTTAAATCACTATTGATTAGAGAGGTGCAAATGAAAACAACTCTGAGATATCACATCACACCTATAAGATTGGTTAACATGACAAAACAGGAAGATGATAAATATTGCAGAGGATGTGAGAGAGTTGGAACACCACTTTATTGTTGGTGGAGCTGGGAGATGATCCTACCATTCTGGAGAGCAATTTGGAACTACGCACAAAGAGCTATAAATGTGTGCCTGCCTTTGACCCAGCAATAGTGCTTCTAGGTCTGTATCCCCAAGAGATCATAAAAATGGGAAAGGGTCCTACATGTACAAAAATATTTATAGCAGCACTCTTTTGTGTTGGCTAAAAACTGGAAAGAAAGTGGATGCCCATCCATTGGGGAATGGCTGAATAAATTGTGGTGTATGAATGTAATGGAATACTGTTTTTCTATAAGAAATGATGGACAGGAAGACTTCAGGGATACGTGGAAGGACTTACATGAACTGATGCTCAGTGAAAGGAGCAGAACCGGGAGAACTTTGCACACAACAATAACCACAGTGTGTGAGAAATTTTTCTGGTAGACTTAGAACTTCATTGCAATGCAAGGACTCAAAAAATTCCCTATGGTCTCTTAAGGCAAAATGTCTTCCACATCCAGAGAAAGAACTATGGAATTTGAATCGCAGAATGTAGCAGATCATTTTATTTTGTATTTCGTTTGGTTTGTTTTATGATTTCTCCAATTAATTTTAGTTCTTCTATGCAACATGAGTAAGGTGAAAATGCATTTAGTAGGAATATATGTGTAGAACTTATAGAAAATCTAAATTATGTGGAAATGTTTGTAGAATACTGAAACCAAAGAAAATCATAAAATAGGGTAAAAACTTGACACGTATTAAGGCATAAAATCCACACAACTGAATGCAAAATAGTAAAAATAGTAAGTGCATTCTTTTCTAGGTTACAATGCAATAAAAATTATATTCAATAAACTTGCTGTGGAAACACACATCAACACACATTGGTGCAGTGCCTAGGTTACTGGGCTTGGAATCAGGAAGACTGATATTCTTGAGTTGAAATTTGGACTCAGACACTTACTGGATGTGTGACCCTGGGGAAGTCATTCAACCATGTTTGCCTGAGCTCCTTACCAGTAACATGAGCTGGAGAAGAAAATGGCAAAGTACTCCAGTATCTTTGTCAAGAAAACCCCAAATGGTATCACAAGGAGTAGGACATGACTGCAATAACCAAACTTTGAAAAATCTAGGGGCAGTTATGTGGTACAATGGAAAGCGTTCTGTCCCTAGAGTCAAGAGTACTTTAGTTCACATTGAACCTCAGACATTTACTAGCAGTGTTATACTGAGCCTTAACCCTGCCTCAGTTCCTTATCTGTAAAATGCACCAGAAAAGGAAATGGTCAGCCACTCCAGTGTCTTTGCCAAGAGAAAGCCTAATGGAGTGAAAAAGAATCAGACAAGACTAATGGATTAAATAACAAATAATCTAATTCTAAAGAATGAGTGAATCAACAAAGAAATCATAGAAGCAATCAACAGTTTGACTGTAGAGAATGAGAACAATGAGAAAACCTACCAAAACGTATGGGATGTAGCCAAAGTACTACTTAGGGGAAAATTTATATCTCTAAACACATATCAATAAAATAAAGAAAAGAAGGTGAATGATCTGGGCACAAAACCAAAAAAAACCCCTCAAAAGTCCCAATTAAACACCAAATTGCAACTAGTGTAAATCAAAGAAGAGATGAATAAGATTGAAAGTAAGAAAACCAGTAAACAAATAAATAAAATTAGGAACCGGTTTAATGGGGAAAAGACAATAAAATAGACAAACAACTGGTGAATTTTACTTAAAAAAAGAATCAAACCCAATTACTAGTATCAATAAAGGAAAAGGTGACTCCACCACCGATGAAGATGAAATTAAAATAACTATTATAAGACGTATTACCCAATTGTATGCCAGTAAATCTTATAATCTATGTGAAATAGATGAATGTTTATATAAATATAAATTACCCAGATTAACAGAAGGGTAAATAGAAGGCTTAAATAATTCCCTTTTAGAAAAAGAAATTAAACAAGGTATAAATGAGTTCCCATCCTCAAGTCAGATGGACTCGCAAGTACATTCTATCAAACATTTAAAGAACAATGAATTACAATATTTTAGAAACTGCATGGAAAATATACAAAGAAGGACTTGTCCTACCAAATTTCTTTTATGATATGAATATGGTGGTGATACCTAAACCAGGAAAAGCAAAAACAGAGAAAGTTAAGGAGACAAATTTCCCCAATGAATATTGATTTAAATATATTACATAAAAGAGTAGCAAGGAGATTACAGTAATATATCACAAAAATAATACACTATGAGCAGGTAGGATTTATACCAGGAATCCAAAGCTTGTTCAATATTAGGAAAACTATCAGTATAATTGACCATATCAATAGCAAAAACAACAGAAATGCCAGCTATAGCAATAAGACAAGAAAAAAACAAAGGAGGACTTAGAATAGGAATGAGGAAACAAAACTATCCCTCTTTGCAGATGATTTGAGGGTATACTTAGAGGACCCTAGAAAATCAACTAAAAAACTATATGATTATATCAATAAATGCAGAAAAAGACTTTTAAACAAATACAACCCCATGGTGCCCTGAAGTCTGTCTTCCTGAGTTGTGATATGTTCCAGAAACAGAAACACTGAACCCAGAGTATACAAGAAGCCCCAAATGACTAAAGGATAAAGCTTGCCTTGAGCTGACATCATTTGCTACTTCTACCCCTAACTGCACTCAGTGTTTGCTTGAGAGTCGAACGAGCTACAGTACAGATGCAGCTGGGACTCTTGAAGATAAGCAGATCATCATAACTCCTAGTCTAGCAGTTCCCAAGGAAAAGGTATGCTGCTTTTGCCATGCTACTTACACATGCTTCCCTTCCCTTTCTCCTCCCATTTGAAGTGGGGAAGGTACTAGTCCTTTTCCCAATCCCACTACTCCTTTCCTCCTCCCCTAACACTCCCATTTGTGAGGAGATTGTCCTGTACCTCTTCCATGTGACTTGTCCTTTTGTAACCCATTTTGTAAGTTTTGTAACCCTTTTGTAAGTTTGCTGGCAGCATTGCAAACTTCATCATATTTGGTATAAGAAGCTCCCCATGCATGTTTGTTTCTCTTGTAGCAATTCCAGTTTCTCATGGAGTTGCTATTTCTGATTAACAATCCATTTCCATTAAAAATACCAGATAGAATAAAAGTCAATACAGCATTTCCTAAAATGACAAGTAGTATTCATTTAAACCAAGAACAAGCATTATCTGTAGTGAGGATAAGCTTGAAGCCTTCTCTCAGTAAGATCAAGGGTGAAGCAAAGACGTTCATTACCACGATTACTGTTCAGTAATATATTAGAAATGCCAGCTATAGCAATAAGACAATAAAAAGCCAAAGGAGGAGTTAGAATAGGAATGAGGAAACAAAACTATCCTTATTTGCAGATGATTTGAGGGTATACTTAGAGCACCCTAGAAAATCAACTGAAAAACTAGCTGAAACAATTAACAACTTTAACACAGTTGCAGTATATAAAACAAACCCACCTAAATCATCAGCATTTCTATATACTACAAATAAAACACCAGTGGGTAAATATAAAAAAGAGAAATTTCACTTAAAATAACTGCGGACAATATGCGGTACTTGGGAGTCCACTTGCCAAGACAGAGCCATGGGCTACAGGAACACAAAACACTCTTTACCCAAATAAAGACAGATCCAAAAAACAGGAGAAATATTAATTGCTCATGAGTGGGCTGAGTCAAAAGAATAGAAAGGACAATTCTACTAAGTTAGTTCATTTATTCAGTACCAAACCAATTAAACCACCAAAAAATTATGTCATAAACCTAAAAATAAAAAAAAATACAATTCATTGAGGAGAACAAAAAGTTAAGAATATCAAAGGAATCAAAGAAAAAAAAATGTAAAAGAAGGCAGCCTAGAAGTACCAGATTTCAAACTAGAATACAATGCAATAACCATGAAAACAATCTGGTATTGGATAAGAGGTAAAGTGATGGATCTGTGGAATACATTAAGTCCACAATACACAGGAGTAAATGATCACAGTAATCCAGTGTTCGATAAACCCAATGATCCAAGTTTCAGGGACAAGAACTCATCATTTGACAAAAATTGCTGGGAAAACTGGAAAGCAGTTTGGCAGAAGCTTAGCATAAACAACTTCTCATATTGTATACTAAGATGAAGTCAAATCAGATATAGAACTTAGATAAAAAGCATTTAGGGTTCGAGTTAGGGGAGCATGGAAAAATATGCCTATCAGATTGATGGATAAGGGAAAATGTGACTAAACAAGAGATGGAAAGGATCATGGGAAGTGAATTGGGTAATTTTGATTACATGAAATTAAAAATGGTTTCCACAAAAAAAACTAATGCAGCAAAAATTATAAGAAAAATAGCAAAGTAAGAAAAATTCATATCAAGTTGCTCTGAAAAGGGTCTCATTTCTCAGGGTCTCAGAAAGGGAACTGAGGCAAATTTATAGGGAAACAAGACATTCCGAAATTCATCAGTGGTCAAAGAATACGAACTGGAAGTTTTCAGACAAAGAAATCAAAGTTATCTATAGTCATATAAAAATGCTCTAAGTCACTACTCATTAGAGAAATGCAAATTAAAATAACTCCTGAGATAACACCTCAAACTTATAAGATTTCTTAACATAACAGAAAAGGAAAATGACAAGTGCTAGAGGGTATGTGGAAAAACTGTGACATGAATGCGCTGTTGGTGGAACTGTGAACTTATTCAGCCATTCTGAAGAATAATTTGGAAGTATACCCAAAGGATATAAAACTGTGCATATGCTTTGACCAACTGCCAGGATTATATCCCATAAAAGTGCAAATATAATGGAAAAGAATCTATTTGTACAAAAATATTCCAAACCACGTTCCATAGTACAGTGTAAATAAATATAGGACCGCATAATAAAATATCCTACTAACAAAAAAACTCAGAAGAGAAATAGATTATGTACCTCTCTCTGCTATAGGTAAGAAATGCATATTTAACCAAAGAAGCAATAGAGACAATTAAAAAGGATAAAATCTGTAACTGCGATTACTTAAAACTGAAAAACTTCTGCATAAGCACGTTAAAACAACTAGGATAAGATGAGAAGTGATTGAATAGGGAAAACAAAACTTCTGTATCAAATTCCCCGGATTAGGATTTAGTGTTCAAGATATATAAACATCATTCTGCTATTGATAAATGGTCAAAGGATATGAACAAATAGTTCATGAAGAGCTACAAAGTATTCATAACCACATAAAAAATGCTCCAAATCACTAATAAGAAGAGAAATACAAAACAACCCTAAAGTTTTACCTCACACTATATTAATTGGCAAAAAGGACAAATATCAGCAATGGTCAAAGCTGGAGAGGGTAGATAGAGAGGCACACTAATATACTGCTGGGGGAGCTGTGAAATGGCACAATCATTTTTTGGAAGTAATTTGAAATCATGCAAAGTAAGCAGCAAAAAATGTCTATACCATTTAAAATAAAGACTCCAGTACTGGGTTTATACCCCAGGGAAGCTGTTGAGAAGAAAAAGACCCCACATAATCCAAAATATTTATAACAGTACTTTTTACTCCAGCTTATTGGCATATTGGAATATGGGTATATCGGAAACAAAGTAGATTTGCATCAGCTGGGGAATGGCTTAACAGAGCATGGTACATGAATGTAATAGAATGCCACCAAGGTGCTGTAAGAAGTGATGGGTTTGATGAGTACAGAGAAGTTTGGAATTATCTTTGTGAACTGCTCCAAAGTGAAGTAAGCAGAGCCAAGAAAAGAACATTAACTACAATATAAATGGAAAGAACCATGCACCAAAAACTTAAAAGTACCCTGAACAAAATGTTAAAAAATCAAATGGTCTCAAAAGAAGACAGAAGACACGATCAACTTACACCTTCCTGGAGGTGAGAAATCCACAGGTGTCACACATTGTACATGTTTTCCAAATGCATCCTTGAGTTGTGATGACTTTTTTTCTTCCTTAAAACAACAACAACAAAATATTCCTTGTCGCATGAGATGACTCTCAGAGAGGGGAAGAGAGAGGGACACATGGGATACCATGGTAATGTAAGTAACAGAAAAACGTTAATAAAAACTTTTAAAAAGAGGTCAAGAATATCAAGTATAATAATGGAGGAAGGGAAAGGAGGAAAGAAAGGGATCTGGGTTAGTGTTTACAAGTAGCAGATCTCAAACTATACTGCAAATTTGTGACTATGAAAATTATTAGTACTTGTTAAAAATAGAGCCTGAACAATGAAAAGAATTAGGTATGTAATATACTGAAGCAAATGATTACCATATGATGGTGTTTAATAAACCCAAAGACATCAGTTGTTGTTGGAGGGGGGGAAAGGGGAGGGGGAGGGTAAGAAGGGGGAATGGACAGATGGGATACGTGAAAAGCAATTTGGCAGAAGTTTGATAGATCAACACCTCATACCATACATCAAATTAAACTACAGACGAATACAGGAATTAGATATAAAAGGGAAATCATTAGCACATTAGAAGGCACGAACAAGGAGGAAATGACATTTCACATCTGTGGACAGGGAAAAGAGGTAATGACAGAACAAACCACGGAGAGGATCATAGAAAATCAAATCAATAATTCTACCTCTATAAAATTGAATGTTTTTGCTCAAACAAACTTAGTTCAGTTAAACTAAAGGGGTAACAGTTTAGTGAGGAAAAACATCTTTGTAGTCATGTTCTCTAATTGATGTTGTATATGTGTGATATATAAGGAGTCAAAGCAAGAAATACAAGCTATCAATAACCACATGACAACATGCCCCCAAATTACTCATAATTAGGGAACTGTAAATTAAAACAACTCACTTATCCCAGTCTATAAATCATAGAGATCCACAGGTTCAGGGATAGTCCCCTCTTCCTGTTCTACAACAACAAACATGGAAATGCTTCTTCCACCAGGTGCTGGTTCAAACCAAAACAAAAATAAATATACCATTAAATTAAATGTGACCAAACAAAAGAGACAGTGGGGAGAAGGGAAGGGGAAGAAAATGTAGACTGTGTCCTCTCTCCCGATCTTCAAAGACAAGCCCAACACAGAAGAAAGGAATGGAGTGAGGGAATGAAGGAGAGAGGAAGAAAGCCTCCAAGGAGTGCCCCAAAGGTTTTTCCCATCCCATTTCCCTCCATAGCTCCAGCCCTCCACACCAAGTCCTGGGAAGGCAGATAGAATCAGGGAGAGCAGAAGTCTGAGCAACTCTGGAGGAGCAGATAAAGTGCAGACATATAGACATGCAGGTACACTTTCTCCCCCCCCCCCTCTCTCTCTCTCACACACACACACACACACACACACACACACACACACACCACATGGATATGCAATGGTAAAAAGGCTCCTAGGAGCCCCCACACACATCCTTCTGGGCACTGAGAGAAGGCCATCAGGGCAGGGCAGATCTGGAGAGAATAAGAGGGGGAGGGGCAGGGGTAGTGACAGGAGAGGTAGGGGCTGCAGAAAAAAGGGAGAGATCACTTACTTCACACACTCCCATACTTGCAAAAGAAGGACCTTGGGGATCCAGCGGGTGGGAGAAGGAGAGGAAAGGAGGGGAAACTGTAGTGGGGGAGGAGAGGGCAAAGGGGGCAAGGGTGGGAGCAGGAGGACCTCTGGTTGCTTGCAGCCTCTTCCAGACTCCAAGGAACAGGGGACTATAATATCCTCCCCTTTTTCCTCTTCCTCCTCCAGACACACAAAGGACTGACCAAAGTGGAGTGCTAGGATGTGGTGAAGTCATATAGGGGGAAAGGATGCCCTCAGTCAATGGGAGAAATGAAAGGCAAGACCACTGAGGGAACTAGGGTAACCTCCTTCCAGAGCAGAGGGAGGAGGGATGCAGGAGGGAGGAAGGGGGATCTATGAAGTGAAACCCAGAGAAGTGGGGAGCACCTGCCTCCCCCACCACCATTCCTTTTTTGTGAGAAGTCCTTATCCTGGTTTTACATTTTGCTAAAATGAATTTTCAAGAATTAGCACAAAAGCTGAGTTCACATGAGATATCCACAGATTAAAACAAAAAAAAAAAGCATTACTTCAGCACCAAAGACAAAGGAAAATTCTGCCAGATATCCTTTCAGTGAGCCAACTAACCTCTTCATAATCACATATGCATGCATCAAAGAGACCCCATAGGCACCAGGTAGCAACAACCACCCTGTGGTTCTTCAAAAACATTATGTCTGATGCACCCAGATCCACAATGGTCATCTGTCATCACCACCATGCTGTGTGAGCCCAAAACAGACCTATAGTTGCTAACCTTGACAACTTGGGAGGGCCCCATTTCATACCAACAGTGATTCTGAACTAAAGATTAGTTTTATGTTGGCCTCTAATATTTGGAATAGTTGACAGATAGGATGAGATTCAAAGGCTTCATATTGTGGTTGAGTTCAGGAAAGTGCCCTGCAAATATGGAGGATGAGGTGACTGGATGATGAGACACTGCATGACTCCTGGTCCCAAAAGTCATCCTGATCATAGACTGTGAGTCATTTGTGATTGTGAGTCCAGAGAGATGCCTGGCTCCCAACAGGCATCATGATTAACTGAGTGCATGCTGGAAGACTCTAGCCAGGAGGGTAAAGAAACCACTTAGTCTAGAATTCTCTGGTTTTTGACTGTCAGCATAATAAGAACAAAGATATTCAGCAGCCAGGGACAGAGTTCTTAGCTTTCAGGGATTGAGCAATGAGCACCTAAGGGCAGCTGATGGTACTGGTGGCTGTACAAGTGAAGGGATCTCTCCAGAGGGGAGTGGGGACTCATGGGCTACACCAAGAAACCCCCCTGTGGTCTCTTACCCAGAGGTTCAACTTCTTGCTGAAATTGGAGGAGAGAAGACATAGGGTAGAGATTTGGATAATTCTTTCCCAACAATGCTCCTTGTGCCAGTCAGAGCACCCAGCTAACTCAAGTGGTCTTCAACCTGTCCTCTGGCAAACTGGCATTCTCCCATCTCAGCAAAACTTTTGCTCCAATAAGCACCTGAAAAGTCAGGTTTCCTTTCCACTGGAAGACTTTAGACAACTCACTTCCAAAAATGGTTTGAGGGGACCAAAGAATATGTTCTAGCAAAATCTCAGAAGCAATATGAGGCTCAGGCAGGAGCTCACTTGTCTGTGTATGTGTGTGTTCCTCCTGGACAACAGCTGACTGGTTTGGGGAGAGGCATGTGGAGTGAGTGTTACAAAAATGAGCTAGAGAAAGAAATGGCAAAGCACCCCAAAATCTTTGCCAAGAAAATCTTAAATGGGGTCAGACATAAGTAAAATGACTAAACAACAATAACAACAAATCATGGGTTGATTGATGCCTTTCCCTTTATACACCGTCTTTGAATTTCTAGTTTTCAAGTACTATTCTGCCTTCTGTGGTGAGACTGCTTCTTTCTAGATCACCTGGCTTGACTGATGTGTGTGTGTGGGCGCACACGCACATGCACACACAGGGGTGGGTGATTTCTACTCCTAATTTTTATTTTAAAACTCAATAAAATTTATGACTCTAGGATATATGTGTGTGTATAAGTGCATGTATATATGCATACACACATATATAACCGTATACATACATACATACATATATATATATATATATATATATAGCCATTGTTTCAAATGTCTACCTTACAAAGATTATAGAGAATGACATTGTCTTGAAAATCCAGAAAAGAGCTCAGATATTCTTCTGTAATCTCATATCCCAGACTAGTAGTCAACAAGCCTTTCCTTGAATGCCTCCAGTTAGAGGGAACTCAGTACTTTCCCAGACAACTCTCTGGCCCCATTCTGCTCCCCTCAATCAATGCTTTTATACCCCATTTCCCATAGTTCTCTCTTGGACCCTCCACTCTTGTCTCAATGTCTCTGTCTCTGAGTGTCTGTCTGTCTTACTCATTTTTTCTTCTATGTCCAAATATTCCCTTCTCATCCACCACTGGGTTGAAAACTCCTAAGTCTACATATACAAGCCATCTTCTCTTTCCTGAGCTCCAGTCATATGCCTGCTTGACATTTCCAGTGGGAAGTCCCATAGGCATTCCAAATTCATTAAATATTTTTTGTCTCCAAACCTCCTCTACTACTTTCCCTAATTCTGTTGAGGTAACCAAGGCAACAAGAATTTATTCATCACCTATCATGTGTTCCAAGCACTGTACCATCCCTTTTCAACCACCCAGATTTAAAACCCTAAAGTCCTACTAGAATGATGATGCTTGCTCCTACCCCCACCTCCAATCCACTATGAGGCCAAGTTGTCATGACGTCACTTCTCCATATTTCTCACATGTATACCCTCCCCCCACTCACACCATAGTCACCTTAATTCAAGACTGGGCAATAGCAACCATCTCACAGTCAAGGTGGAAGTTCAGTGATTTGGTGGACAGAGCACTGGGCCTTCACACAGGAAGATCTGTGTTCAGTTAGGTCAGGATCTGAGACTAATGGTCTGGTCTCAGACCCTTCTGGGACCACTTAGCCTCAGCCTGCTTCAGAGTACTCAACTGTAAAATAGGGGTAATAATAGCACCTCCCTCCTAGGGAAATTGTGAAGCTGAAATAAGGTAACAGGCATAAAGAGCACAGCGCCTGGCAAATACTTGGAGCTCAGTGAATGCTAGTTTCTTCCCCACTTTCTTCATGTAGCCACTCCCCTCGAGAACCTATCCTCCCATGGTTTCCACACTGGCATTCCTAAATCACAACTTTGACCATGTCAAGAAACTACAGTGGCAACTATAGTTCCTAAGAGAGCATACAAATTCTTCTGTTTGTCTTTTAAAGCCCTTTCCAATCATGATCCAGCTTCCCTTTTCAGACTGATTCTCCATGCCTTCACTTCATGAATACAACCCCTCAGTCAGACTAGCCTGCTCACTGTAGCCTACATGGGACATGATATCCCTGTCTCTGTGCCTTCACACAGGCTGGCCCCCATGCCTAGAAAGCTCTCTTTCCTCTTCTCTCAGAACCCCTATTTCTCACAGGCTCAGTTCTAGGTACATCTTTTTCCGAGAAACTCTCCTGATCTCCCCAGATGTCCTCTCTTCCTCATCTCCAATCCTGAATGTACTTATTTCTGAACACTAGAGTATAACTTTCTTGAGTACAGGATTGTTTCCTTTGCATCGTTGCACCTCTAGTGCCAAACACAGCACCTGGGACATTGCAAGCACTACATAAACCCTGCATGGGGACTCTGATGGCCTTGAGACAGGTTTGAGACAGTCCTTCCATGTTTTAAATAGGTTTCTCATCCCAGAATGTTGACAAGGTCTTTGGAGTCAGTGGACAGGAATTTTTGGCCCAGCTCTTTCTTTCAAGGTTACGTGTATGACCTTGGTCAATTAACTATTCTCTCAAGATCTGTTCACTCATCTGTAAAACAAGCACAATTTAACTCAAGTGTCTGAAGTTATTCCAGAAGGCTCTCTATCTTTGATCCCATTTGAAGGGTGAGACTGAAATGTAGAAGGGAGATTAAGTAACTTAAATAACCTATGGACCTTTGATCAAAAAGTGATTCCTGTGAAACATATTCACTGAATTGGGTTTTTGAGGAAATGTGTGTGTCCTGGTGAGGATACAGGAAGAAAATTAATGACAAATGGGCACTTTGTACCTGTTACTGCCACCTCGAATCCAGAGTCATTCTTCTGGAAATCTGTAACAACCCTTTAATGTTCCAGTATTCTATGCATAAGAGTATAAATACCTCACTCACCTGTTTCACGAGAGGATATCTTGATGACTTCTGGGTTTGTTCTATAGGCTCCCATGGCCCATGTTCAGGTAGACATATGTCTAGGCATAATTTTTTTATGAAAAGTTACAAAAACCTTCATTTGCTCTAACAAAATATATTCCTCACTGATGTTATCACAGGATTTTGAGTCGGAAAGGCCACAGGATATGATCTAATGAAACCTGCTCAGAGGAGAACAGCAAACTCAGAGACGGGGTAGAGGTGTGCCCCAAACCTGTAATAAGAAGTAGCAGAGCCTGGATTTGAAGTCACATGCTTTGGTCCCAATCTTAAAAAAATACACAAAACTCCCTGAGGTTATGATTCCTGAATGAGAAGTTAAAACGTACTCCATGTGATGTCCTTGCTAAAACCTAATAGCTGCCAGAGGACCTGCCCTGTGTTGGAGTAAGGAATTTGAGGTATGATTAGTAGATACCTCAATTTCCATGGATGCTTCTTTTGGAAATAAAGCTATGTTAGAAGCCAGTGGTTATCCTTGCTCCATACTCATGCCTCCTGCTACAATGTGGGGAAAATTGTGAGAACTTAAGTGATAACTTAATATATATTTATAAGATAGTTCAGTCCCAGTCTGGGGGATGGGGTGCAAAACAGAGCCAAATGGAGTCCTAAATTTAGGGATCTAGTAATGGATTCCTTCGGTGTAAATCTAGTCATTCAGACCAAATCATCACTATTAAAAATGCCTACTAAACCCTTAGTCGTAGCAAAGGTCACCTGATATAGAAGAGTGAACAGTGTATATTAACTAAGAGAAGAGTATTCATGTTACCCACCCATAAGAGCAGAATGTGGAGTAAATAAATCCAAGGAAATGGCTCAACTTGGCCTTCCTTTCATACTATGTCTAAGAGGAAAATATAATTTTGCTAAACAGGGAAATTCTATATTTGAGGGGACACCACTGTAGTTTCTTATAAGTTGGAGGGGAAAAGTTGAGCAAGGGAAAAATGGCTGGCTGCCATTTGGAACTACATATGCTAAAGGCAACTGCTAACGAACATATTTAAGAGAATGCATGATTTCATCCAGGAAGCCCACTGCTCTTCTAAGTTTCTCTTTTATTGTTAAGGACATAACCATCCCTCCAGTCACCCAGGGTTGCAACCTCCAAGTCCAACTCTCATAGGGGAACTTGGACGTTATTTTCCTTAGAAATAAACTCTTCCTCACTTTCTGGTCACCAGCTCTAAACTATCCCTTTCATGTCTTTTAAGCTGCCTTTTAGGGAGTCTCCTTCCCTATCAGAATGTCATCTTACTCAGGTCATGAATCATCTTGTTGCTTGTTTATCCACAATACTTATCTTTCTGTCTGTCTGGATCCTTGTCTAGCCTTCTCTTTCCTGCCCACAGATTCAATCGAGTTTGATCATTAGTATCTCCATAATACCACTTGTATTCATCCTATTATCTCTACTTACATAATGTCATAACTTATCACCTGGACTACTATAATACTGTACTGTTGGGGTTTTCTGTGTCGTTTTCCCCCTCTCCAGTCTATCATCCACTCAACAGCTAAAGGAATGTTCCAAAAGCAGTCTTCAAAAATGTATTCAGTTAACTCCAATGACTTCCAGTTCATCTTGCATCAAATACAAGCTCCATCTCTTTCGTCTTATATATTCAAGAATATACAATTCCCAATTTAAAAAAAAATAAAAAAAGAATATACAATTCCCTTCACACTCTATTGTTTAGCCATTGATCTTGCTTTTCTTTATAAAGTGGCATCCACTTCATTTTTTATCTGCATACCTTTGCAAAGGCTGTCTACGATGACCAGTGCAAAATATATGCTTAATAAATGCTTATTAATCATTGAGGAAAATAACAGTTTTTGGTGACATCTAGTGTTTAAAAAGGATATTTCAGTGTACAGAAAATTTAAGACCAGAAGAGAAAGGGCAAAAACACACACTAGAGCAACAACATCTTGTGGTCAACCCTTTTTGTATGCTGTTTCCACTTCATCTCCTACTATGACACTTTGATACACTCTAATCTCTGCTTTTATTGCCCATGTAACTGTTCAGTCCTGGTGAAGGGGGCAAAAAAGTCAAATTAAGTCTTGAATTTAAAATATAGTCATCCAAACCATCACCATTAAAAATGCCTGCTGAACTTTCAATTCTACGAAACACCATCCATTACACCATAAAACTAAATAGCAGTGGAGACCACATTGAGCTGTTTTTACATTACAATGTACAGTTTAACTGCTAAAGGATCAATATTACCCACTGATAAAAACAAAGCATGGAGTTTATCAGTGTATCTCTGATCTTATCCATGAAAGTTTAAACTCAAAAATGATTTAGGATGGGCATCTCTGTCTCTTCTTTCTCTCCCTCCACCAATCACTCCAATTGTGATAGATGTGACTCCTCAGTCATGTATGTAAGGGTCAGGCACTAGTAGATAAAAGGATAAGAAACAGTTTGGCAAGGTAATGCTGGGTTTGCTGGTTTACAATTAGCTGAGAGTTGAAGAAAACTCCTGCAGTGCAAGTAATATCTTAAAGAGAAAATGGGAATTCCAGTAACATGGGGCACTGAAATAGCAAGAGGCTAGAATCCAACTAGAGGGCAATGTTCAGCTTTCCAGGGGTTTGTGAACTGAGCAGCAATTATCTCTTCAGTAAGAAAAAAAGAAAATCATATTTCTCACTATCCCTGGTTTTACTCTTCTTAGGTGCTCACCAACCACAGTTGAAGTAGAGAGCTCCATGTGTAACTTCAAATAATAGACAGAAATGGAATTTTTTGGCACCTAAATCTTGGACGTATACAATTGTGTCCAGGACCATGGCACTGTAGGTTCCATAGAGCCACTCCTAACCCTATTTAAAGTCAAGCCTGTTCATGCAGAGTAGAACAGGTTGCTTTCCAGTTTTTGGTTTTCAATCCTGACAAGTCTCCAGCGGGAAAAAATCTAGAGGGATTCCTGGCACTTTGCGGTAGAGGAGAGAATGGGAAATAGACAAAAAGGATTCTTGGTGACATCCAAATGATGGTGGATTTGTTTTTGTTTGAATTCTAATCTGAAAAATTATGAATTGCATCATGTCACTTGCTATGAAATTCCCTTTCAAAATGTGCAGTTAAGGAATGAATGATCCATATTCATCATTTTGTTCTGTGACTCTTCATATGTGAATGTTTTGACTCCTGTGAAAAAAGTAAACTGTTTTCAGAGAAACAGAGAAGGGAAAGGAGGAGGAGAAAGAGGAAGAGAAGAAGAAAGAGAAGTAGAAGAAGAAGAGGAAGAAGAAGAAGAGAAATTAAAGAAAAGGGCTAGTCTTGGTTAAGACTTTGCTATTGTTAAATCAGGCATGCAAGTGAACATTTGCCTAGGTTCTCAGTGCTAATGTATAAAAAATTAAGCCTGGAGTACACCAAACCTGAAAGTAGGGCAAAAGCTACAGTTTTGATCTTTGTACTAATTGGGAGAGCTAGGATTCATACCTGCTCTAAGTCCAAATGCAACATTCTTGCTAATGTACCACAATCCCTTATTCTAAACCAAGCCTGTCTCCTCTAAGCCACTGATTGGTTTCTCAAAGGCGTACTTTCTATCTACTTCTTCCATTACCTCTTAATACAGCCGTTCCTTTGTGCAATTCAAGTGGAGTCCCAGGATTGTAGTCATAGATTTAGTGCTCAAATGAACTTCAGAGACCTTCTAGTTTAACTCTTTCATTTTATAGAAGAAAAAACTGACTCCAAGAAAGGAAAAAGTGAATTGTCTGAGATCACACAAGTAAGTAGTAAGTTTTTAAGTCAGGATTTAAGCCAAGGTCTTCCTGACTCAAATTGAGCCCCATAATGACTAGATCCTATCCTACGTTCTCATCTCATTAGGCTATTCTCATCTCTCTGGAAGTTTTAAGACTAAAAATGAGAAGCACTTAAAACATTTAAAGGAAAAATAATTTCTCTCAAATTAAAGTTCCATCTAGTAAGTTTTTGATAGATATGTAGTGGCTGAAAGTGAAATACTCTGGTTTCCTGTCTACATAACACAACATCTTGAATGTGTGAATTCGTTCACCCAGTTTTGCCTTTTACTGAAATGAGATTTTGAAGCATTTATGTAACTTCTTGATTTATAAGAGACATCACTAAATAGAAAAACATCACTTCAGCACCAAAGATAATGGAAAGCTCCTTCTGGCAGCCTAGCACATACATAACTTAATCTAATAATACTCTAAGATGCATCTAAGGCTGTGGTAAGATGGTGTCACTGCCACTCTGTGCTTTCTGGAAAAAAAAATGCTGTCTAGGTAAGTGATGCAAATGTATCAGCTCCTTCTCACCCAGACCTATGCATCTACTGACTGCCATAGACCACAGTGTGTCAAGTATCACCATAAAAGAGCGAAAGGACACATGCTCTAAGGAACCTACATCCAGGGTACTTCCCAGAAAAACTCATTCTTCCTATATCCCCTTTACTAGGTAAGCAGAATAAGGAAACATTTGGGTCAACATGCTTTTGCTTGCCGTTTTCCAGGCCTTAGAACCCATAAAAGACCAACAGTTTACCTGAAATATAATAGAACTGATGGGAATTTCACAAAAGTATTCAGTTCTAATATCAGTTTCAAGGCCTGGCCCTAGACAGATGCTCAGAAACTTATGATTGACTGGCACTGTCCTAAGGAAACCTCAGACTGGGTAGAGGGGTGGCAGGGCCAAACATTTTGTGTCGTTGAGACTTAGAGAGGAAGAAAAATCTTTTTTTTTGTTGTTGTTCTTTACAACACTGTACATATAATGGGAGTTACGTGGTCATTCCTAGATCATTTAATATTAAAGCTCCCTCTATCTTCTAAGATATGAGTCAAGATCATCCACTTCCATTGGCTACCTCACCAGAACTGGTTACACCCTTAAGATGTCTAGACTAAGAAAGCTCACTCTTTTGGGCTCATGTTCTACAGGCACTACAGACTTAATTGGGAAGCAATATGCTCTCCATTAGATTGGTCTAGTAGTGTATGTTTCTGTTCTCTTTCATCTGTATTTCTCAGATTGAGGTGCCAGTGATCCTCACAGGACTTGGAGTTAGAGCCATGGGAACACTGAAGCCAGGATTCCAGGTGGGAGGCTGAAGTAAGTGAGCCAGGCAGAGAAGCCAAGGAAAGCCATAATGCCTGGCAATTGATGTGCATTTTGGACTTGAAACTTAGATTGTACTCTAAAGGAAGTGAGTGAAAATGTGATCAAAATCCCCTTCTACTCTGCAATAAAGGATATGCTATGGGATGAGGGGGATGGATTCGGCTACTCCAAATGGGAAGTAAGTTTACATATTTTGCATTAAACTTTTTGAACTTAATATTCTTTTGTAAAAACCAATGTGGCTGTTAGTTCCTAGATGGAACTTGGGTGCAGATGACCACACTTACACTGAGGAGAATACCATGGGTTGGGGCTGAAATCAATGGCAAGGAGCCCAGATACCTCCAATGACCTTAAGAGTAGTGGAGAACCCTGAGAGAGGGGTGAAATGGGAACTACTGGTCTTGTAGCAGTGGGTATCAGGGTAGTCTGTGTTACATATGCAGGGAAGAGCCAGGACAAATGAGACAGTTGTTCTTGTGAGTAAATACTAAGCAAATGATCAATAAAATTTGAGTTAAATATTCTGTTTATCAAATTTTAAGTCAATTCCTATCAGAAAAGTACTATTTGTTCACCACTTACAACATGTTCAGCCTAATGCTGAGGAAGGATAGGAGAAATGGAAAAGAAGGGTGGGGATTAAGGGAAACTGAATTCTATAGGAAGTGTTGATAGGACTAGGCTCCCAGAACTGTGCTTGCTCTGTCAGTCAGTCAATAAACACTTATTAAGTGTACACTATGTTAAGTACTAGGGGTACAAAGAGTTCACACACTAATGTTTTCTTCTCTTTCTCATCAGCTATATATATATATATATATATATATATATATATAATAAATGCTTTATGTATATATATATATATATATACACACACACGCACACACACATATATGTGTATATGTGTGGGTACGTAAACATGCACATATATACACATGTATACATTGTGTGCATGTGCATACAAAAATACACACAAACACAGACGTTGTCTATCTCATTAGAACATAATCTCCTTCAGGGCACGGAGTGGTTCACTTTGATCTTCGTATCTCAGCCCTTTGCAGAGTACCTGGCACACAGCAGGTACTTAATATATACAGTGATTGCTGATTAATTGTGAAAAATATGGGCCAAAAACTCTCTGACCGACATAGTTATAGATTTTTCCCCTTGAAATTCTCCATATGAATGGAAAGTAACAAAAAGAATAAATATTGGTTAATATACCAGGCACAGTGTGAAGTAAATACTTTACAAATATTTTAACATTAGAACCTCACAACAATGCTGCGAAGTAGGTGCGATCATTATCCCCATTTTATGGATGAGGAAACAGAGGCATATAAGGGTTAAGTGACTTGTCTAGGGCCACACAGCCAATAAGTGACTGAGGCAGAATTTGAATTTGGTCCCAAACCCAGCACTGTTCCCATAACACCTTGATCCTATAGAGGAAAAGAAACTAATTCACAAAACCCAGCAATTACTCCTTCTAAGCAATCTACTGTTTCCTATCTATTAAGATCTATAACCAATTGCATTTTTCTCTGACATTGTTTAATCAGAATCATTTAATGCCCCACTCCTTCAAACTAGCGTTCTTTCTTTCCTTCTCCTTCTTTCTTTCTTTCTTTCTTTCTTTCTTTCTTTCTTTCTTTTCTTTCTTTCTTTCTTTCTTTCTTTCTTTCTCTTCTCTTTCCTTTCTTTCTATCTTCCTTCCTTCTTTCCTTCCTTCCTTCCTTCCTTCCTTCCTTCCTTCCTTCCTTCCTTTCTCTTTCTTTCTTTTCTTTCTTTCTTTCTTTCTTTCTTTCTTTCTTTCTTTCTTTCTTTCTTTCTTTCTTTCTTTCTTTCTTTCTTTCTTTCTTTCTTTCTTCCTTTGTTTCTTCCTTCCCTCCTTCCTTCCTTCGTTCCTTCATTCCTTTCTTTCGTTTTTGGAGGCAATTAAGGTTAATTGACTTTCTGAAGTCAGGTTTGAACTCAGGTCTTCCTACTCCAGGGCTGGAGCTCTGTGCCATTGAGCTTCCCCCCAGCTCTCTTCTTAAAGAGAATATTCAAGATATACAAATTTTATAGTTCTTGGCAGTCTCCAAGCATTCGACTTTTCTAAAGTTCCTTATCCTAAACCATATTTTTCAATTTCTTTTTGGCTATCTTACCTGTGCCCCTTTTGAATTGAAGTCACCAAGTATCAGGGTATATTTTGATTTTATTTACAGGCTCTTGTCAATTTCTCCATAGAATTTCAATATATAGAAGATGGCAAAGTAGAAAGACTCACATACTTTAGCTCTACCCCCACAGCCCATAAAATACCTGTAAAAATGATTCTAAACAAACTCTAGAGCAGCAGAACCCACAAAACGACAGAGTGAAAGAGATTTCCAGCGCAGGGTAACCTGGAAAGCCAACAGGAAAGGTCTATCACAAGGGTCGCGGAGTGTAGCCCAGCCCTGACCACTAGGCACCAGCAGTAACAGGACTGGAACAGGCGTTTGTGGCAGAATTCTCAGCAGCATCTGCGGTTCTCAGATCCCTCAACCCACAAAGGCTAAAGAAATCTTCAAAAGTCAGTGAGAAAGCATTTTTTATTTAGATGAGAAGGGAAGGCGGTCTGGCCCCACCACCAGCAGCCAGTAGGCAGGTAGCACTCATTCCAGCTCTGACACTACCTCTGGTAACATGAAGAAGATATGTCCCATCCCTGGGCCTCAGTTTCCCTAACTATAAAATGAGAAGACTGGGTTAGATTACTTCAAAGGTCTTTTCTATCTCTAATCTATGATCCCATGATTCAGATGAGAACAATTATGCCTCTCTGAGCCTCAGTTTTTTCATCTGTTAAAATGAGTATAATGCCTACCTTTTACAGTTCCATTCTCATGATCAAATAAGACAATGTATGTGAAATTCTATGCAGTTGCTAGCTATTATTGCCCCTGCTGTGGAGGAAAGGCAAATTCTTGGCTACGGAAGCAACAGATCTATATGCTAGTTTTAATGAGGTAATAGAAATGTTTTAGATGTTTATAAAATTATCTAACAATAATAATAATAATAATAAACATTCAAGGCTTGCTAAGTGTTTTGTTAATTCATTTGATTCTTGCAACTACTCTGTGAGGTAGGTGCCATTATTATTTTTACTTGACAAGTGAGGAAACTGAGGCACAGAGGTATTAAGTGACTACACAGCTAGGGAGTAATTGAAGCTCTGATCTCAGATCTGAAGATCTGATCTCAGGTTTTCCAAATTCCAAGAACTGTACTCTATGCACTGTGTCCCTTAGCTTCATAATATAAATAATTAAAACATTAATTTAAAAAAGAAGAAACAATGATCACAGGCCCCTATGACTTCTGTGGCCTTGGAACAGTCAAAATCTCTCTGGGCTTTAGTTTCCTCATCTGTCAGAAGAGGTATTTGAAATAAATGTTCTCTGACAGCTCTTCTAGATCAAAATTCAATGATTGGACAGCCAACCCCAATACTTGTTTCTGAATAGAAATAGGGAACTATTTCCAATGCCAGTTTTAAAGTTAGGAAGGATTCTGTGTTGCTAATTTTCTGACTGAATGGTTTCCCAGCTTTTCAGCCTGGAAGTTATTTTAGTCATGTAACAAAATTCTGTTGACTCTCCTACCTTTATTCTTCACATTCTCATTCCCCTCTCCTGTGCGTTAGGTCAGTGTCTCAATATCATCACCTTCTCCTTTACTTTCATCACACCTTGGACAAGGCATTTATCTCCTCCAGGCTTCCAGTTCCTCCATTACAATAAAATGAGTTCACACGGAAGTGACCTTGTATGTCACTTTGACTCCAAATACCATGATTCTATGACTATCTTCTGACCAATAAAAGGGAGACATAAACACACACCCATACACGTACACACTTTTGTTTCTGAATCATCATATTGGTATTATGTCTTCTTTGCATCATATTTCTGATTGTGTCTTTACCCTGAAACTCATTTTGGGATTAGGGTTAGCTTTTATTAAAAAAAAGCATATACTACATGGAAGGAGTTGTGAAGAGGAGGTTCAAAGTTACTTTGAACAACAGGGAGAAACCAACCTGCTATTTAAAAATTGCAAATAATCAAGCTAATTCCAGACAGGGATAGTAATCATGATCTCAGACAAAGCTGAAGCTAAAATAGACTTACACAAAAGAGAATAATAGAGAAACTACACTATGTGTCAGCAATGTTATTCAGAACTGTTTTAGATCACTTAGCATAACTAGGCAATATAAAATACTTCAGAGCATACCTGCCAAAACAGAGGAACTATATAAGCAAAGACATAAAACACTTTTTTATATAAATAAGGTCAGATCTAAATAATTGCAGGAATATCTATTGTTCATGTGTAGGTAAACCCAATGTAATTATTAAATAACAATCTTACCTAATTAATCTATTCAGTGCCATCCAAATTAAATTACTAAAAATTTATCTTAGAAAATTAGTAAAAAAAAAAAATAATGCCAACCATCATGTGGAAGAACAAAAGATCAAGAATTTCAAAAAAAACAGGGAAAAATATGTAAAGAAAGGAGACTTAGCAGTGTCAGACTTTAAACTTTATTATAAGGAAAGAGAAATATTGGAGTGTAAAATGGAACATCTTGGTTATTTTTAATCAAAATTTTCTTATATAAATAAAACCAATGTAGCCAAAAACAAGAAGAATGCAGAAAATTGTGGGAAAAAAACTTTCATAGACAATCTCTCTGGATGTGATTATGCTGAAATATTGTTGTGGTGTAGGAAACGATAAGCTGGTTGATTTTTAAAAAGACAGAAGGACTTGGACCTATGAAGGAAGATGCTATCCACCAGCATAGAAAGAGATCACAAGTGGAAATATGCATAATATGGTTATATAAATGTATATGTATATATACCCATATATGTACATAAGTATACATGTGTATGTTTATAGATGTGTGTAGATATGTGAATATTATATATATATATACATTTACATATACATATACATGCATAACCATGTTTAATGTAGCCTTCTTTACTGGGAGAGGGGCTGAGGGAGGGAAAAGATAAAGTAAAAACTGCACAGCAGGGAACAAAAGAAAGCCTTCAAGGAAGCAAACAAAAGCTGGGCACCTTTGAAAACAATGTATAGCACTTATTATATAGGTTTTCATGAAATGGAAAGTTATTATTTTATATCGACTCTCATATTCGGTTGTATGCGTGGCAATGTTCTACTTTTCTTCATTCATCTTGTATTTAAGTTTAAAACGAATAAAAAATTTACAAAAATATGTCAACTAGTCCAACACTGCAGGAGAATAATTTGGAACTACACCCAAAGGACTATTAAACTGGGTGCTCCCTTTGAGCTAGAAATACCACTACTAGGTCTGCATCCCACAGAGATCAATGAAAAGGAAAAGCACCTATTTGTACAAAAATATTTACAACAGTTGTTTTTGTTGTGACAAAGAACTGGAAATTGAAGAGATGTCCATCTAATGGGGAATGGCTGAACAAGTTATGGCATATGATTGTGATGCAATATTATTGTGATAGAAGAAATGATGAGCAAGATGCTTTCAGAAAAAAACTAGGAAGACTTACATGAACTCATCCAAAGTGAAGTGACCAGAACCAGGAGAACTTTGTACACAGTAATACCAGTGATGTACAATGATCAAGGTAATGATAATGGAAATGACTTAGCTATTCTCAGCAACACAATGATCTAAGACAATATGGAAGGACTCATGATGAAAAATAATATTCATTTTCAGAGAAAGAATGGAGATTGAATGGAGATAGAAGCATATTTTTAAAAAGCATTTTATTTGGTTTTTTTTCACCTTTGCTTTGTTTCATAACATGACTAATATGGAAATATATTTTCTATGACTGCATATGTATAATCTGTATCACATTGCTTGCCTTTCTAATGAGGGGAGAGGGATGAAAGGGAGAGAGAATTTGAAATTCAAAATTTCAAAAAATGCATGATAAAAAATGTTTTCATGTAATTGAGAAAAATAAAATATATTTTAAATATATGAATGCAAAGTACTAGAAAAGAGAAATTCAGAAACGACATAACTCAATAACATTGTGTTTAATAAAGTGGAACATAAGTTACCTAGAAAAAGCTACACATTCAATAAAACTGCTGGAAAACTGGAAAACAATCTGGTAGAAATGGACTTTGACCAATGCCTCAAACAACTCCTCGTAATATATTCTAAATGGATATATGACCATAATATAAAAGATTGTACTATTTAAAATAATCAGAAGAGAACTAGATCATGACCTTTCACTGATATGGGTAAGAGATGTATTCTTAGTCAAACAAGCGATAGGGGCAAGTACAAAATATAAAACTAGTAAGTTTGATAACTTTAAACTGAAAAGCTCTTGCACAAATAACATTAATGTATCGAGGATAAGAAGGGAAGCGGTTGAATCGGAAAAAAAAAACTTTGTATCAAATTCTTCTGATAAGGGTTTAATATTCAAGATATGTAAATAAGTTATATATGTATATATACATACATACATAAAAGTCATTCTCCTATTGAAAAATTGTCCAAGGCTATGAACCAACAGTTCTCAAAAAGAAACGAAAGAACTACAAATTATTCACTACATAAGAAAATGCTCCAAATCACAAGTAATAAGAGAAATGCAAATCAAATTCACCTTATACTCTGCAAATTCACAAAAAGGATAAAAATGTCAACAACACAGTTGGGGCGGGTATGGAAAGATAGGCACACTAATACATTGTTGGTGAAGCTATGACATGGCACAACCATTTTGGAAAGTAATTTGGAATTATGCAAAGAAAGTAACAAAAATTTTCATACACTTTCAAACAAAGATTCCATTACTGGGATACTACCCCAAGGAAGCTATCAAGAAGAAAAAATTACCCATTTTCTCCAAAATATTTATAAAAACACTTTTTGTACCAGTTAAGAATTAGAATCAAAGTAGACGCATTTCAACGGTGGAATGGCTAAACAAAGCCATTGTTTACAAAGTATGTGAATGTAATGTAATACTATTGCACTCTAAGAAATGATGGGTTTGGTCAGTGCAGAGAAGGATGGAATGTCCTTTGTGAGTTGATGCAAAGTGAAATATGCAGAACCAAGAAAACGCTATACCAGATAATGACAACAACTTAAATGGAAAGGACAATGTACCAAAAAGTTGAAAGTACCTGGAACAAAATGGTAAAGGTCCAGTGAGTCTCAAAAGAAGATGGGAGAAGACACCACCTTCCTACCTTTTCCAGGAGGCAAGAGGTTCCCAGGCATTACACATGGCACACATTTTCCCAATGCATCCATTGGTTGGGATGATGTTTTTTTTCCTCCCTAAAAGAAAAACAATACGTGTTTGTCACATAGCATGGCTCTCAGGGAGAGGAAGAAGAAAGGATACATGGAATACCATGCTGATGCAATAAGCAGAAAATATAAAAAAAAAATAATTTTCAAGAGTTCAAGAATCTCACAAATAAAAAGAGAGGGGAGAGGAAAGAAAGGTGTTTGGGTTAGTATTTACAAGTAGCAGATCTCACACTATAATGCAAATCTGTGATGATGAAAACAACAAGTACTTGTTAAAAATAAACAGGATGATCAATGGAAAAGATTACAAATGGAGTTTACAGAAGCAAAGAGAATAACATAATGTCTTTAAAAAAATCAACCCAGGGGCCAGAGCCAAGTTGGCAGAGTAGAAAGACATACATAGGCAGGGTCTCCCCACAAAGCCCATAAAATACCTGTAGAGAGGGACTCTCAACAAATTTTGGAGCAGCAGAAGTGGAGAACAACAGAGTGGAGGATATTTCCAGCCCAGGGTGACCTGAAAGGCCCAAGGGAAACATCAGTTGCACCAGACGGGGAGTGGAGGGTGGAGTCCAGCCCAGCCTTGGCCACATGGTGTGGTGAGACTCTGGGAGGAGAACACCTCCAGGGCAGAATCTCCAGTCACAACAGCAGTGGTCCACAGGTCCCTCAACCCACAGGTGCCAAAGGTCAGTGATGGGGTTCTTTCAGCTGGCTTGGAAGGGAGAAGGGCCTTCCCATAGCTCTGGCCTCAGGCAGTGGCCCAAATTGGACAGATGACAGCAGTTCTCACAGTAGCCCCTACAGCAGTTCACATTCATTGTTGCATTGTAAAAACCCCTGGGGGCACTGAGGAGTTGAATATTACCTTAGCCCTGTGTAGAGGCCCTGAGGGAGCTGGGATTTGTCTCACACTGAAAGGCGGCCCTTCCCATCCAGCTTATCTGAAAATCAGCCCCCAGTGCTGACTTGGTGGAACTGGAGGCCAGGTGACTGTGCAGAGGAAACTGCTAAGATTCTGGACACAAAAATCTCTCTCTGCTTCCAGATCAGTGTGCTTGATTGTGCCACCTTGGAGGAACTGAGATCTTACAGATTCCCAGAGTATACCCTATTCTTGACAAAGGAACCAAAAGTCAAGTAACTGGTTGGGAAAATGCCTAAAAAGGGGGAAAAAATAAGACTATAGAAGGTTACTTTGTTGGTGAACAGATATCTCCTCCCATCCTTTCAGATGAGGAAGAACAATGCTTACCATCAGGAAAAGACATAAAAGTCAAGGCTTCTGTATCCCAAACACCCAAAATAAACATTCAATGGTTTCAGACCATAGAAGAGCTCAAAAAGGATTTTGAAAATCAAGTTAGAGAGGTGGAGAAAAAACTGGGAAGAGAAATGAGAGAGATACAAGAAAAGCATGAAAAGCGGGTCAACATCTTGCTAAAGGAGACCCAAAAATATGTTGAAGAAAATAACACCTTTAAAAATAGGCTAACTCAGTTGGCAAGAGAGGTTCAAAAAGTCAATGAGGAAGAGAATGCTTTAAAAATCAGAATTAGCCAAATGGAAAAGGAGGTTCAAAGCTGAAAAGAAAATTTAACTTTCAAACAAAAGAATCAAGAGAAGTATGAAAAGGTAAACATCAAAGAGAAGTCATAAGGGACCTACTGAAGTTGAACTATTTATGTTCCTACATGGAAAGACAATATTTTTAACTCTTGAAAACTTTTTTAGTATCTGGGTAGTTGGTGAGATTACACACACACACACACTCTCACACATACACACAAACACACACACAGAAAGAGGAGCACAGGGTGAATAGAATAGGATGGGATCATATCTTAAAAAAATGAAATTAAGGGAGGACAGAGAAATATATTGGGAGGAGAAAGGGAGAAATGGAGTGGGGCAAATTATCTCTCATAAAAGAGGCACAAGTAAAAGACTTTTACTTGTAAAAGACTTTTCAGTGGAGGGAAAAAGTGGGGAGGTGAGAGAAAAAACATGAAGCTTACTCTCATCACATTCGACAAAAGGAAGGAATAAAAATGCACACTCATTTTGGTATGAAAACCTATCTAACAATACAGGAAAGTGGGCAAGAAGGGGATAAGCAGGGTGGGGGGAATGGTGGAAAGGAGGGCAATGGGAGGAGGGAGCAATTAGAAGTTAACACATTTGGGGAGGGATAGGATCAAAAGACAGAATAGAATAAATGTGGGGCAGGACAGGATGGAGGGAAACATAGTTAGTCTTACACAACACGACTATTATGGAAGTCATTTGCAAAACTTCACAGATATGGCCTATATTGAATTGCTTGCCTTCCCAAAGGGGATGGGTGGGGAGGGAGGGAGAGAAGAGAAGTTGGAACTCAAAGTTTTTAGGAACAACTGCTGAGTATTGTTCTTGCAACTAGGAAATAAATACAGGTAATGGGGTATAGAAAGTTATCTTGCCCTACAGGACAAAAGAGAAGATGGGAATAAGGGAAGGGAGGGATGTTGGAAGGGAGGGATGTTAAAAGGGGGGGCAGATTGCCGATAGGGGTAATTAGAATACTTGGCGTTTTGGGGTGTGGGGAGGGAAGAAATAGGGAGAAAATTTGGAACCCAAAATTTTGTGGAAATGAACGTTGAAAACTTAAATAAATAAATAAATTTAAAAAGAAAGAAAAACAATCCAGCAGTTGGGGAGTATAGGGGAGGACACACTATTTGGTAAGAAACAGATGAGATAAGGGAAAAGTAGTTTGGTAGAAGTTTGATAGGAGATCAACAGGAGATTCAACGTTAAATTAAAACTACATATATATATATATGTGTGTGTGTATTATATATATATTATATATATTATATATATATTTCATCAAATTAAACTATAAACGGATGCAGGAATTAGATAAAAATGGACAATATTTATCAGATTAGAGGAACAAAGAGGAAAGTACTCGTATTTGTATTGACAGGGGAAGAGGTCATGACGGAACAAGGCACAGAGAAGATCCCAGAAAATGAAATGGATAAGTCTCATCGTATAAAATTGAAATGTTGTTGCATAATCAAATCTACTGAAGTTAAATTAAAAGAGTAACAGTTAAGTAAGGAAAAACGTCAAAGTTCTTTAATGAATGGTGCATGTGCAAGATATACAAGGAATGGATTCAATTTCAAATGTTAAGAGCCATTCTGCAAGAAGCCAAATGTTATGAACAGGCAGTTTTCAAAGGAAGAAATCCAAGCTATCCAGGACCCCATGACAAAATACTCCAAATCCCTCATAATTAGAGAACCATAAATTAAAACAACTCTGTTCTTTCCGTCTGAAAAGCAGGGGGACCTGCAAATTCACGAACAGTCCCCTCCTGCTGTTCTCCAACAATGTACACGGAAATGCCCAGTTCACCAAGTGCTGGTTGAAATCAGAACAAAAATAAATATACCATTGTTAAACTTGGCCAAACCAAAGAGACGGTGGGAGAAGGGGAGGGGAAGAGTTCATAGACTGTTTCCTTTCTCTCCATCTCCAAGGCCAGGACGAGATAAGGGAGGAAGGATCCACGTCTCTCACCGCCTCAACAACACACGCATTCCCCTGGACGCTAAGACTGAGGCGGGGGGCGGGCGGAAGATTAGGGGGCAGAATAGAGTAGGAGAAGGGGTGGGGCAGGAGCACTTACCTCGCACACCCTCACGCAGGCACACGTAGATCTTTCAGGATCTGTCAGGCTAGGGGAGTGGAGAGCAGGGGACGGGGAGAGCGGGAGGGAAGGTAGTAACCCAGGAGGGAAGGATTGGGGGAGAGGAAGGGAAAAAAAGGGGCTGCCCTCGACCCTCCCCCACCCAGGGGACCTGAAATTCAACCTCCTCCTTCACCACCTCCAAAGGCAGGGAGGACTGACCCTAGAGGAGGGTGGAAGGAGGCGGGTCAGATGACGTCATACCCAGAGGAAAGCGGAGCTCCCATCCCCCACCGTTGCCCTCTGTCCCATAGTTTATCCTCTCAGGATAGGGACCCGCGGTGCATCTTCCACCTGGAAGGGAACGGGCCCGAGACTGACCAAGGCCCGGGATTGCTGAGGGGCCTGGGGGTGTTTCATCTGAACTCAGTTGGGGGGTTTCAGAGGAAGGTGATCGAGGGGGAGCAGAGAAGTTCTGAGCTCCCCGAAAAGGAAACAAACCCGCGGCCCCAGAATGGGACTTGTGTTCCTGACAAATCCCCAGAGTAAAGGAGGAAAGCTGTGGTCTGGAGAATGGGTTACCCTCAGCCTCCTTTTCGAGGGAAGTGGAGAGAAATATCACACTGAGGTGGGGAGGGGCCTCGGGGCAGCCTGGCAGCCACAGCTGCTCCTGACAAAGTTGAGGCTGTGGTAAACTGGTGCAATTGCTGCTGAGTAATTCCACACATGAAGAAGAACCTTAGGATGTCGTCCAGGAGGAGCATCACTCAGAGGACCTATAGCAACTAAGGGAGCCCAAGCACCTATCCAACTGTCCCTGGAAGCTGAGAGGTGGTGTCTTTATTCAGCAACTGCAGGGACAGGGATGGGGCTCTCCCAGAGAAGCAAAATCCCTCTAGTGACACCTTCTGTGCCTGCAATTTGTACTCAGACTGGCTAAAGCATGGAGACCTTAGGTGACTCACCCCACCCTCCCCCCCAATACATGAAAGTGGTATGGGGTGGAGGGTACACAGGTCAGCCCAGACTGTCTTCCAAGTCATCTCTGCCCCAAGAAGCCAGGGAGACCAATGAACATGCTCTTCTGGTTCTATAAGAGAGGGGGAGCCATGTCAGAGGACCATCAAGCAGGTGAGTCCAAGGAAATGTGGAAGCAACCAAGCCCAGAGGCCATGCATTATCTCCATGGATGGCCCTCTAGGCACAGGCCCTCTCCCAGGCAAGTCTGGGAACTTAAAACCCTTTCTCCAAACCCCACCATCTTCCAAAATGCCCCATTTCTCCTAAAGGTATCCTTGCAGTCATTAGATTCCCAGGATCACAGATCTCCAACTGAAAGGGATTCCATCAGCCATCTAGTTCAACCCCTTTCTTCATTTTAAAATGAGGGAAACTGAGGCCCAGAGTGGAGTGACTTGAAAAGCAGAGGCTTTTCAAGCCTGGTAGGTCTGACTATAGCAGATCAAGACAGATTGTTTAATACAGTCCCCCATCTCCAGAGTACAGACAGGATCAAATACAAACCCCTCTGCCAGGTACCCTCTCAACAAGCCATCTAATTAAGTCATACTCACATGGGACCCACACTAGTCACCTTCATGACAACATCACTTCATGTATCACCGTCAAAGAGCAAAAAGACAAAACAGGGTCCTGGGTGATTGCTTCCCAGGAAACCACATTCTCCCTTTAGCTGCTTTGCTGTATTAACAGAATAATGAAACACATGGCCCTAGATGCCATTTCCTGTCCTTTTCCTCATCTGAAAAACATTGACAGTGTATCTGTAAAGGACTGATGTGAAATTCACCGAAGTATTATTTTCATTTCAATTCCAAGGCCTGCATGATAGGACTTATGTCTACCAGCATTCTCCACAACATGGCTTTGGTCCATCTCTCCTCCTCTCCTCAAACAGCAATTCTTTTTCCCTAAGAGGAGACAAAGCAATTCCAGGACTTGATTGGCTCTTGCTTCCCTGGCAAAACTTCTTGGTGACCTAAGGACAGAAAAATTCCCACCCACATGCAGTGAGGAACCCTCCAATAATATGGATTTCTTAAGATACTCTGCAGTCATCATTCTCTGCTCTGCCCTGGAACTCTTCCCTAATGTCTGAACACTTTTTCATATGAAGACAAGGAAAGCCAAGTCCAAAGATGTTAAGGGTCAGTCTTTGCTTGGTGCATTTCCATGCAATGACAAAGTAGACCTGCTGTAGTTAACTTGGGAGGGCCCCATTTCATACCAACAGTGATTCTGAACTGAAGGTTAGTTTTAGGTTGGCCTCTAACATTGGACATAGTTGGCAATAGGGACAAGATTCAAAGGCCTCATGACTCACATTGTAGTTGAGTTGCGGGAAGAGCTCTGCAAATATGGAAAGATGAAAAAGCATTGCATGTTTCCTGGTCTCAAGAGTCATCCTGATCATGGATTGTGAGTCATTTGTGATTGTGAGTCAAGAGAGAGATGGCTCCCACCAGGCATCGTGATTAACTTAGTGTATGCTGGAAGACTCTAGCCAAGAGGGTAAAGAAAGCACCAAGTCTAGAATTTCTTGATTGTTGACTGCCAGCATAATAAGACCAAAGGTATTCAGCAACCAGAGACAAAGTTCTTAGCTTTCAGGGATTGGGCAATGAGCACCTAAGGGCAGCTAATGGTACTGGTGGCTGTACAAGTGAAGGGATCTCTCCAGAGGGGAGTGGGGACTCATGGGCTACACCAAGAAACCCACCCTGTGGTCTCTTACCCAGAGGTTCAACTTCTTGCTGAAATTGGAGGAGAGAAGACAGAGGGTAGAGATTTGGATAATTCTTTCCCAATAATATCCCTTGTGCCAATTAGAGCACCCAGCTAACTCAAGTAGTTCTCAACCTGTCCTCATCTGGCAAACTGGCATTTTCCCATCTCAGCAAAAGGTTTGTACCAACAAGCTACAGTTGCAGCTACATCTGACTGACCAGGAGACATGTCCAACCTATCAGAAGTCATGTCAGTAACAGATCAGTGCCACCCTGGGAAGAAGAAGGACCCTTTGGTTCAATGACTTCTGGGAAACTATTCTCCAGGAAGATGTATATAATAAAAAATGGCTGATTTGGGACATAATTTTGACTGACCCTTTCCAGTCCTTCCTGATTCTGTCTCCAGTGCAGAGTTTGCCTTGGCCCTCAAGGTCTTTGCTCCCTCAGAGGATTTTATGCATTTTGCAGAAATATCTCAGGTCCCCCTCAAAAGTTATGCTTGCTTTTCTCTGAGATCATTCAGACAACTGACTCCCATAAATGACTTGAAAGACCAAGAGGTGGAGTTGTTGAGAGATGCCTTCTTTCTAATAGAATGGAGGAGGTGAAATATCCACTCTATTACTATGGAAGGTATGTATTTATTTGGAAGAAAGGGCGTCCCTTAGCTGACTTGGAGGCAATCCTGAGTCCAAGGATGGGAGTGAAGGAGATTCCTTATTTATCCCTTGTGGAAAAAGAAGATAGCCCCTACCCACAGAGGCCTCCATGTGGGTAGAGAATTTGTATCATTCCCTAGATAACACTGTCATGGATGGGAGGACATTTTGGCAGGTGAGCAAGGGAACACTGAGTAGGCAAGAACATGTTTAATTTCAACATGGATACTAAGACAATTGCATGCAATGGGGTTATGACTTCTTTAGCTGCTTTCATATCAATAATCTTGATGTTGCACAAAGACGAGTTGACTGGACCACAAATGTCTATGCTGTGATCTGAAGTTTTTGGAGCTGTTCCAATTCATAGTCACCATCTTGCACTAAGAGACCCACTATGACCTACAAATATTTGGCATCACAAATCACATAGAACAGCCTGTTGAGACTTAAGGTGTGGTCCTTACTAATGAGTCAATAAAAGCCTAGGATCTTTGCCTTTCCTTCTCCATGATTTTTCGTGTGTGTGTGTGTGTGTGTGTGTGTGTGTGTGTGTGTGTGTGTGTGTGTGCTTTCATTATGGTCACTGCTCTGGGTTCCGGAGCACGGAGAGATTTATAAATTTTGATCCTTCAGTTTTTTTTTTTCTTATTTGTAGTGATCATTATTTTTTTCTTTTCTTCCTCTTGTATTTCTTAGTACTATCCATGTCAAGAGGACTGTTCCACCAAATCTTTGAAAGCATTTAAATGGGAGAAAGCTTTATTGAAGATTCTTAGGACCTTAGCACCATATATATGTCTACCAGCATATTCCCACTTGTGGGTTGGGCCCATGCTTCCTCTCACCTTCTATGACAGAGATTAGTGTTCCCCCAGAGGTAACAAAGGTATCCCAGGAGCCCCAAGGCCATCCTTTTGTATCTCCCTAATTAATTCACTATCTCACTTACCATAGTGGCTCTTCAAAAATTTTTCATTCCTCCTCAAACCTCCTACCTCCCCACTCTCAGCTGAGAAACTTGCTTATTTTTTACTGAAAAAATGGGAGCCATTCCCTGAGAGCTCCTTCTCCCCTCCTCTTCCTCTCACATCCTTCAGATGCCTTCTGCCACTATCTCCTCCTTTACCACTGTTTCACACATAGATCTAGGCTTACTCCTTAATATGTCAAATCCCTCTACAGACACAAATGATCCCTTTCCATCCCATTTCCCCCAGCAGATTGGTCCTTCTATTATCCTAATTCTTTCACCTGTCTTCAATCTCTCCCTGTCTACTGTCTGCATCCCACTGCATGCAAACATGTCAATGGTTCCCCCATCCTCAAAAAACTCTGCCTGCGTTCATCCATCCATCCATCCATCCATCCATCTACCATCCACTCCCTCTAATTATCATTACACATGTTGCCTCCATTTTGTGGCTAAACTCCTTGAAAAAGTCATCTATAATAGTTGCCTCTATTTGCTTTCTTCTCATTCTCTTTACTCTGTACTCTAGCTTCTACCCTCATCATTCAGCTGAAACTCCCCTCTCCAATATGCCAACAATGCCAAATCAAACATCCTTTTCTCAATCCCCATTCTTCAACATTTAGTATTGTCTATCACAGTCTTCTTGATGCTTTTGTCTCTAGGTTTTCATGACATTCTTCTCTTTTGGTTCTCCTCCTAATCAGTTAATAAAAGTTTATTAAGCATTTAAGATGCCAGATACAGTACTAAGCACTAGACATATAAAGAAAGACATGAGATATTACTTGCCTTCCAGCACCTAGCCACCACCACTCCTCAGGATCCTTAGGTGGATCTTCATCCAGGTCATGTCTGCTAACCATATGTGTCCCCACTGAACTCTATCCTGGGTTGCCTTCTCTTCTCTTCTCTTCTCTTCTCTTCTTTTCTCTTCTCTTCTCTTCTCTTCTCTTCTCTTCTCTTCTCTTCTCTTCTCTTCTCTTCTCTTCTCTTCTCTTCTCTCCTCTCTCTCTCATAACTGTGAAAATATATTGAAAATATTCAATAAATATAATATAATCTTGTGAAATATAATTTCACTTGGTGATCTCATCAGCTCCCATGGATTCAATTATCATATCTATGCAGATAATTTTCAAGTCTACTCAGCCAATTTGAACTTCTCTGCTCTTTTGCATCTCCGACTTACCTATTGAACATATCCAACTGGATGTCCTGTAGACATTTTCAAGCTAAAGTGTTCAAAACTGACATCATTACATTCCTCCTACCCCCAACATTGCTCCCTTCGAAACGTTCTTATTATTGTTAAAGGTACCACTATCACCCCAGTAACACAGGCTCACAACTAGGTGTCATTCTTCATCCTTACTCCCTCACCACCAATATTTTGCCAAGAGTTGTCCATTTTACCTTTGTAACAGCTCTTATATATGCCTCCTTATCTCCTTTGACACTGTTATCACCCTGGTGCAGGCCCTCATCACTTCATGAAATGGACTATTGAAACAGCCTTGTAGTTGGGGTCTTTACCTCCAATATATTCCCATTCCATTCTGTCCTGCACCTGGCCTTTAAAACAATCATCCTAAAGTATAAGTCTGTGTGCCCCCTCCCCACTGCCTTTCTACTCAATAAAATCCAGTGGCTCCCTATCTACTGTAGGATCAAATATAAAATCCTCTCTGTAACTTAAATACTTGAAAAGCCTACCCACCCTCATCTTTCCAGTTTCCTTGTACCTTACACAACCCTCTCCTCTCACTTCTGTCATATACTCTTCAGGGCAGAAACACTGACCTGCTTAGTGATCCCAAGACAAGACAATATATCTCCCAAATCTGGACATTTTCAGTGACTGGTCCTCCACATATGGAATATGCTCCCTCCTCTTTTCTGTTTCTTGACTCCTTTAAGTCTCAGTGTAAATCCCACTTCCTACAAGAAGCTTTGCCCTTTTCTAAAAATTTTCTAGTACCTTCCTCATGTTGATTATTTCCAATAGTTCCTATATCTGCCTTCTTTGTACAGTTGTTTGAATGTTGACTCCCCCATTCATCTGTGAGCTTCTTGAGCTCCTTGAGAGTACAGACTGTCTTTTACAGTTTCTGGTATTCCCAGAGTTTAACACAGTGCCTAGAACAGAGTAAGTGCTTTAAAAATGTGTACTGGAGAGAGGATTCTGGGAAGATGGTGGAGTAGGTCAGAAAATTCCAAGCTCTCTAGATTTCTCCCACAAGCAAGATAAAATAGTGCCTCAGGGCAAATGTAGAGCAAGTTAAAACAAACATGAGTTGTGACAGAACAGCACTGCTCCTGATTCAGTCATTGAAGATGTAAAGAAAAACCCCAGGAATGAGCTTTAGTGCCTGGGAAGAGGAAATACCTCTAAGCTAGTTCCACTGAAACAGCAAGCAGAGAGTCCTGGGGCTGTCCCTGTTGGGAGGTAGCCTCAGCCCCAAACACAGAAATTTTCACTTCGAAGACAGTGTATGGGGGGGTGGGGTCAGGTGTCTGAGCCGGGGAAGACTGAGGAATCTCTGCTGATAACGAAGGCCAGGTCCAGCTGTACCACCAGAGATGTGGCCCTGAGAAAGAAGGAACCAGCATAGGCTGAGTAGGTGCAGAAGCAATGGGGCAGGATACTGCTGGTTGTGGGCATTTACAGGAGGGTGGAGTTTTTGGTTTTGGTTCCACGCTAGAGGGGAGAACTGAAGGAGAATCTGAGACTGGAAGAATCATACCAGAAGTACCCAGGACTAGAGGTTATTACAAAAAAATTATAAGCTGTTACAAATACAAACACTGAGCAGGCAAAGGAGAAAGAATCCAAACAAAGAAAGTTACTCTGAGAATAGAGAAGACTGGGGTTCATCTTCAGAGGAGGATGCTGAAGGAAAAAAATAGCCTCTCCTACCCCAAAGGTTACCTGTCCAAAAAGAATTTGTAGAAGTTTAAAAAGACTTTAAAAATCAAATGAGAGAGATAGAGGGAAAAAATTTCAAAAATAAGAACAACTCGAGAAAAACAAGAAGATTAAGAAAAGAAAGTCAATGAACTAGAAAAGGAGACCCAGAATCTTAAGAAAAAAAAAATCTCCTTGAAAATCATAATCGGACAAGGGGAATCCCACACAAAGTTATGAGACCCAGAAATAATAAGACCAAATATAAAGAATGAAAAACTAGAGGCAAATGTGAAACATCTCATAAGAAAAACAACTGATCTGGAAATCAAGAAGAGAAAACATAAGAATAGATGGATTATCTGAAAGCTACAATCAGAAAATGAATCTTGATACAACAATACAAGAAATAATCGAAGAAAAATGTCCTAAAGCATTAGTATGAGAGGGGAAAGTAGAAATAGAAAAAGTCCACTGATCACTACCTGAAAGAGAGTCTATGAGGAAAACCTACAAGAATATGATGGTCAAATCCTGAAACCCCCAAGTCAAGGATAAGATTTATGAGCAAAAAGAAACAATTTAAATGCTACAGTGCCATAATTAGAATCACATAAGACCTCGCAGTGATGACACTAAAAGAACACAGATCTTGGAACACTACTCTTCAAAGAGCAAAAGAGCTGGGGTTGCTGCAGAAAACATCATACCCAGGAAACTTAAGCAAAATCCTGAATGAAAAAAAAAAGGGGCATTTGATGAATTGTCAGACTTTAAGGATTTTGTCTAAAAAACTAAATTTAATAGAAGATTTGACATATAAGGTCCAAAGAAATATAAGGTACATATCAAAGACTAATTACAGGGGGCTCAATAAGGACAGACTGTTTTACCTTTTACATTAGGAAATGTAAAATGTATGTCTAAGATTGTTATCAGTAATTGGGTTAATTAGTAATTGTTATTACTATTTGAGTAATTGATAAGAAAGGTAGACCTGAATATGATAAGATTTCAAAAAGTAAAACCATTTAAGAACAGGTAAAAAGAGTATTTGGAGGGCAGAGCCCAGATGGCAGAGGAATACCACGGACCTTCTGGAGAGCTCCAGCCAAGTCCAATCAAATACCTGTAAAAAAAATGGCTCTAAAAAAATCTGGAGCTGCAGAATCCAGAGAGATGAAATGAAGCAAATCTCCAGAACAAAGACAGCCAGGAAGGTCACCAGGAGTGTCTATTGTGTCACGCTGGGAGCAGAGCACATTCCAGTGTGGGTCTTGAGTGCACAGATGGGACCTGAGCAGACATGGGGGAGGGGGACTGAACCTCTCACACCTGTAGTAGTTTCCAAACTTCACAGCCCCAAAGCGCTGAGGAAATACTTCAAGGTCAGTGGAAAAATCCTGTGGGACCAATGCAGGATAGTGGAGTAGTCTGGCCCCAGTCCCAGGGCCACAGAGGGGGGAGGAGGTGGAGGAATCCGAGGCAGTCACAACAGCAGCAGGGACAGAGACAATGACTGTTTCTGGAGTTCTAGGCCAACAGAGTCTGGGGGGATCGAGAGACTGACAGTACACCCACATCCCCACTGGAAGCAGAGAACTATGTTGACAAAGAGCTCAAAAGTCAAGCAAGTGGCAGGATGAATGAGCAAAAACTGGAAAAAGAATCAGACTATAGAATCTTACTTTGGCGGCAAGGAAGACCAAAGCATGCAAACAAAAGTAAACAAAGTCAAGCTCCTCTATCCAAAACCTTCAAGAAAAATGCAAATTGGTCTCAGGCCATGAAAGGATTTTGAAAGTCAAGTAAGAGAAGTAGAGAAGCAACTGGGAAGATAAATTAGAGTGATGCAAGAAAATAATGAAAAACGAGTCAATAGCTTGCTATAGGAGACCCCAAAAATGCTGAAGACAATAACACTTCAAAGAATAGACTAATCCAAATGGCAAAAAAGATCCAAAAAGCCAATGAGGAGAAGAAATCCCTAAAAAGTAGAATTATCCAGACGGAAAAGGAGGTTCAAAAGCTCACGGAAGAAAGTAATTCCTTAAAGATTAGAATGGAGCATATCGAAACTGATGACTTTATGAAAAAACAAGAAATTATAAAGCAAAACCAAATGAATGAAAAAGTAGCTAACTAACCTGGAAAATAGATCCAGGAGAGACAATTTAAAAATTACTGGACTATCTGAAAGGCAGGATCAAAAAAAAAGCCTAGACATCATCTTTCATGAAGGAAAACTGCCCTGATATTCTAGAACCAGAGGGTAAAATAAATATTGAAAGAATCCACCGATCGCCTCCTGAGATTCTAAAAGAAGAACTCTTAGGAATACTGGAGCCAAATTCCAGAGTTCCCAGGTCAAGGAGAAAATATTGCCAACAGCCAGAAAGAAACAATTTGAGTATTGTGGAAATTCAATCAGGATAACACAAAATCTAGCAGCTTCTACATTAAGGGATTGCAGGGCTTGGAAATATGATGTTCCAGAAGTCAAAGGAGCTAGGATTAAAACCAAGAATCACCTACCCAGCAAAACTGAATATACTACTTCAGGGGAAAAAATGGAATTTCAATGAAATAGAGGACTTCCAAGCATTCTTGATAAAAAGAAGAGAGTTGAATTGAAAATTTGACTTTCAAACACAAGAATCAAGAGAAGCATGAAAAGGTAATCAGGAAAGAGAAGTCATAAGGCTTTACTAAAGGTGAACTGTTTACATTGCTACATGAAAAGATAATATTTGTAACTCTTGAAACTTTTCTCACTATTTGGGTAGTTGGAGGGATTATACATATATAGACAGAAGACACAGGGTGAGTTGAATAGGAAGCAATGATATCTAAAAAATAAAATTAAGAGGTGAGAGAGGAATATATTGGGAGAAGAAAGGGAAAAATAGAATGGGGCAAATTATCTCTCATAAAAGAGGCAAGGAAAAGCTTTCTCAATGGAGAGGAAAAGGGGGGGAAGTGAGAGGGGAAAAGTGAAGCTTACTCTCATCACATTTGATTTAAGGAGGGAAAAACATGCACACTCAATTTGGTATGAAAATCTACCTTACACGACAGGAAAGTAGGGGAGAAGGGGATAAGTGAAATGGGGGGATGATAGAAGGGAGGGAAAATGGGAGGAGGGAGTAATTAGAAGTAAACACTTTTGAGGAGGGACAAGATCAAAAGAGAGAATAAATGGGGAACAGGATAGGATGGAGAGAATTGTCTTTCACAATAAGACCATTATGGAAGCCTTTTGCATAACTACACATGTATAACCTATATTGAATTGCTTGCCTTCTCAGTGGGGATGGGTGGGAAGGGAGGGAGGGAGAGACGTTGGAGCTCAAAGTTTTAAAAACTAATGCTAAAAATTATTTTTACATGCAACTGGGACATAAGAAATACAGGTAGTGGGATATAGAAATCTATCTTGCCCTTCAAGAAAATAGAGGATATGGGAATAAGGGAAGGGAGGGGTGTGTAGAAGGGAGGGCAGATTGGGGAAAGGGTAATCAGAATGCATGGTTTCTTGGACTGGGGGAGGGGAGAGATGGGGAAAAAATTTGAAACTCAAAATCTTGTGGAAATGAATGTTGGAAACTAAAAATAAATAAAGTTTCATAAAAGGAGTAATTATTTTATGCAAATGAAGTTTAAGAGGAAGAACTGACAGAGAAATTAGCTTGGGGAGGGGGCCTGTCAGTTCAGGAACCCTACTTTCATCAAGAATAAGATTAAGAGAGAACAATACATATACAAAAGTATATAAGTCTTCTAAATTGAGAAAGAAATTAATGGCTAAGGGGGATAGGATAAGGGAGGGAATTTTAGAGGAGATGGTGAGGAAATGGGATAAGAGAAAGGCTAATAAAAGGGTGTTTAGATTTATGGGAATGGGAGGATCAGAGAGGGACTCTTGGTGGGGGGTAGACTAAATAATAGGAGGGCAAGGTATTTGGTAGAAGTTAAGTAGAGGAGTCAGGAGGGATAGGAAATAAGAGATACACACAAACATAAAACTAAGATCAGGAGTAGACTTCATTAGGGAAAAAAGCAAGGGGAGTAATCATGATCTCAGATAAAGTTAAATATCTGATTTAATCAATAAAATCCATAAAATAGATTTAATAATTTAGCTAGTTCAATAATTTAGATTTAATCATTTAAATATTTTAATAATAAGAGAAATGGGGAAATCAGATTATACAGTAGACATATTAATCAATATTTTAGAAAGACTATTTGAAATAACTAGACAATATAAGGTTAACACATTCTCTTGTATCTGAAATGATGACTTGGTAGACTTAGAAAAACATGGAAAAATTCAAATTTATGAAGGAAGAGGTTATCCACCGTCAGAGAAACAGAGGACAAATAAGCATAGTATGTTCTTATATGGTTGGTTGTCTTTCGTTCTCAAAGAGGATAAAAATGACCTAGAATCAGGTTTCAATGTGTCCTGTTGTAGCTGATCAGACCAATATGAGCTTCGAATGCTCTACCACGGCACAAAGAGTCCATGTGAACATTTGTGGTGGATGCTCTAAATTTGCACATCCTGCATTTCCTTTGAGTTGTTTCAATTCTGCTTTACTCATAGAGCACAGCACTTTCTCTGATGATGGCATGCCATGCTGAGCAGTCCTATGGTAGTGTTTCCCATGTCACAAATCAATTCTAAAGTTCTGAAGAGAGACCTTGAGAGTGTCCTTGTATCTCTTCTTCTGATGTCCATGTGATCACTTGCCCTGTGGGACTTCTCCATAAAATAGTCTTTTAGACAAGCATATGTTTTGCATTTGAACAATGTGGCCAGCCCATTGGAATTGCTCTTTCTTCAGTAGAGTTTGACTGTTTGGCAGTCTAATTCAAGTAAGGACCTCAGGATCTGGTACTTTATCCTGCCAGGTGATCTTCAGAATCTTCCTAAGGAAATTCCAATGGAAGTTTCAGTTTCCTGACATGGCACTGGTCAGTGTTTCACAGGCATACAACAATGAGGTCAGCACAACTGCTCTGTAGACCTTCAGTTTGGTGGTCAGTCTAACAGCTCTTCTTTCCCATACTTTCCTTCACAGCCTCCCAAACACTAAGCTAGCCCTGCCAATGCATATGTCAACCTCACTATCAATGTGCATGTACATCCCTGGAAAGTACACTACCAAGGTAAGTGAACTTATCCACAACATTCAAAACTTCTCCATTTGTTGTAACTGATGGTTACACATACGGATGGTGTAGTGGTAGCTGATGGAGCACCTGTGTTTTCTTGGTATTAATTGTTAGGCCAAAATTAGCTCACGTAGAAGAGACTTGATCCATACTCTGTTGCATCTCAGCTTCAGAGATTTCATCAAGTGCACAGTCATCTGCAAACAGAAAATCATGCACCAACACTCCCTCTACTTTGGTCTTGGCTTGTAGCCTTTTCAGATTGAAGAATTTGCCATCAGTATGGTAGTCGACCTTGATGCCGTGTTCATCCTCATTGAAAATATTTGACAATATGGCTGAAAACATCATGTTAAAAAGCATCGGAGCAAGAACACAGACTTGTTTCACTCCACTGGTGACTGGGAAGGCACAAGAGCATTGACCATTTTCTAGAACTTGGGTAAGCATGACATCATGAAATTGACTGACTACTAGACTGACTACCAACCTGAAGCTCTACAGAGCCATTGTGCTGACCTCACTGTTGTATGCCTGTAAAATCTGGACAATCTACCAAGGTCATGTCAAGAAACTGAATCACTTCCATTTGAATTGTCTTAGGAAGATTCTGAGGATCACTTGGCAGGATAAAGTACCAGACACTGAGGTCCTTACTCAAACTAAACTGCCAAGCATTCAAACTGAGCTTCAGAGAGCACAACTCTGATGGGCTGGCCACGATGTTGGAATTCAAAACGTACACTTGCCAAAAGACTGTTTTATGGAGGACTCACACAGGGCAAGCATTCAGAAAAAGTAATACAAGGACACTCTCAAGGTCTCTCAAGAACTTTGGATTTGATTATGGGACATAGAAGACACTGGCACAGGACCACTCAGCATGAAGTTCCCACATCAAAGAAGGTGCTATGTTCTACTGAGCAGAGCAGAATTGAAACAGCTGAAAGGAAACATAGGATGTGCAAATTTAGAGTATCCACCCCAAATATTCAGGCAACCTGTTTGGACCCAACATGTGATAGAGTACTCTGAGCTTGTGTTGGTCTGATTACCCACAGTAAGACACGTTAAAGTTTGACTCCAGCACAGTGATGTCATTTTGATCCTCATTGTGAATGAAGGAAAACAACCAACCATATGTGTGTGTGCGTGTATATTATATATTCATATAAATTTGTATGTATAAATGCTCTTAATTTTAGTCTTTGGGGGGGAGGAAGAAGAAAAAACAAAGAAAAATTGCACTGCAAAGAACAAAAGAAAATTTACAAGGAAGTAAAGAAAAGAACACAACATGTAGTATTTATTATATAAATTTTCTTGAAATGGAAATTTATTGTCATATATTTTGAACAGTCTCCTACATTCCACTGTTCACATGGCAATGCTTTTTTTTCTTTTCTTATTTTGTATTTGGTTTAATATTCAAATTTATGTTTATTTTCCTTTCTTACTGTGCATTTAAGTTTCAGTATTTAAGTTTAAAATTTTAAAAATGTTCATTGACTGACAATAAATGAATGGAACCCAACTGACCCCAGTAGCTTCCTGATCTTCTAAGGGGATCAAAAAGTCCTATCAATGGGCTGTCAGGGCCTCTTGAACTTCGTGGATTTCTGGAGGCCACTCAAGTCACCATACTCTTCCTTGCCACCCTGACCTGATGACCAAATGTGTTTCTAAATGGAGATGATGGAGGCTGTGCCCAGAGAAACTATGTCAGTGCTGTATTTCTATGCTGTGTTACCTCAAAGTAAACCCGCTACCATTAGCTGTTCAATGACATCCAAATCCCTTAGTTCATTCCAACACTGAAGCTTTAGCTAAGAGATTTCTTGTGCTCTATTTTTCTCTTTCCTATTTCCTTTCACCTTTGAATCAAGGTAGACAACTCTACCAAATTAGGCATTGCTTTGTGATAATAACATTTACTACATGCACATAGATTTGTGGGTTTCACACTGTGGAAGTGGGTAATGACAATGGGGGCATGTGCTTAGTACAGTTCTTTGCACATCAGAAGAGCTTAGCAAATGCTTTTTCAGTGTTTGAATGGAAGTGATTCAATTTCCTGGCATGGTGTTGGTATACTGTCCAGGGGATGGAGTGTCTTGTACAAAGACCATCACGGAAGCTGTCATTTTCAACACTGATGGGAGGCTGTAAAGAAATCTGCTCCTTTCTCCCCGGGGGTTAGTGCTGTGAATGCAGTTTGTGCTCTGGGCCCGGAACACACGTTTATTATTGAAAAAAACAAACAAAAAAATCTTTTTAAAAACCCTCAAAAAAAAATCATAAAAAAATCCGCGTCTCCCCCGCCGGAGACTTTTATTTTTTTGACCTCTTTTATAAAATAACCCGGTGAAACAGTTGAGACTGACCCGCCGCCCGCGGCCGAGAGGGAACAAAAAGACAGGCCTTCCCCGTCGCCAGAACCACAGCCACCTCCCGAGCCATCCCCTAAGCAAGCAGCCCTGGCAGCCGGTGGCAGATCATACTCGTTCCGTGGCCGTTAAGTAGTTTTCGATTCTGATTGATTTTTATCCCTTTGCCCTTGGTCTCTCTCCCCTTCCCCCCAGCCCTCCAGCTCCAGACTCCGGCTCCCCCCTACCTTTTCCCACAGAAAGTTCACAGCTTGTGGCCCTTTGGGCGGTGGTGCTGAGATGAATCCTAGCGCCCCCAGCTACCCTATGATCTCGCTCTGCATGGTGGAATCTGCACCCCGATGTGACCGAGGCGATGCTCTAAGAGAAGCTCAGCCTGGCCAGGCCCATCCTCTCCATCCGGGTCTCCAGGCACATGATCACCAGTCGCTCCCTGGGCTACACCTATGTCAACTTCCACCAGCCGGCGGACGCTGAATGGGCGTTAGATACAACGAATTTTAATGTCATTAAGGACAAGCCAGTATGTATCTTGTGGTCTCAATGTGATCCGCCACCATGTAAAAGTGATGTGGGCAATATATTCATCAAAAATTTGGATAAATCCATTGATGATAAAGTATTGTATGATGCATTTTCTGCTTTTGGAAACATCCTTTCTTGTAAGGTGGTGCGTGATGAAAATCGGTCAAAGGGCTATGGATTTGTACACTTTGAGACACAAGAAGCTGCTGAAAAAGCTATTGAAAAAATGAATGGAATGCTTCTTAATGACTGAAAAGTCTTTGTTGGTCGATTTAAATACCGTAAAGAGAGAGAAGCAGAACTTGGACCTGGAGCAAAAGAGTTCACCAATGTTTATATCAAAAATTTTTGTGAAGACATGGATGATGAAAGACTTAAGGAACTCTTTGGCAGGTTTGGACCTGTTTTAAGTGTAAAAGTAATAATTGATGAAAGTGGAACATCCAAAGTTTTTGGCTTTGTGAGCTTTGAAAGACATGAAGATGCACAAAAAAAGCTGTAGATTTGATGAATGGAAAAGAACTGAATGGAAAACAAATTTATGTTGGCCGAGTTCAGAAAAAAGTGGACAGACGGAACTCAAGCCCAAATTTGAACAAATGAAGCAGGATAGGATCACCAGATACCAGGGTGTTAACCTGTATGTGAAAAATCTTGATGATGGTATTGATGATGAATGTCTGTGAGAGGAGTTCTCACCATTTGGCACAATCCCTAGGGCAAAGAAGATGATGGAAGGTGGCCGCAGCAAAGGGTTTGGGTTTGTATGTTTCCCTTCACCAGAGGAAGCCACCAAAGCAGTCACAGAAATGAACGGCAGGATTGTTGCCACTAAGTCATTGTATGTAGCTTTAGCCCAGTGCAAAGAGGAGCGGCAGGCTCACCTTACAAACCAGTATATGCAGAGAATGGCAAGTGTCAGAGCTGTGCCCAATCCTGTGATCAACCCCTATCAGCCTCCTTCAGGTTACTTCATGGCAGCTATTCCCCAGACTCAGAATCGTGCTGCATATTATCCTGCTAGCCAAATTGCTCAACTCAGACCAAGTCCTTGCTGCACTGCTCAGGGTTCCGGACCTCATCCATTCCAGATGCTATCCACCCAGCAGCTCCTAGACCACCATTTAGTACAATGAGACCAGCTCCTTCACAGGTTCCACAAGTCATGTCAACGCAGGGTGCTGCAAATACATCAACTCAGACAATGGGTTCACGTCTTGCAGCAGCTGCTGCCACAGCTACTCATGCGGTCCGTACAGTTCCACAGTATAAGTATGCTGCTGGTGTTCGAAATCCTCAACAGCATCCTAGTGCACAACAATAGGTTACCAAGCAGCAGCCTGCTGTTCATGTGCAAGGTTAGGAACCTTTAACTGTTTCCATGTTGGCATCTGCCCCTCCTCAAGAGCAAAAGCAGATGTTGGGTGAAAGACTGTTTCCATTCAGTCAGGTCATGCATTCTACCCTGGCTGGGAAAATCACTGGCATGTTGCTAGAAATTGAAACTGAGCTACTTCATATGCTTGAGTCTCCTCAGTCTCTTCGCTCTAAGATTAATGAAGCTGTAGCCGTACTGCAGGCTCACCAAGCTAAAGAAGCTGCCCAGAAAGCAGTTAGTGCCACTGGTGTTCCAACTGTTTAGAAGAAAAGATCAGGGACCACGAAATGAAACCTCTACTTCACCAAAGAAAAATATTTAAGCATGGAAAATGTTTAATATGTTAAATATAGTGAAAAAACATTGAAAAATATAAAATAAAGAAAAAAGGAAAGAAAAAAGGAGATATTCTTAAAGAGATGGTGGTTTTGGGGGGCTGTTAATCAAGAGCCTCTGGGAAAATCTAAAGCTAGTGTCAAAAACATGAAAATGCAAGTGGGATAAGAAGCAAAAAAGATGTAGTTTCCATGGCAACCCTCTCCATGACTGGTGTGCATATTAGAGGAATAGTACCTAGTGATTTTTCTTTAAGATACACTCTATTTGTTGAGAGCGTTTGTGATCTCTTTTTATACAGTAATGGAAAATGCTTTTCAATGGCAGTTTATGGAAAGACAGGAGGCATCATGTGCCAATGTTCCAGACAAATCAATACATTACCACCACCTTGTCCAGTATCTCCACACAGACCTTGATAGAGACAGACCTATACCCCAAACCCAAGAACTTTGAGAAGAACGGGATTCCCAACCTACCAGACCTGTTTCCAGCCAGCCTCATAGATATCATTGATGGGAAAAATCATTGTGAAGACAGAGCCCACGTTCCTTATCACCATCAGCAACTGCTGACCATCTGCCACCAATACACACAAAAACACACGCAAGAGTCTTTAGAGTGGCAGCATTCTCCAGAACAGCCATTCTGTTTTCAGCCCATCCCTCATAGCTATCAATTGAGGAAGAAACTCCTGTAAAGAAGGGGCCTGCCAGTTGCACTCAACTACCACCTAATTGGCATCACAGGGCAGGTGAGCCAGATTAGTCAAAAAAGCAAAGCAGTCTGAGGGAGGGAGGGACAGAAGGCAACCTAGGCTTCAATTTACTTTAGTATTCTTCTAATCAGTGTAGAAGAGAATGGGGGAATGTTTCTGACATCAAGTCTAAATCTTTCTGTTGGCAAAATCCATCTATTACTCTTATAACTATTCTCTGTCTCCAGTCCATTTTATAAGGGTCAGGTCTTTAAATACCTGAAAAAACTGCAAGTGTTTATTCTGGAGAACCGAAGAGTCAGGATAGAAATCCCTCTTCATCTCATGCCTGGACTACAACAGCCACTGGCTGATCTTCCTGCCACAAGTCTCTTCCTGTTGAAGTGCATCCTCTGGTATTCCTAACACACAGGTCTATACATTTCCCCTACTGAAGATACTCTACTGGCCCCCTATCACCTCAAGGATCAGGTATAAAATCCCCTGTTTGACATTCAAAGCCCTGCCCCCCATCTCTGCATTCTTCCTACCCGTTATGCTCTCCCCTCAGATAATCTGTGATCCAGAGACATGGTCCTCCTTCTTGATCTTTGCACAAGATACTCCGTCCCCTGGACAGTATAGCAACACCGTGCCAGGAAACTGAATAGCTTCCATTTGAATTGTCTATGAAGATTGTGAAGATCACCTGGCAGGATAAGGCACCAGACACTGAGGCCCCTACTAGAACTAAACTGCCAAGCAGTCAAACTCTACTGCAGAGAGTTCAACTCCAATAGGTTGGCCACAGTGTTCAAATGCCAAATATATGACTATTTTATGGAGGACTCAAACAGGACAGGTGTTCACATGGTAGTCATAGGAAGTGATACCAGAAGAGTCACAAGGTCTTTCTGGAGAACTTGGGAATTGATTTGTGACATAAGAGACAGTGGAACAGGACCACTCAGCATGGTGTGCCCTCATCAGAGAAGGGGCTGTGCCCTATGAGGAAAGCAGAATTGAAGCAGCTCGAAAGAAACATGAGATGTGGAGCAGAACCAGGAGAACATTGGAAACAGTCACAGTCACAGCCTGCAATGACTGATTTTGATAGACTTAGACTTTCTCAGCAATGCAAGGACCTAAAACAATCCCAGGAAGATACCGTCCGTATCCAGAGAAAGAACTATGGAGTTTAAATGCAGAGCAAAGCAGACTATTTTTTTTTGTTTGTTTTCCTTTGTTTTATTTTGTTTTTTTTTTCTAATGGTTTCTCCCATTCGTTATTATTCTTCTATATGACATGACTAATGTGAAAATATCTTTAACAGAAATGTATAAAGTCCATATCAGATTGCAGGAAGTCTTGGGGAGAGAGGAGGGAAATGTAAAACTTGTAGAAGTAAATGTTGAAAACTAAAAATAAATAAATTAACTTGAAAAAAGAAACATGAGATATGCAAATATAGAGAGTCCTCCCTAAATGCTCACATGGACTATTTGTGTCTGACCTGTGGTAGAGCATTCTGAGCTCCTATTGATCTGATCAGCACTGTAACTTGACATAGTGATGTCATTTTGGTCCTTTTCAAGAATGAAGGACTGTTGTCCTAACCAATCAATCAACCATGTCCCAACTCTGACCATTTTCTAGGGCTGTCCCCTTTCCCAGCAATGCTCTACCTCCTGGTTTCCCTGAAATATTTCAAGTCCCAGTTAGCATTTCCCCCTTTCACAAGAAGCCTTTCCTGAGTCTCCTTAGTCCTTGGGCTTTTGTTCATACATCCTGTTGCTCATTTCCAATTTATCATGTAATATAGTGTGTTGGTACTTAGCTGTTTGCATATTGCCTCCCCTGCTAGACTGTGAAGTCCTTGAGAAATGGATTGGTTTTTGCTTTTCTTTGTATCTCTAGTGATTAACATAGTGCCTGGCACTTAGTTGGCACTTAACAAATGTTTATTGACTGAACATCTGAGAGAAGTTCTCTTTCTTTCTCCTCATATAGAATGACTTTTAGCCTCTTTACTATCCTGTCCATCCTATCCAGATACTCTCCAGCTTATTCATGTCTTGCTTATTGGACAACCCCGCTCTTAGCTGACTTCCCCATCCCACACAGGTAATAGATGATGTAGCTGCTAATAAAACCAGGGTACTAACACTAGTTAATAAGCCCTCACTCCTGTGTTTCCCCTTAACAAAGCACCAGTAGACTTAGTTTCAAATCAAAAACCATTTAAATAGCGTAGAAAAAATATTAGTTACAAAGAATTTACCCTAGGGGGAGGAGCAAAGATGGCAGAGTAGAAAGACTCACATATGCTAGCTCCGAATCCACAGCACATAAATTTCCTGTAAAGAGAACTCCCCACAAATTCTGGAGCAGAGCAAGCGCACACCAACGCAGTGGAAGAGATTTCCATTCCAGAGAGCCCTGCAGAGCCCTCCCCAGGGGTCCGTCACACCCCGGAAAGCGGAGCCCATCCCTGTGCTGCCCTGGCCATGGCCCAAGAGGACCAGATACGAGCAGGCTTCAGGGACGGAATCTCTGGTGGTCTCTAAGGTTCCTCCGCCCACAGACGCTACAGGTCAGTGAGAGAGACATCTGGCCGAGAAGGGACCAGGGTGTCTCTGTGACTCGGGCCCCCTTGGGAGGCAGCGGTGGAGGGAGCGGCAGAGGCAGTGGCGGCCCAGGACTCCCCGAGCAGACAGGAGCTCCATTACCGAAGGTCTCTACATAAACCCCTTGAGGGAACTGAGCCTGGGAGGCGACCCTGCCCCCACCCGCTCCATTACTGAAGGTCTCTGCATAAACCTCCTGAGGGAACTGAGCCTGGGAGGCGGCCCTGCCCCCACCTGAGCACCAGAACTTAAGCTCACATTGCATAGCAGCCTCGCCCACCCAGGATAGCCCATTTGAATCTCAGACCCCAAGCACTAGCTGGGCAGATCTAGGCGGGAGTGGACAGGAATCTCAGAAGACAAGTAACTGGCTGGGAAAATGCCCAGAAAAAGGAAGCAAAATAAGACCATAGAGAGCTACTTTATTGGGGAAGCGACGTTCCTTCCTCCCTTCATTTCTGATGAAGAAGGACAATGCTTGCCATCAGGGAAGGATGTGGAGGTCGGGACCTCTCTATCCCAGACATCCCAGGGGGATGTCCGGTGGGCTCAGGCCATAGAAGAGCTCAAAGAGGATTTTGAAAATCAAGTTAGACAGGTGGAGAAAAAACTGGGAAGAGAAATGAGAGAGATGCAAGAAAAGCATGAAAAACAGGTCAATATCTTGGTAAAGGAGACCCAAAGAAATGCTGAAGAAAATAACACCTTGAAAAATAGGATCACTCAATTGGCAAAAGAGGTTCAAAAAGCCAATAAAAAAAGCAAAATTAGCCAAATGGAAAAAGAGGTTCAAAAGCTCACTGAAGAAAACAGTTCTCTCAAAATTAGAATGGAACAGATGGAGTCTGATGACTTTCTGAGGAACCAAGAAATCATAAACCAAAACCAAAAGAATGAAAAAATGGAAGAGAATGTGAAATATCTCATTGGAAAAACAACTGACCTGGAAAATAGATCCAGGAGAGACAATTTAAAAATTATGGGACTACCTGAAAGCCATGATCAAAAAAAGAGCCTAGACATCATCTTCCATGAAATTATCAAGGAAAACTGCCCTGAAATTCTAGAACCAGAGGGCAAAATAAGTATTGAAGGAATCCATCAATCACCGCCTGAAAGAGATCCAAAAAGAGAAACTCCTAGGAACATTGTGGCCAAATTCCAGAGTTCCTAGGTGAAGGAGAAAATATTGCAAGCAGCTAGAAAGAAACAATTGCAATATTGTGGAAATACAATCAGGATAACACAAGATCTAGCAGCTTCTACATTAAGGGATCGAAGGATGTGGAATAGTATATTCCAGAAGTCAAAGGAACTAGGACTCAAACCAAGAATCACCTACCCAGCAAAACTGAGTATAATACTTCAGGGGAAAAAGTGGTTTTTCAATGAAACAGAGGACTTTCAAGCATTCTTGATCAAAAGACCAGAGCTGAAAAGAAAATTTGACCTTCAAACAGAAGAATGAGAAGAAGCATGAAAAAGTAAACAGCAAAGAGAAGTCATATAAGGGATTTACCAAAGGTGAGCTGTTTACATTCTTACATAGAAAGACAATATTTGTAACCCTGAAAACGTTTCAGTATCTGGGTAGTTGGTGGGACCACACACAGACGTACACAGAGACACACACACACACACATGCACACACACACACGTGTACATGCATGCATGCACACACACATACACACATGCACGCACACACAGAGACAGAGAGCACAGAGTGAATTGAATAGGATGGGACCATATCTTAAAAGAAATTAAGGTAAATGGTGAGAGAGAAATGTAGTGGGAGGAAAGAGGGTGAAATGGAATGGGGTAAATTATATCTCATTCAAGAGGGAAGCAGGAAACTTTTTAGTGGAGGGAAAAAGAGGAGAGCTGAGAAAAAAGCATGAAGTTTACCCTCATCACATTCTACTAAAGGAAAGAATAAAATGCACACTCATTTTGGTTTGAAAACCTATCTTACAATACAGGAAAGTGGGGAAGAAGGAGATAAACAGGGAGGGAGGGATGATTGAAGGGAGGGCAATGGGAGAAGGGAGCAATTTGAAGTCCACACTCTTGGGGAGGGACAGGATCAAAAGACAGAATAGAAACAATGGGGGGGCAGAAAAGGAGGGAGGGAAATGCAGTTAGTCTTACACAACACAAGTGTTATCGAAGTCATTTGCAAAAGTACACAGACATGGCCTGTATTGAATTACCTGCCATCCCAAAGGGAACAGGTGGGGAGGGAGGGATGGGGAGAATTTGGAACTCAAAGTTTCAGGAACAACTGTTGAGTATTGTTCCTGCTACTAGGAAATGAGAAATACAGTTAATGGGGAATAGAAAGTCATCTGGCCCTACAGGACAAAAGAGAAGATGGGGAGAAGAGAAGGGAGGGAGGATAGAAGAGAGGGCAGATTGGTGATAGGGGAAATTAGAATGCTTGGTGTACTGGGGTGGGGGGAGGGGATAAAAGGGGAGAGAATTTGGAACCCAAAATTTTGTGAAAATGAATGTAAAAAGTTAAATAAATAAATTTATATTTAAAAAAAATTTACCCTAAAATGCCTGATATGCGTTTGAGGCCTTACCAAATGTGGAATGTTTGTGTTAGATCTGAGGACTTCTCTTGTACATTTCAGCATTTCTGGTTTTTTCCCCCTTACACTCTCCAATGTGGAGTAGTTGAAGTCTAATCTAGACACACCGTTACACTAAAAAGAAGTTATAATCTTCAAGATTTGGAAATATATTCAACAATCAATCAGTCAACTATTATTAAGCACCTACTATGTGCATGTAACTGTGCTTGATGCTGACAATCCCACTGTGAGGTAGGTTGCAACCTCATTTCTTTCTTTCTTATCTTCATTTCATAACTAGGATACAGAAGAGAAGTGATTTGTTCAGCATCCGTTAGTAAGTGATTACTAAGTAACTTATAGTTATTAAGTGCCTGAAGGAACATTTGAACACAGGTTTTCCTGACTTCAGGCCCAGTACTCCAGAGGGAGATATTGAAGGCTTGTGTCACTGCTCTGTTACTATCTATATCTTCTGGTAGGTCAGTTAATGTTTCCTTTGGGCTACGAAGGCATTGAGAGTATAAAATTTAGTTATTACTGATACTGGTTTATTGTTGGAAGAAAGGTGGATTTGTTTTCTTTTTTAGATACTAGTACTCATGAATCCAGTGCTGTAGAGGAATAGTGAAGTCTCCTGTCACTTCTGCGTTACCATCTATGTCTTCTTGTAGGTATAGGGAAGGAAGATTGGAAAAGCAAAAGGAGAACTGTATCATCATATCATCCGCAAAGAGCTACAGTTTTGTTTCTTCTTTGCCTATTCTAATTCCTTCAATTTCTTTTTCTTCTCTTATTGCTAAAGCTAACATTTCTAGTGCAGGATTGAATAACAGTAATGGGCATTGTTGTTTCACTCCTCATTTTATTGGGGTTGTGATTACTATGTCCTCTCCATCCTATTTCATGCATTTATGCTTTTCTCTTTTCTTTCTCCCTTTCCCTCCTCACTAGTGTTTTGCTTTTGAGCACCACCTCCCTCAATCTGCTCTCCCTTCTAGCCACCCCCCACTCTTTTTTCCCCTTTCCCCTACTACTTTCTTTAGGGGAAAATGAATTTCTATACCAAACAAGTGTGTATATTATTCCCTCTTTGAGCCAAACCTGATAGAGTGAGGTTCAAATAATGCTCATTTCCCTTCCTTCTTTTGCTCTATTGTAATAGGTCTTTGTTCCATTTCCTGTGATGTAATTTACCTTTCTCTGCCTCCTCCTTTCGTCTCCTTTCAGTTTTTTCACCACTTAATTACTTGCTTTTTCATCATCACATCAAATTCAATTTATATTCACAACCTCTATCTATGTGTACACCTTCTAAATGACAAAATAATGATAGAGTACTCAGGAGTTTCAAATGTCATCTTCCCGTGCCTACATGGCTTTTAACAGGAATGTTAACAGTTTACTCTCATTGAATAACATGTTTTCTCTTTACGGATTACCTTTCATGGTTCTCTTGATTCTTGTATTTGAAAGTCAAATTTTCTATTCACCTCTTTTCTGTTTATCAAGAATGCTTGAAAGTCCTCTATTCCATTGAATATCCATTTTTCCCACTGAAGGACTATACTCAGTTTTGCTGGGTAGATGATTCTTGGATTTAATCTTAGCTCCTCCAACCTCTGTAATATCACATTCCAAGCCCTGCAGCCCTTTAATGTAGAAGCTGTTAGAACTTGCATTATCGTAATTGTATTTCCACAACACTCAAGTTTTTTTTTTTTCTTTCTGGTTGCTTGCAACATTTTCCCCTTGATTTGGGAACTCTAGAATTTGGCTACAATATTCCAAGGAGTTTTCTTTTAAGGATCTCTTTCCAGAGGCAAGTGACAAATACTTTCAATTTTTATTTTGCCTTCTGGTTCTAGAATATCAAGGCAGTTTTCCTTGGTAATTTCTTGAAAGATGTCTAGGATCTTTTTGTGGATCATGGCTTTCAGGTCTTTCAAAAAATTTTAAATTGTCTCTCCTGGATCGATTTTCCAAGTCAGTGGTCTTTCCAATGAGGTTTTATTTCATATTTTTTCTATTTTTCCATTATTTTGCTTCGTTTCATAATTTCTGGATTTCTCATAGAGTCATTAGCTACCATTAACTCCAGTCTAATTTTGAAAGAATTATTCTCTTAAGTGAGCTTTTGAATCTCCTTTTCCATCTTGCCAATCTTGCTTTTTAAAACATTCTTTCCCTAATCGGTCTTTTTGGATCTCTTTTGTCATTTGGGTTAGTCTATTTTTAAGGTATTATTTTATTCATTTTTTGGGGGAGAGGTTCCTTTAGCAAGTTGTTGGTTCGATTTTCATGATTTTTCTGCATCACTCTCATTTCTCTTCCCAATTTTTTCTGTACTTCTCTTACTTGATTTTTTTCTTTTTCTTCATTTTTCTTTTCGTTTTTTAAAATTTACTTATTTATTTATTTTTAGTATTCAATATTCATTTCCACAAAATTTTGAGTTCAAAATTTTCTATCTCTCCTCTCTCCCCACCACAAAACACCATGCATTCTGATTACCCCTTCCATCAATCTGCTCTTCTGTATAATACCCCTCCCTTTTCTTATCCCCATTTTCTCTCTTGCCTTGTAGGGCAAGATAAATTTCTATACCCCATTACCTGTACTTCTTATTTCCCAGTTGTATGAAAAAACAATTCTCAACATTTGTTCCTAAAACTTTGAGTTCCAATTTTTCTTCCTCCCTCCCTCCTCACTCATCCCCACTGAGAAGGCAAGCAATTCAAGGTAGGCTATATATGTGCAATTTTGTAAATGTCTTCCATAATAGTCACCTTGTGTAAGACTAACTATATTTCCCTCCATTCTATCCTGACTCCCATTTATTCTGTTCTCTCTTTCACCTTGTCCCTTCCAAAAGCGTTTACTTCTATTTACTCCCTCCTCCCATTTGCCCTCCCTTATATCATCCCCTCCACCCCACTTGTCCCTTTCTCCCCTACTTTGCTGTAGTGTGAGATAGATTTCCATATCAAATTGAGTGTGCATATCATTCCTTCTTTGAGCCAAATGTGATGAGAGTAAGCTTCACTTTTGCCCTCTCATCTCCCCCCTTTTCCCCATTCCATTGAAAATGCTTTTTCTTGCCTCTTTTTTAAGACATAATTTTCCTCATTCAGTTTCTCTCTTTCACCACCCAATATATTCCCCTCTCAACCCTTATTTTATTTTTTTAAATATGATCCCTTCCTATTCAACTCACCCTCTGCTCCCTGTTCGTACATGTGTGTTTATATAATCCCTTCAACTACTCAAACACTGAGAAAAGTTTCAAGAGTTACAAATATTTTCTTTCCATGTAGGAATGTAAACAGTGCAACTTTAGTAAGTCCCTTATGATTTCTCTTTTCTATTTAGCTTTTCATGCTTCTCTTGATTCTTGTGTTTGAAAGTCAAATTTTCTTTTCAGCTCTGGTCTTTTCATCAAGAATGATAGAAAGTCTTCTATTTCACCGAATGACATTTTTCCCCTGAAGGATTATACTCAGTTTTGCTGGGTAGGTGATTATTGGTTTTAATCCTAGTTACTTTGACTTCTGAAATATCATATTCTATGTTCTTTGATCCCTTAATGTAGAAGCTATTAAATCTTGTGTTATCCTAATTGTATCTCCACAATACTTGAATTGTTTCTTTCTAGCTGATTGTAGTATTTTCGCCTTGACCTGGGAACTCTGGAATTTGGCTACGATATTCTTAGGAGTTTCTCTTTTTGGATCTCTTTTAGCAGGTGATTGATGGATTCTTTCAATAGTTTTTTGCCCTCTGGTTCTAGCATGTCAGGGCATTTTTCCTTGATAATTTCATGAAAGATGATGTCTAGACTCTTTTTTTAATCATGACTTTCAGATAGTCCCATCATTTTTAAATTGTCTCTCCTGGATCTATTTTCCAGGTGAGTTGTTTTTCCAATGACATATCTCACATCATCTTCTATTTGTTCATTCTTTTGCTTTTGTTTTGTAATTTCTTGGTTTCTCATAAAGTTATTAGCTTCCATTTCCTCCATTCTAATTTTTAAAGGACTATTTTCTTCAGTGAGCTTCTGAACCTCCTTTTCCATTTGGCTAATTCTGCTTTTTAAAATATTCTTCTGGGGGCGAAGGCAAGATGGTGGAGTAGAAAGATGCACATACTCTAGCTCTTACCCCACATCCCATAAAATATCCATAAAGAAGAACTCTCAACAAATTCTAGGGAAGCAGAAACCAGAGAAGAAGAGAGTGGAGGAGATTTCTAGCACACAGTAACCTGAAAGACCAACAGAAAAGGTCTGTTGCCCACCTGACATGGAGCAGAGTCCAGCTCTGCCTTGGCACCAAAACAAGCAGATCCCAAAAGGCTTCAGGGACACAGCAGGAGCACAGATCCCCCAACCCACAGGCACCAAAGATCAGTGAGAAGGTCTTTTTGTCTGGCAGAGAAGGGAGCAGGGTGTCCCCATGGCTCGAGCCTCCTCAGGTGGAAGGAGTGGAGGCAGCAGTGGACAGGGCTCCCAAAACAGGCAGTAGCCCGCATCCATTGCTGAAGGTCTCATTGTAAACGCCCTGAGGGAACTGAGCCCTATGTGGTGGCCCTGCCTCCACTCGAGCAGTTTGTCACACTGAATAGCAGCCCTGCCCCAGCCTAAAGCCCCTGAGGGAGGGGAGCAGCTCATATGAACCTCAGCCCCTAGTGCTAGCTTGGTGGAACTGGAGGCCAGGAGGTTGTGGAGAAGCAACTCAGAAGTCAAGTAACTGGCTGGGAAAATGCCCAGAAAAGGGAAAAAATAAGACCATAGGAGGTTACTTTCTTGGGGAACAGGTGTCTTCTCCCATCCGTTCAGATGAGGAGGACCAAGACATACTGTCAGAGGAAGTCAAAGCCTCTGCCTCCAGGGCCTCCAAAGGGAACTTAAATTGGGCTCAGGCAATTGAAGACCTTAAAAAAGAAGTTTGCAGCTTACTAAAGGAGAACCAAAAAATGCTGAGGAAAATAATAGCTTTAAAAAGAGGCTAACTCAATTGGAAAAAGAGGTCCAAAAAGCTAATGAGGAGGAGACTTGAAAAAAAGCAGAATTAGCCAAATGAAGGAGAAGGTTCAAAACTCATTGAACAAAATAATTCGTTGAAAGAGAGAATTGAGTTCAAGGAAAGGAATAACTATTATTTAAACCAAGCAGTTAGTAAACAAAACCAAACATTTGAAAAAATAGAAGATAATGTGAGCCATCTCATTGGAAAAACAACTGACCTGGAAAATAGATTCAGGAGAAACAATTTAAAAATTATGGGACAACCAGAAAACCATGATCAAAAAAAAGAGCCTAGACATTATCTTCCATGAAATTATCATGCCTGGATGTTCTAGAATCAGAGGGCAAAATAAATATTGAAAGAATCCACTGATCACCTATTGAAAGAGACCGGAACAGAGAAACTCCTAGTAATATTGTGGCCAAATTTCAGAGTTCTCAGATAAAGGAGAAAATACTGCAAGCAGCTAGAAAGAAACAATTTGAGTGTTGAGGAAATACAATCAAGATAACACAGGATTTGGCAGCTTCAACGTTAAGGGATCAAAGGGCTTGAAATGGGATATTTCAAAGGTCAGAGGAATTGGGATTGAAACCAAGAATCACCTACCCAGCAAATCTGAGTTCAACCATATAGAGAACTTAAAATCATTCATATTGAGGAAAAGAGAAATCTGTATAGAAAATTTGACTTCCCAAGACAAAAATCAAGAAAAGCATGAAAAGGTAAAGAGGAAATAAAAATCATAAAAGACTCTCTAAAGCTGAACTGTTTACATTACTATGTGGAAACAAAATATTTATAACTCTTGAATCTTTTTTTAGTATTTGGGTAGAAGGAGAGATTGTACATACACATACATACACATATATAGATAGAGAGTACAGGGTGTGTTGAATCTGAAGACATGATATCCACAGGAAAAAATAAAATAAAAATTAAGGGTTGAAGGAGGAAAATATTGGGAGGAGAAAGGGAGAAATGGAACGGGGCAGTCTATAACTCACAAAAGAGAGAAGAAAAATCTTGTTCATTGGACAAACAAAAGTAGAAGGGGAGAGGGGAAAATATGTGGCTGAAGGAGGGAATAACATGCTCACTAAATCTGATGGGACAATTTATATCACACCACAGGAAAGTAGGAGAGGAGGTGACAAGTGAGGTGAAGGGAATGTTAGAACGGAGGGCAAATGGGAGAAGGGAGTCCCAGAAATAAAGTTTCTGGAGGGGACAAGGTCAATTGTGGGGGGAAAATGAGGGGGGATTGAGTAGGATAGAGGGCAATATAATTAGTATTACACAACATGATTACTATGGAAGTCTTTTGCAAAACAACACATATTTAGTCTCTATTGAATTGCTTGTCTCCTCAGTGGGGCTGGGGTGGGGGGAGGGAGAGAAGTTGGAATTCAAAGTATTGGCAACGAATGTTGAGAATTTTTATAGCATATAATCTGGAAATAAGAAATATAGGGAATGGGATATAGAAATTTGTCTTTACAAGAAAAGAGAGAAGATGAGGATAAGGTAAGGGGTGTGTGTGATAGAAGGGAGGGTACATTGAGGGAAGGGGTAATCAGAATGCAAGGTATTAGGAAGTGGGAGGAGGGGAGTGATGGGGAGAAAAATTGGACATATTACAAAGTGAGGTAGAAGCAATTAGTATTAAAGCAACTGGCTGAATTAATTACTGAGAATAAATCAATGACATCTTTAGTTTGAGGAAAAGAATTTTAGTCTAAATTTCCTAGAGGAAGGTAACCTCGGGTAAAATTTGGCATTGATGGAAAAGTTAAGGTTTTATTGGTAAATTTGATTTTATGGTTGCTATTTAATCAGAAACTAGAAAATGTATAGAAAGGCATGTAAGCCACTTAAGACTTGCCTCAAAAGATGTTCCCTAGTCATATTTGAAACCTGATTATTGGAACTTGCCATTTTTAGATGCTATAGTTCTTTTAAGTGACTGTTCTTCTGAGTCTAACTCCAGGTATTGATAGCAAGAAAGGAAGTCTGAACCTCCAATCCATGATGCCAGTAAACTGGTGAGATGCTGGTATGACCTGCAAAAGATGATCTCATGGGAAGGGTGGGAGAGAGACTGTTCATCCTGGGCTGAGGTAGGATTCTCCAGACTCAATTTCCCCACTGACACCTGGTAGACTTTATGCTTGACTGAATTGAAGTTGACAATCTACTCCTGCCTGGAATTGACATGAAGTGAGGGAGATATTTTATCCCTGCAATGTCCTTACTCTTGGTGGCAATATCCTGCAGTCAAAAGGTTGGTAAGCTTAATACCAGATCTATTAAATTATAGATTATTGATAGGGGAACATCCAAGGTTAAGTCTAAAATTAAGCTCTAAGACTTTAGACCAATAAAAATAAGTTAGAGTCCTTTAATTCTTGGCAACACTGTGGAGACAATTAGGTCAAGAGCTTGTGAAGTTAGCAATATAAATATTATTTGTGTCTCAGTTGGTTAATGTTTAAAAAAAATTCTTTTGTGGTCCATATTGTAAATGCTTTAAAAAGAAGTATCACCTGACCAAAAGTTTCAAATTTTTTTTCTGTTATAAACTGTGTTAAAAGTGAAAAATAAAATAAAAATGAAATAAAATATTCTTTCCTCATTGACTTTTTGGACCTCTTTCACCAGTTGAGTTAGCCTATTTTTAAAAGTGTTAATTTCTTCAGCATTTTTGGGGTCTCCTTTAGCAAGCTGTTGACTCGCTTTTCATGATTTTCTTGCATCACTCTCATTTCTCTTCCAAATCTTTCCTACACCTCTCCTACTTGATTTTCAAAATGCGTTTTGAGCTCTTCCATGACCTGAGACCATTGCATATTTATTTTTGAGGTTTTGGAAACGTGACTTCCTCCGAAGGTATGCATTGCTGTTCCTCATCCAAAAGGATGGAAGAAAATACCTATTCACCAAGAAAGTAACCTCCTGTAGTGTTATTTTTTTTCCTTTCTGGGAATTTTCCCAGTCAGATATTTGATTTTTGAGTCCTTTGTCAAGAGGAGGGTATACTCTGGGGACGTATAAGTTCTCCATTCCTCCAAGGGGGCACAGTCAACTCCTCTCCTGGCCTGTGTACTTGTCAGGGAGTGACCAAAAACTTTTCTGCCCAGAATCTATGAGTAGTAGAATGCCCTCTCCACAACCACCTCCACCTCCACCTCCAAAACGGCAGTGTTCCTCCTCACTCCCAGCCCAGTTTCAAGGCTGAGATTCGAATCAGCTGCTCAATTCCCACAGGGTCTTTATGCAGAGGGCAGGGCTGCCACTCAGGGCTGAGACCCAGATCAGCGGCTCAATTCTCCCAGTGGCTTTAGGCTGAGGGCTCCAAAAATGGACCGTGCTGCTGCTTCCACAGCCACTGCCTGGGACCAGAGTTAGGGGAGGACCCTGCTCCCTTGTCACCCAGTTGAAAAAGCTTTCTCATTGACCTTTGAAGTTGTCTTTGGCATTTGTGTGTTGAGGGATCTGAGAATTGCCACTGCTGCTGGGTATTCTGCCTCCGAGGCCTGTTCTGGTTCTGTTCCTCCCAGTGCCAAAGGGCCAAGACTGGGCTGTGCTCCACGCCATGCTCCATGCCATAAGATCTTTCCTGTTGGCCTTCCAGGTCACCTTGAGTTAGAAATTTCTTTCTCTCTGTTGTTCTGTGGCTTCTGCTGCTCTAGAATTTGTTGAGAGTCATTTTTTTACGGTATTTTATCAACTGTGGGAGAAGAGCTGGAGTATGTGTGTCTTTCTACTCTGTCGTCTTGACTCCACCCCTTACTTGATTTTCAAAATCCTTTTTGACCTCTCCCATGGTCTGAGACCAATTCTTATTCCTCTTGGAAGCTTTTGATGTAGGAGCTTTGACTCTGTTCCCCTCTGGTTATATGCCCTGATCTTCCTTGTCATCAAAGTAAGGTTCTATAGTATAAGTTCTTTTACAGTGTTTACTCATCTTTCCAGCCAAACACTTGACTGTCTAATTCTTTATCTAGGTAGAATTCTGTTTCCAGTGGGGATGGGGGTGGGAGTGGTTGTACTATCCCTGGCTTCAGGGATTTTGTATCAGCTGATCGATCTCCCACCATCTATGGGCCCAGAGCTCTGGAAGGAGCCTCTGTAGCTGCTACTACTGCTGCTTCCACCACAGCCACTAACCACTGCTATCACTTCCACCCCACCACCACCCTAGGACTCGGGCCAGACCTGACCAAATCAAGCTCTCTTCTTTCACCCACGCCCCACAGAGTTTTCCCACTCACCTTTTTGGCACTTGTGGGTTGAGAAGGTTGGAAATTGCCACAGTTGCCAAGATGCAGTTACCTGAGGTCTGCTCCAGTCCATCTGTACCAGGGTGACCCATACCAAATTGAGCTCTGCTCCCTACCCAATGCAAAAGACCCTTCCTGTCAACTTTCCAGGTTGTCTTAGGCTGGGGATTTGTTTCATTCTGTCACTTTAGGAGTTCTGTAGCTCTAGAATTTGTTTAGAGTCATTTTTACAGGTATTTGGAGGGCTTTGTGGGAGAGCTGAGGGAAGTTTCTGCTTTTATTCTGTCATCTTGGCTCCACTTCTTTGGCCAATTGCATTTTTAAGGAGTTGTTTTGTTCAGTTAAATTTTGTGCTTCCTTTTCCAAGCTTTTGTCTCTCTCTTGCATATCTCTTGTTTCTTTTTTCAGTTTTCCTTCTATGTCTCTTATTCAACTATTAAAATCCTTCTTTATCTCTTCTAAGAAGGCTTTTTGGGCTTGAGACCAATTCATATTTTCCTTTAAGGTTTCAGATGTAGGTATGCTGACAATATTGTGCTCTTCTGAGTTTGTGTCTTTTCCCCTGTCTCCATAATAATTCTTTATGGTCTGTGCTCTTTTCAGTTTTTTGCTCATTTTGCTTGCCTTTTTCCTGTCTTTTAAAGTTTAGCTCTCCTGCTGGAGCACAGGGGACACTAATTCTAAGCTTCTTGTGCTGGAGTCCTGGGGCTTTGTGTGCTGGGGTCTCAGACGTTGGTGACTGGAGACGGGAGGGGCCTGGCAGCCTACTTGGCACTGATCTAGTTACCTAGTGGTGGTGTCTAGTGTCTGCAGAGACCACATGGGGTTTTCTGCATTTCCCCAGGGCAACACTGAAACATGTTAGGTTCTAGTCACTGAATGATGCCTGCCCTGGATTGAGCTGAAGCACAGGGAGGTTGGGCTGTCGGATAATGCCTGCTCCCCCAGGGATGTGTTGAAGCACAGGGTAGTTGGCCTCTGGCAGACATCTGCCTACCTGAGGCTGTGTTGGTGCACATGGTGATTCCCTAAGTTGGAGTCTGCTGGTTCCCCTGTCCATGCCAAGGCACGTTGAGGGGAGGGTCCTGACATTGGTGTTTGCCTGCTGTACCACCCTAGGTCTGAGGATCTCCCTCTGGTTTTCTGAGGTGGAGTTTGCTGCTAACTTGCTGGGACACTTCCTGTAATGAACTGTGCTCTCCCCTTTTCCTGAGTGAAATGGACCCTCCCCCAGCAGTCTTCAAAGTTTCCTGGCCCAAAAGACTGCTTCTCTCTGTCTCTCTGCTATCTCCACTCTTTCAAGATTCTTTCTGGAGTGGTATTCTCTGGGTCTTTCAGAGTTCAAAAAGGGACAGGGAGAGCAATTTACTTCTTATTCTACCACCTTGGCTTTAAATATCCATTTTAAAAACGTTGAGTTCCAAATTCTCTCTTTTCCTCTCTCCCCACTTCCCTTATTGACAAGGCAAGCAATTCAATACAGGTTATACATGTGTAGTCATACAAAAGATATCCATAACAGTCATATTGTGAAAGAAAACATAAATGGAAACAACTCAAGAAAAATAGTCATTAACAGCTGATCATCTTAAAATATTGCTGTTACTTTGTACACAGTACATTTCACTTTGCATCAGTCCATGCAAGCCCTTCCAGGTTTTTCTCAGAGCATCCTGCTCATCATTTCTTATAGTACAATAATATTCCATCATAATCACATACCATAACTTGTTCAGTCATTCTCCAGTTTATGGGCATCCATTCAATTTCCAATTCTTTGCTCCCAGAAAATAGCTGCTTTAATATTTTTGTGCATACAGGTCCTTTTTTATCTCTTTTGGAATACAGACCTATTAGCGGTATTGCTAGGTCGAAGGGTATGCATGGTTTTATAGCACTTTGAGAATAGTTCCAAATTGCTCTACATAATGATTGAATAAGTTCACCACTCTACCAATGGTACATTAATATTCCATTTTCCCCACATCCCCTCCAACATTTGTTATTTACCTTTTCTCTCCTATTAGCCAATTTAATAGGTATGAGGTAGTAACTTAGATTTGTTTTAATTTGCATTTCTCCAATTAATAGTGAGTTAGAGCAATTTTTCCATATGGCTATATATAGCTTTGATTGCTTTATTTGAAAACTTAGGAAATCTTTTAATCATTTAGCAGTTGGGGAATGGCTCTTATTTTTATAAATTTGACTCAGTTCTCTATATGTTTCAGGAATAAGGCCTTTGTCAGAGAAACTTGCTTCAAATGTTTTTTTCTCAGTTACTATTACTAACTGTATTTTCTTCCATCCTATCCCCCCTCTCGTTTATTCTGTTCTGTCTTTCCTTTCACCCTGCTACTCGAAAGTGTTTTCCTTCTGATTACCCCCTCCCCCAATCTGTCCTCCCTTTTTTCAACCTGCCTTCTCTTATGCTGATTCCTCTCCTGTTTTCCTGTAGGGTAAGAGAGATTTCTATACGCAAATGAGTGTGTATGTTATTCCCTCCTTGAGCCAATTCTGACAGCTCACTCTCCCTCACCTCTCCCCATTCCTTCCCAGTATATAAGCTTTTGCTTTCCTCTTTTATGTGAGATAATTTACACTATTCTACCTCTCCACTTCTCTTTCTCATAGTACTTTTCTGTCTCACCTCTTAGTTTCATAAAGTTTTATTGCACTTAGATAAACAGAAGACAGTGTTGGTGATGAGGTCATGAGATGCACAAGTCTTCATTACACTTGCTCTGTAATCTACAATTACACTTGTTCTGTTCCTCCTAAGGACTCTTTGCTATGTGTGGTAGTCTATGCTTACTCAAGAGACTCCAGGTCTTTATACAATTTTTCTTTTATCTCATCAGAGTTTATCATGGTAGCAGCATACATACTAATGCTGTTGCTTTCCTGCAGGTGACAATTTTATTGTCATGAGTCTGTCATTCATTCCTTTTTTTAGGCATACAATTTTGTTGACTAGATAAGTTTTGATTGCAAAACCTATGTCAGTTTCACGAGATTCTTCTTCACTATATAGCTCTCCCTCACTCAAAACTAAGTGCAAGTCTTGTCATCATTTCTCTGATGGCATGGTCTTCTTCAGCAACAAAGGACGAACACATGCCACTCCAGAAAAATATGTATCCATCTGTAACTTTGGTAAACCGGACTTTCACTTGCCAGCCTTGTTTCAATGAGAGGCTGCCACTGAATGCAACACCTAATGTGCTCTTGCAACAAGAGCAATTGATCTTTCAGGTCTATCGGATTTCAAGTTGTCAGTAGGCATGTGCACATTCCATGTGACATTGATGAGTGGAATCATCTTTGCAAAAGTTTTTGTACATATTTTTGTTGTAACTGCAGTGTGTAATCCTTCCCTGCTGTGATGAGCAGGTCACTAGTGAGTGAAGCAGACAATTTTTAGGGCATTTTTTCTAGCCACTTCCTCACATCAGAAACTAGAAGTATAGTCCTTTAAAAATACTACTCAGATACCTAGGGAGCTGTGGAATCCCACTGCTGCTTCTGGTAAGAATATGATCCTATGGTCTGGGTCACTTGTGTGCAGGGTTGTGACTAGAGCTCTCAGTGGATCTGCACCTGGTGCTTTGTCACTTTCCTATCATCACAGAACTTTCACATAGGTAAAAATGGTAAAGTGGTATGAGTGATGTCTTTTGATTCATGCATAAATTAGATTTACGTGAGGAAGAGTTGTGCAAAGTTATCGGTCTCACTCTTTCAGAGTCATCAAAGTCCAGTTATGAGTCCACTTATTGGTAGTGATTTTGGACAATTGTGTGTAAATAAAACTGAAAATCTAAATGAAATGAATGAATAATTACACAAATATGAATTGTCCACAGAGCAGGAAATAGAATACTTAAATAATTATCTAGGAAAAAGAAATAAAATAAGCCATAAATGAACTCCCTAAGGGGGAAAAACCCAAAACCTGATGGATTTACAAGAAAATTCTACACTTAGAGAGTAATTAATTCTAATATTACATAAATTGTTTGAAAAATTGGCAAAGCAGTTCCTCTTATGACACAATATCTAAACAAGAGAGAGTCAAAACAGAAAATAAATTTGTCAACCAATTTCCCTAATGAATATTAACGTGTAAAAATTTAATAAAATGCTAGTGAGGAAATTCCAGTAATGTATCACCAATATCATATGCTATGACCAGTGAGATTTATACCAAGAATGCCTAACTGATTCAATATTAGGAAAATTATAAGCATGATTGATCCCATCGATAGCCAAAATAAGAATCACATGATTAATTTAATAAATGCAGAAAAACCTTTTGACAAAATGCAACACTCATTCCTGTTGAAAGAAAAACCTAGAAACCATTAGAATAAATTGAACATCCCTTTAAATGATTAGTATCTGTCTAAAACCAAGAGGAAGCATTATCTGTAATGGAGATAAACTAGAAGCCTTTCCAGTAAGACAAGGAATGAAACAATTATAGTATGTTATATGTTATACCAGAAATAGCTAGTACTATACTAATATAATACTACTTTATACTATTATATAAGTTATATGTACTAGTATATAGTATATATAATATTTAGTATATATAGTGTATAATATATAAATTATACTATTATACTAGAAATGTTCACTGTAGCAATAAAACAAGAAAGAGAAATTGAAAGAATAAGAACAGATAATGAGGAAATAGAACTATTACTTTTTGCAGATGAGAACCCTAGATTCAATTAAAAAATAACTAATTGAAATAATTAACAACTTCAACAAAGTTGCGAGATATAAAATTTTGTTATTTTTCTGACTCTTCATGAGCTCACTTGGGATTTTCTTCACAAAAATACTAGAGTGGTTTACCTTTCCTTTCTCTAGCTCGTTTTATAGATGAGGAACTGAGGCAAGCAGTGTTCAGTCACTTGCCTTTTCAATGGGTAGAGGAGAACTGGAAGAGGAAGAAAATCTAGAACTGAAAATAAATTTGAACGAACTCCAACAAAAATAAATAAGTATTTTTTTTTTTAAATAGAGAGCTGACTGACCCAGAATGCAGATGGAAGCAGGTTTTCCTTTCGTCTTTCCTTTTTTTCCTTTCTTTTGTCTAAGTCTAATGTGAGAATTTATTTTGCTTGACTATACATTTATATAACAGGTTTTGCTTTTCTTGCCTTTTCAGTGGGTGGGAGAGGGAGGTGAGAAAGGGAGAAAATTTAGAATTGCAAATAAAATAAAATTTAATTTTAAAAAAAATTATGGTACAAAGTTCAGGAATGTACTCTTAGCCATCCTGGACAGACTTATGAGAGCTTATTGTTTAATTTTAATTTGAGTTTTTACACCTCAGAAATCAGCAATTGCCACAAATCAGAGCTTTATTAATTGTCCTTGATTCTCTAGATTTGAGAAAGGTATGGGGAAATGCTAATGAGGAGAATTAAGCTTTAAAAAACTCTTTTCAAAAGAGTAGAGACAAGATTTAAACCCTTGTTTTCTGACTCCACATCAAGAATAGAGGATTTCCCTGACACCACATTGAATGAGTGGAATTTCAGTATATTTCATAAGAGATTAATGATGAAAAGATTTTGGGGAGAGGGAGAGGGTACCTCTCAAATCACTCTGCATAGACAGACTAATATTTTGACTATCTGTAAGGCCAGGCCTGTACATAACCTTCAGTTCCATGTTTTGGAATCTTTCCCAGGCCTCAAGACATTGGCTCTGGGAAATGAGGACTGTGCCTGGAATCTAGAAAACTTAAGCCCAAATCCAACCTCAGGTAATGCTGGGCAAGTCACTAACCCTCTATCTGTCTCAGTTTCCTCATTTGTATAAGAAGGGCAATAACATTTACTTCCTAGGGTTGTGCTGAAGATAAAATGAGATATGTAATGATCTTTGCATGCCCTAAAGGGCTGTAGAAATGCTAGTTACTATTATTATTGACTGGTAATTAATTAATGATTGTTTTTAATTAATATATTGCTTAATAATTAATTAGTTATTAATTAATGATTAGTTGTTACTACATTAAAATAATAACTAATTAATAATTATTTTTCACAATCAGCTGTTTATTCTGTCCTAAAACAGCCTATGGAAATAGAGGATACACAGGAATCTTCCAGTGAAGGAGGTGAGGATGAAGCCATCTTCACTTTTCCTCCAAGCACCTTTACATAAGATCACTTAACAAGATTGGAAGTCTTCATTCATCCTTATACACAAATACGATGTCAAACATTCGGTTAGTCAAGGTTTACTATGAGAGTGGAGGGTAACAAATGACTGGGTTTTTAGTACCACTTATTCTGGTGTTGTGCTGTATTATGACCACTTGATGGCAGTGTTGCTTCACTCTACTGAATGACTGAGCTCCCTTGTGGAAATTTATTTCAATCCATTTCTGTGGCTGACCCACCTCAAAGAATCCTAATATTAATTTGGAAACCTAAAAACTCTAAGTCTAACTTTGATTCTCTGGCCCCCATGGCCTGAAAAGCCAGGTTTGTTACATTCGTATCCTCCCTCAGAGTTCTCGAGACCTTGTCGGAAGGAGGGTTAGGGAGCATCCCATTTCTCTGCCATTGGCTCACGCTCCCACGAATAGCATTTCCCTAATTATAGGTGTCTCCTGCACCACAGGTCCATCTAACCACTTAACATTAAGATTCACTTTTACAAAGAAAAAGTTCTTTCAAGTTTGTAGTAAAAATAATCTTATAAACTCCATACCACCCGGTAACACCTTAGTTTCTGGGGAGAGAAAAGGAAGATAATTGAATACTCATTTCCTATAGAGCATCAGTCCAACTAAATTCCAAGTCCAAAGGCCCACTGCGCTCAAAGCCCAGAACTTGGCTTCTCAGGGCTTCCCTGAGAGGCTGCTAGGAATACCTGGCCTGGAATTATGACTGCAAGGTCACTGTGTCTAGCAATGCAGATTCCCACATCTTCAACATTTATTATTTTCCTGTTTTGTCATGTTAGCCATTCTGATAGTGTGAAGTCAAACCTCAGAGTTGTTTTAATTTCCATTTCTCTAATCAATAGGGATTTGGAGCATTTTTTCACATGACTATAGATAAATTCAATTTTTTTCATCCAAAAAGTGCCTGTTCATATCCTTTGATTTGTATTCTTACAGATTTGTCTCAGTTTTCTATACATTTTAGAAAATAGACCTTTCTCAGAGACACTAACTGGAAAAATTGTTTCCCAGATTTTTATTTCCCTTCTAATCTTGGTTGTATTGGTTTTGTTTGTGCAAAAACATTTAAAACTTAATGTAATCAGAATTGTTCATTTTGGAATAATGTTCTCTATCTCTTGTTTGGTCATAAATTCTTCCATTCTCCATAGATATGACAGGCAAACTAGTCCTTGATCTCCTAATTTGCTTATAGTCTCACCCTTTATGTCTAAATCATGTACCCATTTTGACCTTGTCTTGGTGTACAGTGTAAGATGTTAGTCTATGCCTAGTTTATGCCATACTGTTTTCCAGTTTTCCCAGCAGTTTGTTAAATAATGAGTTCATATGTAGGAGCTGGAATCTTTAGATTTATCAAACAGTAGATTACTGTAGTCATTGACTACTGTGACTTATCTACCTAACCTATTCCATTGATCCACCACTGTTTTTCTTAGCTGGTACCAAGCAGTTTTGATGATTCCTATTTAATAATACAGTTTTAGATCTGGTATGGCTAACTCACTTTCCCTTGCATTTCTTTTCATTATTTCCCCTGATATTCTGGATCTTTTGTTCTTCGAGATGAATTCTGTTATTATTTTTTCTAGTTCTATAAAACAATTTTTTGGTAGTTTGATTGATATGGCACTAAATTAGAGAATTAGGTAGAATTGTCATTTTTATTATATTAGCTCAGCCTGCTGATGAGCAATTGCTAGTTTTCCTATTATTTACATCTGATTTTATTTGTGTGAAAAGTGTTTTGTAATTGTGTTCCTATAGTTTCTAGGTTTGTTTTGACAGGTAGACTCCCAAATATTTTCTAATGTCTACAGTAACTTTAAATGGAACTTCTCTTTCTATCACTTGTTGCTGGGCTTTGTTAGTAATATAGAGAAGTGGTGATGATTTATGTGGGTTTATTTTATATCCTTCAATTTTGCTAAAGCTGTTAATTATTTCATGTAGTATTTAGTTGATTCTTTAGGATTCTCTAAGAATACCATCATATCATTTACAAAAAGTAATAGCTTTGTTTCTTCTTTGCCTATTCTAATTCCTTCAGTTTCTTATTCTTATTGCTAAAGCTAACATTTCTAGTACAATATTGAATAAGAGTGGTGAAAATGGGCATCCTTGTTTGACCCTTGATCTTATTGGTAATGATTCTAGCTTATCATCATTACGTATAATGCTTGCTGATGGTTTTAAATAGATGCTATTTACCATTTTAAGGAAAATTCCAGTTTCTCCTATGCTCTCTAATGATTTTTAATAGGAATGTGCACTGTATTTTGTCAAAAGCTTTTTCTGCATCTATTGAGATGAATTCACCTGGCTCTGGCGATTTTTTCCTTAGAGAGTTCATTGATGGTTTGTTCAATTTCTTTTTCTAGAATGGGGCTATTCAAGTATTTTATTTTCTCTTCAGTTAATCTGGGCAATTTATGTTTTCATAAACATTCATCCATTTCATTTATTTGCATTCATCCATTTCACCAAAGTTGTCAGATTTATTAGCATACATAAGCTGCTGTAATCTCCTTGCTAACATTTTATTTAAAATTTCTGCATCTATATTCATTAGGGAAACTGGTCTACAATTTTATTTCCCTGTTTTGGTTTTTCCTGGTTTAGGTTATCAGCACCATATTTGCAGCATAGAAAGAATTTGGGAGGACTTCTTTGCCTGTTTTTACAAATAGTTTATACAGTATTGGAATTAAATGTTCTTTAAATGTTTGGTAGAATTCACTTGCGAATTCACCTGGTCCTGGCGATTTTTTTCTTAGGGAGTTCATTGAAGTTTAATCCAATTTCTTTTTCTGGAATGGGGTTAAGTATTTCATTTCCTCTTCAGTTAGTCTGGGAAATTTATGTTTTTGGAAGCATTCATCCAGTTCACGAAAATTGTTAGATTTATTGGCATACAATTGGGCAAAACAGCTCCTAATTATTATTATTTTTTTAAATTTTCTCTTTCTTGGTGATGAATTTACCCTTTTCATTTTTGATACTAGTAATTTGGTTATCTTCTTTTTCAAAATCAAATTAGACAGAGGTTTATCTATTCTATTGCTTTTGTTCATAAAACCAGTTTTGTTTTATTCATTAATTCAATAGCTTTCTTAATTTCAATTTTATGAATCTCTCCTTTGATTTTCAGTATTTCTAATTTGGTGTTTAATTGGGGATTTTTAATATTTCTTTTCTAGTTTTTTTTTAGTTGCATTACCAATTCACTGGTCTCCTCTCTTCCTTTTTTATTCGTGTAAACATTTAAAGATATAAAATTTGTCCTAAGAACTGTTGTAACTGCATTCCATAAGTTTTAGTATGTTGTCTCATTATTGTCATTCTCTTGGGGTGAAGTTATTGATTGTTTCTCTGATTTGTTGTTTGATCTACTCATTCTTTAGGATTAGATCATTTAGTTTCCAATTAATCTTTAGTCTCTCTTTCCATGGCCCTTTATTACATGTACATTTTATTGCACAGTGTTTTGAAAAGAGCGCATTTAATATTTCTGCCTTGTGCATCGGATTGTGAGGTTTTACACTCTGGTACATGGTGAATTAACACTCTCATCCTCTGTAAGAAACCTTGTGTTCACTTTCCAAATACTTTCTGAAATTCCTCTCCTGCCAGGGACTTTAGGAGGATCCACATTTTCAGGTAACTTACAGAAAACAGACGTTTTATCCTTTTCTTCGTATTGATTAATGAGTATTTCATATGTACCCACAGTTTCAGTAGCCACTTCATAAAATGCTCTCAGTATCCATATCTCTTACATTATGTAGCCAGAAGTTCTCCAGGAGGGTCTAATCTACAATGCTAGGCACCTGTCCTCTAGTCATGTGCTATCTATATTGCTCACATCACATTCCACACGTGTAATAGATACAGTAATACCAGTATCATTGCTGAAATGTGCAACCCTGCAAAAATTATCGCAACAGGATTAGTATGATCTATAAAGGAAAAACATCAGAAAACCGTAAAATTAGGGCGTTGATCAGTAACTTTCAATCATGTCTGACTCTTTGTGAACCAATTTTTGCATTTTCTTGGCAGAGTCACTGGAGTATTTTGCCATTTTCTTCTCCAGACTATTTTACAGATGAGGAAACTGAGGCAAGCAGGATTAAGTAACTTGTCTAGGGTCATACAGCTAATAAGTGTCTAAGACCAGATTTGAATACAGATCTTTCTGACTTTATGTCTGACACTCTATCCACTGCCCTACCTAGGTGCCCTACAATTAAAATCTAGAAAGGTGCTAATTTTGAGTGGGGCAGAGCCAAGATGGTGGAGTAGAAAGATGAACATACTCTAGCTCTTACCCCGCAGCCCATAAAATACGTATAAATAAGAATTCTCAACAAATTCTAGAGCAGCAGAAGCCACAGAAAAATAGAGTGGAGGAGATTTCTAGCCCAGAGTGACCTGAAAGACTGACAGGAAAGGTCTGTTGCACACTGGACATGGAACAGAGCCCAGCCCTGCCTTGGACACGTGGCACCAAAAGAAGCATATTGGAGCAAGCTTCAGAGACAGAATCTCCAGCAGCAGTGCAAGTCCCTCAACCCACAGGTCCCAAAGGTCAGTGAGAGAGTCTTCTTGACTAGCTGAGAGGGGAGCGGGGTGTCCCCATAACTCAGACCTCCTCAGGTGGCAGCAGTAGAGGCAGCAGCCACCTCCCAAAGCAGGCAGTAGCCCGCATCCATTGCTGAAGGTCTCATTGTAAACCCCCTGAGGGAACTGAGCCCTGTGTGGTGGCCCTGCCCTGACCTGAGCAGTTGATTTTAATCTCACACTGAATAGCAGCTCTGCCTCCATCAAAAGCCCCTGAGGCTTTGGAGCAACTCATCTGAATCTCAGCCCTCAGTGCTGTCTTGGAAGAACTGGAGGCCAGGTGGTTGTGGAGAGGAAACTCAGCAGTCAAGTAACTGTCTGGGAAAATGGCCCAAAAAGGGGGAAAAAATAAGACCATAGAAGGGCATTTTCTTGGAGAAGAGGTGTTTTCCCCTCATCCTGTCATCCTTTCAGAAAGAACAAGGCATATCGTCAGAAGTCAAGGCCCCTGCCTCCAGAGCCTCCTTAAATTGGGCTCAGGTAATTGAAGACCTTAAAAAACAAATTAGTAGCTTACTAAAAGAGAACCAAAGAAAATGCTGAGGAAAATAACAGCTTTAAAAATAGACTAACTCAATTGGAAAAAAGAAGCCCAAAAAGCCAATGAGGCGAAGGAGGCTTTAAAAAACAGAATTAGCCAAATGGAGGAGAAGGTTCAAAAGCTCACTGAACAAAATAATTCGTTGAAAGAGAGAACTGAGTTCAGGGAAATGAATGACTCTTAGTTAAACCAAGCAGTTAATAAACAAAACCAAAAATTTGAAAAAATAGAAGATAATGTGAAACATCTCATTGGAAAAACAACTGACCTGGAAAATAGATTCAGGAGAAACAATTTAAAAATTATGGGACTACCTGAAAGCTGTGTTCAAAAAAGAAAGATGCTAATTTTTCTCTAGTGGATCGCTGAAAAACTAGGGCATCTAAGAAGGAGACTCTTAGGTGGACAACCTATCCAGTTAATCATTTAAAATCCTAAATTTCCTGTAATAGCCTGAGTAGTGCCGAGTCCTTTCTGGAATCATTCTCTCAATAAACACTGAAAATTGCAAGTGGATTCCCCAAAAGAATTATGACTCCCTTGGTTTCGATAGGTAAAACTGAGGATTATTACTCCTAATAATGTAACTAACAAATTGTTATAGTTTTGTTTCCTGCTAGCACCAGGTGGCAATGAGTGGGTGCCTTCTCCATTTTCCTTACCACACCTTTCTCCGGTCCTTGAGGCACAGAACTCATCCAGAATGTTCAACTGCTTACACTGCCTGGATAAGATGGGAGTCACCAACTTTATTGCTTCCCATGAGATGGAGGACCATCCTTCAGGTCTTACCAGCTACCCTATCTCTGCGCCCTCCAGACAAGACAGTCATCTGATCCCTGTTCCTTGACATCCACTCAGATGCTGAAACATTAGAACCTATGGACAGCAGTGACAAGACCTCTCTCTGGAACACACCACTTTTGGAAGTATTAAAACAACTTATAGGCCCTCATTTGAAGGTGTGAAAGCAGCAGAATGCCAAATCCATCATTCCCCACCACCTACCCAAAACTAAGCCCCAAGTTTCACCCTGACACTAATATGAAATTCCAAGTCAAGAAACAGACTGGGGAGAGGAGCCAAGATGGAGGAGTAGAAAGACTCACGTATGCTAGCTCCGAATCCACAGCCCATAAATTTCCTGTAAGAAGAACTTCCCACAATTTCTGGATTACTGCAAGGCGCACAGAAACACAGTGGAAGAGATTTCCGTTCCAGAGAGCCCTGGAGAGACATCCCCAGGGTCGGTCACACCCCAGAAAGCAGAGCCCATCCCTGCGCTGCCCTGGCCATGGCCACAGAGGAGCAGATCCGAGCACGCTTCAGGGAAGGAACCTCCAGCAGCCAGGAAGGTCCTTCTGCCCACAGACGCTACAGGTCAGTGAGAGAGATGTCTGGGCTGGCCGAGAGGGGAGCGGGGTGTCTCTGTGACTCAGGCCCCCTCAGGAGGCAGAGGCAGTGGCTGAGGCAGTGGCGGAAGTAGCGGCTGAGGCAGTGGCGGCGGCCCAGGACTCCTCCAGCAGGTAGAAGCTGCATTACCAAAGATATCTGCATAAAACCTCTGAGGGAGCTGAGCCTGGGAGGCGGCCCTGCCCCCACCCACACCATTACTGAAGGGCTCTGCATAAAGCTCCTGAGGGAACTGAGCCTTGGAGACGGCCCTGCCCCTACCCCAGCAGCCATGCCAGCCACGGAAAGCCCATTTGAATCTCAGACCCCAAGCACTGGCTGGGCGGATCTAGGCGGGGGTGGAGAGGAATCTCAGAAGTCAAGTAACTGGCTGGGAACATGCCCAGAAAAAGGAAGCAAACTAAGACCTCAGAGAGCTACTTTATTGGGGAAGAGATGTTCCTTCCTCCTTTCATTTCTGATGACGAAGTGCAATGCATGCCATCAGAGAAAGACGTGGAGGTCAGAGTCTCTCTATCCCAGACATCCCAGGGCGATGTCCGGTGGGCTCAGGCCATGGAAGAGCTCAAAAAGGATTTTGAAAATCAAGTTAGACAGGTGGAGGAAAAACTGGGAAGAGAAATGAGAGAGATGCAAGAAAAGCATGAAAAACGGGTCAATACCTTGCTAAAGAAGACCCAAAAAAATGCTGAAGAAAATAAAACCTTGAAAAATAAGATCACTCAATTGGCAAAAGAGGTTCAAAAAGCCAATGAGGAGAAGAATGCTTTCAAAAGCAAAATTAGCCAAATAAAAAAAGAGGTTCAAAAGCTCACTGAAGAGAATAGTTCTCTCAAGATTAGAATGGGACAGATGGAGTCTAATGACTTTCTGAGAAACCAAGAAATCATAAAACAAAACCAAAAGAATGAAAAAATGGAAGAGAATGTGAAATATCTCATTGGAAAAACAACTGACCTGGAAAATAGATCCAGGAGAGACAATTTAAAAATTATGGGACTACCTGAAAGCCATGATCAAAAAAAAAAAGAGCATAGACATCATCTTTCATGAAATTGTCAAGGAAAACTGTCCTGAGATTCTAGAACCAGAGGCCAAAATAAGTGTTGAAGGCATCCATCGATCACCGCCTGAAAGAAATCCAAAAAGAGAAACTCCTAGGAACATTGTGGCCAAATTCTAGAGTTCCCAGGTCAAGGAGAAAATATTGCAAGCAGCTAGAAAGAAACAATTCCAGTATTGTAGAAATAAAATCAGGATAACACAAGATCTAGCAGCTTCTACATTAAGGGATCAAAGGGCGTGGAAAAGAATATTCCAGAAGTCAAAGGAATTAGGACTCAAACCAAGAATCACCTACCCAGCAAAACTGAGTATAATACTTCAGGGGAAAATATGGTCTTTCAATGAAACAGAGGACTTTCAAGCATTCTTGATGAAAAGACCAGAGATGAAAAGAAAATTTGACTTTCAAACACAAGAATGAGAAGAAGCGTGAAAAAGTAAACAGCAAAGGGAAGTCATAAGGGACTTCCCAAGGGTGAACTGTTTACATTTCTACATGGAAAGACAATATTTGTAACTCTGAAAACGTTTCAGTATCTGGGTAGTTGGTGGGACCACACACAGACGTACACACACACACACATGCACACACACATGTACATGCATGCACGCACACACATACACACAAGCACGCACGCAGACAGAGAGCACAGAGTGAATTGAATAGGATGGGACATATCTTAAAAGAAATTATGGTAAACGGTGAGAGAGAAATGAAGTGGGAGGAGAGAGGATGAAATGGAATGGGCTTAATTATATTCTCATTCAAGAGGCAAGCTGGAAACTTTTTAATGGAGGGAAAAAGAGGAGAGGTGAGAAAAAAACATGAAGTTTACCCACATCACATTCGACTAAAGGAAGGAGTAAAATGCACACTCATTTTGGTATGAAAACCTATCTTACAGTACAGAAAAATGGGGAAGAAGGAGATAAGCAGGGAGGGAGGGATGATGGAAGGGAGGGCAATGGAAGAAGGGAGAAATTTTAGGTCAACACTCTTGGGGAGGGACATGATCAAAAGACAGAAGAGAAACAATGGGGGGCAGAATAGAATGGAGGGAAATAGAGTTAGTCTTACACAACACGACTGTTATCTAAGTCATATGCAAAACTACACAGATATGACCTATATTGAATTGTCTGACTTCCCAAAGGGAATGGGTGGGGAGGGAGGGATGGGGAGAATTTACAACTCAAAGTTTTAGGAACAACTGTTGAGTATTGTTCCTGCTACTAGGAAATAAGAAATACAGTTAATGGGGAATAGAAAGTCATCTGGCCCTACAGGACAAAAGAGAAGATGGGGAAAAGAGAAGGGAGGGAGGATAGAAGAGAGGGCAGATTGGTGATAAGGAAAATTGGAATGCTCAATGTATTGGGGTGAGGGGAGGGGATAGATGGGGAGAAAATTTGGAACCCAAAATTTTGTGAAAATGAATGTAAAAGTTAAATAAATAAATATATTAAAAAAATAAACAGACTGGGAAAATGAGCAAACTACAACAAAAACTAAACTATAAAGTGTTACTATTGTGACACAGAAGCTCAAGGCATGAACACAAAAGAAGAGAATGTCCTGAAAGCATCTACAAGCAAAGCCTCAAAGAAAAATGAAACTTGGACACAAGCCCAATAAGTCTTAGAAAAGTTATAGGAAGACATAAAGAAAAATAAATTAAAGGAGTAAAATAATTATTTTAAAAAGTAAATATGAGCAATAGAGGGAAAAATGGAAAAGAAATGAGAGCTATTCAAGAATGTTATGAAAAGGATATTAACAGTTTTTAAAAGGAGGCACAAAATATTCCTGAAAAAAAAAACCTTAAAAATAAGAATAGACCAAATGGTGAAAGAGGTACAAATCCTCAGTGAAGAAAATAACTTCTTAAAAATTAGACTTGGCCAAATAAAGGTTAATGATTACATAAGTCATCAAGAAATAATGAGACCAAGTCACAAGATGGGAAAAATAGAAGAAAATATGTAGTATCTGCCAGGAAAAATAGACAACTAACCTGGAAAAAAATCAAAGGGAGATAATTTAAGAATCATTGGATGTCATGAACAAAAATAGAGTCTATATATCATATTTCAAGAAATTACAAAGGAAAATTATCCAGATATCTTAGAATCAAAGAAAGGAGAAAGCAGAATTTGAAAGAATCCAGTGGTTGCCTCCTGAAAAATATCACCAAATGAAAACTCTCAGGAATATTGCAGCCATAATCCAGAGCTCCAAGGTCAAGGAGAAAATCCTACAAGCAGTCAAAAAGAAAAAAATTCAGGTATCATGGAGCCACAGCCAGAATCACATAGGATTTTGCAGCCACCACTTTAAAGAAGCAATTAGCTTGGAATATGATAGCCCAGAAGGTAAAGGGACTAGGATTACAGCCAAGAATAGCAAAACTGAGCATAAATTGATATTTAATGAAATAGAGGATGTCTAAATATTCCTAATTAAAAGACCAGAGCTCATTTCATTCTTCATTTTTTCATGCAATTCTTTTCATATTTTCCTGACAATCAACCTGTTCATCATTTCTTACTGAACAGAAGGATTCCATCACAAACATATAACATAACTTGTTCAGCCATTCTCCAAAAGGCAGGCATCCCCTCAATTTTCAGTTCATTGCCACCACAAAAAAAGCTGCTGTAAATATATTAAAACATATAGGTTCTTTTCCTTTTTTCCTTGATTATCTCAGAAAAGAGACTAATATTAGTATTGTTGAGTCAAAGGGTAAGCATTGTTTTATACCTCTTTAGGAAGGGGCACTTTCCAAAGCTTCAATTTATTTTGTGCAACTGTTTTTGGAGCAAGTTTTGGAGATCTGTAATTTTTCAGTTCTTCCAAGGTGGGGTGCTCTAAAGAGAAATGTGTTTACCACTCTTCTGTCCTGCTCTTGTCTATGAGAGACCATAAGAACTCTTTTCTTCCACGGAGATGTGACTAGTCTCAGGTCCCTGCAAGCTCTAGTGTACTAGTGCTCCTTCTTGCCCTGGGACTGTGACCTAAGACTGTGACCAAGAGCCACATGTGAGTAATACAGCAGAGCCCTGCACCCAGTGCCAGCAAAAGAACTCATGTAATCTCCTTCTGATGAGATGTCTGACCCGCTTACTCTCTGTGAGCTGAGAGCTGTGAAAGCCCTTGCTGTGGATTCAGTTGCCACCAAGGCTTGCTGCTGGGTGCTTTTCTGGGCATTGCCTGCAGTGGTGGAACATAGTTGTTTCATCCCACTTTTTGTTGGTTCTGCCTCATTAGAATTCGTTTTTAGGTGTTATTTTAAAGTTGTTTGGAGGGGAATTTCGGAGAGTTCGGGAAAATCCTTGCTTTTCCTCTGCCATCTTTGTTCCATCCCCAAAGTGAAAGTTTAAAAATCCATTGAACTAATAAATAAAAGAAAAAGTTGGTTTCAAAGCAACAATAACAAAATTGATAAACTATTGGTTAATTTGTTTCTTTTTAGAAAATGAAAACCAAACTGTCAGTTATCAAAAATTAAAAAGGTAAATTCACAATGAATACAGATGAAATTAAAACAATTGTTTGGAATTACTTTCCCCAACTTTATGCCAAAAAAACTGACAATCTAAATAAAATAAATTGATATTTACCACAAAATAAAGTGATCAATGAAAAACTTCAGCAAAGTTACAAGATGTAAAATAAAATCACACAAATCACCACCATTTTGATATATTTCCAACTGAACCCAGGAAGAAACAATAGAGAGTTTACATTTAAAATAACTACATGCAATATCAAATGTCTAGGACCCTGTCTTCCAAGGCATACACATGAACTATATGAGCATAATTACAAAACACTCTTCACATAGTCTAAATAATCAGAGAATTATTAATTATTCATGTAGGTCAAGCCAACATAACAAATACTACAATTCTACTTGAATTAATTTACTTATTAATTGTCATATCAGACAAATAACTGAAAAATTAGTCCACAGAACTAGAAAAAATCATGCCCAAATTCATCTGGAGGTACAAAAAGTCAATAATAGAAGGAAATCAACTTAAAAATAAGAAAGAAGGGGGCCCAGCAGTACCAGATCTCAAACTATACTACAAAGTTAAAATCAAAACAATTTCATACTGGATAATAGAGAGGTTAATTAGTTGAATAGATTAGGCATACAATATGGAGAAGTAAATGAACACAATAATCTAGCATTTTAATAAATTGAAATATCCCAACTACCCCAGCTGTCCTAGGCAAGAACTCACTATTTGACCAAAAAAAAAAAAAAAAAACTGTTAGGAAAAAAAAAATCTTGTGGCAGAAACTAGGCACAGACATATATCTTATAATGAAAACCAGGATAAGCTCAGGTGATATCATAAGCAAATTAGGGCAATATGCAAGAAATGACCTGTCAGATCTAAGGATGCAGGATGAGTTCATGACCAAATAATAAAGGGAAAGATTTATAGGAGTAAAATGGATAATTTTGAGTACATAAAATTAAACAGTTTAATGCAACTAAAATTAGAAGAAAAGCATGAAACTGGGGAAAAAACATCTTTTCAGAAAGTTTCTCTGATAAAGATCTCATTTCTCAGGTATATAGGGAACTGAGCCAAATTTGTAAGAATAAGAGTCATTACCCAACAGATAATAAATAATGAAGTGGTAAGAATAGGCAGTTTTCAGATAAGGAAATCAAAGCTACCAATAGCCCTAATGAAAGTACTCTAAATCACTTATAACTAGAGAAATCCAAATTAATAGAATTCTGAGGTACCACTTCATACTCATCAGTTTGTCTAAGATGACACAAAAGGGAAATAACAAATGCTGGAGGGGATGTGCGAAGACAGGAACACTGTTGGTGGAGCTGTGAATTAGTCCAACTATTCTGAAGAGCAATTTGGAACTCTGCTCAAACTATGCATATCCTTGGACTCAACGATACCACTACTATATCTATTCACCCAAAAACATCAAAGAAAGAAGAAAATTAGCCATATGTACAAAAATTATTATAGCTACTCCTTTTGTGGTGACAAATAATTAGAAATTGAGAGGATGTCCATCAATTTGGGAATGGTTAAACAAGTTATGGTATGTGAATTGATGGAATATTATTGGACTATAAGAAATTATAAAGGAGATGGTTTCAGAAAAAATCTGGAAAGACTTATATGAACTAATGCAAAATAAAGTGAGCAGAACCAGGAGATCAATTTATACAATAATGGAAATATTATAAAGATAATTAATTTTCAAAAACTTGTAACTGATTCACAATAATTCCAAAGGATTCATGATGAAACATGATATCTACCCCCAGAAAGAGAATTTATGAATTCGGAGAGAAGATTCAATCATATTTCCTTCTATCTTTTCCCTTTTCTTGATTTTTTCTTGTAATGTGGCTAATGTGGACATTTGTTTTGCAGGTCTCTACATTTTTGATGGTTTTTACTCTTCTTGCCTTCTCAGTGGGTGAAGTTGGGGGGGGGGGGAAGAGAGAATCTGGAACTGTAAAATAAAATAAAATGGAATTTTTTAATAAAAGAGAGAAACCATAAAAAGTGACATCTAATACACTCAAATTGCACATTGAGTCAGTAGCTCAGGGGCAAGAGCAAAGGGTGGCACCAAGAAAGCTAGTCCAAGTGTAGTGAAACAAATCCATAGCCTACAAACACACCCAGAGAAGAACCAGGAGCAGGCATATCTCACTGACCTCTCTGACTAGAGACAGAAAGATCAGAGGGCCCCTGAGAAAGCTCCAGAAGTGCTACAAACACACAGAGCAACAGTGATAAAGGTGGGTGGGTTAAGGAACAATCAGAGCAAGTACAGCAATGCTGGGACTTGGGGAGCATAGATAATGAGAATCACAAAAGGTCTCTTGCACCTGGAACTTACAGGCCATAAAAAGCTTGGAAGAGTCAGTGCTCTGAAGCTCAAATATAATCCCAGGAAGAAAACAGTGTAGGTACCAAGGTGGTTCAGGGAAAGTATACATTACCTGACACAAAAATGGCAACAGGAGTGGAACACGGCCTTAGTAGATGTTTGGATACTACCTGGACTGAGGCCCTCTGACCCTAATCCTCCATTTTCTGTCGTTCATCTTTAAACTCGACTCAAATAACCATATACCGAGAAGATCCAATCTCACTGCTAATTCTCCATTACTCAAATACCCTCCAGCCTACCACCCTTCAACATGGGCCGTTTGGCTCCCTAGGGATACCTTCCTGAATTCATTTTTAAATTATTAGCATACACAAACCCCGTCATAACCTCCCCATGTCAGTGATCCTGGACTTCTGGCTATCACTATAAAAACCTGTTTTACCATCCCCACACTGTCGGCTCCCTTGTTCCTTTTCCCCTTACTGATCCGTTTTCCAACATCCCACATAAGATCTACACTTCCCCTTCACTGTTCTCTCTGGAATGCCTGCTCCATATTCAACCAATCTGCCTTCATCTTAGACATTTTTTCTCACTTCCTTAGTCTTCTGTCACTCAGTGAGACCTGGTACCCTACTGATTACACAGCTTCTCAGTCTGCTGTTTCTAGCATTGATTGCATTTTTACTAATTACTCCTCAAGTTTCCATTAATTCATTCATTCTAAATGCTCCTTTCTCCCTACTGCAACTGCTCTACTCCCCCCTGCCACTACAATTCAGCAACTCAGTAAAGAGGTTCATTTTGACTTTGCCTCCACAGTATTTGAATTATTTCTTTTTCACTTTTTGCAGTATTTTCTCCTTGATGTGGGAGTTCTGGAAGTTGGCTATAATATCCTGGGAGTTTTTGTTTTAATATGTCTTGCCGGAGCAGACCAGTAGAGTCTTTCCATTTTTACTCTGAACTCTGATTCCAAGATATCTGAGCAGTTTTTCAATATAATTTCTTAAAAAATAATGTCTAGGCTCTTTTTTTGCTCCAGAAATTCAGGTACTCAGAGAAGTTATCTCTCTTTTATCGACTTTCCAAATCATTTTTAATATTTTATATTTTATTCTATTTCTTATCCTGCTGATTTTCTTTTATTATTTCTTCATGTATCAGGAAGTCATTAGCTTCCACTTGACTAATTCCAATTTTTAAGGAGTTATTTTCTTCAGTTAAGATGCATACTTTTTTAACCATCTGGACAATTCTGTTTTTTTAAATAGTAAATTATTCTTTCCAATTGCATGTAAGAACAACTTTAACACACATTTTTGAAAATTTTGAGTTCCAAATTTTCTCCCTCTCTTCCCCCCCGCTTTGAGATGGTAAGTAATTTGATATAGGTTATACATGAGCAATCACACAAAACATTTTTCTATATTAGTCATGTTGTGAAAGAAAGCATAGACCAAAAAAGGAAACATGGAAAAATAAACAAAATGAAACACAGTCCACTTTGATCTGGATTCAGACTGCATTCATTGTGTCTCTAGATGTAGATGGCATTTTTCATCATAAATCCTTTGGAATTGTCTTGGATCACTGTATTGCTGAGAAAAGCTAAGTCATTCACAATATTACTGTTACTGTGTACAATGTTCTTCTGGTTCTGCTCACTTTACTTTGCATCAGTTCATGAAAGTCTTCCCAGGTTTTTCTAAAAGCATACTTATCATCATATCTTATAGCACAAAAGTATTCCATTACAATCATATACCATGATTTGTTTAGCCATTGCCCAATCAATGGACATCCTCTCAGTCCAATCCTTTGTCACTATAAACTACCATAAATATTTTCCTCTTTTTATCTCTAGGATACAGACCTAGTATTGCTGGATTTAAGGGTATGTACAGTTTTATAGCTCTTTCAGCATACTTTCAAACTGCTCTCCAGAATATTTGTAAATCCACCACGAGTGTATTAGTGTCCCAGTTACCTACATATCCTCTCCAACATTTATAATTTTCCTTGACTGATAGAGTCAAGATGGCAGAGTAGAAAGACACACATACTCTAGTTCTTCCGCCACAGCCCATAAAATACCAGTAAAGAAATACTCTCAACAAATTTTAGAGCAGCAGAAGCCACAGAACAACGGAAAGGAGGAAATTTCCAGCTGAGAGTGACCTGGAAGGCTGAGAGGAAAGATCTGTCACACTAGACGCAGAGTGGAGCACAGCCTAGCCTTGACCACATGGTACCAGGAGGAATAGGGCCAGAGCATATCTCGGGGAGGGAATCCCCAGAAGTAGTGGAGGTTCACAGATCCCTCAACCCACAGGTGCCAAAGACACTTCAAACATCAGAGAGAGAGCTTTTACTCCTTTGTCACAAGGGAGCAGGGTACTCCCCTAGCTCCAGCCCTAGGCAGTAGTGGTGGCAGCAGCAGCAGGTGGTGATGGATGTGGTGGAGGTGGCTGCAGAAGACAGCAGGCAGCTTCCATTGTTTAAGCCTCAGCTTAAAGCCCCTGAGGGAACTTAGCAACTAATATGAGTCTCAGCAATGAGCTTGGCCAGGGAGTAAATTCCTCTCCCTTGATTATGTCACCATGGAGGAACTGAAATCTTACACGTCGCCAGAGTATACACTACTATTGAGAAAGGACTCAAAAGTCAGGTAACTAGTTGGGAAAATGCCCAAAAAGGGGAAAAAAAAATAAGACTACAGAAGGTTACTTTCTTGGTGAATAGGTATATGTCTCCCATCCTTTCACATGACAAAGAACAATGTTTACCATCAGGGAAAGATAAAAAAAGTCAAGGTTTCTGCATCCAAAGCCTCCAAAGTAAATATACAATGGTCTCAAACCATGGAAGAGCTGAAAAATGATTTTGAAAATCAAGTAAGAGAGGTGGAGGAAATATTGGGAAGAGAAATGAGAATGATGCAAGATAATCATGAAAAGCCAGTCAGCAGCTTGCTAAAGGAGACCCCCCCAAAAAAATACTAAAGAAAATAACACCTTGAAAAATAGGCTAACTCAATTGGTAAAAGAGGTCCAAAATGCCAATGAGGAGAAGAATGCTTTAAAAAGCAGAATCATCCAAATGGAAGAGGAGGTTCGAAAGCCCACTGAAGAAAGTTCTTTAAAAATTAGAATGGAGAAGATAGCAGAGTAGAAAGACTCACGTATGCTAGCTCCGAACCCACAGCCCATATATTTCCTGCAAAAGGAGCGTCCCACAAATTCTGGATCACTGCAAGGTGCGCAGAAACACAGTGGAGAAGGTTTCCGTTCTGAAGAGCCCTGCAGAGCCATCCCCAGGGGTCCATCGCGCTCCGGACAGTGAAGTCCGCCCCTGTGCTGTCCTGGCCACATGGCCCCAGAGGAGCAGATCCGAGCAGGCTTCAGGGACGGAACCTCCGGGGGCTGGGAAGGTCCCTCCGCCCACAGATGCTACAGGTCAGTGAGAGAGACGTCTAGGCTATCCGACAGGGGAGCAGGGAGTCTCTGTGACTCGGGAGGCAGCGGCAGAGGCAGCGGCAGAGGCAGTGGCAGAGGCAGCAAGATCTAGCAGCTTATACATTAAGGGATCAAAGGGCGTGGAATAGGATATTCCAGAAGTCAAAGGAACTAGGACTAAAGCCAAGAATCACCTACCCAGCAAAACTGAATATAATACTTCAGGGAAAAAAATGGTCTTTCAATGAAACAGAGGACTTTCAAGAATTCTTGATGAAAACACCAGAGCTGAAAAGAAAATTTGACTTTCAAACATAAGAATGAGAAGAAGCATGAAAAAGTACACAGCAAAGAGAAGTCATAAGGTACTTCCCAAAGTTGAACTGTTTACATTCCTACATGGAAAAACAATATTTGTAACTCTTGAAACTTTTCAGTATCTGGGTAGTTGGTGGGATTACACACGCACATACACACTCAGACACACACAATGCACACACACATACACACATGCACGCACACACAGAGACAGAGAGCACAGAGTGAATTGAATAGGATGGGATCATATCTTAAAAGAAATTAAGGTAAATGTATAAGAGAAATGTATTGGGAGGAGAGAGGGTAAAATGAAATGGGGCAAATTATCTCTCACAGAAGAGGCAAGCAGGAGACTTTTTAGTGGAGGGAAAAAGAGAAGAGCTGAGAAAAAAACATGAAGTTTACTCTCATTACATTCGACTAAAGGAAGGAATAAAATGCACTTTATTTATGGTATGGAAAACTATCTTACAATACAGGAAAGTGGGGGGAGAAGGAGATAAGCAGGGTGGGGGGGATTATGGAAGGGAGGGCAATGGGAGTGGGGAGCAATTTGAAGTCAACACTCGGGGAGGGACGGGATCAAAAGAGAGAATAGAAGCAATGGTGGGGGCAGGATAGGATGGAGGGAAATATAGTTAGTTTTACACAACACGACTATTTTCGAAGTCATTTGTAAAACTACACAGATATAGCCTATATTGAATTGCCTGACTTCCCAAAGGGAATGGGTGGAGAGAGAGGGATAGGGAGAAGTTGAAACTCAAAGTGTTAGGAACAACTGCCGAGTATTGTTCTTGCTACTAGGAAATAAGTAATTCAGGTAATGAGGAACAGAAAGTTATCTGGCCCTACAGGACAAAAGAGAAGATGGGAACAAGGGAAGGGAGGGATGATAGAAGAGAGGGAATATTGGTGATAGGGGAAATTAGAATGCTCAGTGTATTGGGGTGGGGGAGGGGATAAATGGGGAGAAAATTTGGAACCCAAAATTTTGTGAAAATGAATGTAAAAAAAAAGTTAAATAAGTAAATTTATATATGCAGAATCACAAAAAAAAGAATGAAAAGACAAAAGGAAATGTAAAATATCTAATTAGAAAAACAACTGACCTGGAAAATAGATCCAGGAGAGAAACTTTAAGAATTATTGGCCGGCCAGAAATACATGATGAAAAAAAGAGTCTGGACAATATCTTCCAGGAAATTTTCAAGGAAAACTTCCCAGAAGTGCTGGATCCAGAGGGCAAAATAGTCATTGAAAGAATCCACAGTTCACCTCCTCAAAGGGAAGCCGAACACAAAACCCCAAGAAATATCATTGCCTAATTCCAGAACTATCAAGTGAAGGAGAAAATACTACAGGCAGTCAAAAAGAAACCATTTAAATATCGAGGAGCTACAGTCAGGGTCACATAGGACCTTGCAGCTTCTCCCTTAAAAGATCAAAGGAATTGGAATCCAATATTCCATAAGGCAAAGGAGTTGGGATTACAACCAAAGATCAACTCTCCAGCAAAGTTCAGCATATTTCATGCAAGGAGATGGGAAAGTAAGGGATTTCCAGACCTTCCTGACAAAAATGCCAGAACTTAATAGAAAATTCAATCTTCAAACACAGGTCTCAAGGGGGGGGGGGGGAGAAAAAAACAAGTTGTTACTCAATTTGGGCAAACTGTTTATCTCCCTATAAGGGCAGCTGATACCTGTTAATCTTGAGAATTGTGTATCTATTATGAAATGTAAAAGAGGGTATAAAGTAAGTGATGTCATGTTAAAAACATGGTTTAAGTATGCCGAATGGAATGTAACAGGAGGTGTGAAAAGGAGGAAGCAGAAAATGGCAAATTACATCACAGGAAGAAGTCCAAATGTATAGTAGAGGGAAAAAGGTGAGGGAGGTGAGCATTGTTTGAGAGGTACTCTCATCTGATTTGGTTCAAGAAAGGAACAATAAACTTAAGTAGATAATCCTAACTTGCTCTACAAGAAGTGGGAGGGGAAGGGGGAAGAAAGGGTAGGGAAGCTAAAAGGGAACAAAGAAGCAGTAAAGGTTAAGAGGAGTAAAAGCGAGGTGGGCTAAAAGAAGGAAGGGAAAGCTGAAGGAGGAGATGGTAAAAAGTGAAAACTATTGAGGAGGGGAAGGGAGACAGGAGAGCTAAAAGCACAAACGGTCGGAAAGAGGATGGAGGAAAATACACAGATTGTAATCATAACTGTGAATGTGAATGGAATGAACATTCCCATAAAATGGAGACGGATAGCAGAATGGATTAAAAACCATAATCCAACAATATGCTGTTTACAAGAAACACATTTTAAACAGGGGGATACACAAAGGATAGGTTGGAGCAGAATATATTGTGCTTCAGCTGATGTAAGAAAAGCAGGGATAGCAGTCCTAATCTCAGACAAAGCAAAAGCAGAAATAGATCTAATCAAAAGAGATAAGAAAGGAAAATATATCTTGCTAAAGGCACGATAGACAATGAAGCAATATCATTATGAAACATGCATGCCCCATGTGGCCTAGCATCCAAATTCTTAGAGGAGAGTTTGGGGGAGTTGAAGGAAGAAATTGACAGCAAAACGATATTAGTAGGGGACTTCAACCTCCCCCTTTCTGAACTTGATAAATCTCACCTCAAAATAAACAAGAAAAAGGTTAAGGAGGCAAATAAAAATCTGAATAAGGTAGATCTGATATATCTTTGGAGAAAATTGAATGGAATAGAAAGGAATATACCATTTATTCAGCCGTACATGGCCCATACACAAAAATTGACCATGCACTTGGACATAAAATCCTCACAATCCAGTGCAAAAAGGCAGAGTTAGTAAATGCGTCCTTCTCAGATCATAATGCAATAAAAATTATATGTAATAAAAGGCCATGGAAAGATAAATAAAAAAATAAATTAGAAACTAAATAATCTAATCCTAAAGAAGGAGTAGGTTAAAGAAGAAATCATAGAAACAATCAACAGCTTCGTTCAAGATAATGACAGTAATGAGACAACCTACCAAATCTTATGGGATGCTTCAAAAGCGGTTCTTAGGGGAAGTTTTATATCTTTGAATGCCTACATAAGTAAAATAGAGAAAGAGGAGATCAGTGACTTGGGCATGCAGCTGAAAAAGCTAGAAAAAGAGCAAATTGAAAATCTCCAAGTAAATACCAAATTAGAAACCCTGAAAACCAAAGAAGAGATTAATAAAATTGAAATTAAGAAAACTATTGCATCAATAAATAAAACCAATAGTTGGTTTTATGAAGAAATCAATAAAATTGATAAACTTTTGGTCAATTTGATTAAAAAAAAGAAAGAATAAAATCAAATTACTAATATCAAAACTGAAAGGGGTGAACTCACCTCCACTGAGGAGGAAATTAAAACAATATTAGAAATTACTTTGCCCAATTTTACGCCCACAAATTCAATAATCTAAATGAGATGGATGAGTATTTTAAAAAATAAAAATTGCCCAGATTAACAGAAGAGGAAGTTGAATACTTAAACAACCCCATCTCAGAAAAAGAAATTGAACAAGCCATCAACAAAATCCTTAGGAAAAATTTTCCAGGGCCAGATGGATTTACAAGTGAATTCTATCAAACATTTGAAGAACAGTTAATTCCAATACTATATAGACTACTTTTGAAAATTGGAGGAGTCCTCCCAAATTCTTTCTATGATACGAATATGGCTTTGATACCTAAACTAGAAAGAGACGAAAAAGAGAAAGAAAATTATAGACCAATTTCTCTAATGAATACAGATGCAATAATTTTAAATTATATTGTCGCAAAAAGAATGCAGCAACTTGTCATGAGAATAATACAATATTACCAGGTAGGATTCATACCAGGAATACAGGGCTGATTCAATATTAGGAAACTATTAGTATTGTCGATCATATCAACAACATACCTGACAAAAACCACATGATTATCTCAATAGATGCAGAAAAAGCTTTCAACAAAGTACATAAGAATATGTAGAGAACATAAGAATAAAGGGAACTTTCCATAAAATAATAAGCAGTATCTACCTAAAACCAATGGCAATAAGCTAGATGCATTTCCAATAAGATCAGGGGTGAAACAAGAATGTCCATTATCACCACTATTATTCAATATGATACTAGAAATGTTAGCTGTAGCAATTAGACAAGACAAAGAAAATGAATGAATAAGAATAGGCAAGGAAGAAACTAAGTTAGCACTCTTGGAAGATGATAGGATGATATACTTAGAGAATCCCAGAGATTTAAGTAAAAAAAAAAACTACTTGAAATAATAAACAAGTTTGGCAAAGTTGCAAGTTCCACAATAAACCCACAAAAATCTTCTGCAATCCTATATATTAGCAGCAAAGTCCAACAGCAGGAGATAGAAAGAGAAATCCCATTTAAAGCCAGGGTAGACACTGTGAAATACTTGGGAGTTTACCTGCCAGAAAAAACCCAGGGACCATATGAACACAATTACAAGACACTTTTTGCACAAATAAAGTCATATCTAAGTAATTGGAAAAATGTCAGTTGCTCATGGGTAGGCCGAGTTAATGTAATAAAGTGACAATTCTACCTAAATTAACTTACTTATTTAGCGCCATACCAATTAAACTATCAGATAATTATTTTATAGAGCTGGATAAAATAATATCAAAATTCATCTAGAAGAATAAAAGGTCCAGAATATCAAAGGGACTAATGAAAAGAAATGTTAGGGAAGGTCACCTAACACTGCCAGATCTCAAATTGTATTATAAAGCAGCTATTATCAAAACCACTTGGTATTGGCTAAGAAACAGAAGGGTAGACAAGTGCGATAGACTGGGCACTCAAGACACAGTAGACAAGGAATATAGCAACTTCCTGTTTGATAAGCCCATGGACCCCAGCGTCTGGAATAAGAACTCACTGTTCAACAAAAATTGCCTGGAAAACTGGATAACAGAGTGGCAGAAATTAGGCATAGATCCATGCCTGACACTGTACACAAGAATAATGTCCAAATGGGTACACAATCTAGGTATAAAGATTGATACCATGGACAAACTGAAGGAGCAAGGAATAGTGAATTTATCAGATTTATGGAGAAGGGAAGAATCTTTGACTAAAGAGGGACAGAAGGCATTATGAAATGAAAGATGGACAACTTTGATTACATCAAACTGAAAAGTTTTTACAGGATAAAACAAAAGGCAACCAAAATTTGGAGGGATGTAGTAAATTGGGAAAGAATTTTTACAGGTAATCTGGGGGAATAAAGGCCTCATTTCTAGAATATATAGAGAACTGAGTCAAATATACAACAATACAAGTCATTCCCCAGTTGATAAATGGTCAAAGGATATGAACAGACAATTTTCAGAGGAAGAAATTAAATACATCTATAATCATATGAAAAAAATTCTCTAAATCACTATTGATTAGAGAGATGCAAATCAAAACAACTCTGAGGTACCACATCACACCTATTAGATTGACAAACATGACAGAACAGGAAAATGATAAATTTTGGAGAGGATGCGGGCGATTGGAACACTAATTCATTGTTGGTGGAGCTCTGAGCTCATCTATCCATTCTCGAGAGCAGTTTGGAACCATGCCCAAAGGGCTACAAAGATATGCATACTGTATGACCCAGCAATATCGCTTCTAGGACTGTATCCCCAAGAGCTCATAAAAATGGGAAAGGGTCCCACACATATAAAAATATTAATAGCAACACTCTTTGTAGTTGTCAAAAAGTGGAAATCAAGGGGATGTCAATCAATTGGGGAATGGCTGAATAAATTACGGTATATGAATGTAATAGAGTACTATTGCACCATAAGAAATGATGAACAAGAAGCCTTCAGGGAGGCCTGGAAGGACTTATATGATTTGATGCTGAGTGAAAGGAGAACTTTGTGCCTAGCAACAACCACAGTGTGTAAGAGTTTTTTTTTTTTTTTTTTTTTTTCTGGTAGACTTGAAACATTGTAACAACGCAAGAACTTAAAAAAAATTCTCAATGGTCTTCTAAGGCAAAATGCCTTCCACACTCAGAGAAAGAACTATGGAATTCATTCGCAGAATGTAGCAGATCATTTGTGTGTGAGTGTGTGTGTATTATGTTTTGATTTGTAATATGATTTCTTCCACTTATTTTAGTTCATCTACACAGCATGACTATAGTGAAAACGTATTCAATAGGAACGTATATGCATATCCTATATGGAATTGTATGCTGTCATGGGGAGGGAGGGGGGAGGTGAAGGGTAGGTAGGGGGGAAAAACTAAGTTTTATGGTAGTGATTGTAGAACATTAAAAAGAAAAAAAAAGAAACAGTAAAACAGATCCAAAAGAAAGAAAAAAGTAGAAGACAATGTGAAATATTTCATTGGAGAAACCTGGAAAATATATTCAGAACAGATAATTTAAAAATTATTGCTCTACCTGAAAGCCATGATCAAAAATGAGCCGAGACACAATCTTTCAAGAAACAATCAAGGAAAACTACCTTGATATTCTAGAATGAGAGGGCAAAATAGAAGTTGAAAGAGTTCACCATGAAAACTCACAAGAATAGTATGATCAAATTCCAGAGGTCTCAGATCCAGGAGAAAATATTGTTAGCAGCCAAAGAAACAACTCAAGTATGGTGCAGCCATAGGTAGAATAACACAAGACTTAGCAACTACTACGTTAAAGGACTGGAGGGGTTGAAATATTATATTCCTGTGGGCAAAGGAACAAGGATTACAACAAAGAATCACTAACCCAGTAATCCTTCAGGTATAGTCCTTTAGGGGAAGAAAACGGATAATCAATGAAATAGAGGACTTTCAAGTAATCTTGATGAAAAGACCACAGCTGAATAGTATATTTGATTTTGAAATACAGGAATCAAGAGAAAAACCTCACAAACCAGTGCAGAAAGGTAGAGATAGTCAGTGCATCCTTCTCAGATCATAATGCAATAAAAATTACATGTAATAAAAGGCCATAGTAAAAAGAGCAAAAATTAATTGGAAACAAAATAATCTCATCCTAAAAATGAGTCAACAACAAATCATGCAAACAGTCAATATCTTCATTCAAGAGAATGACAATAATGAGACAACTTACCAAAACTTGTGGGCTGTTGCAAAAGCAGTTCTTTGGGGAAGTTTTGTTTCATTTAATGTCTTCATAAATAAAATAGAGAAAGAGGAGATCAGTAAATTGGGCATTCGGTGAAAAAGTAGATAAAGAACAAATTGAAAATCCCCAGGTAAATACCAAATTAGAAATACTGAAAACCAAAGGAGATTAATGAAATTGAAATTAAGGAAACTATTGAACTAATAAATCAAACTAAGAGTTGATTTTATGAAAAAAATAGAATTGACAAATTTTTGTTGAGTTAGATTTTTTTTAAAAAAGAAGAAAACCGAATTACGAATATCAAAAATGAAAAGTATGAACTCACCTCCAACAAGGAACAAATTAAAACAATAATTAGAATTTACTTTACCCAACTATATCCCCAGACATATGACAATCTAAGTGAGGTGGATGAATATTTTAAAAAATATAAATTGGTCAGATAAATTTCTCTAATGAATACAGACACAATAATTTTAAATAATACTGTCACAAAAAGAATGCAGCAACTCATTATGAGAATAATACATTATTAATAGGTAGGATTCATACCAGGAATTCAGGGCTGATTCAATATTAGGAAAATTATCAGCATTATCAAATCTGTGGCATATAAACAACAAAACTAACAGAAACCACATGATTATCTCAATAGATGCAGAAAAAGCTTTTAAGAAAATACAATACCCATTCCTACTGAAAACACTGGAGATCATAAGAATAAATGGAGCCTTCCTTAAAATAATAAGCAGTATCTACCTAAAACCATCAGCAAGCATTATATGCAACAGGGGGAAGCTAGATGCATCACTAATAAGATCATGGGTGAAACAAGGATGTCCATATCACCAATGTTATTCATCATGGTACTAGAAATGTTAGCTTTATCAATAAGAGAAGAAAAAATGAAGGAATTATAATCTGACAAAGAAGAAACTAAGTTATCACTCTTTGCAGACGATATGATGATATAATTAGAGAATCAGTAAAAATCTATTTGAAATAATAAACAACTTCGGCAAAGTTTCAGGTTACAAAGTAAACTCACATTAAATCATCTACATTTCCATATGTTACTAACAAAACCCAACAGCAGGAGATAGAAAGAGAAACCCCATTTAAAGCTACGGCCAAAACAAACTCAAGGACTATACGAACATAACCAGAAAACACTTCGCACAAATAAAGTCATATCTAAGTAATTGGTAAAACGTCTGTTGTTCGTGGTTAGGTCAAGCTAATATAATAAAAATGACTATTCTACCTAAATTAATTTACTTATTCAATGCCATATTAATCAAATTACCAAGAAAATATTTTATATAGCTAGAAAAAATAATATCAAAATTCATCTGGAAGAACAAAAGGTTGAAATTATCAAGGGAATTAATGAACAAAAATGTTAGGGAAAGTGATCTACCCCTATCAGAACTCAAATTGTATTACAAGGCAGCAGTTATCAAGATCATTTGGTACTGGCTAAGAAATAGACCAGTAAAATATGCTAGGTTCTCAAGACACAGTAGTCAATGAGTATAGCAGTCTACTTTTTGTTAAACCCAAGGCCCCCAGCTTCTGAGATAAGAACTTGCTGTTTGACAAAAACTCCTGGGAGAACTGGGTAACAGTGTGGTGGAAACTGGGTGTTAGACCAATATCTGACACTGCACACAAGAATAAAATCCAGATACATGATCTAGGTATAAAGGCTGGTAATACAAATAAATTAGGAGAGCAAGGAGTAGTTTATCTGCCATATTTGTGGAGAATGGAGAAATTTGTGACCAAACAAGAGATATAGAACATTATGAAATGCAAAGTCGATAATTTTAATTACATTAAATTGAAATATTTTTGCACAAATCCACTGCAACCAAGATGAGGAGGGAAGCAAAATACTGGGAAAGAATATTTGCAGCTAGTGTCTGTGATAAAGGCCTCATTTCTAAAATATATATTAAACTGAGTCAAATATACAAGAATACAAGTCATTCCCCAATAGATAAATGGTCAAAAGATATGAACAGGCAGTTTTCAGAGGAAGAAATTAAAGTTATCTATAGTCATATGAAAAAAACGCTCCAAATCATTATTAATTAGAGAGATGTGGGGGGAGGAGCCAAGATGGCAGAGTAGAAAGACTCACATATGCTAGCTCCGAACCCACAACCCATAAATTTCCTGTAAAAAAAAAAAAACTCCCCACAAATTCTGGAGCAGTGGAAGCCATGTAGCAATGGAGTGGAGGAGATTTCCGTTCCAGAGAGCCCTGAAAAACCGCAGGCTTCAGGGATGGAACCTCCGGCAGCCGTGAAAGTACCTCCACCCACAGGCACTACAGGTCAGTGAGAGAGATTTCTGGGCTGGCGGAGAGGGGAGCGGGGTTTCTCCATAACTCAGGCCCCCTCAGGAGGCAGCGGCAGAGGCAGCAGCGGCCAGGAGCTCCCGGAGCAGACAGGACCTCAGATCCATTACTGAAAGTCTCTGCATAAACTGCATAAACTCAGAACTGAGCCTGGGAGGCAGCCCTGCCCCCACCTGAGAACCTGAATTTAATCTTACCCTGAATAGCAGCCCCACCTGCCGCTGAAAGCCCTGAGGTTGGGGAGCAGCATCTGAATCTCAGACCCCAAGCACTAGCTGGGCGGATCTAGGCGGGGGTGGAGAGGAATCTCTGAAGTCAAGTAACTGACTGGGAAAATGCCCAGAAAAGGGAAAAAAAATAGGACCATGGAAGGTTACTTTCTTGGTGAGCAGATGTTTTCTCCTTTCCCCTCTGATGATGAAGAACAATGCTTACCATCAGGGAAAGACATAGAAGCCAAGGCCTCTGTATCCCAAACATCCGAAATAGATATCCAATAGTGTCAGGCCATGGAAGAGCTCAAAAAGGATTTTAAAAATCAAGTTAGACAGGTGGAGGAAAAACTGGAAAGAGAAATGAGAGAGATGCAAGAAAAGCATAATTAGAGAGATGCAAATCAATTTAACTCTAAGGGACCACATCACACCTATCAGAATGGCTAACACGACAAAACAGGAAGATGACAGATGTTGAAGAAGATGTGGGAGAATTGTAATACTAATTCACTGCTGGTAGAAGTATGAGATGATCCAATCATTCTGGAGAGCAATTTCAAACTATGGCCAACTGGCTACAAAAATTTGCATATCCTTTCCCCCAACAATATCACTTCTAGGACAGCATACCAAAGGGACAATTAAAATGGGAAAGGGTACAACATGTACAAAAATATTTATAGCAGCTCTCTTTGTGATGGCCAAGAACTAGAAATCAAGAGGATGCCCATCAACTGGAGATTGACTGAACAAGTTGTGTTATATGGATGTAATGTGCTCTAAAAAATGATAAATAGGAAGACTTCAGAGAGGCCTGTAGGACTTGTATGAACTGATGCTGAGTGAAATAAGCAGAACCAGGAGAACGTTGTACACATTAACAACCACAGTGTGTAAGGAAGCTTTCTGGTACACCTACCCCTTCACAGCACATCAAGGACCTGGAACACTCCCAAAGAGCTCTTGAGGCAAAACGCCATCTATATCCAGAGAAAGAATTATGGAACTGGAAAGTAGAATGAAGCAGAATGTGTTATGCTTTGTTTTGTTTTTTTTCTCATGGTTTCCTCCATTCATTTGAATTCCTTTATGTAACATGACTAATGCAAAAAATGTGTTTAATAAGAATCTTTGTATAGAAATCATATAAGATTGCATGTCATCTCAGGGAGGGATGGGGAAGGGAGAAGGAGAAAATCTAAGTCCTATGAAAACTATTGTAAGAAATTGAAAACAAATAAATTAATAAAAAAGAAAAACAGTGGTGATAAGACATCCTTGTTTCACCCCTGATCTTGTAGGGAATGTCTCTAGCTTATCCCCATTACATATAATGTTTGCTGATATTTCTCGATAGGTGCTACTTATCATTGTAAAGAAAACACTTTTTTTCCTTGTGTTGTATAGTATTTTTAATAGGAATGGGTATTTGATCAAAAGCTTTTTCTGCATCTATTGAGATAACCATATGATTTCTGTTGATTTTGTTACTGATGAAGTCAATTATGCTGATAGTTTTCCTAATATAGAACCAGTCCTGCATTCCTAGTATAAATTCCCCCTGGTCATAGTGTATTATCCTCGGGATATATCGCTATAATCTCTTTGCTATTATGTTATTTAAAATTTTCGCACAATTATTTACTAGTGAATTTAGTTTATAATTTTCTTTCTCTGTTTTGGCTCTTCATGGTTTAGGTATCAGCATTATATTTTGTCATAAAGAGAATTTAGTAGGATTCCTTCTTTACCTATTTTTACAAATAGTTTATATAGTATTGGAATTAATTTTTTTGATGGCAAAATTCACTTGTAAATCCATCTGGCCCTGGATATTCTTCCTTAAGGAGTTCATTGATGACTTGTTCAATTTCCTTTTTTCCAAATGTGGTTATTTCGGTAATTAATTTACTCTTCTGCTAATCTGGGAAATTTATATTTTTGAAACATTCATCCATTTCACTTAGATTGTCAGATTTATTGGCATAGAGTTGTGCAAAATAATTCTTAATTGCTGTTTTCATTTCCTATACATGGGTGGTCAATTCACCCTTTTAATTTTTGATACTGGTAATTTGGTTTTCTTCTTTCTTTTTTTAATCAAATTAAGTAAAGATTTATCTATTTTGCTTCCCCTCCCATAAAACCAGTTCTTAGTTTTATTTATTAGCTCAATAGTTTCCTTCCTTTCAATTTTATTAATCTTTCCTTCAGTTTTTAGGATTTCGGGGTTTTTTTTGTATAGAGGTCTTATTGAATCATCAAATTGGGTGTTCATCTCTGAACTCTCCTCCTTTCAGAAGTGTATTTACAGAGGACAGTGACAGTATAAATGCTTTTAAAAATATATTTATTCATTTTTAGTTTTCAACACTCACTTCCACAAGATTTTGAGCTCCATATTTTCTCCCCATCTCTACCCTAACCCCACCCAGCAATACTGTGTATTCTGATTACCGCTTCCCCCAATCTGCTCTCCCTTCTATCACACCCCAATATTCCCTTATCCCCATCTTCTCTCTTTTCTTGTAGGGCAAGATAGATTTCTATATCAAATTATCTGTATTTGTTATTTCCCAGTTGAATGAAACTGGGAAAATTTCTTATTTTCCAGTTGAATGAAAAAATAATTCTCAACGTGCATTACCTAAACTTTGAGTTCCAACTTTTCTCCTTTCCTCTGTCCCCACCTATCCTCACTGAGAATCCTTTCCTACTCCCCACAATTCAACTTTAGTAAGTCACTTATGATTTCTCTTTCCTGTTTACCTTCTCATACTTCTCTTGATTCTGGTGTTTGAAAGTCAAATTTTCTTTTCAGCTCTGGTCTTTTCATCAGGAATGCTTGAAAGTCCTCTATTTCATTGAATGACCATTTTCTCCCCTGAAATATTATACTCAGTTTTGCTGGGTAGGTGATTCTTGATTTTAATCCTAGTTCCTTTGACTTCTGGAATATCATATTCTAAGCCCTTAATGTAGAAGCTGCTAGATCTTGTGTTATCCTCATTGTATTTCCACAATACTCGAATTGTTCCTTTCTGGCTGCTTGCAATATTTCTCCTTGACCTGGTAGACTGAAATATGGCTACAATATTTCCAGGAGTTTTTCTTTTTGGATCTCTTTCAGGAGGTGAGTGGTGGATTCTTTCAATATTTATTTTACCCTCTGGTTCTAGAACACCAGGGCAGTTTCCCTTGGTAATTTCATGAAAGATGATGTCTAGGCACTTTTGTTGATCATGACTTTCAGGCAGTCCCATAATTTTTTAACTGTCTCCCCTGGATCTATTTTCTAGGTCGATTGTTTTTTCAAAGAGATATTTCACATTGTCTTCCATTTTTTCATTCTTTTGGTATTGTTTTGTAATTTCTTGGTTTCTCATGACATCATTTGCTTCCATCTGATCCATTCTAATTTTTAAAGATCTATTTTCTTCAGTGAGCTTTTAAACCTCCTTTTTCATCTGACTAATTCTGGTTTTTAAAGCACTCTTCTCCTCACTGACTTTTTGGACCCCATGTCATATTAGTTAGTCTATTTACAAAGGTGATATTTTCTTCAGCATTTTGGGGGTCTCCTTTAGCAAGCTGTTGACTCCCTTTTCATGATTTTCTTGCATTGCTCTCAGGTCCCTTCCCAGTTTTTCCTCCATCTTTCTTACTTGATTTTCAGAATTCTTTTTGAACTCTTCCCTCACCTGGAACCATTGCATATTTATTTTGGAGGCTTTGGATGCAGAAGCCTTGACTTTTATGTCTTTCTCTGATGGTAAGCTTTGTTTTTCCTCATCTGAAGGGATGGAAGAAAATACTTGTTCACCCAGAAAGTAACCTTCTATAGTTTTATTTTCCCCTCTTTTGGGGGCATTTTCCCAGTCAGCTATGTGACTTTTGAGTCCTTTGTCAAGAGTAGGGTGTACTCTGGAATCCTCTAAGTTCTCAGTTCCTCCAAGGTAGCACAATCAAAGGAGAGGAGTTTATTCCTCTCCTGGTCTGTGCTCTGATCTGGGAATTATCAAAGCTTTTCTGCCCAGGATGTGCAAGTAGAATTCCCCTTATAGAACCTCTACCAGCTCCACCATATCAGCACTCTTCTTCACCCCAGGGTTGGTACTCAGGGCTGAGATCCAGGTCAGTGGTTCAATTCCCCCTGGATCGTTAGACTGAGGGCTCTACAAATGGACCCTGGTACTGCCGCTGCTACCTGGGGCCAGGACTGGAGGAGGATCCCGCTCCCTTCTCACCCAGGTGAAAAAGCTTTCTTGCTGACCTTTGAAATTGTTTGATATTTGTAGGTTGAGGGATTTGGGAAACATAGCTGCTGCTGCTGATGCCTCCCTGAGGCCTTCTCTGGTTTTCTTCCTGATTTTTCAGCATGGCAAAGGCTAGGCTGGGCTACGTGGGCTGTGCTCTACTCTACGTCCCATGTGATAGACCTTTCCTGTTGTCCTTTCAGGCTGCTTTCAGCTGGAAATCTCTTTCACTCTGTTGTTTTGTAATTTCTGCTGCTCTAGAATTTATTTAGTCACTTTTATAGGTATTTTGTGGGCTGAGGAGGAACAGCTAGAGTAGGTGCCTCTTTCTACTCAGCCATCTTGACTCTGTCATCGGTTTTTGGAATTTCTAAGTTGATATTTAATCAGAGATTTTTAATTTGTTTTTTCCCTAGCTGTTTTATTTATATGCCGAATTCATTGAGCTCCTTTTTCTTTATTTTATTCATGTCAGCATGTAGATATATAAAATTTCACTTAAGAACTGCTTTGGCTGCATCCCATAAGTTTTGGTATGTTGTCTCATTATTGTCATTTGGTTTAATAAAATTACTGATTGTTTCTATAATTTGCTGTTTAACCCACTCATTCTTTAAGATTAGATTATTTAGTTTCCAATTATTTTTTAGTTTATCTTTCCATGGCCCTTTATTATGTATAATTTTTATTGCATTATTATCAGGAAATGATGTATTTAATATTTCTGCCTTTCTGAATTTTATTGTGAGGTTTTTATGCCCTAATACGCGGTCAATTTTTGTGTAGGTGTCATGTACCATTGAGAAAATTGTACATTCCTCTCTCTTCCCTTCAGTTTTATTCAGAGGTCTGTCGTATCTAACTTTTTTAAAATTCTATTGACCTTTTAATTTCTTTCTTGTTTGTTTTATGCTCAGATTTATCTGGTTCTAAAAGGGGGAGGTTGAGGTCTTCCACCAGTATAATGTGGCTCCCTATTTCTTCCTGTAGCTCACTTCATTTTTCTTCCAAGAATTTGGATGCATTTGGGGCATATATGTTTAGCAATGATATTACCACATTTTCTGTGGTACCTTTTAGCAGAATGTAGTTTCCTTCCTTATCTCTTTTAATCAGATCTATTTTTTTTTGCTTTTTCTTTGTCTGCAATGAAGATTGCAATCTCTTGCTTTTTTTACTTCAGCTGAAGCACAATATATTCTACTCCAGCCTTTTCCCTTTACCTTGTGTGTATCCCTCTGTTTCAAGTGTGTCTCTTGTAAACAATATATTGTAGAATTATGGTTTTTGATCTACTCTGCTATCCGGTTCTGTTTATGTGAGAGTTCATCCCATTCATATTCACAGTTATAACTACTGTGTTTTTCTCTCTATCCTATTTTTCCCCTATTTATGCTTTTCTGTCTCATTTCTCCCTTTCCTTCCTCACTAGTGTTTTGCTTTTGACCACCACCTCTCTCAATTTGCCCTCCCTTCTATCAATGTCCTCCCTTTTTTTCTCCTTTTCCCTTACTACTTCTTCTCTATCCACCCTATCTTTTTTCTTTCTTTTTTCCCTTCCTACTTCCTATAGGGTAAGTTAGATTTCTATACCTAACTGAGTATGGTATTCCCTCTTTGAGTCAAATCCAATGAGCAAGGTTCAAAAAATTTCTCATCTACTTCCCTTTTCCCTTCTACTGTAACAGGTTTGTGTGCCTCTTCATGTCATGCAATTTACCCTTTCCTGCCTCCTCTTTCCCTCTCCTCCCAGTACAATCCCTTTTTACCTCTTAATTAGAATTTTATCATCACATCAAAGACAATTTATACCCACACTATAGGTCTCTGTATACCCCTTCTAAATGCTGTGATAAAGATGCAGTTCTAAATAGTTACAAGTATCATCTTCCCATGTAGGAATATAAACAGTTTAACCTTTTTGAATAACATATTTTTTCTTTCCTGTTTATTTTTTTTAATGCATCTCTTGAGTCTTATATTTGAAGATTGAATTTTCTTTTCGGATCTGGTCTTTTCATCAAAAATGATGGAAAGTTCCTTATTTTATTGAATGACTGTCTTTTCCCTTGAAAGATTATACTCAGTTTTTCTGGTTTTAATCCAAGTACCTTTGCCTTCTACAAAATCATATTCCAAGCCTTCTGATCCTCTAATGTAGAAGTTGCTAAAATTTGTGTTATCCTGACTGTGGCTCCAGGATATTTAAATTATTTATTTCTGACTACCTGAGGTATTTTATCCTTGATCCGATAATTCTGGGGTTTGGTTGCAATATTCCTTGGAGTTTTCATTTTGAGATCTCTTTCAGGAGGTTATTGGTGGATTCTTTCAATGACTATTGGTAATTACCCTGTAGTTCTAGGAAATCAGGGAAGTTTTCCTTGATAATTTCTTGAAAGATGCTGTTTAGGCTCTTTTTTTAATCATAGTTTTCAGGAAGTCCAGTAATTCTTAAATTATTTCTCCTGGATCTATTTTCTAGCTCAGTTGTTTTTCCAATGAGGTTTTTCCATTTTCTCCTATTTTTTCATTCTTTTGATTTTGTTTGATTGTTTCTTGATGTCTCCACTTGCCTAATTCTAAATTTTAAGGAATTATTTCTTCAGTTAGGTTTTGTACTTCCTTTTCCATTTGATCAATTCTATTTTTTAAGGAATTATTTTCTTCAGTGGAGTTTTGTTTCCATTTTTTTTATTTGCCCAGTTGTATTGTTTAAAGAATTGCTTTCTTCCATCAATTTTTGTCATTCTTTCTCCAAGCTATTGACTTTCTCTTGCAAAACTCTCATTTATTTTACCAATTTTTCTTCTATCTCTCTTATTTGATTTTTTAATTCCTTTTTGAGTTCTTCCAGGAAGGCTGTTTGGGTTTGAGAAAAATTCGTATTCCCCTTTGAGGTTTCAGATTTTATTTGATGTATTTCCAATATTGTCCTCTTCTGAGTTGTGTTTTGATCTTCCTTGTCACCATAGTAATTTTCTATGGTCAATGTTCATTTTTGCTTCTTGCTCAGTTTTTGCCTATTTTGTTGCTTTTAAAGTTGAGCTCTCCTCTTGGGGTATGTGTGGAACACTGTCCCAAACTTCTTGTGGTAGGAACCAGGAGACTTTTCACTGGCATTGTGCACTGGGTCCTCAGGTACTAGAGGCTAGCTCATTGCACTGGGGTAGCCCAGCTTAGTCATGTCTCTTTTTGCCTAGATTCATGGGTTGGTAACTTGCCTTCTGTGCTGGGGCTGGAGGTCTTGCAGTTGGCTTGCTGTGCCACTGGCCTGCTGAGCCAAGACCAAGAAGCCTCAGTTGCTGATCTGTGCTGGGGCTAAAAGCCTCCCACTGGCTTGCTCAGACGCCATCTGTGCTGGGCTGTGCCCCCTTTTTACCCAAGTGAAACAGACTTTTCCTTAAATTCTTCTAAGTTATGCTAAGTTGGAAAATGGTTTCACTCCACCTTTTTGGAGGTTCAGTCTCTCCAGAATCTTTTTAGAGGCTTGATTTAATGTTGTTTCTGAAGGAAACAGAGGACTCCAACAACTTCCTGGCTTTTCTCCACCATCTTGGCTCTGCCTCAGAGCTCTCTATTTTTCGAAACTGCCCTGGTCTAGAAAAGCGACTCACTGTGACTTTTTTTTAACTTTGTCAATGATGATTCAACATAGCACATTTTTAGGTTGTTGTGGAAGATGAGTATTGGGTGAGCTGGGCAATGATGCTGGCTCTCATTCTGCTATCTTTACTCCTTCTCTTTGTGAGGTGTTTTTGAATAAGATAAACATTTGTGTGGTATAATTTGGAAACAACTTTGTGTGTTCTTAAACAATTGAAAAACATATACACTTTCTCATAAGACAGACCACCAATGATAAAATATGAATAACTTTATCAATAATTTATATAACAAACTACCAATTAAATTGTATGGTAAACAATTTAGGAAAACCACACTTTGAGACAGCTATATGGTACAGTAGAGAAAGCACTGGATCTGGTGTCAGGAAGACCCAAGGTCAAATCCTACTTCAGACTTTTGCTACATGTATGACCCTGTGGTGTCACTTAATCTGTTTCTTCAGCTGCAAAATGAACATAATAACAGCACCTACCTCCCAGAGTTGTTATGAGGATCAAATTAGATAATATTTGTAAAGCACTTACAGTGCCTGGTATATAGTAGGTAACTAATAGATGCTGCTTCCTTCCTTCTTCTTAAAGTTAAAACTATAAAAAAACTCAACTGAGTCTCCAGTTACCAATTTGTGACTAGAATGGGACTGACTGGCTTATGAGTTCCCTACACTTGAGATTAGAATATGTCCATCTTCATTAGAGGGCAGTGCTGATTGATTTAGAGAGACACATGACTTTCAGCTGGGCAGAGAAAGAACCTTGTCAAAGTCTAGTATGAAACAAATTTATTGGAACCTCTGCAACTGAGGTTGATGGTTTGTTCTCAGAGGGTATTGTGTGCACATTTTGATTAATGAAATTTGGTTGCATGAATTGAGAAGTATAAGTCTAATGAGTTTTTCAATTGCACTAGTTAGCATATGTATAGGTAAATCAGTTTAATAAGGATGGGACACTATTAACGGCAACTCATGAAGGAGATATAAAGGACACGCTGGCCAAGAACTGATTTCCAATATTTCCTTTTAGACTCACAAGTCACTGACCAGGGATAGAATTAAATTTCTTAGCAAATTGCACTTCCAACCACAGGGGTAAGGTGAACATCTTCTGCTAAGACTTTCTCTCTTCTCCAGGGAGAGCAGGATAATGAAAACAGTAAGTAAAGGCCAAACAAGGATTTGTTTAACAGTAGGCCAACTGATCTACTAGCCAAGTGCATATGATTCTTGCCACATTCTCTAACCAATATGAAGATTTTTTAAGGATGGAGAAGATAGTGTAAAAACCAGAGCCTATGACAGAACTTAACTAGGTCAAATTTTTTTAAGATTTTGCTCCGAAACCAAAAAAAAAAAAAAAAAAAAAATAGATGCTTCCTGGCTATTAAGGTTGTATCAATCAGGTGGTAAAGTTGCCTATCTTGATTCTGCCAAATCTTGAAGCCTTAGGGATAGCTAGTAAGGAGAGAGGCTTGTTTAAACTATTAAAACTCAGGCAGCATAAGGTAGAATATTATCATAAAATATTCTCCTGCACTAGATTTTCCATGCTTGAAGAGTGCAATTACCCAGTCCATACCAATGAAAGTACATCAATTGTCATTGAAAAAAACATGGTAGAATTGGTATCTGTGCATTTGAATGAAGACATAGAAAGACCCAAATCATACAAATGAAGGATTATGGATTTAAGCAGGTCAGAATAATGACAAAACTGACTTTCTCTAACTTTCAGGGGAGGCATAGATTGTGGAGTCTGTTGTGATTGCCTTAAGACTATGCAAGGATGTGAGCACCAGGACAAAATATTCATAGAAACCCTACCAGGTACATACATACAAGTAAATATAAAGGGCAAAATGATAGGAATCAAGGCAATTTTAGGAATTGTGGACAAGGCAGAACAATTCACATAATGAACAAGGCCCTACTTGAGTATAGGTGTGGTTCAACCTAAGAGAGGAATAGCTTCTGCAACTAGTCATGACAAAGCATCAGAATAGATAAGGAACAGTAGGAATTTTCCACCCCCTAGATTTCTAAGTCAATCAAAATGAAGCTAGCATCAGAGCTCTGATAAAGAAGTGTAATTTTCCTGTGGAGATTCACCAGTTCCCTTGCTAGGTTCCAAAAGGGGGAGAGTTGCCCCATCTGGGATTCATAATTAGGTAAAATATGAGTTGAGAATGCTCTTAGATATAGGTTCTCAATCACTATAATACAAAACTCAGTAACGGAAAATGAGAAATAGCCACAAAACCATGTTGGCTTAGAGACTCTACAAATCTAGATTGAAAAGCATTTAGAAAGCTAAAAAAATCACAAATTGGTCTGAGGTCACCTACAGAATTGTCATTAATCCAGGCTCAGAAGAAACAATAACTAGAATGGATTATTGAGTATCATTTTGTCTTATGGAAGAAATCAAAATGTAATGTCCAATTCTTAATAGGGAAGCATCATTCAGTGGTACCCAGTAGTATTTACCCACCACAAAATGAGTTGTAAATACCCCCAGTACAGAATCAAAGGTGGGTAAAAATAAATCACTGCAATTTTAAAGGATCTAGAACAAGAAGGAGTTAATTAGGAAAACAACTAGTCCATAGAAGTCTCTAGCTTGACCAGTGAAAAAGGTGAATGGTGAGTGGGGCTTTAGAGTAGACTATAGAAAATTTAATTCTTAGATTAAGTCTATTAAGGTAATCCTTCAAAATATTTTAGAAATGATTGATGACATTAAAGGATGCAAAGGACATTGGGTTTGGGTTATTGATTTAAGTGACATACTTTTTGCTTTTTGCTACTACTGAATGAAGAAAGCCAGAACAATTTGCCTTCACAGGATAGGAGCACGGTATATATTCTTGTAATGGCAAGTAAAGTAGGAACTTTAGCTGTGTTGGGTTTAGCATAATCAAGCGCCTCTGATTAAATCTTTCCTTAGATTGAACTAATCAAGAGTCTTTAACTAGAAACAGCATATGCACTTGTATTGTTAATTATTTTAATGTGATTGAAGAAGATCTTCCTCATCCATTAATAGGCCTGCCCGTTAAAGGGAATTTGATTAAGGAAGATTTGGTTGAAGGCCCAGGGCTTTTGTTAATTTCTAATGGGGCACCTGTTCTCAAGGGTTGCGATGCCCTTGGCTCTGAAAAGGACACATACACACACACACACACACACATATACACACACATATACATGTACATACACATATACATATATATATATATATACTCTGAAGTGAAGTTTTACTTTGGGGCTTAGTATTTGGAAGAAGGTTTGTGTGCCAGATGAGACTCTGGATAGCTGCTAAGGAGGACCCTCCCCTGCTTTGAAAGTTCAGATGTTGGTGCTTTGCTGTCTGGTATCTATGTATGTACAGTCAGACAGGTATCTGTCTGTTGATTTGTAATGTATGCATTGTTTACTGTCAGGTAGTTGGAAGTCCTTTCTGCTGATTTGGATTTCTCTGTATTTTCCATGAAGTTCAGGGTTTTGACTTTCCCCCCTGAACTAAGTGAATGATTAAAGTGATTGATGTCACCTCAAAAGTTTTCCTTTTAGAAAAACAGATCTAAGAACATGTGCAGCAGGTCCTCCTGTGTAAGTTGGGGTCCTTGCTTTTACAATTCTGTGGGGATATGTAATAGCTCAGTTCTGTGCTATAATTTATGTAGATCAGACATGGACAAAACTGATACAAATAATTGTCTGATATAACATTACATAAATGATAAATCAGTTGAGACAGGATAAGCAAAAGTAGAGGAATTTACAGACAGGAATATTGGAGGACTAACTGATAGAAGATGGACAGTTTCTCCACAAAAGGTGAAGAGAGGACAGTCACCAGACAAATTTCTAGAGATGATTTGGATATCAGAAGGATTGTCAATTTCTTGATCAGTTGTAGAAAATAGCTCAATCTTAAAAAAATCTTTATTCCTAAAAGATAAGAAGGAAGCACACAAACTAATGGGATTATTTGGTTTCTGGAGAAATCATATTCTCCATTTTAGGTGTGATGCTAGCACCAATGTATGAAGTTACAAGGAAATCTAGAAACTGGGAATGAATACCTCCCAAAAAAGAGTGTTTTAGTTTTGTAGTAAGAGTGAGGGATGGTTTGTTGTTGTCTTTCATTTTCAAAGAAGACCAAAATGACATCACTATGATAAAGTCAAGTTTCAATGTGTCTGACTGTGGCTGACCAGACCAATACAAACTTGGAATGCTCTATCACAGATTGGACACAGATAGTCCAGGTGAATATTTTGGTTGGATATGCTAGATTTGCACATCCTATTTTTTTTTTTGAGCAGTTTCAATTCTGCTTTGCTCATAGAGAATAGCACCTTTTCTGATGTGGGCACATCATGCTGAGCATTCCTGTGCCAGTGTTTCCCATGTCACACAATCAAATCCCAAGTTCTTGAGGGAGACATTGAGAGTGTCCTTATATCACTTCTTCTGACCACCATGTGATTGCCTGCCCCATGTGAGTACTCCATAAAAATTGTCTTTTTGACAAACGTATATTTTGCATTCAAACAGTGTGCCAGCCCATCAGAGTTGTGCTCTCTGAAGCATAGTTTGAATGGTTGGCAATTTAATTCAAGTAAGGACCTCAGTGTCATCTACCTTGTCCTGCCAGGTGATCTTCAGAATCTTCCTAAGACAGTTTAAATGGAAGCGATTCAATTTCCTGGTATGGCACTGGTAGACTGTCCCTGATTCACAGGCATGCAACAATGAGGTCAACACAATGACTCTGTAGACCTTCAGGTTGGTAGTCAGCCCAATACCTCTTCTCTCCCATACTTTCCTTTGGAGCCTCTCAAACACTGAGCTAGCTCTGACAATGTGCATGTCAACCTCAATGTACATCCCTGGAAAATACACTATCAAGGTAAGTGAACTTATCCAAAGCATTCAGAACTTCTCCATTTGCTGTAACTGATGGTTCCACCTATGGATGGTGTGATGGTGGCTGGCTTCATCACTTGCCTGTTGGCACAGGACTTTGAGATAGGTATAACAGAAAAATGGTGTGAGTGATGCCTTTTGATTCGTGCATAAATTGAATTTAAGTGAGGCAGAGTTGCACAAAGTCATCAGCCTTATTCTCTCCTCCAGAGTCATCATAGTCCAGTGGCAGGACAGAATCAAAATGACTGGTGATGTCTCAGTATGCAGTGGATGACCTTGGCATCTTCGATGTCTAACTAAGCTCTAAGCTCTCCACATCACCTGCTTCAGTTGCCTTCATGGCCCTTGAAAAAAATTGTTATCTGCCCATCCCACCAGAGGAAATCTTCACATGCTTGGGGTAGATACCCCTTAACTCACCAATGGGTTTGAGACCTCTTGGTTACCCTCAGTCTGATTTAGCCTATCTGCCAAAATGGTTTACCGGGGTGTGGCCATGGCACACACCACAGCTTTTTGGAGTCACAGGTAAAGAGTTGGGTGGAACAGATGGACACCAAGGTGGAAAGCAGCCCTGAAAAAGGCTAAGCATCCATCACACCAGAGGTACAAGTCCTCCCTGAACACATCTTACACCTCAGACAGAATGAAGGATAGTCAGGACACAGACCACATGCTCCATTGGTATCCACACAATGTTAAAAGAATTCAAGGAATCTCTCCAGCACATTGGGTTGACTCTGTATGATGGATTTATGATAGGATGTAAACAGCAATTACAGGATGGGCAGATATGGATGGTTTACAATGTTTCTTTGGAGAAAATAACCACATCAAGGAAATTATAGATCTGTTGGATTATTCCTTGATAATGATAAATAGATGAGTTGTTACTACTATGCCTCAAAATTACCTAATCTTTTTGCAAGGTTGTTGCTGCAGTGTACAGAAAGTATATGGTGTTAGGTATGCAGTATATTTGCAAACAGAAGGAAGAGGAATGGAGAATATACAAAAACTAATGTTTTCTTGCTTCCAAAACCATAATGTACAAGAGGGTAAATGTTGTTATATCACAGGGGATAAATCTGAGAACTTCCTTCAACTAGAGAAACCCTAAAGTATTTTTTTCCAATAGAGAATGTGTCAGAATCGTTGCCCTTGTTTTTCTCTAAAGTTCTCCGTTATTCATTGAATTATCAGAACACTTTAAATACTCAAAATACTCAAATCTAGAGGTATCAGATGCAAAACTCCCCAGTGTAGCCCAAGGCAGATTAAAACGTAATTGGAAAATGTTTAAGGACATAATAATACAACATGGATGGTGATAACTTGTGATTTTCTAAGTCAAGATGGACTTACAGGAATCCATTTCTATTTGGAGGAGCTTGCAGCAGTGCTCAGAAGCACAAATTTTGAAACTCTCCCATATTTGAAAGCATTATGAAGCATGCTTAACAGATTTGACATGCACATTTTGAAAAATATGTCCATTCTGGTTTGAGATTGGGCTAGGTGTCTTTGGAGCAGAGAGAAACTAAAGTACTTAGCTTGCTAACCATACAGACTTCTCTTTTCTGACCTGATCAAGTTCATATTAATCTATAGATCCAAATAGTCTGATTATCAACTGCCAGAAAGTATTTTGCCTTCTTTTGTCCCTCTCCCCCTCCCCACTTCACCCCTACATTTGGAAAATATTTGCAAAAAATAAAATAATTCTTAGTAAATAAATAAGTCCCTTATCAAAAGGAAAGCATCTTCACTAAGTGGGTTACTAGGCACATTTGCTAAAAGAGATTTATTGTTTAACACAATTTATAGAATCATATAGGTAGACAGGACTTATGAAATAAGCTAATCCACCCACTTCTTTTATAAATAAGAAAACTGAATACCAAAGATGCTATTATATTTATAGGAAAAGGCTCATGGTATAGTAGAAGGAATATCAGATTGGGATTTTGAAGACCTAGGTTTAAGTCTTCAGTCTGCCATTAGTTTTGTGACTCATGGCCAAGTCATGTCTCTGACATTCAGTTTACTCATTTGTAACTAGATGACCTATAAGGCCTTTCCAAACTCTAACACCATGATTCCAAATAAGTAGTGTTTAGAGTATGCTCTATTGAATGGGATATAACCTATCATAAATGAAAGTCTAACATATTGACATTGGTATTTGAGCTGGTATGTCTGGGAGAGCAAAGTTCAAATCCAGCTTCAGATGCTTATTGTGTGACTTTAAACACTACTTGCCTCAGTTTCCTCATCTGTGAAATGGGGTTAATAATAGTATCTAAGTCCCAGGATAAGTGAGGATCAAATGAGATAACAATTGTAAAGTATTTAGCACATACATACTATGCAAATGTTAGCTATTTAATCATAAGCTTTGAGTGATTGGTATTCTATTCTTAAGGTGTGAAAAAATAATTGAGGACTGACCATTAAGCATATTAACACATAAAGCCTAAAAGAGAAATGGTTTATGTAAGTTACAGCTCTCATTTTTGCTTCTTTTGCCTAAATTTTTCTCATTCCTTTAACATGTATGTATGATATATGGGGTGGTCAGAATACACTAGGTGTGAGAGCTTGCAGAGCCCTTTTCAGGACTCTTCATCCACCTTTGGTGTTCACCTGTCACCTAACTCTCACCTGTGCCTCCAAGAAGCTTTAATATGCACAGCGGTCACACCCTGGTAAAATCATCTCAGCAGACCTGCTAAACCAGGTTGTGGGTAACCAGATAGTCCTCAAACCTGTCAGTGAGTTAGAGGAATGTCTCCCCCAAGCATGTGAAGACCTGGTAGAATGCACAGATGAGAGCAACCGGCCATGAAGGTGACTGAAACAGGTATTGTGGAGTGCTTAGAGATTGGCCAGACATCAAAGATGCCAAGGTCATCCACTATATCCCGGGCCATCACCAATCATCTTGACATTTGTTTTGACACTGGAGTTTGGTGTTGTTGGAAGACAGAGCGTGGCTGATGACTTTGCATATCTCTGCCTCACTTAAATCCAATTCATACACAAGTCAAAACCTAACCCCAACATCGTGAAGTCATTAGCCCTCTTTGAAAACAAAGGATGAATCACAAGGTCGCTGTGTAACGTACTATGTATGCCTCTAAATCCAAGTCCCTCAGACCCCTACTTTAGGCTATAAATTATCTATGAAGAAGATTTCATGATTTAATCCCAGTGGACCAGACTAAAGGAGGATAATGAGAAAGTTTACGTGCTAGTAGTTCTGTGGACTAAAAAGTGACTGGTTCATAGATTAGATATACTATTACGGAAAAGGTAACCCTGTAAGTATATCACACCACTCCTGAAACCAAAGGCTTGATCCATAGTACATCACTGACACTATGAATACTGTGCATACCTATACTATCATGAGCAAAACTTCCCCAAGAAACATGTTGGAACAAACACCATGCAGTAAGTACTTAAGTGGAAATGATAGTTACAATAACTGACAGCACCAGTGTTGGGGAAAAAGAAAAGAGTCAACTATATGAAGAGATAGCCTCCTATACTGTTGATATGTCAACTAAATTCCCAGAAAGGGACATCGCCAGAGTATTGCTGAGTAGTCCCCTATTTAGAAAGAGCTGACAGACAAAATCAGCACATGATTCACTGATGGGAGTACTATTCTCATGCTTCAGAGCATGAAGTGGTGCACATCATTCCCCGTCTGTCCATCAGTGACCAAATGGTCTAAAAAGGGAATGGAAAATCAGACAAAAAAAGACAACATGGTCATTTGTCACTAAGGCCTCTAGGGAAATCCTTGGTAAGTGAAGCAATAACAACTGGACAGTGAATAGCAGTGTGGTGTGGGGCAAGAAGTTACGGGAAGACATAGCTTATGCAAATGTGCAGGTGAAGGTTGGCTACATCTCAGCTCATACTGAATGGAAACCACATGAAACAAAATGCAGGGAGATGGTGGATCACATTAGCAAACTAAGGGAGACAAAGGTAAAGGGGGATTGTGAGGGTAATAGAATCAGAGTGCAATGAATTTAAGAGAAAATTGGATATTTAGACATTTGGACCACCAAATCTTGGATAGAATATAAAGTGAGACTAAGTACAAGGGAAATAATGAGATCTATAAAACTATTCTGCTCCATTTTCCAAAATACTAGACCATTACTTGAACCACTACCTGGATTCATCACCAAAGGCTGGTCACAAAATCTATTGCTTAAATGTAATTTGCAGGTGCACAGGATTGGGCTTTATTCATCCCTGTAAATGAGGAGATACTGATTCTACTAGTGTTTGTTGATTGGCTATTACATTTGACCTGTGAGAATACAGAGTGAACAGCAATCATACTTCACTCCACCACTATGTTAAAAACTGGGCTGAAACCCAAGAAATTACACGAAATTTTCACCTAGTTTATAATTCCAAAGCTCCAGTAATGATGGAAAGATTTAATTGAAATTCTTAAAACACAAGAACTCTTAGGGGAGGTAAAGGTCACTGATCAGAAATCAGTGAATAGAACAGCAATAAACCAACTGAATAATGGATCTAGGAGCAACCTTCCTGCACCAGTAAATGGGTTTAAAATTACAACTCCATCCTCTGTTGATATGAGGAAGTGTACAGAAGCCCAGCTGTAGCTAGGTGGTGCAGTGGATAGAGTGCCAGACCTGAAGTCAGAAGTACCCGAATTCAAATTTGGCCTCAGAAACTTATTGGTGTGTGACCCTGGGAAAGTAGCTTCATCACGTTTACCTCAGTTTCCTCATCTGTAAAATGAGCTGGAGAAGGAAATGGAAAAACACTCTAGTATCTTTATCTAGAAAACCCCAAATAGGGTCATGGAGAGTCAGACGACTAAAATGACTCAACAACAAAGAAGCCTTATTATATTAGCCATTCTGCTCTTCTCTCATCTAAGTTACAGTATTAGAGATTTTAGATTAGTTAGTAAGAGGTTATGCAACCTTCCAACATCTTTCCAAGTCAAGGCTTGAAACAAGGTCTTTCTGATTCAGAGCTGACTCTCATCTACTACCACCTCTTGATAATGTCACAAAGTCATAAAAAAGTGAAAATATTAAAGAATTGACCATTTATAAAAGTAGTCAATCCAACATCTTCTTCTCCTTTCCACTACTACCCTACCTTCATATTAATGGCTCATCCCTACCATCCAAGAAGTCAGTGCCTTTGTCAGTCAATGACTGTCCATAAGTCATTCAAAAGAGATTGATGTCAGTATCAAAGGATTCAGAGAAGCCCTTGGGAAGCCCATGAACTTCTACCATATTTATGCAACAATTGAAACTAAGAGAAAAAATTAAAATAAAAAAATAAAGACAAGGTAAGTTCTGCTGCACTATTATATGATCAGAATGATTTTCTGGCTTATGAATTGGCCTAGTCGAAGACATGAAAGCAATGGATGAAACTCTGTCTTCAGAAAACAAGAACACCTGGGTCAGTCTGCATTGAACATAGCTTGAATGGAGGGAAATAAAGTGAACTAAGTCTGCAAAAGTTTATGCTTCATTCTGGAGGCCACAAGGACTATAGAAAGTTTTGGAGTTAAGATATAATATAGTAAAACCTGTGCCTTAGAAAGATTCTTTTGGGGAGGAGAAGTGTGGATGGTGACTTGCACACTCACTTAAAACAAAGTCAAGTGCAAGTCATGTCATCATTTCTCTGATGGCATGATCTTCCTTGGCAATGAAGGATGAACACAATTCTCCCGTAAAATACCTGTAAAGAATGATTCTCAAAAAATTCTAGAGCAGGAGAAGCTACAGAACGGCAGAATGGAGGAGATTTCCAGCCCAGAGTGATATGGAAGGCCGACAGGAAAGGTGTGTCATATCAGATCCAGAAAAAAAACTGACCTGGAAAATCCAGGGAAGACAGTTTAAAAATTATGGGGCTGCCTGAAAGTCATGATCAACAAAAGTACCTAGACATCATCTTTCATGAAATTACCAAGGGAAACTGCCCTGGTGTTCTAGAACCAGAGGATAAAATAAATATTGAAAGAATCCACCACTCACCTCCTGAAAGAGATCTAAAAAGAAAAACTCCTGGGAATATTGTAGCCATATTTCAGTCTACCAGGTCAAGGAGAAGTATTGCAAACAGCCAGAAAGGAACAATTCGAGTATTGTGGAAATACAATGAGGATAACACAAGATCTAGCAGCTTCTACATTAAGGGCTTAGAATATGATATTCCAGAAGTCAAAGGAACTAGGATTAAAATCAAGAATCACCTACCCATCAAAACTGAGTATAATATTTCAGGGGAAAAAATGGCCATTCAATGAAATATAGGACTTTCAAGCATTCTTGATGAAAAGACCAGAGCTGAAAAGAAAATTTGAGTTTCAAATAAAGGAATCAAGAGAAGCATGAAAAGACAAACAGAAAAGAGAAATCACAAGGAAACTACTGAATTTGAACTGTTTACATTCCTACATGGAAAGATAATATTTGTAACTCTTGAAGGTTTTCTAAGCATCTGGATAGTTGGAGGGATTATACACACAATACACACATATGTCTATCCATGTATCTCTCTCTCTCTCTCTCTTTCTCTCTCTCTCTCTCTCTATATATATATATATCTATATCTATATATATATATATATATATATATATATATATAGACAGAGAGCACAGGGTGAGTCAAATAAGAGGGATGATATCTAAAAAAATAAAAGTAAGGTGTGAGAGAGGAATATATTGGCAGGTGAAAGGGAGAAATGGAATGGGACAAATAATCTTTCATAGAAGAGGCAAGAAAAGGTTTCTCCAGTGGAGGGGAAAAGGAAGAGGTGACAGGGAAAAAGTGAAGCTTACTCTCATCACATATGGCTCAAGGAAGGAATAGCATGTACAATGAATTTGGTATGAAAATCTATCTTACACTACAGGAAAGTAGGCAAGAAGGGGATAAGCAGGCTGGGGGAGATGATGGAATAGAGGTCAAATGGGAGGAGGGAGTAAATAGAAATAAACAGTCTTGGGGAGGGACAAGGCCATAAGAAAGAATAGAAGAAATTGGCGACAGGATAGGATGGAGGGAAATATAGTTAATCTTACACAGCATGAATATTATGGAAGTCATTGGCAAAACTACACATACATAGCCTATCTTGAATTGCTTGCCTTCTCAGTGGGAATGGGTGGGGAGGGAGGAAAGAAGAGAAGTTGGAATTCAAAGTTTTAGGAACAAATGTTGAGAATTGCTTTTGCATACAACTGGGAAATAAGAAGTACAGGTAATGGGGTATAGAAACTTATCTTGCCCTACAGGAAAAGAGAGAAGATGGAGATAAGGGAAGGGGGGAGTGTTAGAAGGGAGGGCAGAGTGGTGGAAGGGGTAATCAGAATACACTGCGTTTTGGGGTGGGGGGAGGGGAGAGATGAGGAGAAAACTTGGAACTCAAAATTTTGCGAAAATGAATGTTGAAAACTTAAACAAATAAATAAAAATAAAATGATATGAGTTCAAAAAATAATTGTTTTTCTTCTGCCTTCATTAAAAAAAAAAGAAAGGTTCTTTTGATGGCTGCAATGGAGGCTGGAGAGACAAAGTAAGAACACAAAAGTGAGAGCACAAATAGGAGGCTGTTATGATAGTTCACTTGAGAATGTAAAAGAACCTGATCTGAGGTTGTGGCTGGAAGTAGAGGGAAAGAGGACTGATGAGGGATGTGTTTGTGGAGGGAGAATTGGCACGATTTGGCAACCTATTGGGGAAAGGGATGGGGCAAATGAAGGAATATACTTCAAACCATTTATAGCAGGACTTTTTTAAAGCTAGGAATTGGGGGGTAAAAAAAGTAGATTCCCACCTAGTGGAGAATGAGTAAATAAATTGTGGTACATGAACAAGGAGAAATAACATGCAGGAAGCAAATTGGAGTTTTGTTGAGGAGACTTAGTCATGCACTGCAGTGATTTGATAAAACAACATGATAGTTTCTGAACCATGGTTGAGCCAGCTAAGTTGTGGAAGCTGCTTCCATCAATGACCAGAAAGAGAAGAGGAGAATGAGATAGTCTTTACCCATTTTCCCTCCAGACCAACCACCATAGGATGACCTTTTGAATTTCGTACAAATTGATTAAGGACTTTAGCTAGGTTTGATAGAGGTCTTCTCACTCGATAAAGGTATAATGATTTAGAGTAGTGACATTAAATTCAAATTGAAATTATTTCTGCAGGATTCATGTGAAAAACATTATTGGGTTTTTAGTTTATGTTGTTAAAACTTAGCAATTACATTTTAATCTGATTACCTCACTGGAGACTGTTGGGAGTCAAATGGACCATCTGAGTCCTTTTGTGCAGAGTATTTGTTTAGTTACTACAAGTACGATGGAATGACTGATTTATTCATTTAAATCATCCCCTTTGCTTGTACTTCCCCCAATCCAGTTCAAAATGTACTGTTCTCAAGAAATGTCCTGTGTTGTGTTTGGAAAAGTCCATGGTTCTCATGATCTCACTAGTTTCACTCTACATTAATTCATACAAGTCCTCTAAGGGTTCTCTAAAACAGTTTCTTTCATCATTTCTTGCACCACAATAGTATTTCATTATCATCATATATGTCAATTTGTGCAACCATTCTTCTATCAATGAGCATACCCTTAGTTTCCAGTTCTTTGCCACTACAAAAAGGTAAATACCTCTGGACATATAGGTTTTTTTTAAACAATCATTTTGTGGTATATGTCTAGTATTTCTATCACTGGGTCAATTTAAAGGCAGAGTTACAAATTGCTTCCAACAATGACTGGACAGACTCACAGATCCATCAATATTACTTTAGCATACTAAACAAACTCCCAAGAAAGGTTTTAGAGGGACCTGTTTTGATATCACCTTTTAAAGTTATCTAAAATGAAAAGAAAATATTATATACAAAGGAAAACACTAAAGGCTCTCCCAAATCTGAAGACTAAAGTAAGAATATCTGCTCTCCCTGCCATTGTTTGATATCATTCTAGAAATACTAGTAATAACAATAAGACAAGAAAAATAAATTAAATGTAAAAAATAGATAAATAGGAAATAAAACTATTTATCTTTGCTTAAAAATCCTAGGGAATCATTAAAGGTTCAAATTGAAAAAAAAAATGATAGCTTTAGCAAAGTTGCAGGTTACAAAGCAAATGCTTCCATATAATAATCAACATTTCATATAACAATGAAAAGAGGCAATAGAAAGGGAAATCTCATTCCCAAAATTGCAAGATGATTAAAATTCATGAGAATTCATGTACCAGAGCCACAAAATAGCTGTGTAGATTCAATTATAAAGTACTTCTTGAAGAAATAAAGAAGAAACACCAAGGTCCTGGCAGTCAGTAGACAACAGTCACCAGAATTTCGTTTGGGGATGAATACAGATTGTGTGGAAGTGCAACCAGTACTGGAAAGGATGGTCAGGAAAGTTGGATTTCACTGGATGCAAGAAGATAGAGGGATTAAGAAAGGAAAAGATTGAAGATGAAAGCTAGTCTGTTACCTATGGAATCAGCATTCCACAGAGCGTGGTGGAAAGAGATGGGGCAGAGTTGGGTTAGATTGAAGGGGATGGGAATGAGGGAGCAGTCAGCAGAGGAAGGGGATCAGGATTTTGGACAATAGCAGCTGGAGGTTCATAATCTCTGGGATGGGAAGACTATGATGGGGTAGAAGTATCTTAATTCTTGAGCAATGAGTTTAGGAAGGATATCATTGCCTGTGGGGATTACTCTGAGGTGAAATTGTCCTAGGTCATCAGGGAACAGAGTATGCCTGGAAAGTGTTGGGGGCCAGTAGAATGAAGGTTGCCCAGGAAGGGACAAGGCAACTGTCATGGAGATGTAGGTGACCAGAGTGTGGAAGGCATTTCAGTGATGTGAGATGATGAAGAGGGAGTTCTCTTCGAATGACCTCCAATTTTATTGAAGTATGACACAAGTTCCTTGGCTAAGCGTAGGGGTAGGGGTTGTCAATGGATGACTGAGGAGAGAATTAAAAAGTTGGGAATAGGCACTGTGGTAAGTGAGAGCATGAATCAATTATGAAGATATAAAGGGATTGCCTTCCTGGAGTGTATGCCTGGTTGGAATTATGCATCACAAGTTCATAGTGCTCTCAGTCAGCATCTTTTATGACTTTGCACATCTCCATGTAGGAAGACATAGGCACAAAGGAGGCAGATGATAGAAGTAACCCAAGGCATAATTGCTGAAAAGACAAGGGGTATAATGTAAAGGACAGGATATAATTGAATTAATTCAACAAAGGGTAGAGATTGGGAAGAAAGTAGGGCATAAGACAGTAGGAAAGGTGGAGTGGTGAAAGGAAACTGAAAGAATTTGGGGGTTCATGAAGTGGGAAGTGAAACACTTGTGGGTGATCACAAGATTCAGGGAATGATGAGATGGAATGGAAAATCATGTCAAAGGAATTGAGAAATCTGAGGACCTGGGAAGCTCAGGGATTTGAAAGAGTAGTCATATATATGTTGACGTACTTTAGAATGAGATCAGGAGGTAGAGTGGGGAGAAAGACTGAAGCAGGCACTGAGCTCATTGAGGGAGGAAGGAAAACATCCTGGGATTTGGTCAGTAATGTTTGACCAATCCAGGATGTGGATTTGGTGACAAGTTGAAAGACCATTAACTACAGTGGCTAGAATGCTGAGCCTGAAGTCAGGAAGACTCTTCTCCTTGAGTTCAAATCCGGCCTGTCAGTTACTAGCTGTGTGACTCTGGGCAGAACACTTTTCCTCGTTTGCCTCAGTTCCTCATCTGTAAAATGAGCTGGAGAAGCAAATGGAAAACCACTCTAGTATCTTTGTCAAGAAAATACCAAATGGGATCATCAGCAATTGGACATGACTAAGTGGACTGAACAACAGCAGCAGAAAATTACAAAATAGGACATTTCTGTGTTTCTGAGCCTGAAAATGACAATGAAAAGCAAGGCGGGTTCTAGGCCTTTACCACAACAATTAGTGAGTTAAGAGGCTTGTGTGAAAGTGCAATCTCTCCTACTAAGGGAGCCCAGGGATATAGTGTCATCAGGAACAAATATGACCTAAGTGACAGGTGAATGAAGAAAGGAGGGGGAAAGGAAATGCTTTACATGGAAGCAAGGTTGATAATATTCCAGCAGTCATTACAGAGAGCATAATGAAAAGTAGGAGTGGAAAGTGGGATTCAGTGATGGCAAGGGGTTAAAATCACCTGGATCAGGAGTCTCTGCGCAGACATATGCTAACATTGAAGAATGAGTGAGTCCAGTAGTACTTGTGGCTGGAGAGGTCTGTTGAGGGAGGTAGGTGATGAGACCTGTCCCTCCTACATTATCCATCCTGGTGAGGAGTTGGTGATGTTGTATTCTGTAAGACCTATAAGGGCCACCTCATTCAGACAAGAGTGGCTGATTCTTCCTATTAGATTCCATCTTGGATCACACTTCTTTGTCCATATGCGAGATCTGCCTCCCTGTTCTGTCCATTAGATTGTTCCTGCCATATCCATAAAAGAAAAGGAAAGGGATAGTAGAATGAATTGTAAAGCACAATCCAATGATATGTAAACTAATAATAGTATTTAGGTAGTGCTTTAAGGTTTGCATAGTAATTTACAAATATTATTTTATTTTATGCTCATAATGACCCTGGGAGGTAGGTGTTACTTTAATGTCCATTTTATAGATGAAGAAAGAGACACAGAGAGACTAAGTCACCTTGCTTTGTATATATTTGTTTGCATGTTGTCTCCCCCATTAGATGGTAAACTCATTACACAAAAACATCCTCCTTTGTAGCTAATGATCTTTAAATCCGTCACCTAATCCATATCCTGGTGGCCCTTACTGGCCAAGCCTCAGGGTATTTTCCTTCCTCCCTCAATGAGCTCAGGTGCCTGCCTCAGTCTTTCTCATCACTCCATCTCCTGCTCTCATTCTAAGTTATTTCAACATATTTATATATGAAATCCTTCAGATCCCCCAACATCCAAGGTCCTAATTTCAATTCCAATGACTTCATCCTCCATTCCATGTTATCACTGAGGGATGGAACTGCCTTTTCATCAGCACAGTGCTTGGCACACAACAGATACTTTTAAAATAGTATCTTATTTTTGCAATTACATGTAAAGACACTTTTCAACGTTCCTTTTTGATAAAATTTTGAGTTCCAAATTTTCTCCCTCCCTCTTCTCCCACCTCCCTAAGATGATAAACAATTTTAATAGGTTATATATGTGCAATCATGTAAGTCTATTTCCATATTAGTTATGTTGTGAAAGAAGAAACAGTTTGCAAAACAATTACAGTTTGCAAAAGGAAAAAAAAACACAACAAATAACGTGAAAAGGGTATGCTTTGATCTTCATTCAGGCTCCATCAGTTCATTTTCTGGATGTGGATAGAACTTTTCTATCCCAAGTCCTTTAGAATTGTCTTGGATCATTGCATAGCTGAGAATAACTAAGTCATTCATAGTTGATCCTCGTACAATATTGTTGTTACTGTATACTCCTGGTTTTGCTCTTGGTTCTGCTCACTTCACTCTGCATCAGTTCATGTAAGTCTTCTCAGGTTTTTCTGAAATCCACCTGTTCATCATTTCTGATAGTACAGTAGTATTCCACATCACAACTTCTTGTTCAGCTATTCCCCATTTGATGTACATTCCCTCAGCTTCAAATTCTTTGCCACCACAAAAGAGTTGCTACAAATGTTTTTACACATGTAGATCCTTTTCTCTTTGTAGGTGCTTGAGAAATGTTTATTTACTTCCTGATTGTGTGATTTTCCCAGTGTCAGCAAAAAACCAGACTCAATTAAAAAAGATAAACAGGGAATCAGAGGAAGAAATGGGGATACAGAGAAGAAAAGTGTGCCTTGAACTGACTGGTTTTGCTGGGTGGTTTTTATGAGTAAAGCATTGACATCTTACACTGAGCCTCAGATACATTAAATGACTCTATGTCTTTTTCTGTTTCCTGAACAGTTAATATTTTTGTAGATAGTCATCCTTTTTATATAGATTGTCATTTTGTTGATATAAAAATGGAAGATCTATTTGCTAATAATTTTCTTTATTTTTTATTCATTGGTTGTGAATTCATCTTTTTCATTTTTATACTGTTCTTTTTTTAATCAAGATAGCTAATGATTTATCAATTTTGGCTTTGTTAATAGCTCTTAGTTTTATTTATTAGTTCAATTTTTTTGTTTTTGTGGGTTTTTTTGTTTTTATTTTCTCAATCTCTTCCATAAATGCAGGATTTCTATTCTAGTGTTTAATTGTGAATTTTAATTTTCTGGTTTTCCAGGGTTTTTTAGTTTCATGCCCAATGCATTAATCAGTTCTTTCTCTCTTTCATTGATTTAAGCCTTTAGGAATAGAAATTTTTCCCATAAGGACTGCTTTGACTACCTCCCCAAAATTTTGGTATGTTGTTTCACTGTTATTTTTTTTAAATAAATCTCTTGATGCTTCCTTGACTCATCTACTCTTAAAGATTGTTAGTCTCCAAGTAACTTGTTTCTTCTGTAGACCTTTATTGAATATCATTTTATTACATTATAGTTCATAAAAGATGCATTTAATATTTCTACTTTTCCTTGCAAGAATCTTATTCCCAACACATTCTATCTTGGATCACATTTTCTTATGAATTTGTTACTCTTTCCTGCCCCTCCCGGTAGATTTTTCCAGTACTACACTATCTTGGTCCAGATTGCCTTGCACTTGGATCTTATCGTAACCCACTGTCTAAATATATTGTTCTGATCACATTATATATTGGATCACATTTACCTATGATTTTGTAATATTCTACTCTCCCCTCCCCCAAGTAGTTTGTTACTTTCAAATTTTCTCTTAGACTATAGCTGTTCCTGTGTCACATCACTCCTCTCTCCACCTCCCTTCTATCACAATCTATGTGGGATCACTTTTCTCATGCCTGTGTTGAATCTCTCCTACCCCAACCTACATAAAATGTGATTGTTGCTATCACATTCAATCCTTGATCATGATTACTTGTACCATAGCTTCTTTATTGACAGCTATCTTATCTCTCTGTTGCCCTCCCCAGTAAATTGTTCCTATCTCATTCCATCTTAGGTCATCTTGAGTATCACTTCTTTGTTCACCAGTCATATGGAGTTCCATCCCACTCCCCACCCCCACATCCAGTAGAATATTCCTGTACCATTCTGTCTTGGATTACATTTCCTTGTGCATGTGTCATAAATTCCCTTCCCCCCCCCAGCAGATTGTTCATGTCAAATTTTAAATGTCATCTCTTCCCCCCTCCCAGTCAATAAATTATTCCTGTCACATTCTATCTTGGATCATGTTTCCTTATACAAATGTACAAATGTATGTCCACTAATTGGAAAAGGGTCAATCTAATTTATTCTTCCTGTCACACCTCTTTGAGTAAGTCATATCACTTCTCCCTCTCCCTCCCCAAAACACAAAAATGGAGCCCACCCAGAAGATTGTTGCTTTACTATTCTTTCTTGGATTTCATTTATTTGAGCATATGGCCTACATTTCCCTTCTCCACAAACAAATCCAGTAGATTATTCCTGTAATGTTCTATCTTGGATCCCACTTTCTTGTGGACATGTCACATGCACATGTCACCCCTTCAACCACCCCCACCTAGTAGATGCTCTTGTCACACTCTATTTTGGACTAGAATTGCTCGTGCACCTGTCACATCTACCCACACCCAGGAGTTTTTCCAGGCACATTCTATTTTGGATCAGAATTCCTTGTGCAAGTGCCCCACCTCCCCCTGCCCCAGTAGATTTTCCCTGTCACATTCTGTCTTGGATCAGACCTCCCTGTTTGTGGGTAATTGCTCCTCTACCCCACCCCACAGACACAAGCACACATGCACACACGAATGTACTCATGCACGTATACACAGTAGATTATTTCACATTCAGTTTCAATTCACACTTCCTTATGAATGGGTAATACCTACAGCCACCCCTTGTATATTGTTTCTATCACATTCTGTCTTGAATCACACTTCTATATTCATGTATCACACTTTCCACCCCCTAGATTTTTCCTGTCACATTATTTCTAGAATCAAACTTCCCTGTGTGTCATATCATCCTGCCCCCCTCCCCATGTGTATTACTCCTCTTACATTCTGTCTTAGATCAGACGGCCTTGTTCATGTTTCATATGTCCCTCCACACACTTTATTGCCCCGCCCCCCCGTACACACCCTCAGTTGATTGTTCCCATCACACTCTATTTTGGATCACATTTCCTTGGGCTCCTCTCATGTCTGCCCCATCCCTCGCCTAATAGATGTTCCCGTCACATTCTATTTTGGATCAGACTTCTTTGTACAGGTGTCTTATCTCCCCCACCCCCAACTAGTAAGATGTTGCTATCATTTTATATCTCAAATCAGACTTCCTTGTTCACATGTTACATGTCCAGTCCACTGCCCCACTTACATATCAAGTCAAAAGTTCTATACTATCACTACAAACTATTTTGGATCTCCTTGCTTATGAAAATATCATATCTTCCCCTTTCACAAACACAGAGTAGACTGTCCCTGTTAGATTTTTCTCTCAGTTCTTGCTTCCTTATGCATGGGTCATAAATCACCCTTACATCCCTGGGACCAGAGGCTATTCCTGTGACATTCAAACTTGTTTCCCAATTTATGGGCCCTGTTATACCTAATCCCCTTCCTTGGTCCCCAGTAGATGATTACTTTCAAATTCTATGTCATATTCTCCCTCCAACTCAGTAGATTTTTACTATGAAGTTATCTGTTGGATGACAATTCCTTGAGCCTGTGTAATATCTACCTTTCACGCTCAAGTCCTAGGATGTTGTTGCTATATTATTCTATCAGGGATCACACTTCCTAATTCTTGGGTAATATATCTCTCTTTCCCACCCTGAACACATTGATTTTAATACTGTTCTTTCCTGGATCACAATCTGTGTGCACGTATCATACCCCCCTTCTCTTCCCCTCAAATAGAGTGTACCTATAAAATTCAATCTTGGATAAGCCTTCCTTATGCATGTATAATATGTTGCCTCAGCCCCAATGAAATTTTTTACGATTACATGACATCCCTATTCTTACTTGTATATGTGTAATATTTACTCTGTTTCTCGACTCATCTCCCCAGTAGATTTTCCTCTTACTTGAATCTAGACCTGCTGAAGCATGCATAGTATGTTCTCTCCATCCCCTCCCAAAAAGAGCAGCAAGTTGATGGTTACTATTATATTTTATCTTGGAATAAATAACTTTGTGCACATGTACTATTTCCCATCACCCCTAGAGTAGCTCATCCCTATTACATTCCACCTTTAATCAGACATACTGGTGCATGACTAAGAGCTCTTATCATCATCACAATTTCAAATTAGAGTTTTTCCTATGGCATTCTGTCTTACATCAAACTTACTTGTACATGTATAACCTGTCCCTTCTCCCTCACCAATGAGATTCTTCTTATGACATTCTCTCTTGCATCATACTTCCTTGTTCATGTGTTATATTAACCATCCTATCTGTTGCACATAACTTGTTCCTATTATACTCCCATCTTGGATCTGACTTCCTGATCCATGTGTAAAATTTCCCTTCCCCTCCCAAGAAGGATATGCTACATTAGATTCAACTTGCTGGACAACTCTAAAATCACCACTTCCCCTCAAGCAAATTGTTTCTATGTATTCTATCTTGGATCCGACTTCTTTATACTTGTGTGTACTTCCCCTACTCGAGTGAATTGTTTCTATTATATTCTCTCCCCATGCATATGTAATAACGCCCCCCACCACTCCTCACATGTAGATTATTCCTCATATATTCTATTTAGGATCAGACTTACTTATGCATGTTTAATATCTCTACCTCCCCACCTCCAACAAGGAATATTGCTACTACATTTTACCTTGGATCACACTCACTTGCGCATGTGTAAAATCTCCCCTCATCTCTTCCCCCAGCTATTCTTATTCCATTCCACCTTGGATCAGAATGACTCACACATTTTTCATATCTCAGCTCCCTCCCTTCTGGTTGATTGTTTGTATCACATTCCGTCTTGGTTCAGATTTATTTGTACATGTGGAATACCTCCTTATTACATTCTGTCTTGGATCAGAGTTCCATGTGAATGTGTAAAATTTCTTTTCCTTCTCTCTCAAGTGAATTACTCCTGTTTTGTGTTGTATTCGACTTATTTTGCATGTTTAATATCTCTCCACTGTCCTTCAATAGATTGTTATTGTTACATTTACTCTCGAATTATACTTCCTTGTGCATGGATAATATCACACCGATCCCCTCCAAAGTTATTCCTCTCATGTTCCATTTATTTATTTATTTTTATTTTTTTGAAAAAATGACTATATTTTAAAACAAGAAAATGTGAGAAAAGTGGCATTGTTTTACATACTTTTGTGAATTCTCTTTACTGTTTGGATTAATAGAAGATAACTGAAATCTCATATCTGCTTCTGCAATCAATCTGTTGCAATATGTTATTTTGGTTGATATATATGAAGAAAATTTGGATTTCATGTTCCATTTAAGATCAAAATTCCTTCTGCATGTCTCCTATCACTCCCTCCCTAATATATTGTTCCTATCACAGTTTACCTTGGTTCACATTTCCTTGTACATGTGCCCTCCCTCTCTCACCCCTCATCCACAGAAGAATTTTCCCATCACATCTTACCTTGGATCACATTTTGAGCCTATGTCATACTTCTTCTCACCCAGTAGATTGTTACTATCAAATTCTATTTTTGTTTTGTGGTCATTTTCCCCATTGTGCTTCCAGAGTTTTGCTGAAATCTACCATAACACTTAAGGCTGACCAGATAGGCACACTAATACATTGTTGGTGGAGCTGTGAAAGGGTACAAACATCAAATTCTATCTTTGATCACAACTAGAAAGAGTGTGTGTGTGTGTGTGTGTGTGTGTACATATACAGATAGTAGAGAGAGCTGAGAGAAGCAGACATGAAGAGAGGCAGCATGGAGAAGAAGAGAGCTGAGAAGAAGACCTCTGGTAGCAGAGAGGAAGACCTCTGATAGCCAGGAGGAAACATTGTCTGTTGATCTATGTTGATTTCTCAGACAGAAGTCCTGTCTGTTGGTCTTTATAATGAATGGAGATAATGGTGCTGGTGGTGTATGCTAGTATTGTTGTTGCCCTGCTGAGCTTTCTTTTTCCACAGATAGAAGCTGAAAAGTGGAGCAGTTCCCATGAGCTGAGTCCCCAGGAGCAGATAGCTGCCTATATATGAATTCAGGCAGGAGTCAGGAGTGGTCAGACCACAAAGGAAGAGCCACGGGACTTGGAAGCCAACCTCTAGCTAAAATGAAAGAGAACTTTAACTGGACACTTGATATTGATTGAATGATATACTTTACTTAAGGACTATAGTTATGAGATGTGTTCTTGCCCAAGAAGACCATGCCATCAGGGAAATAATGACATGACTTGCACTTGACTTTGTTTTGTTTTGTTTTGAGTAAGGGAGGATTATGCAGGTCAGCTGCCTCACTTCTCCTCCAGAGCCATCTGAATTCAGTGACCAGACATTCATCAAGATGACTGGAGATGACCCAGGATGAGGCATTTGGGGTTAAATGACTTGCCCAAAGTCACACAGCTAGTGAGTGTCAAGTGTCTGAGGTGAGATTTGAACTTAGGTCTTACTGACTCCTGCACTTGGTGCTCTATCCACTGTACCGCCTAGCTGCCCTGGTATTGTTATGAGATATATACTGATTGAATGATGTGCTTTACTTAAGGATGTTGCTATGGATGTCATGATTTACTTTACTGAACAACGTTTAATTTGTTGCTGAATAAGTAGAGTTCATTATACTATTCCATTAGACCTTTGAAATCATTCACAGCAGCAGTCCTCAGGTGTGCTGCTGTGATTGGCTTTACATCTCCTGAATGGTTACATCAGTTTACAACTCCACCAACAATGCATTAGTGTTCCAATATTCCCAGATCTTCTCATTTTCCTGGCTTGTTGTGCTAGCCAATCTAATAGGTATGATGTAGTACCTCAGAGTTGTTTTGATTTGCATTTCTCTAATCAATAGTAATTTAGAGCATTTTTTTCATGTGACTATTGATAGCTTTAATCTCTTCCTCTGAAAACTGCCTGTTCATATTATTTGACTATTTATCAATTGGTGAATGACTTGTATTCTTATAAATTTGACTCAGTTCTCTACATATTTCATAAATGAAACCTTTATCAGAGACACTGGTTGTAAAAATTATTTTCAAGTTTTCTGCTTCCCTTCTAATCTTGGTTGCATTGACTTTGTTTATGCAAACCCTTTTTAATTTACCATAATCAAAATAAACCTTTTTTTGCACTTCGTAATGTTCTTTATCTCTTGTTTGGTCATAAATTCTCCCATGCTCCCTAAATCTCACAGACTATTCCTTGCTCTCCCAGTTTGCTTTTATTATCTGCCTTTATATCTAAATAATGTACCCATTTTGGCTTTATCTTGGTATAAAGTGTACGATGTTGGTCTATGCTCAGTTTCTGCCATGCTATTTTCCAATTTTCACAGATTTTGTCAAATAGTGTGTTCTTATCCCAGAAACTGGGGTCTACAAACAGTAATCTACAAACAAAAGTAATCTACAAACAGTAGATTGCTATAGTCATTGTCTTGTGTACCTAACCTATTCTACTGTTCCACCACTGTATTTCAATTCACTTCCTTCTTCAGGTGTCATGTCATTCATCATCCAGTGCCCCACCCTGCATTCCCTACACACACACACACATACACACACACACACACACACACACACACCCAGGCACACGCACACACACTATATCCAGTTGTTTGTTCCTGTCACATTTTATTTTGGATCACAATTTCTTGTGCTCCCTCCCCACTCCCCAGCAGATTGCTTCTCTAAAGTCTAAATATTACATCTCCTCTCCCTTCCGTTAAATATTTCTCATGTCCCCTTCTGTCTTGGATCACATGTCCTTTTTAATGTTTACTATCTCCCTCCACTATCCAAGTAGATTGTTCCTATTACAGTCTTCCTTGATTCACATGTCCTTATGCATGGACTATTCCTGTCAAATTCTATCTTGGTTTTTTGTTTTGTTTTGTTTTGTTTTGTTTTTACAGCAGTCAACAAGCATTTTTAAAATAGTATTTTTTCTAATTACATGTATAGTTTTCAGCATTCATTCTTAAATAAAATTTTGATTTCCAAATTTTTTTTCTCTCCCTCCTTCCCTCCCATCCCTCTTCCACCAGACTGCAAGAAATCTGATAGGGGTTATATATGAGCAATCATGTAAACGCATTTCCACATTAGTCTTGTTGTGAAAGAAGAAACAGAACAAAAGGGAAAAGCCATGAAAAAAGAAGTGTCATATTCTATCTTGACTCATGCCTCACATCTTCAGCTCCCCCACCCTTGTTTTTGCCATGTACCACCCCCATGTTCAAGAATTTTGAAATCACCTTATCTGACCAGAATCTATTGACTTTTCACCTCTCCCTCTGCCTTCTCTTACCCTAACCCTACTTTTCATCCCCACCATGACCACCAATCCTTTGACTCCTCAATTCTCTCCCGGGCCATCTCCCCACATTCTCTCCTCTTCTGCCCACCGTGATTGTTTGCTGAAGCAATTCAGATCTATGCTGTCCTCCTCTCATAGTGCCAATCATGCCTTGCTAAGTCTTAGACTTGGATCACTCCCACCTTCATTCATCACCTTCATTCCTATGTATGTGTTCTTGTATGAAGGTGCAGAAAAATCACACAATTCTAATTGGGCCCACTACCAATTTACGTGATACAACCTCACCTGGGGCCTCACTGCTGCTAGGCAAAGCTGCATTATCAATTCACTATCCTACTCTCCTCAGAGGTTTTTATAAACCATCTCATCCCTCTTCAAACTTCCTATGGCTCCCCCTCCTCCACCCACTCCGATGAGAACTTTGCCTCATATTTTACGGAAACATTGAGACCATCATCAATGGTGAAGTCAATTCCTCTCTAGCCGAACTTCCAACTGAAGAAGAGGGTTTTTTAAAACTTTACTTTATGAACTTTTCCCCTTTTTTAATAGTATTTATTTTTCCCCAATTTTTTCTCAATTACATGTCAAGACAAATTTTAGCAATCATTTTTACAAGATTTTGAGTTCCAAATTTTTCTCTCTTCCCTCTTCCTAAAATGGTGGGCCATTTGATATGAAAGTATGCTTTGATGGACATTTAGAGTCTATCAGTTCTTTTATCTGGATGTGGATAACATTTTCCTTTAGGAGTCCTTTGTACTTTTCTTGAATCATTGTGTTGCTGATAAGAGCTGAGTTGCTCACCACACTATATTCCTGATACTGTGGACAGTGTTTCTCTGGTTCTGCTCATTTCACCATACATCAGTTTATTCTAGTCTTTTCAGGTTTTTCTCTGAAATCTGCCTGTTCATCATTTCTTTTTGCATAAAGGTATTCTATTAAATTCATATACCACAGTTTGTTCAGTCATTACCCAATCGATGGGCTTCCCCTCAGTTTCCACTATTTTGCCACCATGAAAAGGACTTCTACAAGTAGTTTTACACATGTTGGTCCTTTCACCCCCCCCCCTCCACCCCAGCCTTTTTATCTCTTTGGGATACAAACATAGTGGTGGTATTACTGGATCACAGTTTTCCTGCCCTTTGGATATAGTTCCCAATTGCTTTCCAGAACAGTTGAATCAGTTCACACCTCCAATAACACTGCGTTAGTGTCTCAATTTTCCTTCATCCTCTCCAACATTTATCATTTTCCTTTTTTGTCATATTAGTCAATCTGATAGGTGTGAAGTGGTCCTTCAGAGTTATTTTAATTTGAATTTCTCTAATCAAAAGTGATTTAGTGCACTTCCTCTCATACCTATAGGTAGCTTTGATACCTGCATCTGAAAACTACCTATTACTACCTATTTGACCATTTATAAATTGGGGAATGACTTGTATTCTTATAAATTTGACTGAGTTCCCTATATATTTGAGAAATGAGGCAATTAACAGAGATACTTGCTGTAAAGATTGTTTCCCAGCTTTCTGCTTTCCTTCTAATCTTGGTTGCATTGATTTTGTTTGTGCAAAAACTTTTTTAATTTAATGTAATCAAAACTATCTATTTTACATTTTGTAATGTTCTCTATCTCTTGTGTGGTCATGAAGCTGTAACTCACTTAACTTTTCCTTTAAGAATTTGGATGCTATATCACTTGGTCTATATATGTTTAGTATTAATATTACTTCATTGCCTATGGTACCTTTTTTAAGTAAACTGTAGTTTCCTTCTGTATCTCTTTTAATTAAGTCTATTTTTGCTTTTGTTTTCTCTGAGATCAGAATTGCTACCCCTGCTTTTTTTTTCTTTTTACTTCAAATGAAGCATAATCGATTCTGCTCCAGTCCCTTACCTTTGCTCTGTGTGTGTCTCTCTGCTTCAAATGTGTTTCTTGTAAAAAACATATTGTAGGATTCTGGTTTTTGATCCATTTTGCTATCCACTTCTGTTTCATGAGAGAGTTCATTCCATTCAGATTCACAGTTATGACTACTGTGTGTATTTCCCTACATCCTATTTTTCCTCCTGTTTGCCCTCTTTCTCCTTTCACCTTTTCCCTCAACAGTGTTTTGCTTCTAACACCTCCCTTGATCTGCCCTCCCTTTAAGTTAATCTGTCAGTTTCCCTTCCCTTTAACTTAATCTCTTCCCTCCTACTTTCATGTTACATAAGATAGATCTCTATATTCAACTGACTGTGTATATTATTCTCTCTTAGAGCCAATACTGATGAAAGTAAGGTTCAAGCAATGCCCATTGCCCATCCTTTCATTTTTCTTGCCACTGTAATAGGCTTTTCACCTCTTCACGTGAAGTAATTTATTTCATCCTGTTTCTCATTTCCTTCTGCACACAGTCCTCTTTCTCATTCCTTAATTATTTTTCAGTTATTCCCTCAAATTCACCTAATATGGTACTCCCTGTCTATGTATATTTCTTCTAGAGGTACTATTAGTTGGTACAGTTTTTAAGAATTACAAGTATCCTCACGTAGGGATGTTGACAAACAGTTCAGCTCCATTGAATCGCTTGTGTTTTCTTTTCCTTTTTACCTTCTTTGGTTTCACTTGGATCTTGATATTGGAGATCTAATTTTTTGTTCAGTTCTGGTCTTCTTATGAAAGCTTGAAATACTATTTCATTGAATGATCATTTTTCTCCTTGAAATAATATGCTTCATTTCACCAGGTAGGTGATTCTTCATTGTAGTTCTAGCTCCTCTGCTTTCTGGAATATCATGCTCCATGGCCTCCAATCCTTTAAGGTTGCAGCTGCTAAGTCCTGTGTGATCCTGATTGCAGCTATATGATATTTGAATTATTTCCTGCTGGCCCTTTGCTGTATTTTTTCTTTGACCTGATAGTTCTGAAATTTGACTATAATGTTCCTTGAAAGCTTTTATTTCAGAATCTCTTTCCTGAGGTGAACTGTGAATTCTTTCCATGCCTATTTTGCCCTCTGATTCCAGGATATCAGGGCAGTTTTCCTAGATAATTTCCTGAAAGATCCTGTCTAGGTCCTGCATTTGATTGTGGCTTTCAGCTAGTCCATCGATTTTGATTGTCTCTCTGGATATATTTCCCAGGTCAGTTGTTTATCCAGGGAGGTGTATTTTATTTTCTTTCTTTTTAAAATTTTTTTTTGAATTTGTTTTATAGAGTCATTAGCTTCCACTTCCCCAATTATAAATTTTAAGGAGTTGTTTTTCTCCATTAGCTTTTGTAGTTCTTTTTCCACTTGGTCAATTGTACTGTTTAAGGAGTCATTTTCTTTTTCCAAACTACTGATTCTTTTTATCATAATTTGCTTGTATTTTTCCCAGTTTTCCTCTTTTTTCTTATCTGATTTTTAAATTTGTCTTTGAGTACTTCCATGACTTCTTTCTGGGTTTGAGACCACTTCCCCTTTTTCTTTTGAGTTTTGCCCATAAGTATTTTTGACATTGTTTTCCTCCCCTGAGTTTGTGTCTTGACCTTCTTCATCACCACAATAACTTTCTATGGTCAGATTCTTCTTTTTATTATTTTTTAATCACCTTTTTTTTGGTCTTTTCTCCTTTCTTTTAAATTTGAGTTTTGGAACCCAAACTTTTGTGAAAATGAATGTAAAAAGTTAAATAAATAAATAAATTTATAAAAAAAAAAGAGGAGGGAGAAGTTCAATAAAACCATTCAATTACTAAATAAATAAATGAATTTGAGTTTTGCTTCTGGGATGGAAGGGGCACTGTCTCTTGTGCCAATGGTTGCAGATGCAGGTTGTTTACCTGGTGCTACACTGATGTTGTCCTGAGGCCCACAAGAGACCCTCTTTCTCTGGTGCTGTGCTGAGGGAGTGTGGTGGGGTGTGGCTGTCACTGCTGAAGGCTGCATGGTTCTGGCAGTTTACCTGATGTTGAGCCAGTATCTTAGTGCATTTCCCTGAGGTTATGCTGACACAGAAGGTGGTCTGGCTTCTGGAGGCTGTCTGTTTGTCTGGGACTATATGGTGTTTCACAGAACTGAAGTTTATCCATTCTTCTGGCTATGCTGAGGCATGTGAGGGGTCCTGGTGTTAGTGTTTACTTCTTTTACTGCACTGAGGTTCAGGATCTCCCACTGGTTTGCTAAGGTGGGGCTTGCTGCTGGCTTGCTGGGACACTTCCTGTCTTGGACTGTGTTCCCCTTTTGCCTGAGTGAGACTGACCTTCCTTGCTAATCTAAGCTTCTTGTGCTAAGAGATTGCTTTACTCCATCTTTTTGCCGACTCTGCTGTTCCAAGATTTGTTTTGGGGAGCTATTTTATGGTTATTTGGAGGCAAATATGGAAGAGTTATGGTGATGTACTGCTTATTCCACCATCTTGGCTCCTGGAAGTGGTTCTACATTAAGAAGAAGAAGAGGTCGTGAAATCTATCTCCTGTGGCAAAGCACCTGGTGTTAATTCTGAGATTTACAAGGCAAGGGGTATACTCCTTATACAAAAGCTGTCTGAAATCATTTGGGTTATGTAGCAAGAGGGGGTTATCCTCAAGGAGTTCAAGGATGCTTCCACTGTCCATCTCTGTAAAAGTGAAGGAAATAGGTTGTCCTGTGACAATCACAGTGAAGACATGGTGGGAGAGGTGTCTTTCTTTGACTCATTACTGTCAAGATTCTTGTCAAAGTCCTCTTCAAGAGGTGACCCTTCATCTGGAAGATGATTATCTACCTGACAGATAGTGTGGCTTTAGAAAGAGCTGAGGAACAATTGATATAGTGTTTGATGCTTGAAAACTCCCAGAGAAATGCCAGGAGCAGATCAGAGGTCTGCACACAACTTTTGTCAAATTAACCAAGGCCTTTAATACTGTCAGTTATGAGGGTTTGTGAAAAATCATGGCAAAATTTGATTGTCCAGAGAAGTTCATAAGTATTGTACATCAGTTCCATGATGACATGAATTCTGTAGCTGTGTTGGTAACCATTAGTAAGTTACTAACCAAAGTTAGTAAGAAAGGTATTAGGTTAACAAACTTTTTTTTTCCTTGAAAAGAGACTACTCTACTGTACAGTAAGTGTATTTACCTCCTAATGTGAAGAAACCCAACCTCATTTTAGCTAGCTTCATATTCTTAAATATTTTTTCTAGGGCTCTGCAATCTAGCTACTCTGCTAGATAGTAGAGAACCAAGTTCTGTAGGATCATGATTGCCTAGTGGCAACTGAGGACAATATTAAGCCTGACCTTCCTGATGGACCCTTGCAGAACACTGATTTGATATTCTTCATGTCTTGTCACTGGGACTCCCCAAGAAATTTAAGATCCTCCTATGCTGACACATGAGAGGTCTATAGTCTGCCTGAAATTTCATGTGTCCATGCAGCTAAATTGATAGCTGAGAATAGCGCTACACTATTAGGAAAAGCCAAGAGGGTGAACATACATACACAGTTAACATGTTTTTGGAAATGAGTTGGAAGACAAGGCAGTACAGAGACCTTCAATAAAATGAAGAATAATTAATGAGAATTCTTTGCTGAGAGCTAGTGATTTATTTAAGCATTTTCAAAACTATGCCAAAAAAAGAGAAGCTCAAAAGTGAAAGGTTGTGGAGGTTTCAATGCTAAAGAATAGGTGGAGAAACTACCCAATGGAGTTATTCCCATTCCTCAATCCTTATATACTTGGATGGCCTTGTTATACTATCAACAGACTCACATTGACCTAAGAGGAATGTTGAAAACCTTGAATGCATATGACTCCTGTCAAAAGGGAAATATTATAAAGGGAGTTTTAGCATGATATTCAGTCTATCAGAAAAAAAATTTCTTTGCAGCCTAACACAAAGGTAAGAACTGCAAGATAGACTAAGGCCTTTGCTTCAAAGTCTCTGGTGGCAAATGAACTTTATTGAATTTAGTTCAGCAACAGGTAAAAGATACTGTCTAGTTCCTGTCCTGTGATGTCAGGTTGGCCTGAGGCTTTCCCAACTTCAAAGTCAGGTATCCAAGCAGTAGTTAAGGTCCTGATAAATTATATTATTCCTACTTTTGGAATACCAGAATATCGAGTCTTTTCATTTCGTAAATACGATTTCATTTTTCCTAATTACTTGTAAATGTAGTTTTCAACATTCATTTTTATAAAATTTTAGTTCCAAATTTTTCACCCTCCCTCCCCCCTCTCCAAGATAGCAAGTAATATGATATGGATTATGCATGTGTAATGATGTTAAACATATTTCCACATTAGTCATGTTGTAAAAGAAGAAGCAGAACAAAAGGGAAAAACCACAAACAACAAAATGCTTTCCAATGCTTCAATATGCATTAAGACTCCATAGTAATAGAACTAAGTCATCGTAGTTTATCATCACACAATGTTGCTATTACTGTATACAATGTTCTCCTGGTTCTGTTCACTCTCAGCATTAGTTCATGTAAATCTTCTCTGATTTGTTTTTTTTTTTCTGAAATCCACCTGCTCATCATTTCTTATAGCACAATAGTATGCCATTACATTCATATACCTCAACTTGTTCAGTCATTCCCCAGTTGATGGTCATTCCTCCAATTTCCAGTTCTTGGCCATCATAAAAAGAGCTACTGTAAATTTCTGTACATATGGGTCCTTTGCTACTTTTTATGATCTCTTTGGGATAGAGACCTATTAGTGGTATTGTTGGATCAAAGGATATACACAGTTTAACTGCACTTTGGGCATAGTTCCAAATTACTTTCCAAAATGAACTCATCAGTTCATAAGTCCACCCACAATGCACAGAAAATCTTGAACTTCATATAATATTTAGAGCTAAGCTCGTTCAAGAATTATGCCAGTGTCTGCAGATTTCTCTGTTCTTTCCACTCCTTACCATCCCCAGACATCAGAATAAGCTAATAATGATTAGAACATTAAAGATTTCTTTACACTGAATACAATAGTCTTTGAAACTAAGTTGGCATAGGGCTATGCCGTGGTCCTGATGAAAAGTCTTACTACACCTTGTAGCAAGCAACATCTCCCACTTTGAGTTAACGTTTGGGATAATCATGAATTTGGAGATGTGACGTTTTCCTCTCTCAGATATTTTTGAGACCAACTGTAATCAAATATGATATTTGAAGGGTTTACTTTCTTCTATAGGAGAAGCATAGTGGTGGGTAAACTGAACCTGGCAAGAGCCACTTGAGGAATGATGCATCAGTACTGATGCAGAGATATTGTTGTTATTTCCTCTTCGTTCTCAAAGAGAACCATGACATCAGGGAAGTGATGATTCCATGACACACAAGCGAATTGGATTTAAGTGAAGGGGGTATTTTGGTACTGATGCAGAGATAGTTTGTATATCAAGGTCGAAACAAATTAGCTCAATATTGGAAAGGACCCTTCCAGGTACTATTGGTTTCAGAGAGATCTATTTGTATACACGCAAGCCATATTAAACCAGCTCCAAATAAAAAAAAAATGGACTAGAACTCCTATTGAAGGAGTAAAGCACAAATGCAACTTGGTGGTGCAGAGGATATAGCACAATCAGGAAGAGCTGAGTTCGAATTTGCCTTGAGACACTTCACTAGCTGTGAGACCCTGGGCAAGTCACTTCACCCTGTTTGTCTCAGTTTCCTCCTCTGGAAAATAAGCTGGAAAAAGCAATGGCGAATCACTGAAGTGTCTTCACCAAGTAAATCCCAAATGAGTCCATGAAGAGTCTGATATGACTGAAACAATTGAAAAACAAAGTAAATTTTCTCCTATACAAAGGAATGAAGTCATCTGAGGAGGTTTATTTTCATGGATTTACAGTAGCTCAAAAAGGCTTCTTTACTACTCTGTTTACATTATTTAGTTTAACACTTTTTTTGCCTGACCCTGAAGGGTCTCTTACCTTGATAAAAAAAAAAAAAAAAAAAACAATGGGAAATTTGCATGTTTTCTTGGTGATTAAATCAACTCTGTTCGGTATGAACAAAAGCATTTATACCTTTTTAGCTAAGTGTTGTTCTGAATGGGGAATTGAGGGTAGTATGGTTGATGCAATTGGAAATATAGTTGACGGTGTTCTAATATAGCAATGTAATTTTATTGGTCCAGTTGAAAAAGTGGATAAATCACCAAGTGGACATATTTTAGAATTTTTTGACAACCATAGTATTACTATTAGTAACTTGAACAGTTTCTCATGGTCACAAAACATCTCTCAAGTATGTGTTCAAGAAGTTACAGGATAGAGATCTGGTTCTACCCATAGGAAGGATCTAACTTAAACTATTATTACCACCTCTTCTGAGTTAGGACCTTTGCTTAACAGACCTTTAACTATCACTTGTGAATCTGTTAATCATGCTATCAATGGGGGCAAAAATGCTAATGCTAGAACAATGCCGATATGGTGGGGTTGGTTTCATCAGGTGCCTGAGAATATCACCTCTAGAAATGATATTCCTCCTACTCTCAGATCTTCATAGACCCCAGTGCCAACTTTACTAGCCCCTAGATTAGTGAAGTTGGGGGTAGCTAGGCAGTAAAGCGGATAGAGCACCAGTGCAGGAGTGAGGAGGACCTGAGTTCAAATCTCACCTCAGACACTTGATACTCACTAGCAGTTTGATCTTGGGCAAGTCACATAACCCCAATTGCCTCATCCTGGGTCATCTCCAATCATTTTGATGAATATCTGGTCACTGGATTCAGATGGCTCTGGAGGAGAAGTGAGGCTGGTGACCTGGACAACAGTCCCTCACTCAAAAAAAAAAAAAGTCAAGTGCAAGTCATGTCATCATTTCTCTGATGGCATGGTTTTCTTCGGCAATGAAGGACAAAGACACAGATTAGTGAAGTGGACACTGTTACTGAATGTTTCAAAACCACTATTAGTAGGTTCAGCACCGTATGTCTGCCATGGTCAATGACCTTGTGGAAGGTTTTTGTTAATGGGCCCAGGTGGGTCACCCTGGAGCCAAGAAAGATTTGTTAGATACCATCATGGGGGAAATAGATACAGGAACTGATATTACTTATTCCTTTGAAATAGAAATTTTAACTACTCAACCTAGTGCTATAAGCCACCTGCAAAAACATGTCATTCAAATGCAAACTGCCTGAAATCATAATCTTATGTAAGACATGGTCTATAATGCTCAATTAGACTAGAAGCTGAAGAGAGCATGGAAATAAACTGCCTGGAATATACCAAAGGCAGGAAAGAACCTGAAAGATGGTTTTTCATTTTTTCTCACCTACCTTTTATTCTCAAGGGCAATTAAGTTTTTACAAATTCCCAGTAGCTCTTAACAAAATGAAAGTAAGTCTCAACTAGATAACAGTTCATTAAATTGCTATATTAGTAAGGAGAATTTCTTAGAATAACTGAACCAGAGTAAGCCCACACTGTGCACCATTGATATGAAATTTAAAAGGGATAGTACCCAAAAGGAAATATTGTTATGCATTCTAATTCAAATCATGATCATTTTAATGATTCTGTGGTATATAGTATAGCTCTGGACATCTTGGTTATACAGGCCTCGAAGAACTTCACAATCTTAGGTTAATCCTGCCTTTGAAACATTTTGAACTCTCTAAAAAAGTGATACTATAAAATAGTATCAAAAGAGGGAGCTTGTAAGGAATAAGTAAGGGTTACATTGTAACATTGGGCAACAAAATAGTCGTGGATTGTAGAGGACGAAATGGAGAGTTAGCACGATGTAAACAATGAGCATGAGCTTGGACAGACTGAGAGATAGTGGTGGATAGAAGGGCCTGGCAAGCTACGGTCCATGGGGTCACAAAGAGTCAGACACGAATAAAAGACTAAACAACAACTGTAACACAGAACAGTTGTAGGGTTTGGTATTTTGGAATTTTTTTTTTTCAGTATTGTCTGATTCTCCACGACCCCATTTGGGGTTTCCTCAGCAAAGATACTGGAGTAGTTTGCCATTTCCTTCTCTAGCTTCTTTTCCAGATGAAGAAACTGAGGCAAACAGGGTGAAGTGACTTGCCCAGAGTCACACACCTTAGTAAGTAAAACTATTTGAACTCAGGAAGATGAGTCCTCATAACTCCAGGCCCCACTATGCTACCTAACTGCCTGAAAAGTGAAGTGGACCATGGGATTTTCTTGGCAAGGATTTTGGAGTAGTTTGCCATTTTCTTCTCCAGTGCATTAAAGTCAAGGTGAAGTGACTTGCCTGTCAGGTCTTCCGGACTCCAGAGCTCTACTTCATGTTTAGTCCTGAACTCTTCTCCTTTTCATAAATGTGAAAGGTAATTTCTGGCTGGTTCTTCTAATTGGTTATGATGTCACCTTTTATGTCTAGGTCATGTCCTCATTTGGAGTTTATCTTGATACAAAATGCTTTCCATTTTTTCCCAGTAGTTTTTGTCAAATAGTGAGTCCTCCCCCACCCCCTCTCCCACTCCAGGGACTGAAATCTTGGGGTTCATCAAACTGCACTGTTGTGTTTTTTTCCTTCTGTATGACTCCCAGGGTTTCTCAACCTAGGATCTAGGAAGTTTTTAAAAATAAAATGTAGATAAATGTATCCTATGTGTCCTTCCTAAGTCTATGTCTTTTATTTTCCGCATATTATTATGAAGGTGGTCCACAGGCTTCGTCAGACTGCCTAACCGGTCCATGATGTAAACTTGGTCTAGCCCATCCCTTGGAGCATTCCTAGGGTGAACGCGGCTCAGCATCTGCAGGCAGATGAGAGGAGGCAGAATGAGAGAAAGCGGTCCAGTGGTGTTACCAAGGGTCTGGCTCTCTTCACCCAGCCCCCTGCCTCAGTTAGACACGTATGATCTTGGAGGTAGTGGCGGCTCCATGCAAGGTGCCCAGTTGGAGCCGCTCCAGGATGCCAAGCCCAGCTGCAGGGGGAAGGCAGACCTCTGGGATCAGAGAGGCCCGCAGCTGGAGGGGCTGTGTTCTGGGGGTGGGGCGGGACGGTGGAGAAGGGCTGAATGGCTCCTCCTCTCCTTGGCCTTTCTCCCTCTCCCCCAAGAAGATATCAGCTCCCCAATTCCCTGTCATTCACCCAGTCCCCTTCCTGGCCAACCCAAGGAGGTAGGGAAAGCAGAACCTAGAGCTGGCATCCGTAGGCACTATCCTCCCAGGCATCCAGACTCGAAATTCAGGCAGCTTTCACCATTCTCTTCACTCCCTCCCTAAAGTGCCAAGCCCATGGCAAAACCTTCATACATGTCTGTACGTGCCTCCTTCCCTCCTCTGACCCTGGAGCCTCCCTGGTGCAAGCCCGCATCTTCTCCAGCCCTAACAACTCCAATGGCCTTTTGCTTGGGACTCAAGTGGCCATCCACCAAAATCCATCCTCCACTCAGTTTTTTTCCTAAAGCTTAGATCTGATCATGTCATCCACTAGCCAATAAATTCAAATGGCTTCCTAATACATCCAGAATCAAATAGAAACCCCTCGGTTTAGTTTTTAAATCTCTTCATAACCTGGCCCCTTCCTACCTTTCCAGTGTTCTTACACTTAAACCCCTTCCCTCTCCCTTCCCCCGCATATTCAATCTAGTGACCCTGGGCCTCCATCCACCATTCCTGTCCTTTTGACAGACTGTCTGCAACATTCTCCTTCTTCTTCTCCATCTCCCAGATTCCCTGGCTGCCTTTAAGACTCAACTAAAGTCTCACCTTCAGCAATAAATCTTTTCTCATCCTCTTTAATCTTAGTGCCTTTTCTCTTGAGATGATCTCAAATCTATCCCATGTGTTTCCATACATCCATGTTTCCATACACACATGCATGCATACATACAGCTTCAGTAAAGTTTCAGTCAACAAAAGAAATCCACAGTAGTTCTCTATAGTAATGGTAATAACAAAATTCAAGAAGCAATAATAGCAAGGGAAGACCCATTAAAAACCTCAGGGTCTGCCTCACTTGCTTGTATTTATGTCTCCAAAGCTAGTTAGCTAGCCACTTGCTGAGAGGTGAAATTCTATGGAGAGTCTTGAACGGTCTAATCACCTGCCTCCCTCAACAAATTTCTTCTCCATCAACTAATACTTTGCCAGAAGTAATTCTTTGATGTTTAGCATACTCCCTTCAAAAAATAAAACAAAAAATCTGTTTCCTTTCAGTGACTAGGAAGCTCTAGCTTCTGAAGTAAAACTTTGCTTTCCCTCCCTAATTATTCTCTCTCTCACTTCCATTCCGTTCAACTCAACCCCCATACCCTTTTCACTGCAATCTCTGGAATGATAATTCCATAATCAATAGATTTGTTTTCATCTGAAACCTTTTCCTTTGTAACATCTTTCATCTTCTGTTACTCACTGAACCTAACTCCTTCCTAATGACATTGGTCAACCTTCCTAGCACTGGCTACATCTTCACTCATACTCTCCACCTTTGGCTCATTGATAAGTACCTCCTAAGTGCAAATCACTGTGCTGGGATACAAACAGAAAGCCCAGACAGTTCCTATTTTCAAGGAACTCATATTTTAATAGGGAAAATTTCAGCCACAAGTCGGATGGAAAAGCCTTGTCATCATTAGGGCACAGTGCAGTTGGTCACACATTATCTTTAATGTCTCTTCCATTGATGAAATTACTTCAGTTTCTGAAGTTTAGTTACATTACATTACCAAAAAATTTGAAGATAAGAATTCATGGAAACATGCCTTCAGAAATCTGTTTGCACCTCAAGAGCCTGCTGCATCTACAAAAGATTACTGGGGTACAGCCATTCCCATAGCTCATGTGCCTACCTCCCCTCCAGGTATTGGTGGTAGCAAAGATGGAAGATGGAAGCCACAAGGATGGCTCCTTTGGATGCTGGATTCGAGGGTCAAACTGGAAGCAGGGCACTACTCTTCCTGAGGCTTTTGTTCCAAGATCCTAAGACATCTATCTCTACCAGGACCTGAGGGGAGGTTCGACAAGCGTTGGAATTGGTGACCTGCATTGAAATCTGTTTACATCATTTACCTCCAAAGGGTAGACAGTTTGCAACTGGAAAGACCTCATATGCTCAGGAAGGAAGGACTCCTCCTTAAAATTAGTCAGGGTAATGTTCAGATTATAAAATAGCATTTTTTGAGTAAAAACTCTTACCTGAACTTTTTAACTACATTTGATCTCATTATTGATTTTTGCCCTGTTAGGGCCCAGCTCTGGACCGTGGACTCCGGTGAGGGTAGTGAGATGCCTGGAGATGCAAACCTGCCCCTCGGGGTACTGGGAACGTCTCGTTAACAGAGCTGGCTCCACCCACGGGGAGGAACATGGGAGGAGCTGAGGCGGGTATATAAGCGAGGATTTGGGGGAATTCTCTCTCTTTTATGATGTAACCAATAAAGTGTGTGCAGCTGCCAGCTCGGGTGCTCCGTCTAGTTATTCCCCTCCCCCACCTGAGGGACCGGAGACGTCCAAAGACCAGGAAAAGTAAGTATCCAGGTGACGGCCGGGTAATAGACCCGAGCAGCTGGCGCCCCGAACAGGGACCCATGCTAGGAAATCTGCTTGGCCTCCTCTTTTGAGGAGAGGAACTAGACAGGCTCAGGACTAGCCTGGGAGGAGGAAGACATGGGTCAACGATACAGTGTTCCCTTGATTAAGCTCGAGCAGAAGGCAGCACTGGCTTGCCAACTTTATAAGTTGTGCAAGCGGCAGCATATTAAGCCCCATATAAAGCACTGCAGTAGCTTTGTGGAAAAAATTTGGGAAATATCCCCGTGGTTAGAACACTCCGGGATCACAAAAGCTCATTGGGGAATAGTTGACCGTCAGATGGCTTCATATGAAGAAACTAATCCCGGAACTCTGAATGACCAGGATTTTTTCCTTTTACTCCCTTGTAAAAGTGCTGCTTCAAGGGGCTCAACGTCCTTTAATCACTGAACACAGCGGCACCCAGGTAGGAGAGTCTTTAGGGGAGACTTCAGACGAGGAGAATGCTATACGACCCCAACTTCCACCCCATCTATCCTTGGGAAGAGTTAAAAGGGACCCAAAAAGATGGCACCGAAGGGGAAAGGAACAACGTGGAAGTTACGGGAGGAAGTGAAACCAGGAAAGAATGGGGCAAGTATAGGGGGAGGGGATGGCGCTGTGCACAGACTTGCTGCGCAGCACAAAAAGAAGTCAGGAAGTGGGAGTCACCCTGTAGGTTGGGGCTCAAAGAAGAGGGCGGGATTAGATTATTGTTATCTGGAGAGCCCTGAGGAGGAGGAGGAGGACCCAGAGGAGGGCTCCTGCGCTGCCTTTGCAGCAATGTCCGTGGGGCCCGCTTCACGATCCTCTCCACGCCTCTCCTTCGGCCCCCGAAAGTCCCCTCAGCCAGAGAGTATGTTAACACGCAGTATGAAGGTTGCCTTTGAAGAGGGGGAGGCAATAAGTTGGGAGAACTGGGACCAAAAGCCCTCACCGTTCCCTGTCTTTGTGGACGATGGGCTGGGTGGAGATGGCTCACCACACCATAAACTGGTTCCCTTTAAATTACTAAAGGAACTTAAAGATGCTGTCTCCAAGTATGGTCCCTCCTCACCTTATGTAAAACATCTGTTGGTGAATGCTACGGCCACCTGGCCATGGACGCCTTACAATTGGAAAGAAGTTGGGGCGCGATTCTCTCCCCAGGCCAAGCAGTAGCCTTTTCCGCCTTAGTCAAATGGGAGGCTGAGTCTTACATTGAAGAAAGGAAAGGTACCAACCCAGATGCAAGGACAGAGATGATTACAGGCACAGGCAAATGGAAAAAACTAAAGGATCAGATTCTTTATAACCCAAAAATATTTGCTGCGGTGCAGGAGTGCCATTTACGGGCGTTTGGAAAGATAGAAACCCAGGGATCTGAGAGGGAAAAGTTAGTAGGACTGAAACAGCACCCAAATGAAAACCCCACCGATTTTGTGAGCAGAGTACAACTCCTAGTGCAAAGAATATTAGGCCACTCGCCCGGAACGACTATGCTTATACCCCAGCTAGTTAAAGAAGGCCTAAGACCAGAATACCAACAGGGCTTTGCCAGCTTAGGCCCCTCTCCTACCCTAGAAGAGCTTGTAGAACGACTACAGGAAACTCCCCCCAAAAGTAAGGAATACCAGTCTATGGCTATGGCCATTGCCCAAGGAGTCTCCCAGGGATTGCAGGGACAAAGCTCAAAAGTCTGCTACAATTGTGGGAAGGCGGGTCATTTCAAATCCCAGTGCAGAGCCGCCAAAAAGAGCCCTGCTGGTCAGCCTACTTGTTATTGCTCTGGGAAAGCTGGCCACATAGCGAAGTTTTGCAAGCAGAGAAAGACAACCCCCGGGTCGGGAAACAGGAAGCAGGGCCCTCCATGTGGGGGCCCCAGAATGAGAGTTTTCCCGGTTGAGGTGACCCCCGGGAATGGGATGGGCCCATTCAGTCAGATTTCAGCAGGAATACCAGCAGGAGCTTCAACAACTGAGATCTTAATCTGCTCCGCTTCACCTTCGGCTGAGGAGGAGGGGATAGACAGTATTATCAAGCCCTGGACTACAAGTCCGGTTGAGGTTCCTCCCACCTCTTGCCCTCGATTAGTAGTAGGCCCCTCTGGCTATACCCCCTTTATAACCCACACCCAGTTACTACCCCCGGGAAGCACCACCATTTACCTTACTAACCCCCATTGTTACCCTGTCACGATGTCTCCGGGAATGGCTGTTGGTAAAGGCATATCCCTTCCCTGGATTGAAGAAAGCCACGCCTCGCATGTTAATTGGTGCACTGAGGTAGGGCATCAACACCCCTTGATGATGATAGAAATAGAAGGAAAACCAGTCACAGGCATGATAGACACTAGAGCTGATGTGTCAGTTATTGATGTTGCCGAATGGGACACGTCCTGGTCTGTGCAACCTTACTCCATCCCTGTGCTTGGTGTGGACGGGCAACAAACAGCCCAGAAGGCAGGCCGATGCTTATATTGGAAATATGAGAATCAGCAAGGCTTTATCGTCCCCCTGCAGATCACTGGACTGGGTTCTGCCCTGTGGGGGAGAGACTTATTAGAACAAATTCACCTACACCTCGCAACCCTTGAACATCTGGCAACAAACTACTCGGGGCCACTGCTATGGTGAGCTATAGGAAAATAATATGGAAAACCCATACACCAGTGTGGGTTGAGCAGTGGCCCCTATTAGCAGAAAAACTCACCGTTGTTCAGGATATCATTAAAGATTTATTAAGCCAAGGAAGAATAGAGCCCATAACAAGCCCTTATAATTCTCCTATATTTGCGATAAAAAAGAAAACAGGAACATGGAGAATGCTTGTCGATTTACGGGCTGTTAATAAATGCATGGTCCCTATGGGCTCGCTGCAAAAAGGGTTGACTTTGCCTCTATTCATTCCACAAGGCTCCCACATAAAAATCATTGATATCAAAGATTGTTTTTACAGCATCCCTTTACACCCTAAAGATACAGAGAAATTTGCATTTACTATCCCTTCCCTTAATTTCCAGAGCCCTTCATGTAGATATCAATTTACAGTCCTACCACAAGGAATGGCTAACAGCTCTACGATGTGTCAAGCTTTTGTTGCAGCTATATTGCAGCCCCTGTGGGAAAAGTACCCTGCAGTGGTTATCCTCCATTTTATGGATGATATTTGATTTTATTTGATTTTATTTTTTTAATGTTTTACAATCATTTCCTTAAAGTTAAGATCTTATCCCCCCCGCACCCTTCCCCCAATACCCCCCTCCCTCCCCTTGACAGCATACAATTCTGTTTAGGTTCTACATATACTTTCCTTCTGAGCACATTTTCAGTATATTCATGCTACGTAGTCGAACTAAAATAAATGGAAGAAATCATATAACAAATGAACACATAATACACTGAAATCCACCCACACACAAACATGATCTGCTACATTCTGCAAATGACTTCCATATTTCTTTCTCTGAGCGTGGAAGGCATTTTGCCTTAGAAGACCGACATTAGGATTTTTTTTTTTCTCACTAAGTTCTTGTGTTATTACAAAGTTCCAAGTCTACCAGAAAAACTCTCGCACACTGTGGTCGTTGCTGTGCACAAAGTTCTCCTGGTTCTGCTCCTTTCACTCAGCATCAGATCATATAAGTCCTTCCAGGCCTCCCTGAAGTCTTCTTGTTCATCATTTCTTATGGCACAATAGTACTCCATTACATTCATATACCATAATTTATTCAGCCATTCCCCAATTGATGGGCATCCCCTTGACTTCCAGTTTTTGGCTACCACAAAGAGTGCTGCTATAAATATTTTTGTACATGTGGGACCCTTTCCCGTTTTTATAATCTCTTGGGGATACAGTCCTAGTAGAGATATTTCTGGGTCAAAGGGTATGCACATTTTTGTAGCCCTTTGGGCATAGTTCCAAACCGTTCTCCAGAAGGGTTGGATGATCTCAAAGCTCCACCAACAATGAATTAGTGTTCCAACTCTCCCACATCCTCTCCAACATTTATCATTTTCTTGTTCTGTCATATTTGCCAATTTTACAGGTGTGATGTGGTACCTCAGAGTTGTTTTGATTTGCATCTCTCTAATCAATAGTGATTTAGAGCACTTTTTCATATGATTATAGATATCTTTGATTTCTTCCACTGAAAATTGCTTGTTCATATCCTTTGACCATTTATCAATTCGGGAATGACTTGGATGGTTATATATTTGAGTCAGTTCTCTATATATTCTAGAAATGAGGCCTTTATCCCCGAGCTTAGCTGTAAAAATTTTTTCCTAGTTTACTACATCCCTCCGAATTTTGGTTGCATTGGGTTTGGTTGTGCAAAAACTTTTCAGTTTAAAGTAATCAAAATTATCTAGCTTGCATTTCATAATGCTTTCTATCATTTCTTTAGAAAAAAATTCTTCCCCTCTCCATAAATCTGATAAATGCACTATACCTTGCTTCTCCAGTTTATTCATGGTATCAATCTTTATACCTAAATCATGTACCCATTTGGACTTTATTCTTGTGTACGGTGTCAGGCATGGGTCTATGCCTAATTTCCGCCACACAGTTAACCAGTTTTCCCAGCAATTTTTGTCGAACAATGAGTTCTTATCCCAGAAGCTGGGATCTTTGGGTTTATCAAACAGGAGGTTGCTATATTCCTTGCCTACTGTGTCTTGAGTGCCAAGCATATTCCATTTGTCTAACCCTCTGTTTCTTAGCCAATACCAAGTGGTTTTGATAATTGCTGCTTTATAATACAATTTGAGGTCTGGTAGCGCTAGGCCACCTTCCCAAGCATTTCTTTTCGTTAGTCCCTTTGATATTCTGGACCTTTTGTTTTTCCAAATGAATTTTGATATGATTTTATCCAGCTCTAGAAAATAATTATCTGATAGTTTAATTGGTATGGCACTAAATAAGTAGATTAATTTAGGTAGAATTGTCATTTTTATTATATTAGCTCGGCCTACCCATGAACAACTGATGTTTTTCCACTTACTTACATCTGACTTTATTTGTGCAAAAAGTGTCTTGTAACTGTGTTCATATAATCCCTGGGTTTGTTTTGTCAGGTAATCTCCTAAGTATTTTATAGTGTCTACTCTAGCTTTAAATGGGATTTCTCTTTCTATCTCTTGCTGTTGGACTTTGTTGCTAATATATAGGAATGCAGAAGATTTGTGTGGGTTTATTTTGTAACCTGCAATTTTGCCAAAGTTGTTTATTATTTCAAGTAGTTTTTTACTTGAATCTCTGGGATTCTCTAAGTATATCATCATATCATCTACAAAGAGTGATAACTTAGTTTCTCCTTTCCCTATTCTAATGCCTTCAATTTCTTTATCTTGTCTAATTGCTACAGCTAACATTTCTAGTACCATATTGAATAATAATGGTGATAATGGGCATCCTTGTTTCACCCCGGACCTTATTGGAAATGCCTCTAGCTTATCTCCATTGCATATAATGCTTGCTGAAGGTTTTAGGTAGATACTGCTTATTATTTTATGGAAAGTTCCCTTTATTCCTATGTTCTCCAGTGTTTTTAATAGGAATGGGTGTTGTATTTTGTCGAGAGCTTTTTCTGCATCAATTGAGATAATCATGTGGTTTTTGTTGGTTTTGTTGTTGATATGATTAATAATGCTAATAGTTTTCCTAATATTGAACCAGCCCTGCATTCCTGGTATGAAACCAACCTGATCATAATGTGTTATTCTCTTGATAAGATGCTGTATTCGTTTTGCTAAAATCTTGTTGAAAATTTCTGCATCTATATTCATTAGAGAAATTGGTCTATAATTTTCTTTTTCTGTTTTGTCTCTTCCTGGCTTGGGTATCAAAACCATATTTGTATCATAGAAAGAATTTGGGAGTACTCCTTCTTCCCCAATTTTCCCAAATAGTCTATATAATATTGGAATTAACTGTTCTTTAAAGGTTTGATAGAATTCACTTGTGAATCCATCTGGTCCTGGAGATTTTTTCCTAGGGAGTTCATTGATGGCTTGTTCAATTTCTTTTTCTGAGATGGGGTTGTTTAAGTATTCAATTTCCTCTTCTGTTAATCTGGGCAATTTGTAGTTTTTAAAATATTCATCCATCTCATTTAGATTATCGAATTTGTGGGCATAAAGTTGGGCAAAATAATTTCTAATTATTGTTTTAATTTCCTCCTCATTGGAGGTGAGTTCACCCCTTTCATTTTTAATATTAGTAATATGATTTTCTTCTTTCTTTTTTTAAATCAAATTGACCAAAGGTTTATCAATTTTATTAGTTTTTTCATAAAACCAACTATTGGTTTTATTTATTAATTCAATAGTTTTCTTAATTTCAATTTTATTAATCTCTCCTTTGGTTTTCAGTATTTCTAATTTGATATTTTCTTGGGGATTTTCAATTTGTTCTTTTTCTAGCTTTTTCAGCTGCATACCCAAGTCATTGATCTCCTCTTTCTCTATTTTATTTATGTAGGCATTCAAAGATATAAAACTTCCCCTAAGAACTGCTTTTGCAGTATCCCATAAGATTTGGTAGGTTGTCTCATTATTGTCATTCTCTTGAATGAAGTTGTTGATTGTTTCTATGGTTTCTTCTTTAACCCATTCCTTCTTTAGGATTAAATTATTTAGTTTCCAACTGATTTTTGCTTTATCTTTCCATGGCCTTTTATTACATATAATTTTTATTGTATTATGATCTGAGAAGGATGCACTGATTATCTCTGCCTTTCTGCACTGGATTTTGAGATTTTTATGTCCTAGCACATGGTCAATTTTTGTAAATGTTCCATGTACTGCTGAGAAAAAGGTATATTCCTTTCTATTCCCATTCAGTTTTCTCCAAAGATCTATCATATCTACCTTATCTAGAGTTTTATTTACCTCCTTAACCTCTTTCTTGTTTATTTTGAGGTTAGATTTATCAAGTTCAGAAAGAGGGAGTTTGAGGTCCCCCACTAGTATAGTTTTGCTGTCAATTTCTTCCTTCAACTCCCTCAACCTCTCCTCTAAGAATCTGGATGCTATACCACTTGGAGCATACATGTTTAGTAGTGATATTGCTTCATTGTCTATGGTGCCTTTTAGCAGGATATAGTTTCCATCCTTATCCCTTTTGATTAGATCTATTTCTGCTTTTGCTTTGTCTGAGATTAGGATTGCTACTCCTGCCTTTCTTACATCAGCTGAAGCACAATATATTCTGCTCCATCCTTTAACCTTTATCCTATGTGTATCCCCCCATTTCAAATGTGTTTCTTGTAAGCAGCATATTGTTGGATTATGGCTTTTAATCCATTCTGCTATCCGTCTCCATTTTATGGGAGAATTCATTCCATTCACATTCACAGTTATGATTACAATCTGTGTATTTCCCTCTGTCTTCTTTCCCACCATTTGTGCTTTTAGCTCTGCTGTCTCCCTTCCCCTCCTCACTAGTATTCACTTTTCACCACCTCCTCTTGCCGCCTTCCCCTCTTTCTTTTAGCCCCCCTCACTTTAACTCCCCTTTACTCTTATTGCTTCTTCCCTCCCTTTTGCCTCCCTCCCCTTTCTTTCCCCTTCCCCTCCCACTGCTTATAGAGCTAGTTAGGATTTTCTACTTAAGTTTATTGTTTCGTCCTTTAAACAAATCCGATGAGAGTACCTCTCACACAATGCTCATCTCCCTCCCCTCTTTCCCTCTACTATGATTTTGTACTTCTTCTTGTGATGTAATTTGCCAATTTCTGCTTCCTCCTTTTCACACCTCCTATTACACTCCCTTCTCATACTTAAATCACATTTTTTATCATGATATCATTTACTTTATACCCCTTCCCCCTATGCTTATCCCTTTTATATTTCTTAATAGACACACAGTTCTCAAGATAAACAGATATCATCTTCCCTTATAGGGAGGTGAACAACTTGCCCTCATTGAGTAGCAAGTTGTTCCCCCCCCCCACTGTTTACCTTTTTATGATTCTCTTGAGACCTGCATTTGAAGATCGAATTGTCTATTAAGTTCTGGCGTTTTGGTCAGGAAACTCTGGAAATCCCTTACTTCATTGAATGACTTTCTCCTTGCCTGAAATGTTATGGTGAACTTTGCTGGGCAGTTGATCATTGGTTGCAGTCCCAGCTCCTTTGCCTTACGAATATTGGGTTCCAATTCTTTCAATCTTTTAATGTAGAAGCTGCAAGGTCCTTTGTAATCCTGATTGTATCTCCTTGATATTTAAATTGTTTCTTTCTGGTTGCTTGTAATATTTTCTCCTTCACTTGATAGCTCTGGAATTTAGCAACTATATTTCTTGGGGTTTTGAGTTTGGGATGCCTTTCAAGAGGGGAACGGTGGATTCTTTGGATGACTATTTTGCCCTCTGAATCTAGCACTTCTGGGCAGTTTTCCTTGATGATTTCCTGGAAGATATTGTCCAGGCTCTTTTCTCCACCCTGGGTTTCTGGCAGGCCAATAATTCTTAAGTTTTCTCTTCTGGATCTATTTTCCAGGTCAGTTGTTTTTCCAATTAGATATTTTACATTTTCTTCTATCTTTTCATTCTTTAGATTTTGTTTGACTGATTCTTGCTGTCTCATTGAGTCGTTAGTTTCTACTTGCCCAATTCTAATCTTCATCAAATTGTTTTCTTCTGTTAACTTTTGTATCTCTTTTTTCATGTGCCCAGTTTTTCCTTTTAAGAAGCTATTTTCTCCAGTTAATTTTTGTACTTCCTTTTCCATTTGGCCTTTTAGGAATTTATTTTCTCCAGTTAATTTTTGAACTTCTTTTTCCATTTGTTCAATTTTCCTTTTCAAGGAGATGTTCTCATCAGTGAATTCTTTCTTAATAATTTTAAAATCATTGGCCAGTTTACCTTCTATTTCCTTCTTCAGCTGTTCCAGGAGAGCTGCTTGTACTTGCGAGTAGTTCATAGTCCCTTTTGAAGTCTCAGATGGAAGTACAGTCTCAGCTGTGACCTCTTTGGGGTTTGTGTTTTGGTCCTTATCCCCATAGAAAGATTCTATGGTTCTTTCCGCCCTCTTCTTTTTCTTGTTCATGATTTTGATTGAGTGTTGTGGCTTCTGGTTCTTTCAGTCAGAAGCTAGAGAACTTTTTGCTGAGCTGATGTGTGAAAAAGCTAAAAGCAGGTTTTTGTTTGGTGTTTCCCTGATCAGCCCTGGGTTTAGCTTGTTAAGTGTGGGGGAGGAGTGGTCTGGTCCCAGGAGATCTCCTAAAATGAATTGAGGCAAAGGCAAGCTCAGGAGCTGGTAATCCCAACTGCCCTATTGTCTTTATGATTCCCCTGGACAGCTGAGGCACGCCTAGATGCTAATGCATGTTCCCAACCCTCCTGGGTCTCCTCTCCTGGCGCTGAGGCTTGCCTGGGTCCTAGTGCAAATTTTCTCTGCCCTGGGTCCTCTGTCTTTAAGGTTTGCCTCTGCCACCGTATGAGGATTCCCCCTTAGCTATTTTCCTCATCTCAGGTGTTATGAGACTATTGGTCTCCTCCTTCTAATTCTACTGATCTGGGATTTTTCTGGGGAGATATTTTATGGTTGTTTCTCGGTCATCAATTGGGAAGGAGAGAGCATTTACTGATCACTCCGCCATCCTGGCTCCTGGAAGTTCAAGTAAGTGACTTACCGAAGTTTGATCTTCGGGCTGAAGGTCTCAGGAGCTGCTGCGCTGATATCTGGTGCTCCGCGGCTCTCACTGACTCGGTTCGGCTTGTCTCCCACCCCGGGTGCCGCTCCTCTGGTTCTGCCCGCCACTCAGGTTTCTCGGATCTCTTCTGCTCCGCTGCACTTGCCGTGCTGTGCTGGCCATGCTGCGCTGTGCACTGTGGGTTCACCCCTGCGGAACAGATCCTTCCTGTGGACCTTCCAGTCCCACCTGAGCTCCGAATCTGTCACCGTCTCTCTCCCACTCAATTCCGCACCTCCAAAATTTGGTCAGATTCTCCTTTTAGAGGTACCTGGAGGAGTTTGTCCGAGAGCTTAGGTGAGTTGCTGCTCTCACTCCTCCATCTTGGCTCCGCCCCCCTGAATGATATTTTAATGGCCACCCGAGACCCCAAGATACTCAAAGATCTGACTAGGGACACTTTAGATGCTCTGAGCTCACAGGGTCTTCAGGTGGTCCCCCATAAGATTTAGAATGCTGCTCCTTTTCAATACCTTGGACATACACTTAATAGTGGCCAAGCTTCCCAGCAGGCTCCCAAGGTAGACCTTGACAACTGCACCACCCTCAATGACTTTCAAAAACTGATAGGCTCTATACAATGGATGCGATCCATTGTGCCTATCTCTGATTTGGATATGTACCCGCTATATGACATTCTAAAGGGTGACTTCTTACTCACTTCCCCCCAGCAGTGGACCCCAGCTGAAAGAATGGCTATAAAAGATATTTTACAGAAGTGTACAGCCTCCATAGTACAGGTCAACGTGAAGGAACCCAATTTATGCAGTTGTTCTAAACCAAAACACCTACATCAGTTGCCTTTACCAAAAACATGGGGTCCTTGAATGGCTATATGCTGAAAGGAGCAAAAGGAGTCTCCCTAACAAATACCAGATGCTTGCACATTTCGTTGTAGACATCTTGGATCACTGTATTCAGATTTTTGGTTTTTATCCAATCTTGAATATGTCTGCTTCTGAAGCCTCTTTGCGATATTTTACAGACTCTAGCCCTGAGTGGGCAGCTATCTTAACCACTTGTGAGATTGCTTCCCTCCTGCTTCCTCCTGTGCTTCGAGGATGGGAAACACTTTCTTTGCACCCTCCTCCACGCTCTATTGCTACAACACCCGTTGAGGGCCCAAACGTCTTTACAGACACTACCAAAGCTCAACGGGCCCCTGTATACATTCCCAAAAAACGAATCTTACAAGTTTATGACACTAATTTCACCTCTGCACAAAGAAATGAACTTTTTGTGCTTGTTAAGACTCTTCAGCTACTTCCTTCCGAACCTTTTAATCTCATAACCGATAGCCTATATTGCGCTAACGCTCTTCGTGATCTTCCTAACACGTTTATTAACTCCCGTGCCAACACTATGGCTTCCTTGTTAGCTGATGTACAGACGCTTCTTTCTTGTCATCCTTTCCTGATATATGTGTTGCTTGTTTGCTCTCATACCTCTACCACAGGCCCCATATTGCAAGGCAACGATGTAGTAGACCGTGTCTTGCTATGCCCCCTACAGACCGAGGCACATAAAGTGCATGCCAAATATCACTTGTCCGCTAGGTCCCTGCAACATTTATATGGCCTTACGAAAGAGGAGGCACAGCAACTAGTAAAATGCTGTACCGACTGTGCTCCCTTTCGCCCTCCTACGAGAGATACAGCAGTCAATTCCTGTGGGGAATGCCCTATGGCAAATGGTCGTCACCCACTTTGGCCATGCCCTCATACATGTCACTGTAGACACCTATTCCGGGTTTATACTTGTGACCCTTCAGCCTGGTGAAGCAGTACCTCACGTTACAGCCCATTTACTATATTGCTTTGCTGCCTGCGGGGTACCCAGTGCTATAAAGACAGACAATGGACCTGCATATACTTCAAAAGCATTTGCATTATTTTGCCAAGAATTTGCTATTAAACATGTCACTGGCATTCCTTCTAACCCTCCTGGCCAAGCAATAGTAGAATGTGCCAACCGCACCCTAGAGGCACTGCTCAGAAAACAAAAAGGAGGAGTGTGAGGACGTCTTACACAGGCACAGATATCACAAGCAGCATATACTCATAACTTCTTACAATTCAGGGATGATTTTACAAACGCGGCTTTACGCTATTACACAGGAACCTCAATGCCATCACATCAACAAAAAATCCACAAAACCCTGAACACCTCCTTAACAGGAGCACAGGTGATGTGAAAAACCCCAGATGGCCAGTGACAAGGCCCTGGTACCATCATTTTAAGAGGACAGGGCCATCTATGTATCCAACCAGATAGAGAGTCATCAGAACGAGGTATCTGGGTTCCGACCAGATGGACCACTGAAATCCAAGAGGCTGAAAAGAAAGCGGAAGCATGGAAGCAGAGGACACCGGGTACCCAGAAAGAACTGGAGATGACTGCACGCAAAGCAACTACTCCTTGCCCTCCTGATGACGGGACTGTTCCATATGACGGCTGCGCATAGTAGATGGTACAACCTCACTAACCCAGAGAGACGCACAGTAGATGAACATGGTGAATGGTACTGGGCGTTGCTGAAGAACCCACCAGCGGTGAAAGTCTTAGGATGGGGCAACAGGCCATCTCGACGAAACACATCTAAACTAGCGAGAGACAATCCCCACGACCACAGGCCAGGACAATCAAGTGAGAGAGTCCTTTCTAGACCCATTTGTCTCACCATGATTAACATCTTGGACCATACAAATCTCTCCAATTATCACTTACAGTTTCTCCCATATAACATTACAACCCATCCTCATCACACCCAGGACCTTGGGAACCATACCACTCAGCTTAATGGGACAATATTTGCTATCCCACATAATATGACTCACAAGTTTTTGAATGCAAATGCTAGCCATGTTCGAGCTCCCCCACTGTGCCATCAAGGAAATGCTGGTATGTGGGCACCTCTTCAAGCCTGTTCCACATGCTTCAGAAAGGACCCCAACTTGCGGGTAACCTGACAATCCAATTTTGGGACACCATGCAGAAATATGTAGACTATGTCCAGATCCCTGCCCCTGCACCGGTGGCCCTACCATATGGGGTACTTCATGCAGAACTGTGGAAGATGGGACTGTCTTTCCACCCCACCAATGTCTCCCCAGCTATTTACACTTGCTTTGCAGAACAATCCCCATGCCATGATTTCACATTTACCACTTGGCAAAGTGTTTTTGGGAACCTAAACTCTACCTGCCATACTCATTCCACTAGCAATTATGACCAACTGTGTTACATGTTCCCTGCAGAGGGGCGCTCGCCAGCTGATGAGGCCTTCCTCCTTTGCAAGCCTGGCAACACCACCATTGAGCCATTATCAATGCAAGCCCGCCTCCCTTGTTATAACATCACCTGCCTCGCCCCTATCCTTACAGACACCCTGAGAGGAAATCATAGCGAGTTCCTAGTGTTCTTAGTGAGGCAGGCCCCATACCATCTCATATCCGTAAAGGCAGAACCATTTGCACTCACTCCTACCAATGAGCTTTGGCAGAAAATCACAAAAGGACTCCCAAAGACACCTCTCTCACGCTCCCATCTGGAGGTGTTGGGAGAGGTACTAGGGATTGCCAATCTCACTATAGAAGTATATGAGGAATTTCAAATATTTGAGCTACAAGAAAAAATAGAACTCCTTGCATCCACACTCCAAACCTTCATGAAGACCAAGATGGGTGCCTGGGCAACACAACAATCAATCAGCATACATTTTCACCATTCCCTGGCAGCACTAGAGCAAACAGTGTTATGGATAGGAGGTGAACTACAGCTCACCCAGCTCTATTTGCAATTTCAATGCCATTATAAGTACGTGCCCCTCTGCGTTACTCTGCTGCGAGTGAATAGTACAAACGGGACACTCTTCCCAGGGGACTGGTAAAAAATAAGACAAGCTCTCCAAGGGGTGATGCTAGCCGAAAATGCATCTAATGACATACTACAACTCTCCCTCTTCTTGAAGGAAATGCATAATGTATCAAAGAGATATGAAGAAGAAAGAGCTAAGGACACCACGGACTTGGTCCATTGGCTTGATAGCCTCGTGAACTTCCAATGGCTCACCGCGTTTCTAGGACCTGTAGCTTTCTTTCTACTCCTCTGTCTCTTCCTGCCTTGTATGCTACGCTGTGCCTGCACTCTGATAAGATGAGCTGTACTTGACGCCAAAGCTGAACTTCGGAATCTTATCCAGACCCCAAAGATTCCCATTACCCAAGAGACAACCCCTGTATAAAACAAAAAAGGGCAGTTGTTAGGGCCCAGCTCTGGACCGTGGCCTCCTGTGAGGGTAGTGAGATGCCTGGAGATGCAAACCTGCCCCTCGGGGTACTGGGAATGCCTCGTTAACAGAGCTGGCTCCACCCACGGGGAGGAACATGGGAGGAGCTGAGGCGGGTATATAAGCGAGGGTTTGGGGGAATTCTCTCTCTTTTATGATGTAACCAATAAAGTGTGTGCAGCTGCCAGCTCGGGTGCTCTGTCCAGTTATTCCCCTCCCCCACCTGAGGGGCCGGAGACGTCCAAGACCAGGAGAGGTAAGTATCCAGGTGACGGCCTGGGTAATAGACCCGAGCATTGCCCTTTTCTTGCGGGGGAATATAATGATTTGTTAGTGACTTGTGATTTTTGTTGTGATAATTTGTTGTGATTATGTGTGTGTGTGTGTATACGTGTGTGTGTGTATAATCACTTAATACTCTGGCCCCCATTAAATTTTACTCCTTCCTCAGGGGTTCTCTGGTTTAAACTCCCTTTAAGGGAGTTTGGGGTATCTACACTCTTGGGTAATAGCTCCATCTGTGGCCAATTGTAGTCTTCTCAATTGTGGGGGGCTCCCCTACACTCTAGTTTAATTTAACCACTATCAGTAGGATTAGCTTTTACAAAGAATATTAACTTCAAAAAGTATAATCAAGAATGTACAAATTCATTCCTCCAAACTTTGGGAGGCATAATCCTCCTCCCCTTGTACTGCCTCCATCTCTAGGGAGAGAAAGGGGATTAAGTTCATGGTTTAGCTCAGTTTCCATAGACCACAGTCTCAATTCCAAGCCCAAAACCCTTCTTAGGCTCATGACCCAGGCTTCCATGCTGGGCCGACTGACTGGTTACACCATCCTGCCTGGAACCCCACATCCCCAAGATTGCCCTAACTCTGGTGGGGATCTCCACAGACACCTAAAATTGAGGACAAATGAAACAGAACAGAAGCAAAAAACACTCAGGCCTATTTCTGAGAGGCAGGGTAATGAGAGAGAGAGAGAGAGAGAGAGAGAGAGAGAGAGAGAGAGAGAGAGAACAAGAGAACCAAGTCCTTTCCTTCTCACCAGCTTCATGATGTCCCACCTAATATGGAGGCTCCCTGAAGAGTCTGTACTGGGCATGCCCAGATCTCCCAACTTTAGACATTATGCATCCCTCCCCATGTGGATGGGTATTGCCTCCTTTGATTGGCTGCACAGTTGGAACAGGCTGCAGCTTTAAAAACTGGTCAGACTAAAACAATCTCTTCTTTCCTTCCAACTCTTTCCTGCTGTGTCCAGAGGATAAAACTCACAGTTCAACCCTACAGGAGCCCTTACATATAATTTTTAAAAATTTGTTCCTGTCAGATTTGTGCCTAAAATGCAGACTAAAGAGTTTTCATTGTACACTGAAATGGTGCTTTGGGGTCTGAATTCCTGCATGTTCTTGGAGGTAGTATTATTCTGGGATGCTGGGTTTTGAAAGTCTTCTGTTGCCAGGTAAATAGAGGAAAGGGATGTTAAATATACCAACTATCCTGGCAGAAGGTTTTCCTCAGTATTTACCTGTCTTGTCTTGCTATCTCACATGGAATTTGAAAGGAAGTACAGGCCTACCAGACACACTAATGGTTATTTGATCATGGTTCTGTTCATATCTGGATGTGTAGCTCTCACTACTCTTTGTTAATGGTTTGATTAATGTATGTGTATTTGTTCTGATTTTAAGAGTGAGTGTATGATCATCTAGATAGACAAGCTTCAAAACTGCTGATACAGATATAGCTGATACAGATACAGATATAGCTGAACCACAATAGAGGGGACAGGGCAGCAAGACACTTGGAAACCATTCAGCCTGAGGTGTAGGCTACAATCTTATTGGTCAATGAGGTCCAAAGTCAGCTTCTCAATTGGGTGATCAGATTGGTGATTTTTTGTTTTAAGCCAGACTCCCCCTTACTAACAGTAGTATCAGGCTGAACCTCTTGAGGAACCTTCAGAAAAGGAAACACATCCAAAGCAAGAGGTGTCTCTATGACTGAAAGAGGGACCTGAACATTGTTTGTGTATACCCAATCTAAATACGAAAAACTGGTAGATTATTGACACAGGTTGATTTGGCACTTTGGGTGAAGATTTTCCAAAAGAAGGATCCTTTCTTCCAAAAAAGAAATACTGTGCCCAATAGACTTGGTTTACATAAACCAATCAGGGACTTAACCATAAAGCAAAAACACATTCCTTTTTGTAATTTGTTTCTCTTGAAATCCATTTTGTGAAAAAAAGTTAAGTCTTAACCTAATTGAAGTATGGATTGTGAGTTTTTCTCTCTAGTGAATTCAAAGGCAGAAAAGTTGGTTTGCCTTTTTCGACTTTTCAGACTTATTTGGGGTTTATGTACTCCCCTCTTCAAGGACTAACTGCCCTTTTAATTTTTTCTCTTCTCTCCAACATGGATAATGGAGGATTTTTTTTTTTTATTGCTGTTCGTTTCTTTTTAATTTCTAAGAAAGTAACCTGGTAAGAAGATTTTCCATAAGTCGAGTAAACTGCTTTTGAGAAAAAGACACTTTTTTGTTAGGAAAAAAATGTTTTGTTGAACCCTAGTATGCTTCTTTGAATGATTTGGCAGGACTTAATGGATGAAAATATTGAGAGCAAAGTCACCTAAAAAGAATTAAAATAAACCATGTGTTTGGAGGTTCTTAAAAAATCAAATTGTTTCATGTGGAAAAAAAGGGAAGTTGTGCTAATAAACCTGGAGCTTCACACCTTCTCTTCCTGTAGCAAAATCCCTCAGAAGATGTGAGATACCTAAGAAAACTGTGCTCATTTATAAAAGAGACTGCCTAAATAAAAGGGTAACTGGATTGAACACCACAATTGGAGGATCTGAAACATGATTAGAAGCAGTGAGATCTAAGGTTCAGAAATAAAGTTTATCAAGAGAAAGTGAAATTCTGAATTAATGAAAAGAGAAATGTACTTCTGAGAACTTGGCTCCTTTAAAGCTGAGGAGTTAATATAATGACCCTCCCTAAGGTTCACTTGGTTCTCTGCTCTTTTGGCTTTTAGGGAGCTTATTTTAGATACAAAGTCCTAAGTTCTGTCACAATCATTCCAAGGCCCCAGTTAAGAAACCTCCTAACACCTAGGCAGAGGTTGAGTTTTGTACTTTCCCTTACATTTAAATCTGTCTATCATTGATTTCTAACCTCCTGTGGTTCAGATAAAATTCAGTTTACTGTAAAGATTTGGATAATGAAAGAACAAGTAATGTTACTAACATTTTTTCCCATTGCTTTCCTAAATCTAGTCAATCAACAAAAGAAAAATCAAGCTTTGATTTGTAGCATTTGCCGATTTTCAAGGTATAAATATTCAACATTGGACATTTAACAACTGACTCTTGGGAGCCACTACTACTTGCTGGCTCCTGTACAGCAGTTCAGGAAATACCCTCAGCCTGGGATGAGATGCCAAGATGCCTCCAGAGTCAATGATTCCCTTCCATTTCTCCCTTCTCTGACCTAACTCAGTCCTCCCTTTGCTTCTCAAAATACGATGCTTGCCCCAACTCCTCAAATCCAGATGCTCCAACATTCATAATCTCTTCATCCAGTTCTGAGAGTCATTCATCTGTCTACAGAAATTGCTTAGTGAATGAGCCAGTCTCCCACAAAGAATTACATTGATTCCTGTACCTTTTCTTTGCATACTCAATTCCGATTATTTGATTCAATTAAAAAAAAAAAAAAAAGCAGGGGCTTTGATTCTTTTCTCCCAAAGCAGGAAAACAGAATTTGTGACTTTTACTTAAATGGGGACCAGTAGTCTTCATTTGGGTGTCTGCCACAGGGAAGGGGAGGGAAAGGAACAAACATTTATTAAGGACCTATTGTGTACCAGTCGCAGTTCTAAGCACTTTGTAAATATTCTCTCATTTAAGTCCCACCACAACCTGGGGAGATAGGTGCTATTATAATCCTCATTTTACAGGTAAGAAAACTGAGCAGATAGAGATAAAAGTGACTTGCCCAGGATCACACAAATATCAAGTGTCTGAGGGTTTGAATTCAGGTTTTGCAACTCCAGGCCCAGGGCTCTATCCATCGAATCACCTAACTATCCATGGGAATTTGTAGCTAGAGCTATGCCCCTAAAAACAACCCACACAGAAAAAAAAGAAAAGCAGAAAAAAAGGAAGGAAAGCCCAGGGTTGCAAAAAACTGTACCAAAAGGTAAGGAAGTTTTTAGATATCATCAAGATAAGAAGAGAAAAATAGACTGATTACTATACCTAAAGAGCTATCATCTCCAGTTGGAGAAACACTTCATTATCAATATGAGTTACCTTATTTACTAAGGGAAAATAATTTTCATCCCTAACCAAAGCGCAAACTTGAACACAAGGAATTCATCTAGAATTCCAGAGGCAATGGAGAACACTCAGGATAGACTAGAAAGTAACATAGCAGAGAAAAGGGAATTTGTAACAGGAAATCCTTCTTTCAGAAAACCATCTGGGAAATGAGACAGTCTCTGAAGAGACATTCCTCCACAGAAGGCTAATAGCAGTTTTTAAATTTCGAATTATTTTCAAGACTAAGTCTAAAGATCCTGATATGCTTGTAGATATGGGGAAATAGTTGGAATAATTGAACATATTTTAGCACTCAAAAATCTGAACTTTATTTTTTTATTGGTTTTGATAAAATGAATCGGGAAATCATTTTTGCTTGTAACATAGTTGTGTGTTCCAGAGAGGAATTGCCGGTGCTACACGTCTGTGACTTCAAGATTATTGCTGAGGTACTTGGGTGCAGAATAGAATGCAGTACTTGGAGTCAGAAAGACCTTAGTTCGAAGCCCCCCAGCTTGCTAACTAGGTGGCTCGGGGCAAGTCATTCAGCTTCCAGATCTTTAAAATAGGGTAATTAAAATAGATAAGACCCTCCCTCCCAAGGTTGTCAAGAGGAGAAAATGAGCTATTTGGGAAGTAAACCTTAAAGCACTATATAAACATTATCATTATTTGGAAATGCATTCAAAAGGATTTTTAGGTTGATTTTCAGTTTTATGTAACTTTATGTAAGTTCTTAAGATTTTAGACCTAGTGCTATTTTTATAAATTACTCACATGATAAATTGGGAGATTCTAGAGGAGGGCTGTTTTTACTTTTCCATGGGACTCTATGTACCACCAGCAGAGGAAGTTAGTCTGAATGCTCTGATTTATTTAGGAGTTGGAGCCACCACTAGGCTTGGTCTGGGAGTTACGGGGATCTTCTCAGGTCAATGATCTTCTCACGTATTCAAGTGTACCATTGCCCAAGTTGGAAGCCCAATCAGCGAACACTGTATGAAAACAGTAAAGTTCCCAAGGACTAGGAGGGAATGTTTGGAACCGAAATGTGAACTAGACTGTCCATACTGCATGCCAATGATAAATAGGGTATTTGCCAGAGACCTCAATCACCCGCTGCAACCTATCCAAAAGGATTTCCATCTTAAGACTGCTAAAAGGTACAAAGCAATTTTTTTAAGGGCCTGCCTTGGCCTCAGGAAATTGCTTAAGAGAACTGCTGCCCCTCCCCCTTCCCCCAGTTGCTAGTGTCTATCTCCGAATCTATCATTATTTCCACCCTCCCCTATCTCCTTTCCCCACCCCTCTCCCTTTGCCCAACTTCCCAATTACCATCCAGGACCATCACCATCCCCCCCAGTCACTCAAGTTCCCAACTTTGGTGTTATTCTCAACTTTTCTGCACTAATCACACATATCCATGCTTTTTTTTTTTTTTAAACAGAAACAATTTTTAGTTTTTAATGAATCTGTAAACAAAAAAAGCTCCCATTTCAAAATAAAAACACAATCACAGGTCATATAGATGCTTACAGTGATTACATTTACATAACCGACTTACATACAAGTTCAGTTTTAAGATGTTAACTTTCTGTGACAATTTTTTTTAACAGCAAGTATATTATAGTGTTAATGCAAAATTCTAAAGATAATCTAGAAGTTGCTAAGTTTGTCTTAAATCTTCACTTTAGATGCTGTTATTTCTAGCACAGTAAGCAGGCAGTCTGAATCTTTGGTTGCTACCATGTAAGCTGGCTTGCACATAGAAGTCAACAATTTTAAGAATGTTTACAACTTTCAAACCTCAGGGAGGGAAAAAAATACTTTTAAGAGTACACAATTGCGAGCATTTACACGTATTACAACTGTGGTTGAACAATGTTCATGCTGTTCTTATGAAATGAGATTTCACTGCAGTGTAATTTAAAATAAAAGGTAACAAAAATTGCATTATGCACAATTTCTCTCCATCACTTGTGTTCATCATTTTTTCACTTAAAAATGCAAAAATTGGACATGTTTCACTATCTCAGTTCATAGTCATGATCACAGCAGCTACGACTCTGAAGGCAGCATCACCAATGTTGACCAGAGTCAGTTCATACTGAAATTAGATTCTTTATATCAAGTAAAGGGCTGTCCACAACCCTGGCAAGTATGCATATGAACGAAAATGTCCAGATCTGGGGAGCAACATAGTCCTATTCCAATCCTCTGCTCTACTTCACGTGTTTCTTCTCTTCACGCTTGGAAACATGTGGGGTTTGGGGGGTCTGCCAACCCTACCCACTAGAAGAGCCTGTCTTTTAGGTCACTTTCTGCTTTAACATTGTCCAATCAAAAGTGTAGTCATATTGGTGGTTCAGAGTCCTGAAAAGAATCCGAAACAGCTGCCTCAGATACATGTAATCCGGTGCCTCCTCGAAGCGCAGGCCCCTGCAGTAGTTGAGATACATGGCAAATTCTGCAGGAAACCCCTGGCAGAGAACTTCCACAGGAGTGGACATCTTCTTTTCGCTGATCTTTTCATACTTTTGCTTCTTGGTTGCAGCCTTTAGTCCTTGCCAGGGCAGGCTGGTGCGGTTGAAATACATCAACACATATCCGAGGGACTCCATGTCATCTCGACGGCTCTGCTCGATGCCAAGGTGTGCATTGATGCTGGCATACCTGGCAGTGCCAGTAAGGTTTTTATCTTCTCTGTAGGGTATGTGCTGTTTTGTCCTGTTGTCTCGATACTTTTTGGCCAGCCCAAAGTCAATAAGGAATAGCTTATTACAGTGGCGCCCGATTCCCATCAGGAAATTATCGGGTTTGATGTCCCTGTGGATAAAGTTTTTGGTATGCACATACTCGATCCTGCTGATCATCTGGTCGGCCAGCATCAGCACGGTTTTCATGGTGAACCTGCGGGAGCAGAAGTTGAACAGGTCCTCCAGGCTGGGCCCCAGGAGGTCCATGACGAGCACGTTGTAGTCCTTCTCCTGGCCGTACCAGCGCATGTGGGGGATGCCCACCCCACCTTGCAGGACCTTGTACAGCTTGCTCTCGTACAGCAGCTGGGGGTGCTTGGCTTTCTGAGATTCCAGTTTTACGGCCACCTCCTCCCCATTGGTGATGTTGATGGCCAGGTAGATGTCCCCGAACGAACCGGCCCCGACCTTCCGCAGCAGCTCGTACTTGCCCCCGACTATGCTGCTCGCCATGCTGCGGGGGTGGGGAGGGGGAATGGGGCGATCGCGATGGGGCCGCTGCGGGTACCAGGCCGGGCAGGCCTCACCCACCGGGTGGGTCGTAATGGGACCCTGGCCACCCCCGCCGCCGCCGCCGCCGCTCGGGGGCCGCCTCCTCCCGGCCTGCGCTGAGGCCCGCGTCTTCCCCACCGAGCAGCTTCGCTGGGCTTCAGCAGCCGCCAGACACCGCTGCCGCTGCCAACGCAGGTTTGGTGGTGACGTGCCAGCTGCGAGCGGAGCAGGAGGCGGAGAAGACGTGCCGGCCTCTGCCCCCGACGTCGCAGCCGAATCACTCCGCCCACCTCTCCATCTTGTTCCGGGGTTCTGGCCGGCGCCCGATGCGCCCCCTCCAATCAGCGGCCGAGGTTCTCTACTTCTACCCTAGCAACACACTGCAGACACGCCTTCTCTCAGGCCTGACCCCACCCACCAGGGCCCTCCCTGGCCCTCCCTGACCCTTCCCTCCCTGACCCTCCTCTCCGTGTCCCCTCCCCTCTCCGGCCGCCTGCGCAGTGGCCTCCAGGCCATCTCAGCTGTCAGAGATCTTTCTAAATTGGCCCATCTGTCACGTCCACCCAGTCCCCCACCCCCCACCCCCAGCCCAGCCAGCCCCAGCCAAGGCCTCTTGCTTCCTTCCCAATTCAGCTGGAAGCCTTTCCACCCCACCCCCCTAGCATTTTCCCTGGGAGATTTGCATGCTATAAAACGTATAGACGCAGTTACTCCCATGTTATCACTCTGTTACTACTGGACGTCCTGAAGAGAAATAAAGCAAATTTTTCGTCTCCTCTCCTCCATGGTCCGGCCCAGAAGTGCTTACCAGATACTTGTTGACTAGCTGTCTAAAAGCCCTAATGAATGAGAATAGCCTTGCTTTATTCCAGTTTTGAATATAGTTGATGTGATGCTTATTATCACATTCAGAAAAAGATAGCTCTGTACCTATACTTTGTAGGATTTCGGGGGGCATAACATAAATGTTGTACTTTTGCATTGCTTTGACTAAATATAAAACAGTTGTACTTTGGCAAAGACTTGCTACATCTAGTGATACAATCATTTAGACTTTTTGTTTTTAATCCAATCAAGGTCATTGTTTTACTAATTGTTCAACAATCCTTGCCTTCCTGGCATAAATCCAAATCGATCATACCGAAAAATCTTTTGTAGAAATTGTTCTAATCTTTTTGTTTAAAAATTAAAAAATACATATAATATATATATATATATATATATATATATATTCATTAGGGAGAGAGCTTTATCGTTCCCTTTCTTGGTGACAGCTTTCCCCAGTTTAAATATTAGGATTAGATTTCCTTCATAAAATGAACATTTTCAATTTTTGAAATAATTTACGGATTTTTTCTTTAAAAGTTCAGTATTCTGTCATGTCCCTTTACAGTTATCTACTTTTTTCTATGATTTGCTCTTTGATACACTCATTATTTAATATCTCTTTATGAAGGATCCATTGAAATCTGTTCCTTTTGGTGCTTAAATTCAGTATTCTGATTTAAAGGAGGGGATGGATAGGGGTTTATAAAGATGTCCCAAGGCTTTCTACTGTTTTTCATTTATTTGAAATTTCTCTGTGTCCTAATATTTGGTCTATTTATGTCAAAGTTCCATCTGGTAATAAGCCGTGATAGAGGTCATATCATCAGAGCTCATGGGAGCAAGGAATAAAAAATACTCTTTGCAACTATGGTTACAGGAGATAACATGGACAATGCTGATTTCATGAAAATGAAAATCTTTTATACAAACAGAAAAATACAGTTACAATCAGACTGGAAAAATTAGAAAGGAAATAGTTAAGGTTACAGCAAGTTTCTCTGGTCAAATTCTGATAGCCACAAAAAAAATGTGCCTCTGTGTACACACATACATACATATATACATACTTACATACATATACATATATACATAAGAAACTTATTTAGGAAGGAAACAAGCATTTGTCAAATATCTGATGTGTCCAAGGCACCTTGAAACACTTTTCATATATTGTCTCATTTGAATGTCACAACAACCCTGGGAGATACTCTACTATTATACTCCCCCATTTTACAGATGAGGAAGCTGAGGCAGACAGGTTAACTGACTTGCCCATGATCATACAACTAGTAAGTGTCTTGAGGTCACATTTGAACTTCGACCTTTCTGACTCCAGTCCCAGCACTCAATTCACCAAAGGATGAACAAGAAGGAACAGCTGCCTCAAAGGATATGGACAAAGGATTTGAACAGGAAGTTCTCAAAGGAAGAAACTCAAACTTTTTATAGCCATACTACCACCTCTGCGCCCCACCGCCCCGCCACGTTTGAAATCACCGATAAGAAAAAGAAATGTAGACATAACTCTCACCAAACACCTATTAAATTAGCAAAGACAATAAAAAAGGAAAATCATAATAGTGGGTGGGCATGTCTGAAAACAGACATATAAGTACACTGTTGGTGAAACTGTGAATTGGTAAAGCCATTCTAGAAAGTGAATTAGGGTTGCAAAAGTCATTAGCCAGCACATCCCCTTTGACCTAGCGATACCGCAGTTAGATGCCCCGAATGCTAAAGAGATCAAAGAAGAAAAGGGACCATATTCAAAGTAAATATAAGCAGCCTTTTTTGTCTTATCAAAGAACAAAGGAGATTCATGGACTGGTCAGTGTCTCAACAATTGATGGTATGTGAATATACTGGAATATGATTGTACTATAAGAAATGACATATACTTGGGGAAATTTTAATGAACTGATACAGCATAAAGTAAACATATTCAAAAGGACAATTTGGATAATAATAACCATATTATAAAAGAAATCGACATTAAGAATTCTGACCAGACACAACTCCAGAAGAAACATGCTTTACATGTCCTGAAAGAGGTATGATGGACTCCACATGCAGAATGAGACATGCCATCCTCAGACATGACTAATGTGGGGATTTGTTTAACTTGATTCTGCTTACTGCTTATAAGTACTGTGTTTTCTTTTCACCTCTGGAGGGTTGAGATTTAGGAAGAACAGGGAAGGGAAAGGAAGGAAGGAAGGAAGGAAGGAAGGAAAGGAAGGAATAGAGAGAAAGAAGAATAGAGAAAGAAAATAAAGGGAGTTTGGAAGGGAAGAAGGAAGGAAAGAAAAACATTATCAAAGCATTTTATTAAATACATAGAAAAGAAAAAGAAGTTCAGGGGGAAAACACGTAAATACAACAACTATGAAAGTTGAATGTTATGTTTATGATATACTTAAAATCAAGCTGTACAAGATAGTTTTATAGTTTCACATACAATTTTTTTTTATTTGACTTCGGATATGGAAATGTTCATTTTTGTGGTTAACTTCTGAATGAAAATATTTTCAAACTTAATATAAGGATAACTTTTTGCTTTTTGAAAAAATTGAACAAAAATCGATTTTCTCTATGCCCCCCTCATCCCCATTGGTAAAAGAGACAGAAGAGAAAAACAAAACCCTTGTAACAAAAACATAAATGTTGTTTGAGTGAGGCACGTAGAAGCTGGTTCATGTGCCTTCCTTGTCACACCCTTGGCCTTCAACAATAAGGGTATACCAAGAAAGAACCATGAAAACCTCAACTGTAACTCAACCTTTAACCACAACTCAAAGAACACAGCTGGTGGACTGAAGAGTTTGGCCCTGATTATATCCACAGCCCTTATTCAGGGGCAGGAATTAAAGGTACTACAATTTGGTGGGGTTTGTACAAACCAAATATCAGATGATTCTGTAGCCAAAGAAGAAAGTTAATAGGAGAATTTTACATTCTCTTCGTTGACATTTGCAAAGCAGCATGGGGGTGACTGCTCACCAAAAGTTTGTGACTCCCAAGTATCTAAATCTTCAGGATGCCCACAAATTGTTTCATATTTTTATTTTTTGTTGTCTTTAACAGGTGTCCATATCTGCAACATGAGGAAAAGCAGTACAGTCAAACAAAACAAATTCCCACATTGATCGTGTCCAAAAAATAGAAATGTCTCAGCACTCCTTAGCCCATCTGGAAAAGCAAGGGCCCCGACATACCCAGGGGGCCTACAGTCACAGATTCTTAGATCTACCTTTATAAAAGGAAAGGTAACTTTGGAGCGGTCAGCAATCACTTTCATCAAGCACATGTATCATTCACTTAGTTCAGGGGACTATATCAGCACCCCGAACTTCACAGAAAATACAGAGAGATCAAAATCAGTAGACATGCTTATGAATATCAATACATACATCATCAATTCACAGACAGATCCAACTATCTGACCATAGTTACCAGACAGGGAAACACCCACATTTGGGTTTTCCAGGGTGGGGCACTTTAGCGGTTTCCCAGAGTCCTCATCTGGCCAAACAAACTCTGGTAACCTCAGAGTCTTTACATACATTTTAGAGCCAGAGGGCATCACCACCCTAGGGAACCAGTGCCGTATTAACAAAAGGTAAAGGTGTGGGCCTTCCTAAAAATCTTCCTGGGCCCATTAATGGGCGGGGAAGATCTTTAATCACATTAAAATAATTAACAATACAAATATATATATATATATATATATATATATATATATATATATATATATATATATATATATATATATATATATAATTTCTAGTTAAAGGAACTCTTGTTTCTGTATTTTACACCTAGTAAAGACTTTAGGTTGATCAAGGCAAGATTCCATCAGAGACACCTGATATACTACAACAAAAACATCCAAAGATTCTACTTTGCTTGCTCTCACACCATCATGGATTTGTAAAGGGGGTAATAGCATGTATAACTCTGACTCAAAACATATTTTCATGAGATTCTTCTTGTTGGTGGAGATTGATTATGCAATGCTCTGTACCTGTCTGAGGGGTGCACTGGGCGAGGGCTTAGGAAAATAGAAATCTCTGTCTTCTGGTTTCCAAATTTGAGACAGAAGATATGAGGTTCCAGGTGATTTTTAGAAGGGAAACTAAGGAGTTGCCATGTAGAGTTGGTACCTCATGTATGTCTCTATCCCCAGCTTAATACAAGAAAAACTTCAGGAAATTTCCCCTTGGGTGAGATCTGAGACTCTCTTTTAGTTGGGTTGAGTTATGTCACTTGCAACAGAAGAGCTCATTTACTCTACATTCTCTGGTATATTTTTGTAGGCATACCTTCTGTAGTTTAATTTTGCTATCAGTGTGGATAAATGGGTTTATTTGCTATTCATTATATATGTTCATTATGGACCTGGCATTCAGTGTGGTGTCATGCCTTGGCTATGTGACCTAGGGCTCTCCTTTCCTGGTAAGATACAGTGACCAGGAGGGCAGCTTGAACCTAAAAATTATGTCACCTAGATAGTAGAAAATATAGACATAGTTTTAGCCTGGCACTTTTTCTCTCTGAGGAAGCCAGTCCCTGGCCCCAACTTCCCACTTCCTTCCCCTCATAGCAGGAATCAAAGTCTCCCTTGGAAAAAGGGTGTGGCATAGGGGTTGGGGTTGGGAGGTGGTAAGAAACTAGAGATATATATTCTGGAGTCCCTTCAAGCTACATTTAGACAGACCAATATGGACACACATAACCTATCTGGGCAAAGCACACAGGACATCACCTTCATTTGGGTCCTTGTCTGGAATAAAATAACACTTTTTGCACTTACAAGGGCCCAGGAGAAATTCTTAGCTCAGGAACTTTAATTTTAGATACCTTAGACTGCAAATTCCTAGAGAAATCAGCATTTCTTTTAAAGGCTCTAACGTACAATGTTCTCCCCCTAGTGTATATTTCCTCATAAATTACAGAACTGAGATAATTTTGCAAATTTTTTTTGTTTGTTTCGTTGTTTAAATGTTGATACCTGGTTTATCAGTAAATTTCATGTTAAGTATCCTTATGGAGTTTAATGTCAGCAATTTGGAATCCCTTGAACGCTTTGTAGAAAGGTTCTTATTCCTTTTGCATTTAAAGTGACCTAGACTCCTTGCTAATTTGTGAGAGCAAAATACCTTAAAACTCTTTAGGCTAAGAATATAGGTGCAGTTCACAAGGAACTGTCACCCTCGGGTACTTCCCTGAGCCTACTTGGTTTTGCTTCTTGTCCTGATAGGTGTGTTTGCAGTTCCACTTGGTTTCCCTTTGCAGTTGCAAGGATTCATGGGAAGAATTTCGGGTGCACTTTAGAATAAGGACCCAGAGGAAATCTCTTTACCCCCTTCGGGGATGGTCTATAGTACAGGGTACACTGGAGGATTTGGCTGTGCTCTGTTGATAACAGAGAGTCACTGGAGTTTATTGAATACTGGGTGACATGATTATCCCTGTGCTTTAAGAAAACCACTTTATTGGCTGAATGGAGGATGGATTGGAATGGGAAGACTTGAGGTAGGCAGACCCACCAGCAGGCTATTGAAATAATCCAGGCATGAGGTGATGAGGGCTAGCATCAGGAGGGTAGCAGTGTCAGAGGAGAGAAGGGGGTGTATTCAAGAGATATTGCAAAGATAAAATTGACAAGCCTAGGCAACAGATTGGATATGGGGGATGAGAGTGAGGAGTCCAGGATGACTCCTAGGTTGGGAGACTGAGGGGCTGGGAGGATAGTATTGCCCTCTACCATAATAGGAAAGAGAGGAGTAGGGAAGGGAAAGATAATGAGTTTGGTTTAGGGTATGTTGAGTTTAAAATGTTTGCTAGACATCTGGCATGAAATGTCTGAAAAGCAGTTGGAGATGGAAGATTGAAAGATCAGCAGAGAATTTGGGGGCAAGACAGGTAGACTTGAGAGCCATTAGCATAGAGGTCATTCAGTCCATGGGAGATGATGAAATCCCTAAGTGAAGTAGTACAGAAAGAGAAGAGGACCCAAGACAGAAACCTGAGGGATACCTATGGTGGGAAGGCATAATCTGGAAGAGGATCCAACCAAGGGATGGAGGAAGAACAGGAAGGAAGAGAACCTGGAGAGAGAAAGGTGGCCCAGAAACCTAGAGAGAAGAGAGTATCAAAGAAGAGAGAGTGATTGACAGCATCAATGGCCACAGAGAAGTCAAGTAGACTGAGAATTGAGAAAGAATCATTGGTATGACAACTAAGAGATCATTAGTAACTTTGGAGAGATCAATTGCAGTAGAATGACAATGGTTGGAAGCTGGATTTCAAGGGCTGAAAAAGAGAGTGAGAGGAGAGAAAGTGGAGGCACCTATTGGGGATGCCCAGTTATCAGCAGTAGAAGGATCAAGTGAGGATTTTTTCAGTTTGGGGGAGAAATGGGCATTTTAGAGTCAGGAATCAGGGAGAGAATGAAGATAAGTTTGAATGGAGATGAAAGAGTGGATAATCTGGTTGATGAGACAGGATGAAATGAGATCCCTTGTGCAGGTTTGGCCTTGGTAAGGAGTGAGTCCACATTATCGTGTGAGACCATGGTGGTGAAGGAGGAGAGAGGGAGAGAAGGAACCTGAGTGAGAGCATATGAGGAAGCAGGAGAAGAGGGAGCTCATGATGAATGGCATCAATTATTTCTGTAATGTATAAAGCAAGGGTCTCAGCTGAGAGGGTAGGGGGAACCATGAGCAGTTTGAAGAAGAGTGAAAAGGTTTGGAAGAGACATCACAATGGCAGGGTCAATGTGCTATGTGCCCAACTGTAGCTGACCAAACCAATATGAGCTCTGAAGGCTCCACCACAGGTGAGGCACATATTGTCTGTATGACCATTTGGGATGAAGATGTCTCCAAATTTGTGCATCTCACATTTCTTTGGAACAATTCAGCTTTGCTCATAGAGTACAGCACCTTCTTTGGTGCAGGCACACCATGCTGGGAGGTCCTCTGTCAGTGTCTGTGCCAACAGCAGTGAGGGCCCATAACATCAAAGCAGTGAGATTGCATAACATCAGTAGTGGACCCAGTCAAAAGGGTGGCATGATTTTTCTACATCAGTGAGTGGCACATGTGTAGGAATGGGGGGAGTGAGCAAAGGCTGAGGCTTGTGGGCAATTATGATAAGGAGGATATGAATTTAAAAAGAGGAAGACTGGGTAGAGCTGAATTGGTTCACAAAGGGGTCAAATGGGGAGAAGAGCAGAGAATGGCTAGTATAGGGGAGAGATGACATGGGTGAGTACTGAACACAGAAGGTGGCAATTTATGGGTGGTGCCAAGACCAAATGTATGACCATCTTTGGGTGACTGAAGCAGGGTGGAGGAGTAACTCATGGGAGGTGAGTAGGCTAAAGAACTGAGGGTTGAGTATTTGAGGGAAAGTCAGTATGTATGTTATACTAGTTCCCTAGTATTAAGACAAGAGTTGGAGAGCAGAGAAAAACTGTGAGCCAATGACTGAACTCATTGAGGAAGAAAGGGACTATGTAGGCAACAGCTCCCGGAATTTTGTTTGGATGGTAGAAGTGAGTCGCATGAACCTCAAAGGAAGAGAGGTTACTGAGTGATGGAGGTAGGGAGAGAAGCTGGCAATAGCAATGGGGAGTGAGAAGTATTCCAACTTTCCTACCTTGATCAGTAAGTGGAGGAGAATGAGTGAAGGAACAGCCAGGGAGACCGTATCATCCTGGAAAGCCAAACTTCAGTAAGAGCTAATACACAGATGCAAGGAGTGGGAGAGGAAATGAAAGGACATTGCTTATGCTTCCCCAGAGGACTGTTCTGAATTGGGGACAAGAACTGTGTCCAAAATACACCCCTGTCTATTTGCTAAGGATGGCAAATATTTCAAGAGGGAGAAGAATGTAATAGGGGCTTTGCACAAGCCCAGGCCACTTTACACTGAATCACTCAGATTTTGGGAGAAAATATTTCATGTTCCCCTACCAGGTGGATGGGAGTAGCCTCTTTCGATGGGGTGCAAAGCCAGAACAGGCTGCCATCTTTAAAACTGCTATGCTAAGACAGTAGAGAAGGAAATGGCAAACCACTCCAGGATCTTTGCCATGAAAACTTCAAATGGGATCGTGAAGAGTCAGACATGACTGGACAACAACACACTGAGACAATCGTTCTCTCTCGCATGAAGCATTCAGAGAGCGTAAAGATCCAAGTTCACCTACAGCATGGTGTGAACTGAGCTGGCAAAAAGGGAAAAGCTACTTCCCTTCCTTCCTCCTTTTACCTTGTGACCTGGAAAAATAGGCTTGGGGTTGGGCTTTTGTTTTACTTTTCTTTATTTTCTTTTTTCTGCTTGTACTTCTTACTTCTAAGTGGAGGGATAGAATCCCCACTGGACTCAGGAGTGCAAATGATGACAACTTTCGAGTCAGGATTCCAGGTCAGACTGAAGCCAGCTGATCAGGGAAGAGATGGTGCCTGTGGTGCCCCAGACACAAGCCCTGTGAGGTTTTGCACTTAAAAGTTTAGTGGGACTTTCCTCTATAGGAACTAAAGTAAGCTATGAACCTAATCTCTTCCCAAGATGATGCCTCTGAGTGTTATGAGGAATGTTTGTATGATGATTCATGCTATAGCTTTGAAATATTCTTTTGTAAATATTCCTCTGTGAAAGTTAATCTGATCGCTAAGCGGTTAAATAGAACAGGGGTGCAGAAGACCCCTTGCAATTGAGAAAATTCCATAGCTGGGGGCTAGGGCCAATGGCAGAGAGTCTAGATTTGCCAAAGCCACCTTAAATGTCGATCCTATGACAAGGAGGCAAAGGTGGCCTCCTACTCTAGATGTCACCGAGACTCTCTAAGCTGGGACTTGTGGCTGGAATATGTCTCTAAGAAGGCTACACCTTCTTCCAAAGGAACAGGACAGCTAAAAGGATCAGGAGAATATGGTTGTATATTAAGATCTACACATTAGGGAAATCCAGAAATGTGAGTGGGGATGAGAGTGGGAAACTGTGGAGAGAATTCTGGTGAGCACCGGTAGAGGAAGAAACAGACATGCTTTGTTGTGGGACTATGCTACCAACCCAGACACAGAAAAAGTAACTGCCAGAGGACCCACAGACATGATATTTACATGATGGGGAACTTCAATTATCCAGGTATCTGCTAGAGCTCTCTCTTTGCCAAAAGCATGGCAGAGAATACCTTACTTGACTAGTCTAAATGATAATTTCAGCTCTCCAAAGTCGAGAAAATAAAAAGGGACCCACTACTCTAACCATGATTCAGACCAACAAGGTTGGTTTTAGCTGTTTACTAGAAGGGAAATGATGGAAACCTTGGGGGAATATGGTGATCATGATAGAAAAACCGGCCATGCCCCCTCAATGATGGGAGGGCATATTTCAGAGAGTTCAGAGAAAGCATAGATGGGCTCTTGTCACCCTAAATTTAATAACAGAAACTCAGGAATGAAATTAAGACCCCCATTAAAACAATTCCAGTAAGGAAGAAAAAGGGAGAACTGGCTAAAAAGACCAACAAGGATACAGAAGAAACCCAACAACCCACTTGGCCTTAGAAAAGGATCATGTGGAGCTAGGAAGGACTTTGGAGGCTGACCACCTTCTTTTACAGAGGAGGAAACTGAGGGCCACAAGTGAGAGTATGGAAATCATATGGCCAAGCTCCCTACATATAGCAAATATCAGAGACAGGCTTTTAAGCAAGGCCTGTAATCATTTCCCTTTCCACTGCACCAGCCAGCCTTCCATATATGTGAGGACATGCAGAGGAGACACGAGCAAGAGTAAGGTCGATAAAAATACCAGTCTCCATTTCTAAAGTACTGCAAAGTTTACGTAGTGCTCTCCTCACCACAGCCCTGCGAGGTAGATAAAGCAAATATGATTATCCTCATTTTACCGAGGAGGACAACCTAGACTTGGAGTGTCAAGTGTCTGAGGTGAGATTTGAACTCAGGTCCTCCTGACTGCTGCACTGGTGCTCTATCCACTGCAACTTGACACTCACTAGCTGGGTGACCTTGGGCAAGTCACTTAACCTCAACTGCCTCATCCTGGGTCATCTCCAGTCGTCCTAATGAATATCTGGTCACTGAATTCAGATGGCTTTGGAGGAGAAGTGAGCCTGATGACCTGCATAGCCCTCCCTCACTCAAAACAAATTCAAGTGCAAGTTATGTCATCATTTCTCCAATGGCATGAAGGACGAATACACACAATGAATATCTCAAAGTGGCAACATACCATGGGAATAGAGGCAGGAGGACTGGAGTTCTGGAGGTGCTGAGGTTGGTGAGGAAAGCTCAAGCACAAAGTTGCTTGGCTGTATTCAGGGCAAAATGTAGAATAAAAAAAAACTCAGGCCTGAAGTCAAGGCTAATTGAGAACATATTCAACTTTTGTCTAGTTTCTGTTTTCTCTGCTAAGGAAACTGTTCTTTGGGGAGGAAAGACACCAAAAATGGCAAATTCAGAGGCATGATGAAAGCTAATTGAGGGGACAGTAAGAGGCCACCAAGTTGTCCTGGCTGAATTGAAATGACCTAGTCCAGGTGAATTCCATCCTCTGAAAGAACCGGCAGGTGTGAGCAGGGCTCAGAGGTCCAGGATGCCAGGAAAGAAAGAAACAAGGTTAGTTTATTTGGTCAGTCAATCAGTTCTTCACTCAATGAAAACGATTCATAACTTATAAAGAGATCATAGGGCTAGCCCAGGGGTGAGGAACCTGTTGCCTTGAGGCCACATGTGGTCCTCAAGGGCAGCCTTCCGACTGAATCCAAACTCCTGAGAACAAATCCCCTTAATAAAAGAATTTGTTTCTGTAAAAGTGGGACTCAGTCAAAAGGCCACACCCAAGGACTTAGAAGGCCACAGGGGCTTCCAGACCAGAGGTTTCCCACCCCTGCTTTGTTCTCTCATCGAAAACTTCATCATGCACTTACAAGGATTACATGACTTGAAGAGGGGAGTATATTATGATCCTATGTGTATGCTAGGATGGCTCTACTGTATTCTGTCATGTGTAACAGTTCTGTATGGTAAAAATAGTATATTTCAAGAACCTCAATAGTAGGGACCACATATTTCAATTTTTATAGACCAAAAGAGCAAGAAAGGTAGTGGGACACTGGGCAAGGAGAGGTCATGGACCTGACCTTGTAAACCTCCTAGGGAGCAGGAAACTAAGCCAGCCAGCCTGTTCCACTCTGATCCCAGATGTGCACCAAATTCCTTTGTGTTATCATAATCCTTTATCATTTCACCTTTCCTTCTGTTGAACTCCATTCCTACCCTCCACGTCAATGATATAGTCATATTCTAGATCTTACCATTACCCATTCTATTTTCAGGACTTGAAGAGTATTTTCTGATCAGAACCAGCTGTCTATCCCACTGCACCGTGTTGAGATAAAGCATGAAGGAAGTAGTAGAATTTAATGGATTGGTAAATTAGGAGCAAAGTCACCTGAAAGGAATTGCAACAGGCCACAAAGCAGTAAGTTCTTAAGAAACCAAACTAAAAATATTTTATTTGGCAAAAAGGGGTCAACCTATATAGCAAAATTATGCAATGAGCCTAAGCTATGGGGTGAGGGGTGGGAGGAGCTGCGGGCCACATGTGGTCCTCTAGGTCCTCAAGTGCAGCCCTTTGATTGAAGTGAAGTTTGGATTCAGACAAGGGGCTGGACGTGAGGACCTAGAGGACCACTTGTGGCCTCGAGGCTGTAGTTTCCAGCTTTGGAAGACAAAGATCAATTTGCTAGATACCGATTCAATGAGGAAAAAGAAAACTGAGAGCAGAGAAGCTTAACTGCAGAAATTAAATGTCCCACGATACTGTGAAACGCTCAATCGATTGAAGGAGAAGTGCAACCCTGGGATCTGGGCAGTCACTCTAACCGCACTGTATTATGGTACGCTTGTGGGACGATGACAGGAAGTGTTTTTTGGAGCAGTCCAAATCCAAACCTCCTCCCCCAACGTCCCAAGTATAGCAGTAAAAATTCACCAAAAGGAACAAGGATAGAGAATCAGCCACAGATTCTTCCAAGACGGCCTGGTCTGCATAAAACAAGTTAGTCTGGTTGACCCCCTCCCTGAGGCTTACTTTATTGGGAAAGGATATAGTCAAATCCATCAGGCACTCTAAGCTGTATTTGTGAGTATTTCAGTTCTCGTTTGCGCCGGTAACTCTTCGGTACTGTTAGGGGTGGGGATCGTTTAATATTTGTCCATTTGAGGGATTTCAATAGCTCCAGATTCACCCCACTCCCCTTCTCTTTCACGCCGGTCAGACCCCAGGAGCCATTCTGGTGGGTGGTTGGGGGATCCTCAGGGTGGGGCCACATTCCCTTTCTTCTTCCGTAGTGGGATCAGGCTGGGTGGGGATTAGGAGGGGATTGGGTGAATGGGGCGGGGCTGGGGGTGGGGGGAGAAGGGGCAGCTTTTTATCTGGGTAGGAGGCTGCCGGGGATTCTGTCTCAGTCAGATACGCTGCTCCCATTGGTTGCCAGGGATAAAGAGCAGGGCTAAGAGGATCGGGACTCCTCCCGCCGCGCCCAGGAGAACTGACACTGACAGACTGACTGCCGGAGTCCGCCCGCACTCCCCGCGCCTTGTGCCCAGGGCCTGGTTCTCCCACATCCCTCCACTTCACACCAAGCCCCCCAGGCTCCTTTACTCCACACCAAGCCCCCTGACTCCTTTATTCCATGGCTTGCCACAAGTTCTGATCAGTCAAATTTACACAGGCTAACTAGCATCATGGAAACGCTAATCAGACTTAGACTTAACGGACGCAGTCAAATGTTATTAATAAAAATGTGTAAACAACACCTCCTAAAAACTTTGGGCGAAATCCTCGGCCCAGAGAGTAACCCTAACCCACTCTGGTCTATTTGACTGGAGGTCAATAAATCCGGAGGCAAGGCACGGAGAGAAAAAGTTTGGTTAACAACAACTACGAGCAGTTGCCAGGTGACAAGCCAGGAGTAGGACGAAGAGAGAGAGACACATATAAAAAAGGGTTTTATGCAGCCTTAAGGCAACATTGCAGGGTCAAAAAAAAAAAAATGCCTATCTGGTGAAGCTCAAACACTTTCTTTATTTGGGAAGTTGAGTAATAAGGATGGGATGTCAGGTGATTTGGGGGAGAATATATCTAAACCTGGGGTTAGATTATGTTTTCAACCTAGAGGTCTCTGCAGTTGCCAAAGATCAGGTTTGCTCTCGCGGGATATTTTCTCTGTAGTTAATTATATTCGTTATCCTGGCAAGAAATCTCTGAGAGTGGAGTCCTTCTTCAAAACAGTATTAGTCAAGCTCATCCTGTCCTTGCCAGCCTGAAGGTCTCCATTTATACAAGCCCAAAGCTCTGTTTCTTTAACCTTGAGATAAAAATTATCCAAGGGTTCATTGATTAGATACTGCTGTCAATCTCCAAATCAAGGAGGCAGAGATGGTTATTTGCAGATTTTATTTACATACAAACCACTAACCCCAAGGTTAACATATTCTCCCCCAAATAACCTGACATAACCTTCCCTGTTACTCAACCTCTCAAATAAAGAAAGTGGCTGAGCTTCACCAAACAGGCTATTTTTTTTTGCCCCTGTCACGTTGCCTTAAGGCTGCATAAAATCCTTTTTTCATATGTGTCTCTTTCTTTGTCCTATTCCTCATTTGTCACCTGGCAACTGCTCATCAGCTGTTGCTAATCAAATTTTTAATCTTCCTGCCTTGCCTCCGGATTTATTGACTTCCAGTCAAATGGACCAACGTGGGAGTACACATCTCGATGGGGAAAAAAAATATCAGAACTCAAAACTCAAAGCCAGGGCCTCTGCAATCTCATATAGAATGTGAATACATAAGCATGATGAGTACAGTGTAATTTTACAGAAAGCAGAAGGGGAAAGATAAGTGTACACAGGGCTGGAAACAAGTTACAGAAGGGGGAAGATAAGGACACCTGCCAGCTGCTCAGAACAGGGACTGTGGCTTCTTCACCAGCCTTGATCCCCACCCCCAAGCCTTGTGACCTTCAAGCTTCCAGGAACAATGTCTGGAAGCTCTGGTAGTGCTCTGTCCTTATCTTAGGGGTGGCAAGAAGTCTCAGGGAGGGGGTTCTTTCCCTTCAGTTTTTCTCATTTGCAGTGGCAACCAGAAGTGGAGCTAGAAATTCCTTTGCCACAAACTCTAAGGTTACTTTCCCCCCAAACTTGCATCTACGTCCTCCACACAACAAACCCTCAACTTGGTATCTTAGAGATTCCAATAAACTTCTTTTATAGACTGACAAGTTTGTCCCTCTACCCAGCCCAGAAGCCTCGGGTCTCTTTCTGAGGTGGGTCATCTGGCAAGCCTCTCTTAATCACACTTCTCTCCAGGAATCACAGGCTTAGTTGAGTCTTAGGAACAGGCTGAGAGGCTGATGACCAGGGGGCCTGAGGTAGATTGTTTTTGCAGATTTAGCTAAGGTGTTTCTAAGTTGTTTACTACATAGTTTAGTTGATAGTTCATTAAGTGAATTACTGATAAAGTTGTTTATATTTTTCATTGTTGGACTATCTTATCAGAGGGCTCACATATGATTATCAGTTATTTAAGAACAAACATATTGTTTACTACATCACACCACAAGTGCTTATTTTATTAAATAAAAGAACTTGCAGAAAACAACTTACTCAAAAAAGCTCAGTCACAAGATAGAGGCTTAAAACGAAATGGAATCAGTTATGCTAGGTTGACAAATTATCTTATTAGTGTAATAAAACTTATTCTCACTACATTATCACTTATGTTATTTTGAGAAACTTGTTCCTATTACCTTGTTCTTTTCCGTTATGACTGATTTTTGGTGACCTCATTTGGGGGCTTCTTAACAAAGATCCTGGAGTGGTTTGCCATTTTCTTCTTCAACTCATTTTACAGATGAGGAAGCTGAGGCAAGCAGGGGGAAGACTTGCTCCGGGTCACACAGCTAGTTCGTGTCTGAGGTCACATTTGAACTCAGGTCTTCTTGACTCCAAGCCTGACGCTCTATTCACTGTGCCACTATAATGGTAATTTAAATGGAAAGATCTTTCCCATTCATTAATAGTCCCATGGGACCTGCCTGAGTCACATGGAACCTGTGCTAGGAGGAGTTTTCTGAATGGGTGGAGCAGGAAGAGGCAGAGCTAGAGCAGAACTGAAAGGAAGTTAGTCATGAGAACAGTCAGAGATAGGAAGGGTGCAGGCAGCTGACTAGCAGGAGTGAAAGAGTTTGTTTGTGATTTTGTTTTAAGGGAGACTGCTGATGATTTGTTTAATGGAGCTGGTTTGTGGGAAGCCTAGCATGGGGAAGGCTTGGGGCTGGTGGAATCGTCTGCATTGTTACTATGATGAATTTGGCTTTCTGGTGTGTGAATAAATATTTTGGTTCTATCTTCCATGGGGAGAGTCTGTGCTATTTTACAATTCAGAGTTGCACCAGTATACTCATGGCCACCGTAGGTGCTATGAACCACGCATTGGTTCTATAAAAACCAAGTTGCCCAAATGCCACTTAGTTGCCCACCTCTATTACCCTACTAAGGTACTAAAACTTATTCTCACTACATTTCAGCCTCTGGTTTCTGGCTAACTCTGAAGTGATCTGAAATAATTCAGGACCACTTAGGATGAGTGGTATTTTTTTTATTGCCTCCATTTTATTTTATTTTAAACTTATTTATTTATTTTGTTTTCAATATCCACTTTTGTAAGATTTGAGTTCTAAATTTTTTTCTTCCTCCTTCCCTCCCCCTCTCCAAGATGACATGTAATCTGATATGGGCTATACATGTTATGTAAGTTCTTTTAAGGGGATCTGGTGTGATTCACTAACTCCATGTGTGAATCGTATTGTATTTTTATTTCCTGCTCCAAACATCTCTACTGGAATTAATTAGTGGTCTAGGATCTGCTCCATTTTGGCTCTTCCTGGAAGGTCTTCTTTTGGTGTTGTTCAATCATTTCAGTTGTGTCTTGACAAAGATACTAGAGTGGTTTTCCATTTGCTTCTCCAGCTCATTTTACAGATGAGGAACTGAGGCAAATGAGGCAAAGTGACTTGCCCAGGGTCACACAGCTAGTAAATGATAGGCTGCATTTGAACTCAGGGAGATGAGTCTCACTGACTTCAGGCCCAGCACTCTAGCCACAGTAGTTAATGGTCTTTGAATTTATCACCCAATCCACATCCTGGATGGGCCAAACCCCAGAGTATTTTCCTTCCTTCCTCCCTCAATGAGCTCAGTGCCTGCTTCAGTCTTTCTCCCCACTCTACCTCCTGATCTCATTCTAAAGTACGTCAACATATATATGACTACTCTTTCAAATCCCTGAGCTTCCCAGGTCCTCAGATTTCTCAATTCCTTTGACATGATTTTCCATTCCATCTCATCATTCCCTGAATCTTGTGATCACCCACAAGTGTTCCACTTCTCACTTCATGAACTCCCAAATTCTTTCAGTTTCCTTTCACCACTCCACCTTTCCTACTGTCTTATGCCCTACTTTCTTCCCAATCTCTACCCTTTGTTGAATTAATTCAATTATATCCTGTCCTTTACATTATACCCCTTGTCTTTTCAGCAATTATGCCTTGGGTTACTTCTATCATCTGCCTCCTTTGTGCCTATGTCTTCCTACATGGAGATGTGCAAAGTCATAAAAGATGCTGACTGAGAGCACTATGAACTTGTGATGCATAATTCCAACCAGGCATACACTCCAGGAAGGCAATCCCTTTATACCTTCATAATTGATTCATGCTCTCACTTACCACAGTGCCTATTCCCAACTTTTTAATTCTCTCCTCAGTCATGCATTGACAACCCCTACCCCTACGCTTAGCCAAGGAACTTGTGTCATACTTCAATAAAATTGGAGGTCATTCGAAGAGAACTCCCTCTTCATCATCTCACATCACTGAAATGCCTTCCACACTCTGGTCACCTACATCTCCATGACAGTTGCCTTGTCCCTTCCTGGGCAACCTTCATTCTACTGGCCCCCAACACTTTCCAGGCATACTCTGTTCCCTGATGACCTAGGACAATTTCACCTCAGAGTAATCCCCACAGGCAATGATATCCTTCCTAAACTCATTGCTCAAGAATTAAGATACTTCTACCCCATCATAGTCTTCCCATCCCAGAGATTATGAACCTCCAGCTGCTATTGTCCAAAATCCTGATCCCCTTCCTCTGCTGACTGCTCCCTCATTCCCATCCCCTTCAATCTAACCCAACTCTGCCCCATCTCTTTCCACCATGCTCTGTGGAATGCTGATTCCATAGGTAACAGACTAGCTTTCATCTTCAATCTTTTCCTTTCTTAATCCCTCTATCTTCTTGCATTCAGTGAAATCCAACTTTCCTGACCATCCTTTCCAGTACTGGTTGCACTTCCACACAATCGGTATTCATCCCCAAACGAAATTCTGGTGACTGTTGTCTACTGACTGCCAGGACCTTGGTGTTTCTTCTTTATTTCTTCAAGAAGTACTTTATAATTGAATCTACACAACTATTTTGTGACTCTGGTACATGAATTCTCATGAATTTTAATCATCTTGCAATTTTGGGAATGAGATTTCCCTTTCTATTGCCTCTTTTTATTGTTATATGAAATGTTGATTATTATATGGAAGCATTTGCTTTGTAGCCTGCAACTTTGCTAAAGCTATCATTTTTTTTTTCAGTTTGAACCTTTAATGATTCCCTAGGATTTTTAAGCAAAGATAAATAGTTTTATTTCCTATTTATCTATTTTTTACATTTAATTTATTTTTCTTGTCTTATTGTTATTACTAGTATTTCTAGAATATCAAACAATGGCAGGGAGAGTAGTGGAGAGCCTTTAGTGTTTTCCTTTGCATTTAATGTTTTTTTTTAATTTTAGATAATTTGATTTTAGATGGTATTAGAATAGATCCCTTTAAGCCTTTACTTGGCAGTCTCTTTAGTACACTAATGCACTATTGATGGATCTGTGTGTCTGTCCAGACTTTGTTGGAAGCAATTTAAAACTCTGCCTTTAAATTTACTGAACTCTGCATAATCTTTAACCTTGTGATAGAACTATTAGATCTACACTAAAAATAATTTTTAGAAAGGGGACAAAAATCTTTATGTCTAAAGGTATTCATATTTTTGTGGTTACAAAGAACTGGAAACTAAGCATATGCTCATCAATCGGAGAATTGCTGCGCAAATGGACATATATAGTGATAATGAAATACTATTGTGGTGCAAGAAATGATGAAAGAAATTGTTTTAGAGAACCCTTAGAGGACTTGTATGAATTAATGTATAGTAAAATTGAGTGTGATCAAGAAATCTATGGGCTTTTCCAAACACAATCCAGGATATTTGTTGAGTACAGTGCAATTTGAACTGGATTGAGGGAAGTACAAGCAAAGGGAGTGGATTAAAGTAAATGAATAAATCAGTTGTTCCATCCTAGTTAACGTACCCAACCAAACACTCTGCACAAAGGGCTGGGATGGTCCATTTGACTCAGCACCACCTAACTGTCCTATACATGTTATAGTCACCCTATAAAATGTAAAATATCTATTTTAATATTTGGGGACCCACAGTTTAGGAAAGACACTAACAAGGTAGAGAGTATCCAGGGCCCATGTGATATGAGCATCAGATGAAGGAACTTGGGATATTTAGTTTGGAGAAAAGAAGACTCAGGGATGTGATCACAGTGTTCATGTGTATGAATTAGACTTGCTTTGCTTGGCTCAGGAAAGCAGAGCAAAGGTGTAAATTTAAGCTTAATGTAAATAAAGACTTCTTATCAAGTAGAGTTCAAAAAGGGGAATGGACTGCTACAGCTGGCATATTTTCCTGACTGTGGCTCCTTAATAATTGAGTTCTTTCCAGCTGTTTGCAATATTTTTTCCTTGACCTTGAAGCTTTGAATGTTGACTGTGGGAGTCCTGGGATATTTTGCTTTGAGTTTCTTTCAGGAATTGAATGGTGAATTATTTCTATTTTCACTTTTCCCTCTGGTTCTATGAGATTGGGGCAGTTTCATGATTTTTTACAAAGAATTTATTATTTAATTATTTAATCCCCAATTAAAAAAATTAATTCTGAATTATCCTTCTCCAAGCTCTCCTGTACCCACTGAGGAAGCAAGAAATGTGATATCAATTTTGCATGTGAAATCATGCAAGACATGTCTATATTAGCCATATTGCCAAAAAGGAAGAAAAATAAAGAAAGTGAAAAAAAGTCTGCTTTAACCTGTACTTAAACCCCATGAGTTCTTTTTCTGGTGATAGATATCATTTTTTTGTTATAAGTCCTTCAGAATTGTGTTGAATCATGGTAAAAATCAATCACTCATAGCTGATTATTGTACAAGAATGCCATTGCAGTGTACAATGTTCTCCTGGTTCTGCTCACTTCACTTTTCATCACTTCATATATGTTTTCCCAGGTTTTTCCTAAAGCATCTTCCTTGTCATTTCTGATAGCACAATAGACACAGTTGGCTGAATGGGGAGACTCAGCTTCTCCTCTCCTGTCTGTCTCCCCCCCTCTCCTTCCTTCTCCTCTCCAAAGGAAGGTAAATTTGGATGGACAAAAGACGCTCAGTTGACTTGGGTTTTACTGGCTAGTTCCCTTCCATTCCCTTCCTTTCCCTTCCCTTCCCTGTCCTTTCCCCAAACCTGAAACCTATTGCACTCTGAAGCTGGGAAGCCAATGGGCATTGCCTAACTCTAAGTGAGTATCTGCAAGGACCTGAGCCTAAAGGGCCCAAGGTCTCCAAGTGCATCTCCAGTCATCCTGATGAATATCTAGTCACTGGATTCAGATGGCTCTGGAGGAGGAGTGAGGCTGGTGACCTGTACAGCCCTCCCTCACTCAAAACAAAGTCAAGTGCAAGTCATGTCATCATTTCTCTGATGACATGGTCTTCTTTAGCAACGAAGGACCAACACAGCACAATGGTATTCCATCACAATCATATGTCACAACTTGTTCAGTCATTCCCCATCAAAGGGCATCTCCTTAACTTCCAGTTCTTTGCCACGATAAAAAGAACTACTATGAATATTTTTGTACCTATCGGTCTTTTTTCCTTTTCCTTTGATCTCTTTGGAACACAGTCTTATTAGTGGTATTTCTGGATCAAAGGATATGAATGGTTTTGTAGCACTTTAGGCATAGTTTCAAATTGTTGTCTAGAATGGTTAGAAAAATTTACAACTCAACCAACAGTACTTAGTGTCCCATTTTTTTTCACATCTCAACATTTGTCATTTTCCTTTTCTGTCATATTAGTCAACCTGATAGTTGTGAGGTGGTACCTTAGAGTTGCTTTAATTTGCATTTCTCTAATCAATAGTGATTTAGAGCATTTTTTCATGTGACTATAAATAGCTTTGGTTTCTTTATCTGAAAACTGCCTGTTCATATCTTTGACCATTTATCAATTGGGTAATGACTTATATTTCTTATGAATTTGACTGAGTTCCCAATATATTTGAGATATGAGATATTTCTCAGAGAAGTGCATTGTAAAAATTTCTCCCAGTTTCCTGCTTTCCTTCTAATCTTAACTGCAATTTTTTTGTATAAAACCTTTTAAGTTTTATGTAAAGAAAATTATCTATTTTACTTCTTGTACTTTCTTTTGTTTGGCCACAAATACTTTCCTTTTCTAGAGATCTGAGAGGTAAAATTTTCCATGCTCCCCTAATTTGCTTATGATATTGCCCTTTATAAATCATGGACTCATTTTGACTTTTGTTAGGTATATGGTGTGAGATATTGGTCTACATCTCATTTCTGCTAAACTGCTTTTCAGTTTTCCCAGAAATTTTTGTCAGATAGTGAGTTCTTGTACCCGAAACTTGAAATTTTGGGTTTGTCAAACACCAGATTATTGTTATTACTGTGTATTATGTACCTAATCCATTCCACTGATTCACCCCTCTATTTCTTAGCATGCATCAGAATGTTTTCATGATTACTGCTTTTTAGTATACCTTGAAGTCTGGCACCACTAGGTTGCCTTTCTTCACATTCTTTTATTAGTTTCCTTAATATTCCTTAATTTTTGTTCTTCCAGATGAATTTTGTTACTATTTTTGTAGCTCTATAAACTATATTTTGGTAGTTTGATTGGTATGGCAGTGGGTTAGTAAATTAATTTAGGCAATTAATTTTATTTTGAAATACAGTACATATGTTTTTTGGTTTTTGTCATGGCTTTCTATGGCATAGCCCAGTACTTCTTAGGTGATCACTCCTTGATCTGTTTTCCAGCTCATTTTTTAAAATATAAAATATCTAACACTTTCTTCAATTTTTCTGTCTTTTGACTTTGCTTTTAATATTTTTGGTGTTTTATGGAACCAGTTATTTCTGTTTTGTCCATCTTAATTTTCAAGGACTCTGGTACTTGGATGAGGTTGCACTAACTTCTTGTGCTAAATTATAAATTTTCTTCCCAAGTTTCTCTTCCATGGCTCTCATTTCTTTGTCCTCACTTTTTTTCTTTCTTTACATCTTTCCTCTATCTCTCTCATTTGATTTATAATGTCATTTTAAATTCTACTGTCATTTCTTTTAGGAATATTAATTGATCTTCCAAGTTTAATGTTTTGTTTGTTGTTTTTTTTTTGGGGGGGAGCATTGCTAGTTGGTATTTTGGAGTTGTTCTCTCTGCGTTTGTGCCTTGGCAACATTTTTGACCTCATAATAACTCTTTATCCTTCTGCTTAGTCCTTCCAATGATCTGCTTTGAGCACTCAAGCATGGCTAGCTGAGCTAAAATTTCTGGAGGCTGAATCTGAAATCTTGGCTCCTCTGGAAGTTTCCCTGAGCTGCTGTCCTGAGTAGGAGACTCAATCCATAATCTGCTCTGGACTCTGTGATTATAGCTGATAATATAGTCTCAGATTCTCTGGAGGACAGTAAGATGCTGATATGAGTGGGGGTGTCCACTCTGGGAACCTCTGGAATATCCTATTCTAGTTACTGGCTTATCTCAGGGTCCTGGGAGATGAGTTCACCTTTGGGACCCTTCTGGGAGTTCCTGTGCTGCTGAGCTCAGCCAAGAGCTGAGTCAGAGATTTGCTATGGATGTTCCTAAGCTACTGGCCCACCTTAGAACTCTGGGCACTGAATCAAAATGTTTTACCCCTCTGGAAGACTCTGTGCTGCTAGTCTGACCTGAGGACTGAGTCTAGGATCATCTTTGGGCATCTGTAAGCTGCTGGCCTCGATTAGAGCTCTGAGGGCTGTGTCTGTGGTCCTAGCCCACTCCAGTTCCTCAGTTCTGATTCTGGTCATCTGCCTCTGGGCTGAATTTATGATGTTAAGCTCTGAGGATGACTCGTTGTAGTTCCTCCTTTGATTTCCCGATACCTATTCAGTCTGCTGTTCTTCTTAAACCTTTGTGGCAGGATCTGGACTTAATTGGTTTCTCCAACTCCACCATCTGAACTGGTCTCCTGATTTTCTTTTTAAATATAATGCATCCAGGGGGACAGAGCCAAGATGGCACAGTAGAAAGACACACATGCACAGGTTCTCCCCACACAGCCCATAAAATACCTGTAGAGAGGGACTCTCAACAAATTTTGGAGCAGCAGAAGTGGAGAACAACAGAGTGGAGGAGATTTCAAGCCCAGGGTGACCTGAAAGGCCCGAGGGAAAGGTTGATTGCATCAGACCCAGAGCAGAGCCCAGCCCAGGCTTGGCCAGTACAGCTCAAGAACAGCCCTTGGGGGCCGAATCTCCAGTCGCAGTAGCAACGAATACCCAGTCCCAGCAGGAGCAGTCCGCAGATCCCTCAACCCACAGGTGCCAAAAGTCAGTGACAGGTTTTTTTCAGCTGGCTGGGAAGGGAGAAGGGCATTTCTGTAGCTCTGGCCTCAGGCAGTGGCCACAGAGGCCACATCGGGCAGGTGGCAGTAGTTCCCACAGCAGCCTGTACAGCCGTGAATCCCATTAAAACCCCTGGGGGCACTGAGGAGCTGAATATTACCTCAGTCCTGTGTAGAGGCCCTGAGGGAATTGATCTTTATCTCACACTGAATGGCCACCCTGCCCATCCAGCTTGTCTGAAAATCAGCCCCAGTGCTGACTTGGTGGAACTGGGGACCAGGTGGCTGTGGAGAGGTAACTGCTAAGATTCTGGGCACAAAAATCTGTCTCTGCTCCCAGACCAGTGTACACACTTGATTGTGCCACCTTGGAGGAACTGAGATCATACAGATTCCCAGAGTACACACTACTCTTGACAAAGGACCCAAAAGTCAATAACTGGTTGGGAGAATGCCCCCCAAAAAGGGAGAAAAAATTAGACCATAGAAGGTTACTTTCTTGGTGAACAGATATCTTCTCCCATCCTTTTGAATGAGGAAGAACAATGCTTACCATCAGGGAAAGATGTAAAACTCAAGACTTCTCTATCCCAAACATACAAAATAAATATTCAGTGGGCTCAGGCCATGGAAGAGCTCAAAAAGGATTTTGAAAACCAAGTAGGGAAAAACTGGGAAGAGAAATGAGAGAGATGGAAGAAAAGCATGAAAAGCAGGTCAACACCTTGCTAAAGGAGACCCCCAAAAAATGCTGAAGAGAATAACACCTTTAAAAATAGGCTAACTGAATTGGCAAAAGAGGTTCAAAAAGCCAATGAGGAGAAGAACGCTCTCAAAAGCAGAATTAGCCAAATGGAAAAGGAAGTTCAAAAGCTCACTGAAGAAAATAGTTCTTTAGAAATTAGAATGGAACAGATGGAAGCTAACGACTTTGTGAGAAGCCAAGAAATCATAAAAAAAACCAAAAGAATGAAAAAATGGAAGATAATGTGAAATATCTCATGGAAAAAACAACTGACCTGGAAAATAGATCCAGGAGAGGCAACTTAAAAATTATGGGACTACCTAAAAGCCTAGACATCATCTTTCATGAAATCATCAAGGAAAACTGCCTTGATATTCTAGAACAAGGGGGCACAATAAATATTGAAAGAATCCAATGATCACCTCCTGAAAGAGATCCAAAAGCAGAAACTCCTAGGAACATTGTGGCCAAATTACAGAGTTCCCAGGTCAAGGAGAAAATATTGCAAGCAGCTAGAAAGGAACAATTCCAGTATTGTGGAAATACAATCAGGATAACACAAGGTCTAGCAGCTTCTACCTTAAGGGATCTAAGGGAATGGAATAGGATATTCCAGAAGTGAAAGGAACTAGGACTAAAACCAAGAATCACCTACCCAGCAAAACTGAGTATAATTCTTCAGGGGAAAAAAATGGTCTTTCAATGAAATCGAGGCCTTTCAAGCATTCTTGATGAAAAGACCAGAGCTGAAAAGGAAATTGGACCCTCAAACACAAGAATCAAGAGAAGCATGAAAAGGTCAACAGCAAAGAGAAATCATAAGGAACTTACTAAATTTTAACTGTTTACATTCCTACATGGAAAGACAATATTTGTAACTCTTGAAACTTTTTTCAGTATCTGGGTAGTTGGTGGGATTACACACACACACACACACACACACACACACACACACACACATACACAGAGAGAGAGAAAGAGAGAGAGAGACAGAGACAGAGAGATAGAGACAGAGACAGAGAGCACAGGGTGAATTGAATAGGGTGGAATCATATCTTCAAAAAATGAAATTAAGTGGTGAGAGAGAAATATATTGGGAGGAGAAAGGGAGAAATGGAATGGGATAAATTATCTCTTATAAAAGAGGCAAGTAAATTACTTTTCAGTGGAGGGAAAAAGTGGGGAGGTGAGAGAAAACACGTGAAGCTTACTCTCATCACATTCGACTAAAGGAAGGAATAAAATGCATACTCCTTTTGGTATGAAAACCAGTCTTACGATACAGGGAAGTGGGGGAGAAGGGGATAAGCAGGGTGGGGAGGATGATGGAAGGAAGGGCAGTGGGAGGAAGGAGCAATTAGAAGTCAACACTCTTGGGGAGGGACAGGATCAAAAGGAAGAATAGAATAATGGGGGGGCAGAATAGGATTGAGGGAAATATAGTTAGTCTTACACAACACGACTATTATGGAAGTCACTTGCCAAACTTCACAGATATGATCTATATTGAATTGTTTGCCTTCCCAAAGGGGATGGGTGGTGAGGGAATGATGAAGAGAAGTTGGAACTCAACATTTTAGGAACAACTGTTGAGTATTGTTCTTGCAACTAGGGAATAAGAAATACAGGTAATGGGGTATAGAAAGTTATCTTGCCCTACAGGACAAAAGAGAAGATGGGGATAAGGGAAGGGGGGGATGTTAGAAGGGAGAGCAGATTGGTGATAGGAGTAATTAGAATGCTTGGCGTTTTGGGATGGGGAGGGGAGAAATGGGGAGAAAATTTGGAACCCAAAATTTTGTAGAAATGAATGTTGAAAACTTAAATAAATAAATTTTAAAAAAGAAAAGAAAAAAGAAAGAAAAATAAACTTGCACAGTTAGAGTTTACCTTACATAATTTTCATTTTGATTGGCAGCTCCTGATGGGATTTAGGAGACACCAGAGGTCATCCCAATAAGAAATAAAATTAGGAATTGTCTCTTAGGACATCTGTTTTAAGGTAGGATTTCTTCTGCGTGTGCTGAGCATCATTTTCATATAGATTTGTGTTGACCTCTTATAGAGGATGGGATTTTCTTCTTTGTTCCCAGATTCAGGGAATATGCCCCCTTCTTCTCTATCTTCTTTCCAGAAGGAGGTTTATACGTTCTTGTCATCTCTCACAGAGCCGAGATATTCTATTTTTAGATGATAAATGCATAATTAAAAGCAGTTTTCCAGTAAGGGAATGTAGGAATTGTGATGATGATCAGAGGTCACCACTTGGCCCAAGAAGTGGCAAGTGATTGTGTGTGCATGTGTGTGTGTGTGTGTGTGTGTAAAAAGTGATACTATATTATATATGTCATGTATAGTATGTATTTTTGACGTAATTCATTTAAGGTTTTGCAAATATTTGATAATACTGAGTAATGGGTACCCTTCTTAATTGCTTCCTGGTCAATGAGTGTAAATGTTGGATGAATTCATACTCTCCATTTCCTATGGCATTTTACTGAAAGATACTTTGCTCACTGGAGAAGGTGAGGGCTGGGGAGGACCACATTTGGACTATTGTGTGGGAATCTATACAATCATGACCTGACTCACTGATCATTCTGGTGACAGGTATAAGTGAGGATAGAGAAAGGAGCAACCTTTTAAAAAGGAACTTGTATTTTATTGATTACAATAGCATTTGCATGCTTATGAAAAGTAGCAATATGTACATAAACCCATGTGGGACAGATGAGTGTGGAAGATCACCACCAATCTGTACATGCTCTACTACTTATTATTACCAGGCTGTTTGACCAGTCATAGATAGGTGGTGGGAGTCAACAATTTCATGCCTTCTGATGAATTGAGGACCACTATTTATTTGCCTTTCCACTGCCTTCTAAGGAGGAATAGAATAAACATTTATTAAACACCTACTATATAACGGGAAAAAACAATTATTCTTTTCAAGTTACTTGTGATCAATATTCTTTGGTACTTTTCCCCTCATCCACATCCCAATCTTAGAGTAATCATGTCTCATATCTGAATCTCTGCTTCAATTTGCTCCCTAGTGTCTCAATTTCTCCAAGATTAGAATCCTGCATTTTTATCCTCTCAGTCTTGCTGAAGACAGAAAATCTACACCTGAACACTAGTTCCCATGAGTGGGTTTTCTTTATTTGCTGCCCAACTCCATACAACTCTTTTGTCTGTTGCTTGAACCTACTGAAATCCTTGGTCTTCCCAGCCCAAGTTGCTGCAAGTTGACTCATCTTATCACCAAACTCTGCTCTGCTACTTACAGGAAGGTGGTACTCAGTAAGTTCTTGTCAGATAAACCTTTTGTGAATAAATGAGTAGTTCCCTTTTCTCTTCTCTCCTTAAATCATTTTCATTTTTTTTTTATTTTTAAGACAGTGAAACGTGGGGGGATAGGGTCACGGAGCCAAGATGCCGAAGTACAAGCAGAGACTTGTCAGCACTCTCCCCTCAAACCCAGTCAAATACCTGCAAAAAATGATTCTAAACAAATTCTGGAGCTGCAGAATCCACACAATGATGGAGTGAGGCAAATCTCTGGCCCAAGACAGCCTGGAAGGTCACCGGGAAGCAACTATCACGCTGTGCTGGGAGCAGAGTGCAGTCCAGTGTGGGCCACTCTGGCCCAGACAGGACCTGATCTGTCTTTGAGGGTACTGGATCTCAGGCACCTGTGGTGGTTTCCAGACTTCATGACCCACAAAAGCCGAGGACAAATTAGAATGTTAGTGGAAAAATACCTGTGAAACCTGTGTGAGAGAGTAGAATGGTCTGTCCCAGACCCAGGGTGGTGGAGGGGATAGAGGAGCCCAAGGCAGCAGCAGCAGGGGCAAAGGCAGAGACTGTTCCTGGAGCTGTGACCCCACAAATTGTGAGGGGATCGATTGGATGATAGTACCCCCCTCACTCACACTGGAAGCAGAGAACTACCTTGACAAAGAGCTCAAAAGTCGAGTAAATGACCAAAGAAGAGATAGCAGAGGGGGATGATCTACATGTTTTACATGTGTTCGTACATGCTACATGCAATACTAAGGTTGAAACTAGACATTATGTACTGTGTAGTCAGGAAAATTAACTGTGACTATGGTATATACTAACTGATGAGTGCTCATAATGTTGTCCCAGTGTACTCTCACAGAATTTGCAGTTGCTGTAAAAACAAGAAATTATGTGGTATTAGCTGATATCTGAGGCTGCAGATTTGTGGACAGACAAAGCAAAAAACTAATCAGGGACTATGATTGATCTCAGTTTGATTTTGCAGATTCTGGCTAGTTGTCTGATATGCTCATCTTAAGGAAATGGTGTTAAGGAAGTTAAGGCAGAAATTCTATCAATCTGCAGCTACTGGATTTGTCCTACTTTGAGACTACTTGACTCATTTTTCCTGACCCTTATCTTCCTACTAACTGGCCTATGGGTAATAAGGGTTTTTGGTGGATTGCTTCCCAAGGGCCCAGATTCCTCTGGGATAGCTTGTTGACCAGTTTCTCAAGTCTCAGATATCAAAGCCTCTCAACTCTCCTCAGCCAGGATTTCCTTGTACCACTAAAATCATAGCAGGCACTGTGTTGGGTCTTGGGGATACAAAACCAAAATCAAAACAGACCCTTTCCTAGAGGAGATGAAATTCTACTGAGAAAACAGGTGAGTAGTATGGCATTTATATTTCTTTAAATTTTGCTCAGGAATTTTGTAAATTTCTATTTTTCAGTGTTTAGTTATTAATTAATTAATATGCATATTATGTGTATATGTTATGCCTTGTCCACATTAATGTGTTTATGTTATGCCTTCTCCAACTAGATTGTAAACTCCTTAAGGTCCAGAAATCTATTCAACAGAAGGCTGTTCAAAAATATTATAATTTTTTTTGTAAGCCCTATGGTATCAAAGATAGTAGGGGCAGCTAGTGATGAAGCAGAGAAAGGACTAGGTCTGGAATCAGAAAGACATGAGTTCGAATTTAACTTCAGATGACTGGGCAAATCACTTAACTTGCTCCAAATTTTACAATAGTTCCCTTTTTGTGTAGTATTTAAAGTCCTGCAGAATATTATACCACCCAGCCTTCTCAGCCTAATCTCATACTACTCCCTGCCCCAAACTCCAGGTGGATTAAAGTACTCTCCACTCCCATACTTCCCTCTCCACTACCTTTCCTTGTTCTATTACCTGTACCTTATACCATTTGGGGAATTTTTACATCTCTTTCAAATCACAATTAAAATTCTAACTTCTCCAGAAAGACTTTGCTCACTCGGACACACATAATTTTGCTTGTATCTCTTTCATCCATGTATCTTGTAAAACATAGAGGTTTTCTTTTGCATGTTTTTATGTTCCATGAGAGAAGTAATCACTTTTTTTAACCTCCCTTAACTTCTCTGGAAATCTTCTAAATAAAGTAGATGTATAATAAATGGTCACTGAATTGGAATTTGGACTTTACTCAGTAGGTTCTGTAGGGAGCCATTAATGGTTTTTGAGTGAGAGAGTGATATCTTGAGAGATGTTCATTCAGATTAACCTAGCTGAAGCATATGGGGTTAAAGGAAAGCTACAAATTTAGAGCTATAAGAAATTATAGAGGTCATCTAACCCAAAACTGAGGCTTGGACTTGCCCAAAGTCTCATAGGCATAACTTGACTAAGTGAGGTTTGAACTCCAATGTACCACACTGCTTCTCAAGATAAGCCTGAAGACTGTGAGATGAATTAAGAAGCTATTACAATGATAAAGAAGAGAAGATATGAGAGTTTGAGCTTGGGTGGGTGATAACAAGAAGGACAGAAAAGAGACTGAATATGAGAGATACCAGAGGTCAAATTGACAGGGTTTGTAACTAACTTTGGAAGGGGGAAGGGAGAAGCCAAAGCTAACTGGTGGTTGGGAAAATGTGGTGTCATTAATAGAAATAGGAAATTTGAGAGAAAGGGGAAGTGTTTGGTGGAAAAGATGAGGAGTTCAGTTCATTACAAACATACAACATTTATCTTCACATTCCTTTTAGTCTCCTTTTTATCCCAATGAACAAAAGGCACAAATTTTCTGTAGATTATCTCCCCCAGTTTAGTCCATTTTCAATTTATCCAACTGAGTAAGAAAACTTTAATTTTACATGGCTTGATATAAGCCAATACTTTGCATAGATGTGACTTTTGCAAAACACCTATTTGGATAGGTAGTGACGGACACCTAGACATAATAAAAATTCAGACTGGAGTAAGTATACAACTTAGGATGAGAAAGAGAATGACTGTTGATGGAAGTAAATTCATCACTAACAAAATAGTTTCACAGGCTGCAAGAGACCTCGATTTCACCAGACACAAAAGGAGAGCAACAACTTACATTTATACAGTACTATATGGTTTAGAATTTAAATGGTACCCACCAAGTAGGGCTATGGACCAGGAGTTTAAGGGAAAGACTGGGGTTGGATTGATAGATTTGGGAGGCATTTGCCTGGCTATGGATAGAAAGTCAGCCTCCGAACCAGCTGGGTTGCAGCCCTGCCTCTGACACATCTTGCCTATGTGACCGAAAGAACTTCTAGATTTTAGGCCCTCCTTCCCAAACTGCAGGCTGGAAGGAGCTGGGGTCAGCACCTTGAACATTAGAAAACAATCATGGGGGGAGTCACTCCACAACTGTTACCTAATGGGAAAGAAACAAACGTAAAACATAGAAAGTGGTCCCCTGTATAGACAGAGATCTTTCTTCCCCTCTATCTCCATATCTACCTCTATCACTGAAGGGGGAGTGGGTGAAAGGGCGAGGCCTACATTTTCCCTTGACACTCTGCGAAGATCTCCATCCGTTCCCATTTGTTCCTTCTGAGCCCTAAAGGAAAGCATTCAGGGGCGGAGCCACGGGAGGGGGAGTGAGGGCAGGGAAGGCTTAGGTTGCAGTTGCCTAGGAGATGCCTCCAGTATCCCACACTCATCCTTCTTTGCCCCTCAGGGTGGAGAGAATGAGAGGATGGGCTGCGGAGGAACCCTGAGCGCTGAGAGAGGGATCCCAACACACCTGAAGGCCTCGAAGCAAGTGAGTGAGGGAGCAGATGGGGGAGAGGGGGGAAGGGACAGGGGATCTGTGAGGGTCTAATGACTCTCCTCCTTTTCCTCTTTCTTACCCCTTTCCTCTCCTTCCTCCCCTTCTCCATCCATCTCCCGTTCCTCCAACAATTATTCCTCCCCCCACTTTCCCATCACTACTTTGTTCTCTAACCCCTCCCCTTTCTTCCCTAACCACCTTCTTTCTTCCACCATCCTCTTCCTCTTCTCCTCCTCTAACCCTCCCCTTTCTCTCCTCCCTCCCAGTTTATGGGGCATCTTGCTTGTATAGTTTTTAAATTTACATTTTGTTTTTTTCCACTTGAATAAAATCTGCCTTCTCTCCCATCCCTCCAAGAAAAAAAACAAAATTCTTTAGAGAAATGTCTATAGTCAAACAAAACAAATTCCTGTATGGACAATATTTCACCCGCCTCCGTCCCCCAAGTCGTGATCTGCATGCTGAGTCCCTCACCTGTCAGGAAAGTGTTTCATCATTTGTTTGGGTGTTTGTTCTTTGTCTGGAAGAGGACCAACCTCTTCAAAAGGGTGATGTCTTAATCTGCAAGTGAATTGGATTTGAGTGAGGCATACCTGGTGCAGAGTCATTAGCCTCACTCTCTCCTCCAGGGTCATGGGAGTCCAGTGGAAGGAGATAGGTCAGGACCACCGGGATGGCCCGGATGTAGTGGGAGACCTTGGCCTTTTTTAGCTAAGATCTCTCCCAGGTGTCACTTTTCAGCAATAGAATATAAAAGAAATCCACACAAGCCATGAACATGTCTGTATATTACTAATGAAACCTAGCAGGAAGAGATAGAGAAATTCCACTGAAAATACTCGGGAGTCTGCCTGCCAAAACAAACACAGGAAGAGAAGTGGGTAAATGGGAAAAGCTTACTTTATGATGGCATTTTTTAAACTTTTCTAATATAGCCAACAAATTCATTCTTAAAAAGTAATTGTGGAAGGGTTTTACTTTTTTATTTATTTTTTATTTTTTTAAGCTTTTTTCTTTTAATTTTAATTTTAATTTTTTTTAATGTTTTACAATCATTTCCTTAAAGTTAAGATTTTATCCCCCCACCCTTCCCCCAATACCCCCCCTCCCTCCCCATGACAGCATACAATTCTGTATAGGTTCTACGTATACTTTCCTATTGAGCACATTTTCACTATAGTCATGCTATGTAGTCGAACTAAAATAAATGGAAGAAATCATATAACAAATCAAAACATAATACACTGAAACCCCCCCCACACACAAACATGATCTGCTACATTCTGCAAATGACTTCCATATTTCTTTCTCTGAGCATGGAAGGCATTTTGCCTTACAAGACCGACAAAAAGGATTTTTTTTTTTCTCAGTAAGTTCTTGTGTTATTACAAAGTTCCAAGTCTACCAGAAAAAACTCTCGCACACTGTGGTCGTTGCTGTGCACAAGGTTCTCCTGGTTCTGCTCCTTTCGCTCAGCATCAGATCACATAAGTCCTTCCAGGCCTCCCTGAAGTCTTCTTGTTCATCATTTCTTATGGCACAATAGTACTCCATTACATTTATATACCATAATTTATTCAGCCATTCCCCAATTGATGGGCATCCCCTTGACTTCCAGTTTTTGGCTACCACAAAGAGTGCTGCTATAAATATTTTTGTACACGTGGGACCCTTTCCCGTTTTGATAATCTCTTGGGGATACAGTCCTAGTAGCGACATTGCTGGGTCAAAGGGTATGCACATTTTTGTAGCACTTTGGGCTGGAAGGGTTTTAAAGGTGAAATTCCTGAAGTATTAAAGAATGTAATTAAGTGCAAAATAGAGATCATTTCCTTTTTAAAAAGTTTTTGCTTTGGGAGCATCATTTCTCTCTTTGCATCCTTCAGTTCAGACAGTTAAATACTGGACTCTGTCAAAAAACCTAGGTTGGAACTAGCCATCAGTGGCATGTGATCTCACTGCATGTTTTCTTTTCTGTAAAATGCAATAATATCACCTTCCTTCTCTACTTTACAGTGACAAAATGAGATAATGTGTGGAATAATGCCTTGTAAACTGCATAAAATTCTGTGGATATGTCCGCTATTGTCTTCCTGTCAGTGAGCTCAGCCTTCATTAATGCAGGTACATCTATCTTTATTGCTACAGATCACGTTTTATGAATTGCTGTAACCCAAAATATTCCTTATCTAGTGAGTAATCTTGTGGCAGTAAGATTCTTCAAACCTAGCATACCTGATGTTTTGATGACAGATCTATCACCATGCTGGCTGGGTAAATTGTGTCAACTTGATAATGCCTACCATAGCTTCTGCTTTACTACCACCATTTGGAAAATTCAAGTTTATCTTCTTGGAGGCTCTATAGGGATATAAACACTAAAACTGTCCCTCTGAGTCTATCCCTACATTGACAAACTAAATGGAATATCATGAAAGAAAGTAAAATTCGCATTCAGTGTGGTTTTTTTATTCTACTCTGAGATTGACATTTCTCTCTACTCACTTAGCTACTACTCCCATTCAGAACTTTGTCATCTCTCCTCTAGACTAGAGGAATAACCTCTTAATCGGTCTCCTTATTTTCAGTCTCTCCATTTGCTAATAATACAGCTGACAAATTAAAATTCTTAAAATACAAGTCTCATCATGTTACTTACCTTCTCAAAAATCTTTACTGTCACTAGAATAATAGTAATCAGAAGTCAAGAAACATTTGCTAAGCATCTACTATGTGCCAGGCACTGTGCTGAACTCTGAGGATACAAATTTTAAAAAAGAATCCCTCAAAGTTTTAAAAACGAATATTAAAATTGATTCTACATGCAACTGGGAAATAATACATATGGGCAATGTGGTATAGAAATCTATCTTGCCCTTACTAGAAAATAGAGGGGATGGGGATAAGAGAAGGGAGGTGTCTGATAGAAGGGAGGGCCAATTGGGGGAAGGGGTAACAAGAATGCATGATCTCTTGAGGTAAGCAGAGGGGAGAGATGGGGAGAAATTTTGGAACTCAAAATATTGTGGAAGTGAATGTTGAAAACTAAATATAAAAAAGAGTCCCTGCTCTTGAGGAGTTACAATCTAAAGGAGAAGACAATACACAAAAGGAACTGAAAAGGGGGAGGGCCACCATAGGGTACTTGGCTCAGAGGACATGATGTTCCTGAAGCAGAAACCAAGTAGAGCAGCTGCTGGTAAATGACATGAAAATTCCCCAGTCTGGCTTTCCATAATCTGACTCCCATTCTTTCATATAGTTGTTGATAGTTTGCATTTTCTTCTTGTAATTATTACCTACTCTTTCCCTTCTTTGCAGAGGTAGGAGGCTATTGGTTTGGAGCACTGCATAGAATGCTAGACTTGGATGATCTGTCGGTTAATTTTCCTGAAGTTCTTTTTTTTTTAATTCCTATTATAGGGGATGACTGTGGTTGGAGGAGAGGAAGAAATATATTGAAAAATGAAGATGATGTAAAAACAAGAGATCCATAATTTTTTTAATCTCAAGTTTTTCATATCCATTGACTTTCTTTATCAGGGAGTGTACCTTATTGTTGTTTTTCTTACATCAAGTCCTTGTAAAAATTGTGTATCAGTTCTTTCTCATAGATATTTGTTTCAAAGACTTTCCTCAAATTAACTGTTTCTTTTCTCATTCGAGCTGCATTTTATTTGAGCAAAAACTTTTAAGAGCTCACAAGTTTATAACTGGAAGGGACTACATCCATCTAGTCCAGTCTCTAATTTTACATATGAGGTAACCGAGGCCCCAGTGAGGTTAAATGACTTGCTCAAGGCCACAAATGTAGTGAGTATAGGAGGGGTTTTTTTTGGAGGGGGGAAGGCAAGGTAATTGGGGTTAAGTGACTAGCCCAAGGTCACACAGCTAGTGAGAGTTAAGTGTCTGAGGCCAGATTTGAACTTAGATCCTCCTGACTCCAGTGCCAGTGCTCTATTCACTGTGCCACCTAGCTGCCCCTAGGATAGTTGTTTTTAACAATAATTTTTAAATTTTTAGTTCCAAATTTTCTCCATCCCTTTCACCCCTCTCCCATCCACTGAGAAGGCAAGCAGTATGATAACAATTAGATGTGTAAAATTATGCAAAGCATATTTCCATATTAGCTACACTGTAGGGAAAAAAAGCAAGAAAGATAAAGAAAGTGAAAAAAATCAATTTTTTATGTTGAGTACTTTCATCTGAACTCAGTTCATCAGTTCTCATGCTGGAAGTGGGTAGCATTTTCATCATGAGTCCTTTGAAATTGTCAAGAATCAGGATAGTTAAATCTTTCACAGTTGATCACCATTATAATATTGCTATTACTGTATACATTGTTTTCCTGGTCCTGGTTTGCTCACTTCCTCTTGCATTCGTCATTCTAGGTTTTTTTGAACCCCCCCCCCCCCATCATTTCTTATAGCACAGCAGTACTCCATCGCAATCACATACCACAACTTGTTCAGCCATTACCCAATTGGTGGGCACCCCTTAATTCCTAATTCTTTGCCACCACTAAAAGAGCTACTATAAATATTTTTGTACATATGAGTCCTTTTCTTTTTCTTTGATCTCTTTGGAATGCAAACCTAGCAGTGGTGTCACTGGTCAAAAGGCATGCACAGTTTTGTAGGTTTTCGGACCTAGTTCCAGATTGTTCTCTAGAGCAGTTGGACCAGTGTACATTAGTGTCCCAATTTTTCTACAACTCTTCCAGCATTTGTCATTTTCCTTTTCTGTCACATTAGCCAATCAGATTGGTGTGAGTTGGTACTTTAGAGTTGTTTTAATTTGCATTCCAATCAATAGTGAGCGGCAGCAAGGTGGCACAGTGGATCTAGTGCCAGGCCTGGAGTCAAGAAGACTTATCTTCATGAGATCAAATCTAGCCTCTGAAAAATTATTAACTGTGTGACCCTGAGAAAGTCACTTAACCCTGTCTGCTTTAGTTTCCATCTGTAAAATGAGCTGGAAAATCATCTCAGTGTCTTTGCAAAAAAAAAAAAAAAACAAACAACAACCCAAATAGGGTCTATTGCCACAGACCTCTCCTCTGTCATCCTCCTTTGTTGTCCTGGGCTGGACAAATGCCTCCCCCCAATCTTTTGTTTGTTATGCTGTTCCAGAATTGAATCTTTTTAAATTGAATCAATTTAAGTTTGGAGGGAGACATTGTGATATTTGGGCTGGGCTGTAAAGCTTCCTCTGCCTCTTAGTTCCTTTTATTCCAGAGCCAGTGATTTTTCTAGAGAACCATGCTGTAATTATTATATATTATTATATGAATGTTGTAGATACAGTGTGTTTGAATTTCAACAAAATACTTAACAAACTCTCACACCATCTTTATGGAGAAGTCAGAGAGATGTGAGCAAGGGGCTGGTAGAATTAGGTGGATTCACAACTGGCCAAGTGACAGCAACGACAAGGTCCTCACAGAATCTTTTGGTCTTTTTTTTCTCATGAACTTAACAATCTTTAAGTATAGACAGTTCGCAGAACAACAACCATAATAAAGCTCTCCATTTAAACCCACAAACTTTTGTTATGTAAATTTAGCATGTATTCAGACTTTCAGGATTGACTCAAGTCCACATAACTATTGATTCTCCCCCTTGGGGTCATAGGGATGACTCAGAGCTTGGGAGAAGCTTTCTGTTACACTTTAACTCACAGGACCCCCATTGCTTCTATCAGTTAACTGGCCAACTAGATGTAATGAACTTGTCTGCCCACCTGCTGTCTGCCTGATTTTATTGCTGCTGCAATAATTTACCCTGTCAACTTCTATCTCCACTGGATTGCCTCTCCCCGCATCATTCGCTTCCATTTCCCCCACAGTCTCTTCCACCAGTGCCACAGACATTGTGGGCTTCAGGACACCCTAACATAGGTGGAGATCAATAGTGCATCTGCCTCCCTGGAAACAGTGCTGTGGAGATCTAGACATTGAGGATGCAGCCTTCTGCACCTATAGAGGTACCGAACAAGTGTATGGAGAATCTTGTGTGTCCTCAGGCCCCCTTTGCATATAGCCCTGGAAAACAGGGCATCACACCCAAAAGACCAAGGCTGCCTCGCTGACCGGTACCTTCAATGGTAACGTTTTCATTCTACCTCAACTTTGAAGATCTAGTGCCCTTTAAAACAGTGGTGGGTTCCAAAACTAGAAACCAAAGTACCTGAAATTTCAGTGTACCTTCTGCGACAAGACACTAACCTAAACCTCTGACCTGCAGCAGCATATCTAAATATTCATAGAAAAAAATCCATTGTTTGTAACTGAGGCTCTTTGGCCAGTCAATTTCAAGTCACTTCTTGTGTAGCATAATTTAATTTTCTTCAGTGGCTGGAAGTTTTCTTCTTCCCAAGATGATTAACTTAGCTTTTTACACTTCATCCTGTGCCTTTTGAGAGACTGATTCAATAAATCTGTACCTGACAAAAGTATCAGGACCTAACATTTTGTTAGTTACTTCATTTAGTGGAGGAAAGGAGGGAGTGAATGGTTGATTTAATCAACCTATACACCACATATATATATATATATATATATATATATATGTATATATATACATATATATGTATATCTGTGTGTATGTATGTATATATACATATATATATTTTTGAAATTTGTATTAAAAATATTAAAATCTCCTTATACCTAATTGTTACTTCTAGACTTCCCTCCCTGAGCTATCGCTCAGCAGGTTTAGGAAATCCAAGTTTGTCACTTAATCCAGATCCTGGTGGCTAGATCCACCAGTACCCCTGGGAAATTCTTCTTTTTTTCTCACTGAATTCAGTGCCTGGCTCACAGTTTTCCTCCCCAGAACAACTTCTTATTTCATACCATGGTACAAGTTGTTTATTGTTACTTTCCTAACTATGTTTTTTCATGAAATGGCTTTGCTTTTATCTGTGTCCTTTGGCTAAGTAAACTGGAAATGTGCAACATACTGGTGGAGGCTCATGAACTATCCTGTACTCTGGATCTGTATCTGCTACCCCTCTCCCCTGTGTGAGATGAAGATCTGGAGCCAGCCTGATCTGCAGGTCAGGGGATAGAGAAGATAAAACTGGTATTTTCTGTCAACAAAATTTTTCAAGGCTATTTTCAAAACCTGAACCTAAATACAGTTCTCATTAGCCCAGGGCTACAGCTGTGTATCCTGATTTAAGAGATTCATGCAATGATGACTTTTTTTCCTTCATGTGGGAGAAAAACAGAGGAAAAATACGTGTCCCCAAAGTCTTAGTGCAGTTTAATCATTAAAGCTTTCATAATTTAAAACTGCCCTAAGATTTTGGGGATACCTTCTTTTTATATGTAGATCTAGGCACAGAATATTCCATTTATAATAGTCTATTTCATTTTCATGGCACTCTCTCTTCTCTGTTGTGATGCATAAATGGTGCTTTTGAATTTATGACTGCATCTCTGAAAAAGAAGATAAATTCTCTCCATAGCAGTTGAGAGCTTATGTTTATATGTGCACTGAAGCTACTTATGAAATGACATTTGTATGCACACTTAAGCAGTAATGTGGTAAAGTGGAGAAAACACAGAATGGGAGGTGAACGATTTGGGTTAAAATGGTAGTTTCAAGTCTTGTTAGGGGTATGATCATGAGCAAACCATTCAACTTCTTTGAATCTGGATGATAACTGTGGTACTGTTTGCATTGTTCTATGGAAAGTATTTTATAAATCTGAATTGCTGTTAATCAAGTTAATCGGGGTGTTTAAGGCAGTTTACTTACAAGAGCCCTTACAAGAGTCTTGGGCAGCAGTAGGACAAAGTAACATTGTGGATCCTCACACCAACCTCAGGCCAGGTCAGATATTATATAGAAGCAGAATAAAAAAGACAGTGACAAGGATGGCCCAGGGCTATAAGTAAGTATTCCCATGGGATAGTTGGGGCTTCTTTTGCTGTTCACATTTACTCAAAGTAGTTTACATTCTCTGTGAAACTCGAGGTGATGTTTCTAGGCTCTGTCCTAGAAGTGCTTTCAAGATGTGAATTATTATCTTACTAATGTTATTATTTGGACCTTCAAATTTCAAAAGTGGAAAAGTTTGACTCCATTTTGTATCCAGAAGGCTAATGTAGACACTGGTAGGTGACTTCTAGGAGTTGTCCTTTCTTCTTTGACTTCCCTCTGCCCACATATGTCCCTGCTAGCTATGTGAGAAATCATCTTAATCTGTCAGTTATAGATTTTCGACTAAGTATGGAAAGTCTTTGAAAGCTTTTGTAAGAAGTGAAATGGTACCAAACAGGAAATCTGTTCCGACTGGCCAAGGGATTTCATCATCCTCTCTGAGGCCCCCATGAAAGCATAAAAACATCGAGTTAACTGGAATCAGAGCTAGAAAGAGCCTAATTCCATCTAAACACCCTATAGAGTCTACAGAGGGAGGGAAGGTGAGGGTAACTTAGAGAACTCATTTATCAGTGTTTGTAGATCTTGGGCAGACAGTACAAACAGACATGGAATTGGATGTAGAATTGGGGAAATGCAAAACTCCTTTAATGTCCCCAGCCTTTCCGGAGAAACAAAGGCTTATCTTTTAATGCCAATATATGTTCTGCTATTCTGTATGACTCAGAGACATGGAACACAAAGGACTCTGAAAAATTGAAAATGGGCATCCCAAAGATGGTAATGCAAAAGGAACAGGCTGTCTGCCACATATAGCAAAACAGAATGAAAAGAAAGTTATCAAGAAAATGCATCCTAGAAATGGATGAGGGGCTGGTAACATAGCAAAGGCAAGGCCAAGCTAACAAGTAGACCACCTGGTCCATGCCTTTTACTGTTTTCCTTGTGATACCAAGAAAAAGGCAGTGATAACCGCTGCCATGTTGGGTGAACTTGCTTTGATGAACTTACTGAAAGCCATGGAAGGAGTCACAGTAGGCACCAGTGCTGATCTCTATTATTGAAGCAAACATCTACATTGATGAGATCGCACATGCACTTGAGTACTTGAGAATACAGAAAAGATAACTTCACTAAATCCATACATAATCACTTTATAGCTGATATTATATATTCCCGATGTTGAAGTGAGAATTCTTAGAGCATTTTATTCTTCTTATTTCCTTAACACTCCACTTTGTATTATATTGACTTGTGTACGTTTGATCTTTCAATAATCTACTAAGATTATGAGCAAGCCCCCTGAGAACAAAAACCTTTATCGTATTCATTTTTATACACCTTCTCAGTACACCTTCTCAGTACCTAACACAGGATCTTACAGAGTAGGAGTTCAAATCATTTTTGTTGAAAAAATTTGATATAATCTGAACTGAATTGGATGCAGTAGTTTAAATCTTGGTATAATGGAAAGATCTGGAATTAACCTAAATTTGAATCCTAGGTCTATGGTTTACTGCTGATATCACCTTGAACAAGTAACTTCTCTCTTGGTTTCACTTTCCTCAACTGTAAAATGAATGGGCTAGATTACTGAACTTTGTGGTCCTATCCAGTTGTACCATGATCCCTTGAAATAATTTTCTATACTCTTTGTCCGAAGAGCATAGACCTTACATTCACTTTACTTTTGATGGTCCTACATAAGAAGTCTCTTTTCTGACAAAAAGAAAAATTGAAAAATAGGAAAGATGATAAAGGACTTTTGAAAAATTCATCTTCTTTTTGTGGCATCCTCTCTGGGCTGTCTCCAGAACCTGATACTTGCAGGTTTGTAGATTGGTTCTTGTAGGGTAGAGGGTAGGGTGCGGAAGGGGAAGACTTCTAACCTTACACTCCTGTGAGTCTAAACTCCTAGTACCATTATTCCTAAGTCTCCATGATAATTTAAGCTATAGCTTCTCATCAATAGCGAGCCTCTGGATACAATTAGCTCAAAGCACTGACGGCTGCTAATGGCATATTGAGAACAGTAGGTACAAAACATTCCCCTCCTAAACTTGCGGTGGACTGTCCCATAAATGCTTTTGGAAGAGTGGTAGATGTAAGAAACACATGTGGTCACAGCAGCTCCCATCTCTACCTTTCTCAGGTGTACAGTATGTCTGCAAGCTGTTCCCCTCAATGCAGCAGCCCTGCTGGAAAGGGCACACAGATGGGCTTCTGGGTCCACTTCTCTTGGCTTTAGTCTTCATCTGCCAGGACTAATTCTCCCTTGAGTTCTCTTTTCTGCTATCTGATCTTCCATGACATGACACATTGCATCCTGGGCCATTTTTAGCCATCCTGATGAATATAATGCCACTGAACCCAGATGGCTCAGGAGAAGAAAGTGAGGTTGGTGACCTTGCACAGCCCTCCCTTACTCAAATCAAAGTTAACTGCAGATCATGTCATCCTTTTGATGTCATGGTCCTCTTTGAGAATGAAAGACAAACACAACAAACAGACCTCTCACTCTTTCAAGCTTCTTCCTGTCTTGAATAAATGAGGGAATGAAGCATTTATTAAGCACTTGCTGTGTACAAAGCACTGTGCTATGCACTGTAAATACAAATTAAAAAATGAGACAAGCTGTCAGGGAACTCAACAGTCTAATGGGGGAAACAACACATAGAGGAGGTTTCAGCTGCAAGTCAGAGGAAAACAGAACAGGTGGTCAGGCCTCTTCTTTCACACAATTTGTACTTAGAAAATCCTACTAGTTTCTGATGTGGAATCATTGGACAGGACCAAGGTTGTTGTTTTTGTTGTTGTTATGCTTGTTCTTCATTCTCAAAGAGGATTATGACAGGACCAAGGACTTCTATGACAAGGACTTTCGTTTCTTTGGTAGTGGTGTCCCTATTTTCTCCCTTCAGAAGTAGTCCCCAGGCCACCTCTCCACATCCAGGATGATGGCTGAGGGCATTGGGCTGGAAGCAGAGCTATTCTTAAGTTTCTTTGAGTTCAGGGCCCTTGATTGTCCTCTCCCTCCCTCTTTCCTTTTCTTCCTTCTTTTCTTTTTCTTCCTCCCTCCCTCCCTCCCTCCCTCCCTCCCTCCCTTCCTTCCTTCCTTTCTTCCTTCCCTTCCTTCCTTCCTTCCTTCCTTCCTTCCTTTCTTTCTTTCTTTCTTTCTTTCTTTCTTTCTTTCTTTCTTTCTTCCTTCCTTCTTTCTTTCTTTCTCTTTCTTTCTTTCTCTTTCTCTTTCTTTCTCTCTTTCTTTCTTTCTTTCTCTCTCTTTCTCTTTTTTCTTTCTCTTTCTTTCTTTCTTTCTTTCTTTCTTTCTTTCTTTCTTTCTTTCTTTCTTTCTTTCCTTTTCTTTCTTTCTTTCTTTCTTTCTTTCCTTTCCTTTCCTTCTTTCTCCTTTCCTTCCTTCTTTCCTTCTTCTTTCTTTCTTTCTTTCTCTCTTTCTTTCTCTCTTTCTTTCTCTTTCTCTCTCTCTTTCTCTCTCTCTTTCTCTCTCTATTTCTCTTTCTTTCTTTCTTTCTTTTTTCCTTCCTTCCTTCCTTCCTTCCTTCCTTTCTTTCTTTCTTTCTTTTTTTCTTTCTTTCTCTTCTTCTTTCTTTCTTTCTTCTCTTTCTTTCTTTCTTTCTTTCTTTCTTTCTTTCTTTCTTTCTTTCTTTCTTCTTCTTTCTTTTCTTTCTTTCTTTCTTCTTTCTTTCCTTCTCTTTCTTTTCTTCTTTCTTTCTTTTCTTTCTTTCTTTCTTTCTTTCTTTCTTTTCTTTCTTTCTTTCTTTCTTTCTTTCTTTCCTACCTGCCATGATGTTGATTCTTAAGGGATAGATATAAAGGGATAGACAGTCTAACCATCTGCCTCCCTCAATCTCTCCTTCTATACTGTTTCTCTTGGTGATCTAACCAGTACATATGATTTCAGTTAGCATCTCTGTGCAGATGATTCTCAGATCTACTTGTCTGGCCCTAATATCTCTTCCAGTCTCAGTCTTACATCTCTAACTACCTATTAGACATCTTAAATTGTAGAAATCTTAAACTCAACACATCCCAAACTGAACTCACATTTCCCCCCAAATTATCCTCCTTTTCTATTGCTATCTAGTATACCACAATCCTTCCAGGTTCCCAAGCTCAGAACCCAGGTATCATTCTTATCTCCTCATTCTCTTTCCACTTCCCCTTATGGTGATAAGCTGTTGTCAAATGTTGTCATTTCTACTTTTACAATCTCTCTCTTATATGATACTTTCTCTCCTCTGACACTACAACCACTCTGGTACAGGCTCTCATCACCTCAATTATTTCAGTAGGTAGCTATCCCTGCTTCAAGTGTCTTCCAGTCCAATCCACTCTCTTGTCAAATTGAGTTTCCTAAAATGAAGGTCTTACCATATCATACTGCTCCTCAATTCAATAAACACCAGTGACTCCATGTTACTCCAGGATCAAATATAAAATTCTTTAACTTTTCAAACCCTTCATAATCAGGCTTCTTCTTACATTTCCTTTCTTCCACTTCTCTCTGATCCAGTGACAATATCTATTTTTCTATTCTTCTAACATGGCATTCTTCCTAAACTTCAATAATTTTCACTGTCTGTCCCCCATGCTTCCCCATCTGTACCTCCTTGCTTCCCTAAATTCCTTTAAGTCTGAACTCATGTCCCACTCCCAGTTTATCCTTTATGCATCTTGTTTGTATCTACTTTGTTTGAAGGTTGCCTCACTTGTTAGACTGTAAGTTCCTTGTGAGCAAGGACCTATAATCTTTCTTTATATCCCAGAATTTTGCACAGTGACTAGAACATTGTAGGTTCTTAATTAGTGCTGGTTTACTGACTAACTGAATCAGCTTCAAATTTATGTCATACAATCTCAATATAGGCCATATCTGTGTAGTTTTGCAAATGACTTCCATAATAGTCGTGTTGTGTAAGACTAACTATATTTCCCTCCATCCTATCCTGCCCCACATTGTTTCTATTCTGTCTTTTGATCCTGTCCCTCCCCGAGTGTTGACTTCAAATTGCTCCCTCCTCCCATTGCCCTCCCTTCCATCATCCCCCCCACTCTGCTTATCTCCTTCTCCCCCAGTTTCCTGTATTGCAAGATAGGTTTTCATACCAAAATAAGTGTGCATTTTATTTCTTCCTTTAGTCGAATGTGATGAGAGTAAACTTCATGATTTTTTCTCAACTCTCTCCTTTTTCTCTCCACTAAAAAGTCTCCTGCTTGCCTCTTGAATGAGAGATAATTTACCCCATTATACCATGCAATCTCAACTGAGACTTCACAGCAGTAAGACAGTGCTATTACACCTGCTCAATTAACTTACTATTCCACTATGAACACTGGCTTTTTCAAACCTTTTCATCCCCCCTCAAACTTCCCATGGCTTCCTTTTGCTTACCCTCTCAGCTGAACATCTTGACTCATGAAAACATCATAAAATAAACTTGAAGCCATTCTCTGAGAGCTCTCTCTTCTTCTCTCCTCCTAATTATACATCATTTATTTACCTTCCCTTTTTCTCTCCTTCTCTCCCCCTTCTCTCCTCCCTGTCTCTCATGAAGAAATTTGCCAAAGCAAACCCCTCAGCATATGTTCTTGATCCCGTCTTCTCCAACAGATTGTTCACCCCACTTTTTCTTTTGATCTCTCTCTATCTAGTAGCTCTTTCTCTACTTCTTACAAGCATACCCACTCTCTATTCTTTAGAAAAATGTTTCTTGAGTAGAGTAGAAAGATGCATATACTCTAGCGCTTCTCCCACAGCCCACAAAATACCTGTAAATATGACTCTCAAAAAAAGTCTAGAGCAGCAGAAGCAACAGAACCACAAAGCAAAATAAGTTTCCAGCCAAAGGTAATCCAAAAGGTCGAAGGAAAACTCTGTCTCATAGGACGCTGAGCAGAGTGGAGCACAGCCCTGGCCACATGGCACTGGGAGGAACAGGACCCAGCAGACCTCCAGACAGAGTTCCTAGCAGGGAAGGTCCCACATACCTCAATCCATAATTGACAAAGAAAGCTCCAACGGTCAGTGGGGGAGGGCTTTACCAGCTGAGCAAGAAGGAACCAGGTTTCTCCAGCAATAGCCCCAGGCGACGGCAGAGGCTGAGGCAGCAGACTGTAGACAACTATAGAGGCCAAAAAGCAACCTGGAACTATTGTTCAGGAAGCTCAGCTTAAAGCCTCTGGTGGTAGAGAGCAGCTGATCTGAACCCCAGCCTTGAGTGATGGCCCCACCCCCACATAAAGCCCAGGGGAACCAGGCAGCTGAGTCTAATCTCTTGACAAAGAATTCAGAAGTCAAGTAACTGGCTGGGAAAATGCTCAAAGAAAGGGGAAAAAATAAGACTATAGAAAGTTACTTTCTTGGTGAACAGGTGTCTCCTCCCATCCTTTCAGATGAGGAAGAACAAGGCATACTCTCACAGGAAGTCAAGGCCCCTGTCTCCAGTGCCTCCAAAGTGAACTTAAAATGGACTCAGGTAATAGAACAGCTTGAAAAGTGCTTTAGCAGCTTGCTAAAGGAGAACCAAAAAGATGCTGAAGAAAATTACACCTCAGGTTAACTCAGGTGGAGAAAGAGGTTTTAAAAAGCAGAATTATCTAAATGGAGGAGAAGGTTCAAAAGCTCACTGAAAAAAATAGTTCTTTGAAAGAAAGAATTGAGTTCAGGGAACTAATGACTATGAGATAAAGCAAGTGGTTAAAAAATAAAACCCCAAATTTGAAAAAATAGATGAAAATATGAAACATATCACTGGAAAAACAACTCACCTGGAAAACAGATCCAGGAGAGAAAATTTAAAAATTATGGGATTACCTGAAAACCATGATCAGTAAAAGAGTGTAGACATCATCTTTCATAAAATTATCAAGGAAAATTGTCCTGATATTCTAGAACACGGGGACAAAATAAATATTGAAGGAATCCACCTATCACCTCCTGAAAGAGAAACTCCTAGGAATACTGTGGCCAAATTTCAGAGTTCCAAGGTCAAGGAGAAAATACTGCAAGCAGCTAGAAAGAAACAATTCAAGTATTGTGGAAATACAGTCAGGATAACATAGGATCTGGCAACTTCAACATTAAAGGATCAAAGGGCTTGGAAGAGGATATTCCAGAAGTCAGAGGAACAAGGGTTAAAATCAAGAATCACCTACCCAGAAAAATTGAATATAATACTTCAAGGGAATAAATGGTCATTCAGTGATATAGAGGACTTTCAAGCATTCCTGTTGAAAAGAGCAGAACTGTATAGAAAATCTGACTTTCATACACAAGAATCAAGAGAAGCTTCAAGAGGTAAACAGTAAAGAGAAATCATAAAAGCCTTTCTAGTTACTTGACTTCTGAGATTCCTTTTCACCCCCGCCTGGATCCGCCCAACTAGTGCTTGGCCTCTGAGATTTAAATGGGCTTTCCTCCTGCTGGCTGTCAATCAGTGAGCTTTAGTTCAGGTGCTGGGGTGGGGGGCAGGGCCGTCTCCCAGGCTCAGATCCCTCAGGGGCTTTATGTAGAGACTTTCAGGAATGGAGTGGGTGGGGGCGGGGTGGGGGGCCTGCCTCCCAAGCTCAGTTCCCTAGGGGGCTTTAAGCAGAAGCCTTCAGTAATAGAGCGGGGTGGGGGCAGGGCCGTCTCCCAGGCTCAGCTCCCTCAGGTTTTATGCAGGAATCTTCCGTAATGAAGATCCTACCTGCTACTGGGGGATTCCTGAGTCCCGGTACGCTGACGCCTCAGCCGCCGCCCACACCTCTGCCTCCGCCACTTCCTGCCCCCGTCTCTGCCACCGCAGCTTCCTCCCGAGGGGGCCCAAGTCACAGAGACGCCCTGCTCCCCCTCTCCTCCAGCCCGGCCTTCTCTCTCACTGACCTGTAGCTTCTGTGGGCGGAGGGACTTTTCCGGCTGCTGGAGCTTCCGTCTCTGAAGTCTGCTCAGATCAGCTTCTCTGAGGCTGCGGCCAGGGCAGCGCTGGGGGTGGGGTCCACTTTCCAGGGGGCGCCGGACCCTGGTGACGGGTCTCCAGGGCTCCCTGGAATGGAAATCTCTTCTACACTGTTTCTGAACACCTTGTATTGACCCAGAAGTTATGGGGGACTCTTTTTATATTAATTCTATGCGCTTTTGGTTTCGGAGCTCGTAAACATGCGTCCTTCTACTCTGCCATCTTGGCTCCGCCCCCTATAAAAGCCTTTCTAAAGCTGAACTGTTTACATTCCTATACGGAAAGAAAATATTTATAACTCTTGAAACTCTTCTCACTATTTGGATAGGCAGAGGGATTGTACATACACACACACACGCACATATATTCAGAGACTATGGGCTGTGTTGAATCAGAAGAGAAGATATCCAATATATATATATATATATTATATATATATATATATATATATATATATATGTGTGTGTGTGTGTGTGTATAAATTAAGCAGTGAGGGAGGAAAATACTGGGAGGAGAAAGGGAGAAATGAAATGGGGCAGGCTATAACTCATAAAAGAGATAAAAAGAAAAATCTTGCTCAATGGAGGAGAAGAGGGAGAAGTGGAGAGGGGAAAGGTGAAGCTACTGTCTCCATATGTGGTTTAAGGAGGGAATAACATGCTCACCCAATTTGGTATGAAAATCTATCTTACACTATAAGAAAGTAGGGGAGGAGGCAACAAGTGGGGTGAGGGGAATGATAGAAGGGAGGGCAAATGGGAGAAGGGAGTAACTAAAAATAAACACTTTTGGGAAGGGATCAGGTCAAATGAGGGAATAAAAAGTAAAGGGGGATAGAGTAGGATAGAGAGCAATATAGTTAGTATTACAAAACATGATTATTATGAAAGTTTTTTTGGAAAAAGACACATATATAGTCTGTATCGAATTGCTTGCCTTCTCAGTGGGGATGGGTAGTGAGGGAGGGAGGGAAAGAAGGTGGAATTCAAAGTATTAGAAACAAATGTTGAGACTTATTATTGCATATAACTGGGAAATAAGAAGCATAGTTAATGGGGTATAGAAATTTATCTTGCCCTACAAGGAAAAAGAGAAGATGCAGATAGGGGAAGGGTGGGATATGATAGAAGGGAGGGCTCATTGAGGGAAGGGGTAATCAGAATGCAAGATATTAGGGGGTGGGGGCTGAGGGGAGATGGGGAGAGAAATTAGACATGTTACAAAGTGATGTAAAAGCAATTAGCATTAAAACAATAACAATTAATTTTTTTAATTTTTATTTATTTATTGATTCATTCATTCATTCATTCATTTATTTATTTAACTTTTTACATTCATTTTCACAAAATTTTGGGTTCCAAATTTTCTCCCCTTTTATCCCCTCCCCCCACCCCAATACCCCAAGCAATCTAATTTTCCCTATCTCCAATCTGCCCTCTCTTCTGTCATCCCTCCCTTCTCTTGTCTCCATCTTCTCTTTTCTCCTGTAGGGCCAGATGACTTTCTATTCCTCCTTAACTGTATGTCTTATTTCCTAGTAGCAACAACAATACTAAACAGTTGTTCCTGAAACTTTGAGTTACAAATTCTCCCCATCCCTCCCTCCCCACCCATTCCCTTTGGGAAGGCAGACAATTCAATATAGGCCATATCTGTGTAGTTTTGCAAATGACTTCCCTGATAGTTGTGTTTTGTAAGACTAACTGAATTACCCTCCATCCTAACCTGCCCCTCGTTGTTTCTCTTCTGTCTTTTGATCCTATCCCTCCCCAAGTGTTGACTTCAAATTGCTCCCTCCTCCCTTTGCCCTCCCTTCCATCATCCCCCCCTTGCTTATCTCCTTCTCCCCCACTTTCCTATACTGTGAGGTAGGTTTTCATACCAAATTGAGTGTGCATTTTATTCCTTCATTTAGTCAAATGTGATGAGGGTAAACTTCTTGTTTTTTGTTTTGTTTTTTTTTTTTCTCAGCCCTTCTCTTTTTCCCTCCACTAAAAAGTCTCCTACTTGCCTCTTAGATGACATATAATTACCCCATTCCATTTCACCCTCTTTCCTCCCACTACATTTCTCTCTCACCATTTACCTTAATTTCTTTTAAGATATGGTCCCATCCTATTCAATTCAATCTGTGCTCTCTGTCTCTGTATGTGTGTGCATGTGTGTACGTGTGCATGCATGTACATGTGTGTGTATGGACCCACGAACTACCCAGATACTGAAAAGTTTTAAGATTTACAAATATTGTCTTTCCATGTAGGAATGTAAACAGTTCACTTCTGGTAAGTCCCTTAAGACTTCTCTTTGCTGTTTCCTTTTTCATGCTTCTTCTCATTCTTGTGTTTGAAAGTCAAATTTTCTTTTCAGCTCTGGTCTTTTCATCAAGAGTGCTTGAAAGTCCTCTGTTTCATTGAAAGACCATATTTTCCCCTGAAGTATTATACTCAGTTTAGCTGGGTAGGTGATTCTTGGTTTGAGTCCTAGTTCCTTTGACTTCTGGAATATCCTATTCCATGCCCTTCGATCCCTTAATGTAGAAGCTGCTAGGTATTGAGTTATCCTGATTTTATTTCCACAATACTGGAATTGTTTCTTTCTTGCTGCTTGCAGGATTTTCTCCTTGACCTGGGAGTTCTGGAATTTGGCCACAATGTTCCTAGGAGTTTCTCTTTTTGGATCTCTTTCAGGTGGTGATCAATGGATTCTTTCAATACTTATTTTGCCCTCTGGTTGTAGAATGTCTGGGCAGTTTTCCTCGATAATTTCATGGAAGATGATATCTAGGCTCTTTTTTTGATCATGACTTTCAGGTAGTCCCATAATTTTTAAATTGTCCCTCCTGGACCTATTTGCCCGGTGAGTTGTTTTTCCCATGAGATATTTCACATTCTCTTCCATTTTTTCATTCTTTTGGTTTTGTTTGGTGATTTCTTGGTTTCTTGTAAAGTCATTAGACTCCATCTGTTGCATTCTGATTTTGAGAGAACTATTATCTTCAGTGAGCTTTTGAACCTCTTTTTCCATTTGGCTAATTCTGCTTTTGAAAGCATTCTTCTCCTCATTGGCTTTTTGAACCTCTTTTGCCAATTGAGTGAGCCTATTTTTCAAGGTGTTATTTTCTTCAGCATTTTATTGGGTCTCCTTTACCAAGGTATTGACCCATTTTTCATGCTTTTCTTGCATCTCTCTCATTTCTCTCCCCAGTTTTTCCTCCACCTGTCTAACTTGCTTTTCAAAATCCTTTTTGAGCTCTTCCAAGGCCTGAGCCCACCCGACATCCCCCTGGGATGTCTGGGGTACTGAGGCCTCGACCTCCACGTCTTTCCCTGATGGCAAGAATATGTCCTCGTTGTCATCATACCCGAAAGTCGGGATCATTTGCACCTGTTCGATAAAACTCTGTATAGTCTTATTTTTCTTCCCTTTTCTAGGCATTTTTCCAGCCAGTTACTTGACTTCTGAGATTCCTGTCCACCCCCGCCTAGATCTGCCCAGCTAGTTCTTGGGGTCTGAGATTCAAATGGGCTTTCCGCAGCAGGCACGGCTGCTAATCAATGTGAGCTTTAGTTCTGGTGCTGGGGTGGGGGCAGGGCCACCTCCCAGGCTCAGCTCCCTCAGGGGATTTATGCAGATACCTTCCGTAATGGAGCGGGGTGGGGCAGGGCTGTCTCCCAGGCTCAGCTCCCTCGGGGGTTTATGCAGAGACTTTCAGTAATGAAGATCCTGCCTGCTGCTGGGGGTGTCCTGGGCCAGGCTGCCATAGGTGCTGCCTCCGCCGCCGCCCCTGCCTCTGCCCCTTCCCGCCCCCGCCTCTGCGGCTTCCTCCTGAGGGGGCTCAAGTCATGGAGACACCCCCGCTCGTTCCCCTCTCAGCCAGCCAGCCATCTCTCTCACTGACCTGTAGCTTCTGTAGGCGGAGGGACTTTCCTGACCGCCGGAACTTCCGTCCCTGAAGCCTGCTCGGATCACCTTCTCTGGTGCCTGGGCCAGGGCAGCGCTGGGGTGGGGTCCGCTTTCTGGGGCGCGACAGACCCTGAGGATGGCTCTCCAGGGCTCTCTGTAATGGAAATCTCTTCCACTCTGTTTATGCACACCTTGCAGTAATCCATAACTTCTGGGGAACTCTTCTTACATTAAATATATGGGCTGTGGGTTCGGAGCTTGTAAACGTGCGTCTTTCTACTCCACCATCTTGGCTCCGCCCCCTGAATTAATTACTGAGACTAAATCAGAGACATCTTTATTTTGGGGAAATGAATTTTAGTCTCAGTCTTCTAGAGGCAGGTAACTTCAGGTAACATTTGGCATTGATGGAAAAGTTAAGGTTTTAATGGTAAATTTGATTTTGATTGTTATTTAAGGGGGAACTAGAACAGGTATAGAAAGGCATATAAGCCATTTAAGACTTGCCTCAAAAGATGTTCCTTAGTCAATGTGAAATTATAGTCATATCTGAAACCTGGTTATTGGAACTTGCTATTTTAAGATGCTATGGGAGTATTAAGTGACTGTCCTTCTGAGTCTAACTCCAGGCATGGATACCAACTAAAGCACTCAGAGCCTCCAATCCATGATGCCAGTAAGCCTGTGAGATGCTTGTGTGAACTGAAAAAAGTGATCTCATGGGAAAGGTGGGAGAGTGGCTGTTCAACCTGGGCTGAGGTAGGATTCTCCTGACTCAATTTCTCCACTGACACCTGGCAGACTCTAAGCCTCACTGAATGCAGAAAGTTGAGAATATACTCCTGCCTGGAACTGACATGAAGTTGGGGAGATATTGTTTCCCTGCAATGTCTCTACTCTTAGTGGTAATTTCCAATAGTCAAAAGGTTTGTAAGATTAATACCAGATCTATTAAGTTATAGATTGTTGATAGGGAAACATATGAGGTCAAATCTAAAATTAAACCATTAGGCTTGGGAATTTAGAACAACAACAACAAGTTAGGGTCTTTTAATTCTCAGTAATAGTGTGGAGACAATTAAGTCAAGGGCTTGTGAAGTTAGCAATATAAATATTATTTGTGTCTCGGTTAATGTTAAAAAAAATCAATTTGTGGTCTATATTGTAAATGCTATAAAAGAAATATCACCTGGCCAAAAGTTGGAATTGTGTTATGTGATATGAACTGTGTTAAAAATGAAAAATTAGAAAAAAAAGAAAAATAAAAATGTTACTTGATACTTTGATCCCTGCTAGCTACAGTCCTATAGCTCTCTTCCATTTTTTGGTGAAATTTTCTGAGAAAGCCATTGACAATAGGTGCTGCTTCTACTTTTCCTTTCACTTGATTCTAAACTCCCTGTTTGCTTCCTACCTCATCATTTAACTGAAACTGCTTTCTCCAAAGTTATCAATGATCTCTTTTCAAAAAGTATTTAAAAAATATTGGCATATTTCAGTTACATAGTGCCAAAATTTCTCTCAGTATCCCTTCTGTCCTCCCAGAGAGCTATCTCATATAACAAATAATAATTTTAAAGATAAAAAAATCAGCAAAACTGATTAAAACCGAAAAATTCTGCAAACATATGCAATGTACCACAATAGTGAAACTCTCACCTCTTTAAAGGGCTGGAGTGAAGGGGTAAGGGGGAGGCTAATCTTTTTTTGCTTCTTCTTTGTAATTTTGAAGGATTTATTTTTGGGGTTTTTTGTGCATGTCCTTTCTATTTGCATTAATGTAGTCGTTGGGTATATTGTTTTCTTGACTCTGCTTACTTTACTCTGTGTGAGTTCATGGAGGTCTTTCCATACTTCACTGACAGCTGGGGGTCACCATAGTAATAGAACTCTGGACCTGGAGTCAGGAAGACCAGAATTCAAAACCAGCCTCAGATACTGACTAACTGTGTGACTCTGAGTAAGTCACTTCACCTCTGTCTATTGCAGTTTCCTCATCTATAAAATGGAGATAATAACAGCAACTACCTCCCAGAGTTGTTGTGAGAATCCTATGAGATAATATTTATAAAGTGCTTAGTACAGTGCCTGGCACATAGGAGCTATGTAAATGCTGATTTCCTTTCCCACAAACATACTCATGTCTCCTTCATCCTTATCACATTTCTCACTGTTTTAAAAAAAAAATAGCTATTTTTCCAGAAAACATGTTGTTTATATTGACATGGAATGGTTTGCTATCGTTATTTAAAATTAATGAACAAGTATTGAAATTTTATGAAGTTTAACTTTGAATATGGTAAATAAACGATATAACATATACAAATAAAAGCTCTTTGAGGTCCTCAATAGTTTTTAAGAGTGTAACGGGGTCCTGAGACCAAAGAGTTTGAGAATGACTTATCTAGGCTGACTCCATAGGACAAACAGTGGCCTTTCCTTTGTTTAGAGTCTCAGAAACAATAATTACCTATTCCTTACCTATTTTCCCTGAGTAGGCAAAAACCAACCAACCAACAAACAAACAAATCCAACACCACAGCCTTGCCTATGGAGTCAGCCCAGATTTCCTTTTTCTAACCACTTCAGGAAGATGGCCAAGGATATGCTCATGAGGAAAACCTCCATCTGCCCTGGCTCCAGGACCTTGAACAGTTCTATGACTACTGAGGTAAGAACTTATAAATGGTCGTTGACCATAGCAGTCAGGAAAGTTTAGGGAACAAGATATCTACTGGTGCCAGTCAAGCCTTTATCAAGCACCTCCATAAAGGTGCTCCTCAGGAGAAACCATAGGGATTCATGGACTTTTCCTTCTGTGTCCTGAAGGTGGTAGGCATTGCCACAAGGTCCACCATTTTGCTCTTCTTTCAGATGGGAGGGAACTCACTAACATACTCACCCTGTCCTTTTGCTTCAAATGCCATAGGAACAAAGGTGCCTTTGGGATGAGCTTTATGAATTCAAGGTCAAAGACCTTGGCTTTGGTAGTCTCTTTGTAACTGCTTTGATTCATCTTGAAATCATACAAACTAGAGGATGACCATAGAAATGATTAAAGTCTTTAGCCCTTCAAATTAAATCAAGCTGTATTCCAGCAGCAATAACAACAATGACAAAAGACATATAATATGTATTTTTCTCAGTTGGTTTTCTAACATTAAACACTTTGCAGATAAAACAGGTACAGTAGTATCATTGGTGTATTGATCAACCTTGGACTGAAGTGATACCACATCCTTTCTATGTGCATGTATATTAAGCTGATTACAGGAACCAGGTCAGTGTTACTCTAGGCAGAATGAACAAGTCCAAAGTCCCTCTGGGCTAGTGTCCTAGGACCCTTACTCCACAGGGCCTTAATGTTGGTCTGGCTGTAATACCCAGTTTGTATTCCTAGACTCCAGTATTTCTGTGGTTTAAGGTTCCAGATGGGAAACTCTACTCCCTGCATATAGAAAAGGGCAAAGGAAAAGGGTAAAATCCCAGGCCCATTTCTCAAAACCACATGGCCTAAGTGGGGCTGAGGCAGGGGGAATAAGGAAACAGCCCTTAAAGCTGAGAAGCCTTACTACATAGTATTAGAGTAGGATCCTTCACTCTCAGATGGATGTGAACTCAGGAAAAGTTCCAAGCATGATCAGTTGGGCTATTGCTCTATCCACTGCATCACCCAGCTGTCCCTCAGTAGGGGCACTTTTAAAGACATTATGAGCTGTTCACATGCTAAAGGTTTCCTCATGAGGGGTGGTCAAGGCATGCTCTAAACCCTCATTTTACTCTCCCCCCATTTCAAAAATTTGCTGTCCTTGACAAAGAGACAATAGTACATTTTGAATGTGTTGTCCATGTCTCAAATCCAGAAAAGTCCTCTGGGGTCTCTGGGGAAGGATAGGCATTGACCCTTTGAACCTCCATTACATAAATGCCAAAATTTGTTGAATACTTTGACAATTTTAAATCAGGCATATAGATGAGTATTTAACTAGATGCCCTGGGCTAGTGAAAAGGAGAACCCTAGAGTATATAAAATCAGATGTTGTATGAGGCTGTAGCCATATTCACCATAGTAAGTCATAGTGTTGGTATTTTAATGTGCTTGCTGTGCCTTCAGATCTACCATGAAACAAAACATCTAGTCCAACTCTGTCAGTTCTAGAAGAGGAAACTGAGGGAGGTGAAGCAATTTCCTTGAGCTGACCTTGTAAGGGAGGTCATCTGAGGGAAGACTGGAACCTAGGTCTTCCTGATTCAGAATTCAACACTGATGACTCTACTTCCCATATATTCATTTCTCTAGGGAAATTGGACTTTGTCCCTGGAATCTCTCTGGGCCCTGTTAATGTGACTTTGACCTTATCTTTCTCTGTTCCAAGACTCCACAGTTTGCTCTCTCCGTCTCTGCCTCTCTTTCTGTGTCTCTCTGTCTCTGTCTCTGTCTTTCTCCGTCTCTGTCTGCCTGTCTTTCTCTCTCTTCCCCCACCCCATCTCTCACCCTGCCTAGGATAGGTGCTATTCCAGTGGGGTTCCAAATCAGCCAAAGATCTGGGCCTCCTACTTCCTGGCTCATTCCAGAGCCCTTGCCTCCCACTGCCACCTCCCACCTCCTGACAAGGCTTTTCTGGCCCATATCCCTGTCTGTTCATGTCCACCTGGAGTCAGGCCTCACAGACTTCACAGGACACATCCTTCCATGGCCAAGGACCTTGACCACTCTAATCGCCTCCCTCCCTCAGTAGACCTTTCTCTAATCACTGATTGTCTGCATACCCCTACCTCCTTCCATGCTCTCCATACAATGATTCTGAAACCTAAGGCTTCTAAAGCATAAATCATGGTCCCTAACGCCAACTATCCACTCCCTAACTCTCATCCTTTCAACCCTACACCACCATCCCAGCGCTTCCATTAAGCTCGACAGAATGCTTGCTTCATAATTAATAAACTTGTCTTCACTTTAAATATTTTCCTTTCTCATTTAGTTATACAAAACTAGATTAACATTTTGATTGTGTTGAAAGATGAAAGTAGCATTGCACATCTGTGGTTCACCACCTTACAGAAGAGACCTGTATATTCCATCATCTGCTTTACTGGATCAAACTGGTTCATCTCATTGATTTTGAATTTAGTTATCAAGGTCATTTTTACATTTGTAATTACATGTAAAAAATTTTTAATATTTGTCTTTTAAAATTTTGAATTCCAAATTCTCTCCCTCCCTCCTTTCTCCCCTCATTGAGAAAGCAAATGATTTGATTATACAGTACAATCATGCAAAACTTATTTCTTTATTAATCATGTGGTTAAAGAAAACACAGACCAAAAAAACAAAGTAAAAATAATGGAATAAAAAATAAGCTTCAGTCTCCATTCAGACTTCATCAGTTCTTTCTCTGGAATTAGATAGTATTTTTCATCTTGAGTTCTTCGAAATTGTCTTAGATTATTGTATTGCTGAAGATATCCAAGTCAGTCACAGTTGATCATCATACAATACTGCTGTTATTGTGTACCATGTTCTCCTACTTCTGCTTACTTCACTTTTCATCAGTTCTTTCCAGGTTTTTCTGAAAGCATCCTGATCGTCACTTCTTATAACACAATAATATTTCATCACATATACTATAATTTGTTCAGTCATTTCCCAGTTGATGGGCATCCATTCCATTTCCAATTCTCTGCTACCACTAAGAGAGCCACTATAAATAATTTTGTGCAAATAGTCCTTTTTCCTTTTTCTAAAATCTCTTTGGGGTACAGACCAGTAGTGCTGTTGTTAGGTCAAAGGGTATGCATGGTTTTGTAACCTTTTAGGCATAGTTCTAAATTGCTCTCCAGAGTGGTTGAATAGATTTACAACTCCACCAACAATGTATTAGTACCCCAATTTTCCCACATGCCCTCCAACATTTGCCATTTTCCTTTTCTATCATATTCGCTAAGATAATATATATGAGGTGGCACCTCGAGTTGTTTCTCTAATCAACAGCGATTTAGAGCATTTTTTTCATATGTCTGTAGATAGTTTTGGAGCACTTAGGTGATGCAGTAGACAGAGTGCTTGACCTGGAGTCAGGAAGAGTCATCTTCCTGAGTTCACTACTAGCCTCAGACACATACTAGCCATGTGATCCTGGGCAAGTCATTTAACCCTGTTTACCTTAGTTTCCTCAACTGGAAAATGAGATGGAGAAGGAAATGGCAAGCCACTCTAATACCTTTGCCATGAAAATCCCAAAATGGTACACAGAGTCCATCAAGCATGACTGAAGTGACTGAACAACAGTAGTAAAATAGAAAGATTTGATTTCTTTATCTGAGAATTACCTGTTCATATCCTTTGGCCATTTATCAATTAGAGAATGACTTATATTCTTATAAATTTGACTCACTTCTCTATGTAATTTAGAAATGAAGCCTTTGTTAGAGAAACTTGATGTAAACTTTTCACCCAGTTTTCTGCTTTCCTTCTAATCCTGGTTATACTGGTGTAGTTTGTACAAGACCTTTAAAATTTAACACAATCAAAATTATCAATTTTACATCCCATAGTGCTCTCTATCTCTTGTTTGGAAATAAATTCTTCCCTTATTCAGAGATGTGACAGGTAACTTTTTCCATGCTACCCTAATTTGCTTATGATATCATCCTTTATGTTTAAATCGTGCGCCCATTTTGACTTCTTAATATACAGTGTTACATGGTGGTCTATACCTAGTTTTTGTGGTACTGCTTTCCATTTTCCCAGCAGTTCTTTTCAAATAGTGAGTTCTTGTCTTGAAAGCTTGGGCCTTTGCATTTAGCAAACAACAGATTACTGTGGTCATTTACAACTGTGTATTGTGTACCTAATCTATTCCACTGGTCCACCACTATATTTCTTAACCAACATCAGTTTGTTTTGATGATCACTGTTTTGCAATGCAGTTTGAGAGCTATCAGGGTCATTTTTCAAGCCACTCTAACAAGGCACAGCCTTCCAGATGTGGTGCTTGATTGGTAGAGGGTTCAGGACCCATGCATACGTTCAGTCCACAGGAAAATGATTTGAGCACATTTATCTCCTCTGACTGGGCCTGCAAAAAGGGTGAGAATTCTTTCAGTGGAGTATAGTGGATAGAGAGTTAAGGTTGGAGTAAGAAAGACAAGATCACTTCTCTATGACTGCCTGTGTGACCTGGACAAGTCACTTCACCTTTGAGCCTCAGACTTCTCTAATACTCACAGTACTGGACTGTGCTGGACTAGACAATTTCTGCGATTCTTTCTCAAGCAATCAGTAAGTATCCATTTATTAAGCACCTTCTATGTGGTAATACAAAAAAGAGGCAAAAGACATTCCCTGCCATTAAGGAGCTCCTAATCCAGTATGTGCAAACAAAGTTACATATGGGATAAATAGGAAAAAACTCAAAGAGGGAAGGCCCCGGAATTAAGAGGGATTGAGGATGGCTTCTTGTAGAAAGGAAGATTTTGGTTGGGACCTGAAGCCAGAGAGGTCATTAGTTAGAGTGGAAGAGAGAGAGCATTACAGGCATGGGGAAAAGCCAGAGTGTGAATGCCCTGAACCTAGAGATGGAACATCTTGTTCACGGAACAGCCAGGAGACCAGTGTCATTGCATCAAACAGGACATGTCAAGGAATACAGTTTATGAAGACTGTAAAGGGGGAAAAATATTGTGAAGGGAGGAGGGGGCTAGACTATGAAGAGCTTTGAATATCAAATAGAGATTTTTGTATTTGCTGCTGGAATCAATAGGGAGCCACTGGAGTTTATTGAGAAGGGAGTTGATATGGTAGGATCTTGTAGCGATAAAAATCTGTGATAAAGAGAAACTGAGGCCAAAGTTCTGAGCATGATCAATTTATTAGTATGGTTAGCAAATATCAGTAAATTGGGTCCTAGTTTCCTCAATTGTCAAGGATGATTCTGATAGAGCAACTCTTTTATAGAATTTTCACAGTAAGCACACAGACTTATTTCACTCTTGATTGGTTGGTGCTACTTACCTTAGTTCCTCTCCAGGTGGTCCACCATTACCTGACAAACATCCTTTGGAAAATCCTATGGTGGGCAAACATCCTCTCATCAGATTGACTCATGTTCCCCCATAGTCAGCAAAACTCACCGATTAGAATTTTTGTGGTTGGACTTTAACTCATAGGAACAGGGGAGTTAAAAATCTTACAAATTTCATTAATAGGGCTTATACAATCAATTCTGAATTTGATTTGAAATATTGATTATGACTAAATACAATTCTCTATCAATAATTAATCATGGAATATAAATTTTCAAATTTCGTGTTAGGCAACTGAAGTTAAGGCTCAAGTTACAGGAGCTCAAACACACATTGAAAATAATACAAAATAAAGTGGTTTACCAATTTTCAATTTCACAACTTACACTTTAGGAAAATCACTTTGGTGGCTGAATAAATAATGCATTGGAGCGGGGAGAGAATTGAGTCAGGAGGGCCCATCATCAGCTATTTCGATAATACAGGCATGAGGTATTGAGGGAAAGTATGGAAGGAGATGTAGGTATGCATTGCAGAATAAGTCCAAGGAGAGTATCAGTGGTTAGACAGTTGTGGTGGCAGGTAAAAAAGGTAGCATGGGAGACATGTTATTAAGATAAAATCAATAGAACATGTTACTAGATTGGATATGTAAAATAAGAGATAGTGGATAATCAAGGAAGATTTCTAGTTTGTAAGCCTAGGGGACTGGGAGGATAGTGTTTCTGTCTACAGTAATAGAGAAGGTGGGAGGAGTGGCTTAGGGGGAAAGATAATGAATTCCACTCTGGACATGTTGAGTTTAAGATGTCTTCTTGATGTTCAGTTTGAGATGTCTGAAAGGCAATTGGAGATGTAAGATTGGAGATCAGTAGAGAGACTGGGGGCAGGATAGGTAGATTTGAGAATCATCATTATAGAGATGGCTATTAGATCTATGAGAGCCAATGAGATCACCAAGTGAAAGAGTATAGAAGAAGAGAAGACAGTCGGTATGTTTAGAGGGCATGATCTGGAGGATAATCCAGCAAAGAAGACACAGAAAGTCTGGTAGGCAGGAAAAGAACAAAGCAAGATTGATTTCCCAGAAACCTAAGGGGAAGAGAGTATCAAGGAAAAGAGAGTAGGCAACACTGTCAAAGACTGCAGAGAGGTCAAGGAGAAAGAGGATGGAGAAGATGCCATTGGATTTGTCAACTAAGAGATCAGAAATCAGATTGTAAGGGGTTAGGAAGAGAATGAGAGGAAAACAAGTTGAGGCACCTATCATATACAGCCTTCTATGAGTTTAGCTGCAAAGGACAGAAGATATATAGGATGACCCTGGGGATGGAAAAATCAAGGGAAGGTTTTTTTCAGGATGAGGAGACGTTTGTAGACAGTAGAGAATGATCCAGCAGAGAGATAGAAGGTAAGTGAAAGAATGGGGATGACAGAGGGTACAATTTGTTAGAGGAGATGGGATGGAATGGGATCACTTGAGCAGGTAGAGGGGTTAGCCTTAGGAAAGGGTAAGACCACTTTATCATGCTAGGCAGCAGTGAAGTAGGAGAAAGTGTCAGAAGGCACCTGAGTGAATAGGAGATGAGAAAGAGGTAAGAAGAGAGAATTCATGATGAATTGCCTCAATTTTCTGTAAAATATGAGGCATGGATCTCCACTGAGAGAATAGGGGAAGGGGGAGCCATGGGAGATTTGAGGAGAGATGAGAAAGTTTGGAAGAAGAGAGTGGGAGAGTGAGTTGATAGGGAAGCAGAATAGGATTGCCTAGCAGTAGTGAGGGCCCAGTTCAGGTTGTGTAACATCAATTTGTAGTGGATTCAGTCAAAATGGTTGCATGATTTTTATCCATCTATGTTTAACAGCATGTGAATGGGAATGATGGGAGTGATCCAAAACTGAAGTTTAGCAGCCATATGATAAGGAGGCTCAGGATTTAAGAGAGAAGAATAATGTTGGAGTTGAATTAGTTCACCAGTTGGTCAAGATGAACAGAAGAGGAGAGAGTGGCTAGTGCAGGACAGATGGCCAGGGGGAGAATCGAGGTGTCAAAGAATTGGCGGTCATGGTGCCAATGAAAAGTAGGGTTAGGGTAAGAGAAAGCAGAGGGAGAGGTGAAAAGTCAATATATTCTGTTCAGATAAGGGGATTTCAGAATTCTTGAACATGGAGGTGGTATATGGCAAGATCAAGGGTAGAAGGGCTGAAGATGTAGGGTTTTGTAAATGAAGGCAGGAGAGATAAAAAGTCAATTATGGTTAACTTTTATGGTTGGATAAAGGGACATGAGTTTTAAAGTTGATGCAATCTTGAAGGAAGATGAGTTTTTGAAGAGGTCGATGGAATCCAGGAGAGTGGCCATGTGACAGAAGACACACTGAGGCTCAAAGACAAGGAGAGACTTATCGAGAGTCATACATCAAGGGCCCAAACCTTGATTGTTTGACTTGGAGTTCAGGGCTCTATTTTTAAACTTTAGTTTTTTCAATTAACAAGTTTTTATTTCTCCTCCTTCCTATCTCCCCAACCCACTGGGGAAAAAGAGAAATATAAAATCCCTTTAACTGATGTAATAGGCAAGCAAAATAAATTCCTGTATCAGGTATGTCCAAAAATGTAAATCTCATTGTCTGCCTTGTATCCATTTTTGAGAAGATGATTAACATACTTTCCCATCCATTTTCTAGAATCCTGATTAGTTGTCACATTAATCAGAATTCTTCAAGTCTTTTAAAGTTGCTTTTTTTTTATTACAGTATTGTCATTGTATAAATTGGTCTCATGGCTCTCCTTACTTGACTCTGCATCATTTCATATAATTCTTCACAGGCTTGTCTGAATCTGCTGCTTTCATCATTTCTTCTAACGTGGTAGTATTTCATTACATTCATATGCTTTAAGAGTTCAGCTATTTTTTTTCCCCAAAGTCAGTGGGTACTCCCTTAATTTCTACTTCCTTGTCACTAAAAACCATAAATACTTTTTTTGTACATACTTTTCCATTCTTTCATGTCTTTGAGGTATGGGCCTTGTACAGGATCCCTGTGAGATCCCCAGTGGCCTGCATTGATGAGTGACTTCTTAGGTATTGTTTCGAGTTGCTTTCCAACTGACTTTTCGAATTGGTGGGGCCAAATTCATAATAATGGGCCTATTTTCCTGAACCCTCTCTAACATTTGTAATTTTCGTTATTTGAAATCTTTGGTAATCTGATGGGTGTGACATGGAAATGTAGAGTTGCTTCAGTTTGCATTTCTATAGTTATAAGGGATTTGGATCATTTTTCATGTGGCTATTGATACTTTGATTTCTTTGAAAATTGACTGTTCATATGCCCAAAGGGTTACAAAAGTGTGCATACCCTTTGGCCCAGCAATACCGCTTCTAGGACTGTATCCCCAAGAGATCACAAAAATGGGAAAGGGTCCCACATGTACAAAAGTATTTATAGCAGCATTCTTTGTGATGGCCAAAATCTGGAAGTCAAGGTGATACCCATCACCTGGGGGTGGCTGAATAAATTATGGTATATAAATGTAATGGAATACTATTATACAACAAGAAATGATGAACAGAAAGACTTCAGAGAGGTCTGAAAAGACTTATATGATCTGATGCTGAGTGAAAGGAGCAGAACCAGGAGAACTTTGTACCCAGCAACAACCACAGTGTGCGAGGATTTTTTTTTTTCTGGTAGACTTAGAACTTTATTGCAATGCAAGGACTTAAAAAATTTCCAATGATCTTTTAAGGGAAAATGTGTTCCATATCCAGAGAAAGAACCATGGAGTTCCATCCCAGAATGTAGCAGATCATTTTCTTTTGTATTACGCTTTGTTTTGTTATATGATTTCTCCCATTCATCTTAATACTTCTATGCAACATGATTATGGTGAAAATGTAGAACCTATATAAAATTGTATGCTGTCTTGGGGAAGGAGGGGAGAGGTAGGGGGAAAGGAGGGTGAGTGAGGGAAAAAAAAATCTAACTTATATGGTAGTGATTGTAAAACACTGAAAATAAAATATTGCCTATTCATATCCTTTTCTTCTTTATTAATTAAAGAATGACCTACTCACGTAAATCTTAATCATTTTTCTATACACCTTAGAAATTAGACCTTTATCAGAGAAATTTGTTGCTAAATTTCCTCCAGTTATCTGCTTGCTTCTAGTTTGAGCTGCTTTAGTTTTATTTATGCTAAACCCTTCAGACTTTTTGCAGTCAAAATTGTCCATTTTTTCTTCTGTGCTCTTTCTTTGTTTGGTCATGAACTCTTCCCCATCTATAGTTATAAAGGGCAATTTGGCTGCGAATAAAGATAAATGCTGATAACTTATGTGGATTAATTTTATATCTCTCTAGTTTATCACCATTACATAAAATGCTGCCTCTTGGTTTTGAAGATGAAGATGAAGTATTATTTAGTATGGTAGGGGAGAATCCATTTATTCTTGTGGTTTCTAATGTTGTTGTTTTGTTTTCTTTTTAACAGAAATGGACATTTTGTAAAAAATAAAACCCTTTTTCTGTAATTATTGATATAATCATAAGATTTCTCTTGTTTTTATTATTGATGTCATCAATTATGTTTATATTTTTCTTAATATTAAGCCCACCCAGAATGCCTGGTATAACTCCAACCTGGTCCAAGTGTCTAATCTTTGTGATATGTTGCTGTAGATTCTTGGCTAATAATTTGTTTCAAACTGTTTCATCAATGTTCATTAAGAACATTGGTCCAATTTTTCTTTCTCTATTTTGACTCTACCTGCTTTACTTGTCAAGGACATATTTGTAGCATAGAAGGAATTTGATAGGATCCCTCCTTTTCATATTTTTTCAAGCAATCTGTATGATAATGGGATTGGAATTGTTTTTTGAATGTCAGAAGTCCATAGTCAATAAATATTTGTCAAGTGCCTACTGTACACTAGGCACTATACTCTCCTGGGACACAAATACCAACAAAGAAAGACAGTCTTTTCCCTAAGGAGTTTACAATCAGATGGGGGAGATGAATACAACAAAAGTGGAGTGGAGAGGTCATAGAGGTAAGGTACCCAATGGCGGAAAATTTGGAGAAGTTCCCAAAGTAGTACAGTCAGGTGAGAAATGAGATGTTCTGAGCTGCATTCCTTCCTTAAACAGAGGTGTTGTTCCCAACAACAAAAGTAAAAATCTGAAATAGTTTTAGAAAAAAAAATTGTATGAAACACAGAGGAACACAAAGCACAAGTTTGGGGGGACCCAAGGAAAAATGTTTCATGTGGATCCAGGACCTGGAGCAACTCCAAATTCCTTGTAGACATCTTTAACCTTCTTGGAGAGTTTTTTGGGTCAGAATAGCATTCAGGGTGCAAACAGTCTCTAAATATCTAGATATCTGTTAAAGAATCTAATAATTAAAAGTTTTCAAAAAAATGTAATCAAATATTCTTTCCACAATTTTCTCCTCTTGGGCTTTTTCAAGCCCCACCTTCTCATACAAGTGAAAGCGTAATTACAGAAAGGAGAAAGCTGGGCTATGATATCAAAGGGAGTTCATTGAAATACCCTGAATCACTTGAGGTGTTTTCTTTCTTGCCCATCTTGTCTAAAGCTTGATATAATTTATTTAATGAGAGGTAGGGACATGATTGGTGACAAACTTTTTCCACTGTCTTATAGTCAGAGAGCAATCTGAGTAAGTCTCAGGAGCTGTAAAGCAGGGGACTAAAATTTGTAACAAGAAACAAATGTGGTCACAAGTATCCCAGAAATCAAAATCCCAGGTTTCCTCAAATGTCATCAAAGTTAAAGAAACTTACTAGAGTCATTAATTCATACATCCCTTAAGGAGACACACCTTATTAAACAGAGTGTTTAGGTAAACTGAGTCACAGTATAGCTTAAACTGCATTTAGAAGGTTGACAATGGACTGATTTAGAGGGGAGATGTACACATTATCAAGGTAATCAAGGTCAGGGAAATCTTTCCTCATCTGCCCTCAGTCAGGGAAGCTGGCAAATAACTAAATCACTTTAGAAAACTCCAATTTTCTTTGTCTTCTACCTGAGGAATGTCAAACAGTTAGTGTAATTATCCCATAAGTTAGAATAGAAGAAAATAGGCTTTTAATTGACCAGAAAGTTGAAGGAGGAGTGACCTTGACCACTTAACAATTATAAAAGGAATTTGGGCAGACATAAACACCATGAAACAAAAAAACCAACAATGATACAATGATCATCAATATTAAATAACACAAATAACTCCTTGTAATCCACTGTTAATGTCCATATAATCAGCACATTTCATCTTGAAGCCCAGCTGCGCCATGTAATCAATCTGGTCCCTGGAAACATTTTTCCTTGGAAATTCAATAGGCCTTGTTCTCAGAGAAGCTCCGGGGGGTGGGGGGGGGCTCCTCCTAGTATCTCCACTTCTCTGGTTCTAAGTCACTTTTAGAGTTTCCCTAGGTACCACTGCTAAAAATCTACCAGTAACAAGACTACATACAATTTAATATAACCTCCTAAATTTGGTTTTCCAGGAATTAATACATTTAGCGAAAACCAGCTCAAAACCTACAGATCTAATCCTATTAACAACAGAGTCCAGGAATCCGTAATTCACCCAAAACTCCACAGAATTTCAGTTCTTACATACCGCTTGGTCTTTCTCTCTTTCCCTGAACCTTTTACCTGATATGGACAATGCCCCCAGCAGGTTGAAGGAGGAATCTTTAAAAGGGTCCGTGATGACCTGACGAGAAATGAGCCCTTCTGCCTCTTAATATCAGACTGAAACTTTAAAATAACACGAAGGAACATGATTTAAAATTTTCATTTCAATTATGGATACAATTTTACATGTAAAATCCTTAATTTGATTTTGAGAACTTTTTACTAAAGCATACCCAAGGCCTATATATCCTATTAGAAATATTATATACGTACATGTATATGTGTGTATGCATATGTATGTATATATGTATTATGTATACACACACATATATATCTTAATTCTTAGAGAAAACAGTCTAATCTTGTTGTTTTCTTAGAGTGAATCTTTCTACTCCCCCAAAATTTTAAAACTTTTACATATTTATCCTGTCCTCCTCTTTTGGGGATTATATATTATCATGTCATTGTGTAAAAATGAGATACTTTAAGGACATAATCTTATAGATGGCAAGCCTGAGAATTCATTTAACTAGTTAGTTGGGATGTGGAATTGACAATAAACTCATTAAAAATTCTTACTAGTAACTCAGAGATGTTTTAGTATTAATTTATTAATTAATAAATTTAGTATTGAAACAACAAAAATTTCTATGGTTTACTTGATCTGATTATTGAAATTTAGAAATTATTGGAAAAAGGAAGGATATGGTCAATATGAAGATTGTCCCTTCAAGGGCTAACCTGACATAAGTCTAGCAGGCAAAAAACTCCCTTAGTTCTGTTTGGTTCCAGGTAATGTCATAATTGGAGGCAGCTAGATGGCTCAGTGGCTAGAGCACTGGGCCTGGAATCAGGAAGACCTGCGTTCAGGTCTGGGCTTAAACACTCCCTAGCTGTGTGACCCTGGATAAGTCACTTAACTACTGTTTGCCTTTCTACTGGAGAAGGAAATGGGAAACCACTACAATATCTTTGCCAAGAAACCTCCATATGAGATCACAAAGAGTTGGACACAACTAAATGTCTGAACCACAAATGCCACACTTAACAGCTAATTGTGAAGCAAGGTAGCCAGGTTCAAAATTGACCAGGTGACAAAATTTCCTGTTCAGAAAGGGAAATAGCACATTGAGGAACTGAATCAAGGGGGTCATATCTTTGGTCAAGATAGCACCATGGGGAAACTCAGTCAAACAGATCCTATTTAAGGTTGTCCCCTCAACTTTTCCAGGCATAGACATCTACCTTTAGCAGTTCTTAAAGTATGCTTCTTCTGGATAGAACATAGCATTCTCCTTGGTGATGATAGATTATTGGGTTAATGACAATTCGGAAAACCATACCTGAAATCAAAACCCAGAATGATAACAAATTACAGTCCCTAGAGATTTTATCACAAATAGCCAAATTTCACTAAGCACAACTTAAGGTTGTGTTTTTTTTTTTACATGTTGCAATCTGTCAACAGTAAACACATATAAGGACATTTTATTTATCCTTCATTTATAAATTAAGAATAATCACATTCTGGAAATTCACATATACAGTGAATACCTGTTACTCCAAGATTCCAGAAAAATACTGACTGCTGTAATTCTTTAGACTAATAGATTTTACCTACGAACAGTATTGCTTATTAACCCCTAAGGCAAAAATGAAATCTTTGAATCTAAGGTCAGTGGTTACTAAGTTGGCTTCAAGATGTAACCTTAGTATATACCATTGCAGGCACACTTTCATCATTGCAATAAGCAATGGCCAAAAAAAGTCTATCAGCTAAAACTCACTACCTACCATAAGCAAACTTTTGGCAAAACTGGTTGTCAGCAGCTTCTGTCAGAGTTGATAAGATTTTATGTTCTAGCTCAAACTGAAGAGATCTGGGACACTTTTTTTTCCTCTTCTCAACAGTAAAGTATCATTATCCATTTTATATACCCAATTAAATACTTAATAGTTTTTAAATAGTTTTAAAAGATTCCACTTTTAACAGTTCAGTTCAAAATCTAACAGCAACTAGATGAAAAGAGAGATTACTTTTCTAGTTATACAATTACAACAGCATTTGGTATGAGTTTTCAAGTTAACAGCATTTCTTATACATTAATTTCCAAAAATAACAATATAAGAAAAATTAGAAACCTAACAATAGTTTAAATGATATTGTGGATTTAAAAATAAACATGACACAAAACTTTTTTGCCAATCAACATTAGTTCATTTGAATGCATTTCTAAATCCCTATGTAGAAATCAACATCTATCAATTTAGCATTCTATATCAATCACATTAAAAAACAGGATAGAACAATTACATCTAATAAAAATAATAATAGTGAATATTTATATAGCATGTATCCTATGCCAGGCATGGGCTATGCACTTCACAGCTATTATCTCATTTCATCATCTTGACAACCTTGGTAGTTAGGTGTTATTATTATCACATTTTATAAATGAGGAAACTGAGGCAAACAGAGGTGAAATGACTTGCTCAAGGTCATACAACTAATAAATGTCTGAGACCATATTTAAACTCAGGTTTTCCTGGTTCAAGCATATTGCTTTAATGCCAGATATCACATGTATTTTCTATTAAGTTCTGATTTACCACAAATATCCTAATAAGAGAACACAGGAAGTGGGGTGGGGGGAATGGTAGAAGGGGTGGTAAATTAGAGGAGGGAGGTAATTAAAAACAAACATTTTTGGGGAGGGATAAGGTCAAAAGAGAGAATAGAATAAATGGGGGCAGGATAGGATGGAGGGAAATATAGGTAGTCTTGCACAACATGACTATTATGAAAGTCTTTCACATATATGTGTATATAGCCTGTATTGAATTGCTTGCCTACTTAGTGGGGATGGGTGGGTGGGAGGAAGAAAGACAAGTTGGAACTCAAAGTTTTAGGAACAAATGTTGAGAACTGTTTTTGCAAGTAACTGGGAAATAAGAAATACAGGTAAAGGAGCATAGAAATCTATCTTACCCTACAAGAAAAAAAGAGAAGAAGGGAATAAAGGAAGGGATCGGTGTGATAGAAGGGTGGATAGAGTGGGGGAAGGAATGTATGGTGTCTTGGGGTGGGGAGAGGGGAGAGATGGGGAGAAAATTTGGAACTCAAATCTTGTGGAAATGAATGTTGAAAACTAAAAATAAATAAATATATTGGAGGGGGGAGAAACAGATCTGTGTTCAAATTCTGGTTCTCTCTGACCTTGGGCAAGTCAAAATCTCCTTAGTCTGCAGTTTCTTCTTTGAAAATTGAGGAGGTATGATGAATGTCGTTCTGATGAATATTTGGTGACTGGACCTAGATGACTCAGGAGAAAAAGGTGATGTTGGTGACCTTGCACAGCCCTCCTTCACTCAAATCAAAATCAACTGCAAGTCACATCATCATCTTGATGTCATGGTCCTCTTCGAGAATGAAGGACAAACACACAAGGTGTGAAAGAGATGTGAATATGGTCTGGACCACTCTGGTATTTCTGCCACGTATGACAGGAAGTCTATGTGAATTGATTAGTTTCCAGAGTGCATATAAAACCATCAATCTAGTTTGGAATTTGGAGCTTTGAGTTCAATGGGCGAAGCCCCTGGCCAAACTCCTGAGAAGAAATCAGTTGGCATGAGGGTAATTGGGAGAGATAGGATGAGAAGAACTCCTCAGCCTCAGCCTCCTCTCCCCCTCCTCTTAAACAGACGAGGACTTTGTGAAATTTGAAAGACTAAAGATTTTGTAGTTTTCACTGAAATCCTAGCAATGTCCCCAGGTAGACATGACAGGACAGGGTGAATGACTGAATGTAGAGTGAGGAGTCCAGGATGACACCTAGGTTGGGACACTGAGAGACTAAGAGGAGGGTAGTGCCCTTAACTGTAACAAAAAAGTTAGGAAGGGAGAAAGGATACCGAATTCAGTTCTACACATGTTGAGTTGAAGATGTCTGTAAGACATCCAGTTTGAAGTGTCCAATAGACAGTTTGAGATACTAGACCAGAGGTTAGGATGTAGAATGAAAATCATAAGCATAGAGATGGGCATTCAATCCATGAGAGCTGATGAGGTCACCCAGTGCAGTAGTATACAGGGCATACAGAGTATACATACAGAGGACTCAGGATATAAACTTGGGGGATACTTCCAGTTAATAGGCATGCCATGGAGGAGCATTGGCAAATGATATAGAGGAGGTGTACTGAATCAGGTAAAAGGAGCACCAGGCGAGAGCAGGATCCCCAGATCCTCTAGACAAGAGTATCAACACAAGGATGATAAGCATTTTCAAAGGAATGAGGATTGAGAAAAGACCATTCGATTTGGCCATTAAGATTGATGATTTTGGAGATGGCCGTTTCAGTCAAATTGTTTCCACTCTAAGATTGTAAGCCAAACTGAGGAGTGTTAAGAGAATGTGAGGAAAGGGAGAAGAGGTACCTATGGTAGACTTCCTTCTGAAGAAGTTTGGCTACAAAAAGGAGGAGAGATATGGGATGATATTTAGTAGGGATAGACAGGTCAGTTGAGGAATTTTGGAGAATGGTGGAGACACATGGGCATGACTATAGGCAGTAGGGCAACAGCCAGTAGATGGGGAGAAACTGAGGATTAGTGAAAGAGTGGGGATGATAGAGGGGACAGTCTGCTAGAGAAGATGGGATAAAGTGGAATCACCTATGCATGTAGAGGCGTTAGCCTTGGCAAAAAGAAGGGACACCTCTTTGGGTAAGATGTACGTAGAGGAAGAAATAGTAACAAAATGCGACTGTGTGGAGTGTGATGAGAATCAGAGGAAAAGAGGGAGCTCTTGGTCAGTAGTCTCACTTTTTCCGGACATGTGAAGTACAAATTAGGGTTAGGGTTCTCAGCTGAGAGGCTGGGGACAGGAAAGCCATGGGAGGCTGGAGGATGGAAAAGAATGTTTGGAAGAGCTGCCAGGGAGAGGGGGAGAGCTAGTTCATTAAGGACATTAGAAGGATTGCCTAGTAGCAGGGAGGACCCATTTGAGATTATGTAACATGAACTTGTAGCTACCCAATCAGCACAGTTTTGTGTTTTCCTAATGGCCAAACTTACTGCTGGGAGTGATTCAAATTTGGGGTTTGGATCGATCTTCAACAGGATATGGGAGGAAGACAGCTGAGGGAGGACAGTCGAACTGCTTCATCAAAGGGTCAAGATGGGGAAAGGAAGAGATTTAGCTAGTACAGAGGTGATGGTGTGGGAGAGGCCTGAGGTATGGCGATTCTGGAGGACATGAGGAGGATAAAGAACAGGGAGTGAGATTTCAAGGCAGAGGGAGAGCCGAGGACAAATTGGACACAATAGGGAAAAGCAAAATGAAGGCCCTAAGCTGAGAGAAAGAGCTTGGGGGCTCCAGTATGAGGACTTCTAGAGGCTAAGGATTAGCTTTTTCCATGTGTGCTCTCTGAGCTTGGGCCCATTTTCCTCTTTATTCCATAGGTACCAGTGGGAGACTGGGTCACAGATTTTTATGGGAGGGGGTTGTTTTGCACCAGCTCTACCACTGTGGTACATGCCTAAGTGTTAATTAAGTTGAGCATGAGAGTGGATATCAAGTAATATTATAAGGAACACAAAGATGGTGGTCCAGGAACTGTGACTTCTTTGCCACACCCCAACCACTCAGAATAACAGGCAGTACAGTAAAGGGAGATGTAGCAGCTACCCTTCAGGACCTGACCTGCCAGTGCCAGTGGGGAATTGGAAGGGCTGCTCCCAGGATCTGTACAACATACATTCTATCCTATTTGATTCCAACCTTACTGAGACATAAGGAAACTGAAATTTGGAGAGATCCAGTGATTATCCATGGCCACACAGTTTTTAAATGTCAGATATGGGATTTGAATCCATTTCTCTTCAGACTCTAAGTCCACTTCCATCATTCTTTCTTCTTTACCACATAGGCTCTTTTCTTTAAAAAATATGTCTTTATAAATCATTTACTGATTTTTTAAAAAAAATTTATAAATCATTTACTGATAGTCACCTCTCCAGAAGAATTATCACTTCTAACAGAAAAAGTTAGGCAGAACTGAGAGTATATAACTGTACTTCTGTAAAATAAGAAAGAAGACCCACCATCCTTGTCCCTTGAAGAAATTAGGTATCATAATTATAATTCAAAGCCTCACTATGTAGACTGTGTCTTACTATGCATCCCCATGATATCTAATGAATGGTTTTATGAATTGATGTGGCTAAAGAGAGTGATTCTTTAGATAGTCACCTTCTTGCTGCTCTATAACTAGGTGGGTCAGAGGACAGAGATAGAAAGGATCTCAGAGACCATCAGTTCAACCCTTTGTTTCTACAGATGAGGAAACTGAGGTCCAGAAATATGTCTCAAGTCTACACAGGTACTCCAATCATCAGGGGCAAGTTTGGAACCCGGGCCTTCTGACTCTGGAATCTGGGCCTTCTGATTCTGGAATAGCCTGTATTCTTTCTCTTATACAATTCTGTAGATCACTAGGGAGAAGAACCATGATTTCCCCAAGGGCCATTAGGATTTGGCTTCTGTCTAGGTCTCTACAAAGAAGGGGTAAAGGATCAATATCCTTTGGTTCAATGTGAGCAATCAGGCTAATAATGTAGCAAATGAAGGATAGGTTTTATTTCACTTAATGGAAAATGCAAAACACAAAAGAGTGGCCTTTGATTAGATGGGTGAGCACATAGTAGGCCACACTGGTGCAGTAGGGAGAATGCTGAAGCTGTCAACCTTTTTGACTTGAGTTAAAATCTGGCCTCAGATATGTACTAGTGTAAGTGAGACTCTCTTCATTCCTTTCTCCCTTGGTTTGCTCATCTGTAAAATTGGGATACTAATACTACCTGCTTTTTGGGGTTGTTGTGAGGACAAATGAGAAAATTTTCTGATGTGAAAAATGAGGGGGTTGGAGTCAGTGGTCTCCAAGGTTTCTTCTAACGCTAAATCTGTGGTCTCTTGAACTGAAACAGAGGGGCTACCTGTGTTGGCTGGGAGAATATGAACCCCATACTGGAGTCTTCAATCTCAGCTAAGAAGTTTGGAAATGTCAGATAAACTTTTCTGTTTAGGGCTGTCCTAAAGTAGCAGTGCTGCCTCTGGCTTACTGTGGGTACTCAGGCCAAAGATGGGCTACTGCTGAGTCAGGTTGCTGCAGAAGGGCGTCTTGATCAGATATGGGGCTAGACTAGACAGCTTCTTGGGTCCCTTTCAGATGGGAAGGTCCATGCCTGTTATCCCAGAATCCTAGACAGGGTTCCTGAAAGGAACTTAGATCTCTTTTCTTTTGAATGAAGCAACACTACCCTCTGGTGGCCAGGAGGTTGATCTTCCTTAGGATAAATGGCATTTAGATATAATTCAAATACAATCACTCACCAAGCATTTATTAAGCACCTAGTTTATTCCCAGGACTGTTTTAGTTGCTGTGAATACAGATACAGTGAATGGAATGATCCATATTCACAAGATCCAATAAATGATTAAATGCCTTGTGGAGTTGATGGTTTCCTGCAGCCTTGATAAACCATCTTAGAAATGTATGCTATTCATTGGTCTGATGCAAAATAAGAAGGGTTCAGTGCAACTCACAGCAATAGGGAGAAAGAAGCCCACACAGTAGTGGTCATAGACTCCTCACACTCTAGAAGATTCTTGTATGTTCTCTGGTTTGGTATGTGCATTCCTGTGATCTGTCCTGGTTAGGAGTTGGAGGGAGCTGCTAAACTATTCATTCCATGAGAAATGAAAGCCTTTGATTTGGGAGTGATCTCCTGCAACAGGAAGCCTTTAACCTTACTGCCTGAATGCTAGCTGGATTACATTTGGGGGTCTACAGTACCCTTATGGGGTTGGGAAAACTAATTTCTTCCATCAATCCCTCACCATATGTGTCCTCCTGATTTGGGAGGTCCAAGAAGCCTAGGTTCATTAAATCACTCAATCAGATTAACTTTTACAGAGGAATATTTATTTCAAAGGTATAGCAAAAAACAACATGAAAAAATCTCCCCACTACCACCCTGGAGGCATAATCCTCCTTTGGTTTCTGGGAATTTGAAAGGGTTCAGAGCATAGCTCAGTTTCTAAATAGCATTAATCCTACCACATTCCAAGTCCAAAGCCCTCCTTGGGCATGTATCCCAGAACGCTGGCTTCTCCGGGCTTTGCTACTGGTCTGGTTGGACATTTGGCCTGGAATCCTGTCTTCTAGGTCCTCATGGCTCCAGGTTCTGGGTCCAGAACTATAGCATCTTGAACTGAAAAGGACAAGCGAAACAAGACCAGAATTCTAAGCCCCAGAGCCACAGGGCTTATGGGAAAGGGGAAAGTAGTCCTTGGCCACCCAGTTTACAGCACTGTACCCTTGTTGCAAAGGAACTAGGTCTTGCCTCCTCCTTGAGTCTGGAAAGAGACCTCAGTCAGAAAGACTGAGTCAATTCTGGTTACCCAGCCAATGGAAAAGAGGCTGCTTCCACCCTTATGGTAGACTAACAAAATATCTTCTTCCACATGGGTACTTCCACTTTAGATGATCTGAGCATGCACCAAAACTTTCTTACACTGACCTGTGAAACAGAAGAACTTGACAACAGGGATGACCTTTCATGTAAGCAGCACTAAGAGTCTGCCTATGAAATATGATTTGAGGTCCTTTGAAAGCACTCTATCACCTACCCCCAAATCACATTGACTTGTAAATCCCACTCACTTATTGTGATATAAAGGAAAGGACTCTGGGTTTGACTCTGTAGTCCCCAAGCATACCCCAATTTTTCCCTTGGCTCTCTTTTCTTTCTGTGTCTGGGAGAAATCAGTAGCTACCATTTTTTGCAGAGTGGGGGAGAGTGGGGGAAGTATCCACGGCAAAGTTTCTGCAACCTAGCATTGACTTCAGGCAAAAAGTGTTATACTTTCTGTCTTCATTTCTTATTGATCAAGAATCAGTGTCTGTTGCTTATAGGGGTGGGAATAAAGCAGTTTGGGCAAAGTCTCTGCCAGAATTTTGTCACCTCTGCTGGAGGTGATCCTAACAAGGATCCCAGGGACATGCCCACTGGTCAGTTTGTGGAACGGGGAGATTCCTAAATAGGTGCTGCAAGGAATACTCTGGTGTTCATTTATCTGGATTTTGTCTCATCAGGATTGTCTCCTTGTCCTGCTGATTCAAGTATAATTGTTCTAGAAATGGTGTACAAGTCCCCATTTCTGGAGATTAGGGGGATTAATGGAGACTGTAAGAAGATGTTGCATCTGACATCCTGTTAGTTCCATGACCCAGAATTCCTCCTGTTCTTAAAGCGGTGTAAAGTGTTTTTTAAAATTCAATTTATTTTTCAGTTTTGAATTTTCTTCCACTGCTTTCCTCCCTCTACTCCCTTTGTTATTTACACTTCTCTGTCTGTTGTTGTTCAGTTATTTTCAGTTGCATCTGACTCTTCATGACTCCATTAGGGATTTTAATGGCAAAGATTCTGGCGTGGTTTGCCATTTCCTTCTCCCAGCTTATTTTACAGATAAGGAAACTGAGGCAAACAGGATTAAACAGCTGATAAGTGTCTGAGGTCAACTTTGAACTAACCAATATGATTCCTGATATCATACCCAGATATCATACTCTATCTAGGCACCACCTAGCTGCCTCCCCGGACTTATGCACCTTATTTATATGAAATAATTTTCCACTTCATTGTCTCCCTTATCCCCTCTTCCCCATCATTTCCATTTTCCTTTTAAGATCATCAAAATGGAACAGAATCACTCCCAGGTCCTCTGTCACATTACACACCCTCCATAAGCCCTGATGTTGACAAGGTAAGACCTAATCTCTCTAGGTAAAAATATAAAGAGTTTAGCCTGCTCCCTTATCCTGGTTCCTTTATATGCTTCTCTTGACATGTATATTCTATGTCTGATTTTCTTTTTGCTCATTTCTGCTTCTACCTAGAAAGATAGTGCCCAACTCACCCACTTTAGCCTCAGAGGCTGACTTTCCATAGCATTTTCCTGTAGAAGCCTCCAATTCCCCAGGAGACTGTGGAATGTGGGATTGGTTTTGGGCTCTTTCCCCCAGCATTCCCCCTTCCCCTGTATCCCTTCATGGAAATCAGAACATAATCCTCTGTCTGCCCAGCCCCTCTCCCTGACTTTCCCATTCTTTTGTCACTCAGATATCAGTTTTATGAAATACTGGAGATGTATGAGATAGAGGAAAAGCTGGAAATTCTTTCATCTGTGTGGGAGTATTTTGGTGGGCAAGGAGGATTGATCCTCAAGGTTATTTTCTAGACTTATCTCCAAGGCCAGGAGATGCTGGTTGCGTGGAAGGGCCTCCTGGGAAGCCAGAAATCTGGTTCAAAATTATTTGGCCCTTTCTTGCCCATATCCCTATACTTTTCTTTCTTCTTTTTATGGCATGCAAAAAGGGCTTTGTTTTTTATTTGTTTTCATTTTGTTCTTTTTTTTTAACCTAATGAAACAAATAGAAAATATATTGGGAGTATATATGTGTATGTATAGTGTATGCGTGTGTGTGAAAGGTGCAGTGATTGTGGAAATGCACTATTAACTCTGGGGAAAGCACTAAGTGAAGAAGACCTGAGTCCTGAAGAGAGCTAGAGGACAGGGGGTTAGAGTTGTAATGTCTTGAATCTAGGTAATTTCAAAGAAACAAGTCTGCCTTGAGTGTGGGACATATGAGGGAGAGTAATGTGGAATAAACTTGACAAGAAGGCCTTTCAAGGCAACAAGGAGTTACTGAAATTTCTTGAGGAGAAGAGTGATATGCTGAGATTTGCACTGTGGGGCTATCATCAATTTAGCAGCTGTGTGGGAGATTTGATGGGAGGAGAGGGGAGAAGTCCTTTAGAAGAAAGAAGGCCTTTATGTGTAACCCAGTCCAGGTGAGAGACGTGATGAGGACCTGACCTAGGCTGCTTCTTCTGAAAGTAGGGAGAAGGAATATTGAACAGGTGGAATTGACAAAACTCGGCAACTATTATGTCAAACTATACAAAAGGAGCTACCAGAATATGCCATTTCAATGGAGTTTACTGTGAGATGTAGCTAGGATGAAGCAGGAGAGTTTGAAAGGTGAACTTAAAGTCAATCAATTGGGGAATAACTCAGATTCTTAGAATAAACTGGACTGTTTCAACATGGAAGCTCTTCTATGGACATAAATTCAGCACAGTATTTCTTGGGTGCCTACTTTTACAATTTTGGGAGCAACATGTGTTTTCTAAGCTCTTACCTGAGTTGCTTTTAAAAGGTGAAATGTGGCTTGACTCTGAAGGAGGCAGACTCTCTCTTTGAGACTGGGTCTAGAATGATGGCACCCATCAGGCTGCATCTCTAGACATTTCTATTCCTCACACCATGTGAGAGGTTATCTCTTGAAGTCATGTGTGGATCTGGAACTCAGTACCATCACTGGAGGGGATGTAACATGGGAAACTGTGATGTGCATAGACATGGAAGTGAATTCGGTACCCATCAATAAGTCATTTCATTGACCTGGGCTTACTTTCTTCATCTGTCAGGCCCCTAATAAACATTTGCTAAGTGTCTACTATTGGCCAGGCACTGTGCTGAGTGCTAGTGATATAAAGAAAGGCAAAAGACAGTCCCTGTCCTCAAGGAGCTCACGATCTACACAAACAAATGTGTACAGACAAGCTATAGATAAGATAAGTAGGAAATAGTTAACAGGGAAAGCAGTAGAAATATGAGGGGTTGGGGAAAGCTTCTTGTAGGAGGTAAAATTTTAGTTGGGACTTAAATGCAACCAGGGAAGTCAGTAGTTGAAGTAGAAGAGGGAGAGTGTTCTAGGCACAGGGGACAGCCAGAGAAAATGCCTGGAGACTAAAGATGGGGGATCTTATTCTTGGAACAGCCAGGAAACCAGTGTCACTAGATCTAAGAGAAAGGAGCAGGTTATTAAAGGCTTTATATTTGATACTACAGGGGACAAGGAGTCAATAGAAGCACCTAGGTAAGGTGACAAAGTGTATAGAGCTCTGGGCCTGGAGTCAGGAAGACCTGAGTTCAAATCCAGCCTCAGATACTTACTAGCTGTGTGACTCTGGGTAAGTCACTTCACCTCTGTCTGCCTCAGTTTGCTCATCTGTAAAATGGGGATAATAACAGCATCTACCTCCCAAGGTTGTTGTAAGATTTGAAGGAGATGTTTGTTAAGCACTTAGCACAGTGCCTAGCACATGGGTAAGCACTCCAGAAATGTTAGCTAGATGTGTCTTAGTTCTCAAATGGAAGTCATCTAATCTTGTTGCTTTTCCCAAAGTAAAATATTCAGTTATTTTTCAGTCGTGTCTGACTCTTTGTGACCTGATTTGAGGTTTCATTGTCATATAAACTGGAGTGGTTTGCCATTTCCTTCCTCAACTCATTTTACAAGTGAGGAAATGGAAGGAAACACGGTTAAGTGACTTGTCCTGGGTCACACAGCTAGTAAGTCTCTGAGGTCAGATTTGAGCTTATGATGAATCTTCTTGACTCCAGGCCTGGGGCTCTATCCACAGCAGCACTATCTAGCTGCCCATAAAAGTGAAGTGTACTAATCCGTTAAACATTAAAATATATACATCTTTATCACATCATATATTTATCCTATCCTCTCTTTGAGGACATACGTTATTCTTATATCATCCAGAAAGTTGTGATACTCTATGGACCTAATCTTATATGTGAAGATAGAACTATTAACTCAGTGAGCAAGGGGACAGGCAGTCAAAGAACTCATTTTCTTCAGTCAGATTAGGAAGTCGGCACTTACTGGTCCCAAATTCAGAAGAATACAATAAGTGATAGAGTCCTTTATATTTGTACTTCATTATAGCAGAGTTCTTGATGACCGCAACAGTAAGATTCATTAAAAACAAAGATTGCCGTTCTCCTGCTATGTTCAGAAAAATTTGCTAGGAGAGGAGGAAGGACACAGTTGTAGTAATATCAGAACTATTCCTTCAGGTCCAAGCTTAAAGCCACAAAATCATCATCATACCTCTAACAGGGGAAAACTCCCTGGGCATTGTTTGATTTCAGGTAAAAGTCATAGATACTTTTAAGTAGAGCCAATCAGAAAACAGAGTTCCACAATATTCACAGGCTGTCATAGCCAGACTCATAATAAACCAGGTGGAGAAATAGCACAATGGGGAGACTGAGTCAAGAAGCTCCTTTCTGTAAAATATAAGGCTGACTTCTCAGACTTCCCAGTTATTTACATCTAGCAGTAGTGTCTTCCGGATCATGTTTGTTTTGAACAGCTCGTGGCATTTCCCTTAAATGATGGCGTAACCCTTGAATGGGTTAATAACAACCACATATTTGTACCTGAATTCATATTCAGAGCCAATCAAATTACAGGTCCACCTTACCCAGCAAGTTACTACTTACAATTTCAAGCGGGGTAGTTGTTTTCTCATGTTGCAAAAGCAGTTAGTTAACAATAAATAAAAATATTTGCTTCTAGTTCTTATTAAATATATACAAGATCTTTTCATTTTTCTTTTCTAGTTTAAACACGATCTTGTATAAAAACCAATAGAGACATTAAGACAAGGGCTACATTTTGGAGTTTCCCACATCCATTGAATACATCATAGTTCTCTCAAAACACAAACACTAGAGGTTTATGCAGCCATATCTTAAGGCAAAAATAAAATCTTTAGAACTAAAGCCTGCCAATCCTAAATTTGCTGAAAAAATATATCTTCAATACATGCTATTCTAGGTATAATTTCATAATTTTCATAGTTAGATAAATCATCATATAAATAATTTCTATACTATAAGCAAATTTGTATGTTCTCTCCTTCCAACTTTGTCTATGGGCATTTATGATGGAGATGGGGATCTCAGTTTCACAGTCAACCAATTTATTATTTAGAGTTTACAAGGTTCTCATTAGTCACAACATTCTTTCAGCAACTTCTTTCACAGAGTTGATAAGATTGTATGACCTTCCCAAGGCTGAAGTTTTTAAAAATACCCAAAGAACTTTATTGATAATGAGAATGTTCAAGGTCTTTTGTACTTCTCCCAAACAGGAAGTGATGATTTTTCTTCCCATTAAATCAAAATTTGCTCAGTTAAATACTTGACAGGTTTTTTGATTTTTTTTTTTTTTTAGCGAAACATGGTGACACATCTAAGGAATAGTACTTTGATTCATTATTTCACAGAATTTAGAGCACAAGAGAAATTAATCTCCTAAAAATGCAAAAGTGGTACACTCCAAATATCATTCTTCAGACTAATAGCATTTCTTAAACAATGGTTTCCCAAAATCACATTGTAAAAAACAAAACATTAGGAGTTGCACACACATAGTGACTACCTCAGAGTTCACTGAAAGCATAGGAAAACCTTGGCCACTGTAAGCCTCCAGGCTAACATGGTCATCCCTAACACTTCTGGCCTATGTCAAATAAACTTATAAATCATGAGAAATCTCAAAATTAACTTCAATTATCTAAAGAGGAAACAAGTACCACTCTAATAGAGAATAAGAATTTTACAGGTGTGGAAATCTTTATAGTCTCCTCTCATGCAAATGAGGTTGAAGACCAACTTTTCTGCTGCATTTTACTAAATTCATGACTTTTCTTTTGACCTTCTATTGCCCCAACTTATGTGGAAAGTCACTCATTTTATATTCATGCTTTGGGGAAATCCAGGATGAGTAGCATTCAAAAACAAATAAAAATGAAACAAATCCCCTTTTTCTGCTTCTCAGAGCACTTTTATATCCTTATCATTAAGCTTTAACTGAGCTTTACATTCATACAGTGTTAGTGCAAATGGGGTCCACCTTCTTCCACTTCTCTTCCCTTTTCTCTTGCAGACTTTGATCAAAGCCCTCCAAGCCACAGAATTGTACCTCGCATTCTGCTTCCAAACCCAGGCTCAAGTCATCTTCAGAACTAGTGATCGTAGGATCACTCCTTTGCAAATTTAGCATATTTGCCTTTATCCAGTACCAGTTAATTGGAAATTACTTTGGGAGTTCTTAAGAGCATACAAATGCATAATCTATTCCAATTTCTTTTAGGGGTTTTCACTTCTAATTTACCTAAATGATTAAGTTCTGTTAAATCATTCACAGAAGAAAGGACAGTGGTAAGGTAAAACACTATCCCAAATTAAATTAGATTTTGCTTATTCTCAAGTGGCTTTCTGGTTTAAACAAGCCCTCTGTTTTTCCAAGGTTGAGAGAAATGTCAGTAACAGTACTTTCTTAAGCAACAGACAAGTCTGAAAACTGCAGACTCAAAATGGTCACTTTGGGATGTCACAGATAAAACCTTCAAATTAATTTTGGTTCTACTGCTTCTCTAGTCAGTGAAATCACACACACACACAGACAGACAGACAGACAGAGACAGAGACAGAGATAGAGAGAGAGATGTTCTGCACCTTAGTTCTAGGGGACTATAAATCCCCTGAACCCACTAGTATAGTTACACATTTATGAAAGCATTACAACCACATTTTCATCATAGTTTTAGAAATGTAGAGCAACCACATTTTTTTAATTTCACAAATTCATTCTCTTATTAGTTATCAATTGTTGTTCGGTCATTTTTCATTTGCACCTGACTCTCCATAACCCCATTTGATGTTTTCTTGGCAAAGATACTGGAGTGGTTTGCCATTTCCTTCTTCAGCTCATTTTTCAGACAAGGAAATTGAGGCAAACAGAGTGAAGTAATTTTTTGCCTGCATCACACAGCTAATTGAGTGTGTGAGGCAGGATCTGAACTCAGGTCTTCCTGATTCCAGGCCCAGAGCTGTATCCAGTGCCCCACCTAGTTGCCTTATAATTGGTCTCTAAATTGGAGAAGAAATCTCTTTCTCTTTTATTTCTTCCTTTGCTTTCCCAGCCTGGCCAGAATTAGAAAAACAAAGATGAAATTTTATCTTTGGAAAGCTTTGAAACACTCAGCAATTTTTCCTGTCTATTCTAAAATCTTCATTTCCCACTGAAAGTTGAATCAAGCAAGTTTGCCACCAGAACTGTAGTAATTATTGACATCAGGAGAACTAATTTAGGTAGGAAACGTCAAAGGTTAACTAAAATATATGCGATATTTCAATTTCAAAAGATATTTCTGAGGTCAAGGATATTATATAATTACTGTTACTACACACTACATACATACTTCTTTTTAGTTTCTTTACAGCTAGGCTTTCTCATAATTTTGCAGGGTGTATGTGTGTGGTATACATATACATATGTGTGTATGTGTTTGTGTGCGTGTTTTTACCATGGTAGCTAATATTGGTACCAAGTTATGGGGGCAATTTGTGAATTTGCAATAAATGAGCTAGTTGATCTAAGGCTAAGCCTGGATCTCATGAAGAGATCACCTTATGAACTTAGTCTGTCCCAGCTTAAGTCTGGATCTCTATCAGGATCTCACTTAAACAGAATCTATTGAAAGTTCTCCTTCTTGTGCAACAAATACAAGACAAGGAAGATAAAACTGAGAGGCTTGGGGAGAAGGAGAAGTAGGAGGGGCAGGGGGGAGTGAGAATCCCTCTTGTGCATGTACTTCAATGCTTGTGAACACAGAGCCTTGGATGACAGTTTATTTATTGAGGAAAATTTCCCCACTTCCCTCATAGAGTATGACTGTTCTAAGTGTACAGGCATAGACACAAAGAGCAGTTTTCCAAGTTTGTATCTCAGACCAGCTGGAGTCTAAATATTTTGTCTCTCCTCCACAGATAGGAATAATTAACTTCTAGAAATATTTCCTCTCCAGATATGTAAGGCAAGAGACAAACAGAAAGCACAAAATCCTTCCAAATACACCCCCAATCTGCAGCTGCTAAAAATATTCCCTTTTGTTAATGAAATAATGTTTCATGCCCTCTTTGATAATATTTTTGTTTTATCTCAAATCTCCTGGCATGATTCTTAGTCACCTGACCCTCACTGGGATGGAGAGTGAATAAAATGTATATTAAAGGTCAAAAATTACCAGTGTGTACAAAAATGGCTTACCTTGAAGTTCATTCCCCACTCCCTTCTCCCAAAAAGGGAAGTGAGGTCAAGTATATTGTCCTCATAAATCCCTCTTCTTACACCAGAAAACCGGTGGAATTAAATTTGAAGTCGACCCTTATGGGTCACTACTTTCCAATTGCAGCAGGTCTGTGTGGACAGGAACGGTAAGTAAGTAGGATTCTGGAGATAAAGGGGAACAATATACGTAGCTATCTGGGTAGCATTTACAAGAAGTCGAGGGGAGAAAACTGTATTTATATACATCTCTTTTAAGTGGTCTCCTGAATCTTTAGCAAGAAGCAGTTACAGGAAAGGTCGGCTATAACATTAACTGAATTCCAAGAATGGTTTATCAAAGCTTTCCACATGGGAATGTTTTCAGAACAAAATAACCTGTCCTTGGATGTGTTCATTTTTCAACTTGTGGAATGTAGAATAACAGATGTTTTCTTCACAGCTGCAATCTCTAAACCTATCTTTTCCCACAGTATGATGAAAAGAGATTGTTGTAGACTTTGCAGCTTGGGTCAATTGAAATTTTAATGTGCAGAATAATTAAGAAATCCCTTCAGATATACAGGTTGCCTAGCACAGAACAAAAAAGCCAGGAGTTGTGTCTACCCTCTTTGTCTCCTGGGAAGCAGAGTTGTGTCTTGGATGGACTCAAAGGGAGAGAGGGGGGAGGGAGGAATAATTCCTCTTTCTCACCCTATCAATGCCTCACCCATTTCCAGGGTCAGGAAAAGAGCATTTTGTGATGACTCCAGTTCCATTGCAGAACCCCGCAAAAAGGTACAATCTAGCACTAGGGAAGTGGAGCTTAGAAATTCTATGCGTTTTCCTTTACTATTTAAATACCCTTTCTGCCCAGTTGGTTCATCATGGGCCATATTGGAGACTATAAAACTGTACATGGGAATTGGGGGGGGGGGCTGAGAGGGCCACAGAGGGATGGGAATTTCTTTCTCTTCCCAGAGATAGCTGTGAATAGCTAGTGTCCTTTCAAGGTAGACTCTATCTCAATAAGTTAAGATTATTCTTAACTTTTTTGTTTCTCTATGGAAACCCCAAACCCAAGCCATTATGGCCTGAAGACAAGTTAGACAAAGTGAAAATAGCCAGTGTTATAATATTTCAGGTTCCTTCTGGTATCCCCAAATAAATCTATAGTAAAGCAAAGTCATCACTAATTTTACTGCTGTAAAACATGCAGAATATATACCATTTTTTTTTAGTTTTCCCACAAAAAAGGAAGCCCTAGCCAACATGGCCACCTGGGATTTGGAAATCTCAATCTGGAAAAAGATGTCTGTATGCCATGTTTCGTGTATATTTATAGTTTTATTTTCTTTAAAATATAGAAATTAGCTTACATATTTTGATCGCTTTAAGTGATACAGGCAGTTCTCATCCTGCCTTCTATTCCACTCTCACAATCCAAGCAAAGGATTGTTTTACCTACCTCTCCCCATAAACAAACCACAAAGAAATGTTAAGAAATCCTATTGAACGAAATGAAGAGAAATTAACTCTTTTACACATTGTAGTATGCGTGCTGTGGCTCCACTGTTTTAGGGCTAGTTCTTTAGTAACCCAAGAGTCTCAGGACTCTCTTCTCTCTTGACATTGCTTCATGTCCCACTGACTATGTTCCTGCTGTTTGTTAGAAGCATGTTAGCACCCTCATTCCATTTATCCACTTAATAGTGAATAGCTTTTACAAAGGGATACTTACCTCAAAGATAAAGCAAGGTCAAAGGCATATGCATCTCCAACGAAACACTTAAGGCTTATATTACCTCAGTCCCTGGAAGAGTAGGCTCAAAACCTAGTTCAGTTCACATATAGTTGGTTCCACTAAGTTCATGTGCAGATGTCACTTGACCGCTGAATGATCCCTTCTATAGTGATGGGGTCTTGAAAGGCATTCCTAAAACTTTCTCCTTGTTCCTGGGAGCATTGATGTTGGCCTAATCTCAGCTTTCTGATTCTTGCAGCTCACTCATCTGTGTTCAGAAATTCTGCTCCCTGAAACTGGAATGGAAAAGAACAAATGAAAAGGAGAAAGAAGCCCTAATTCTTAGGGTCATATGATTTGAGAAGGGGGAAGGTCCAGACCTCTTCTCCTTAATACATAGTCCAGGAGTGGGGAACCTGTGGCCTTGAGGCCACATGTGGCCCTCTAGGTCTTCAAATGTGCCCCTTTGACTAAATCCAAACTTCACAGAACAAGCATTCTTAACAAAAGATTTGTTCTGTAAAACTTGGACTCAGTCAAAAGGTTACACCCAAGGATCTAGAAGGCCACATGTGTCCTTGAGGTTCCCCACCCCTGCTATAGACAGTCTAGTGCTGGTCATTAAGCTTCCCTTGACGTAAATGAAGCCAAAAGGTGATCCAAGCTGACTTGAGCCTTTTGGAGGGTGCTGAGGGACAATCAAAAAAGGCTCCTCCCAAGCTCATCATTAGTCAGTCAGAGCCAGTTAGAGAATGTCGACGTATTCTCCATGATCCTCCAAGGTACTTCTCTTATATAACCTCATGATTCTTCTAAAAGCATCTTCAGCATCCTTCACATGATGAGATGCCATCTTAGTAAGGTAATGGGTTCTGAGAAGGCACCAAACCCCTTTGCCAGCAAAAACCAGGAAAATATTTTTGGCTTCAAGAAAGAGTAAGGAATCAATGCGGCCATTACATAAAGAAAACAAAACATTGAGTTTGCATTATTTCTTCTAGAAAACACAGTTTGAGTGACAATATCCATGGTTCTCTTCTAGAAGATTGGAACCCACAATCGCAACACTGGTATTATTACCAACTCCTTTCATCTTTGCACAAAACAGAGAACTGAGGAAGCAAGGAACACTCTTCACAAAGATCCTCATCTATACCATACATAATGCTTCACTGGGAAGTAGAGGCATTGCTTTTCTTACAACAGTAAGTATCTTCGGATTTCAGTGACTTTAAATATCCTCAAAAACACTGAGTCAAGGATGGCAGTCAGTGCACATGGCCAAAGGCCTGAAGACAGTATGTGTAACATGTGGTTGGCTTCCCTATCTTTGCTGGTGATGACTTTAAACGTCAGTCTGGTCTGACACAAAGCCCAGGGCTGTGAGAGCAGCATCCCAGAACACAGAGGCATGAAAGAAGAAAAGAGAAGTGGGCAAGGGGAAAGAGGGAGAGGAGGCCAAGTAGTGGGAGCAGCTGGAAGGAGGAGCCCCAATGGTGAGCACCAAGCAGTGGCTCTTCTGAAGGAATGAGAAGTGACAAATGGAGAATAGCTTAGACCAAGAGACAAAAGAAAAGCAACAGAGCAGTCTGGAAGAGTCAGGGCCAGAGCTCAGCACGACCTTGGCAGCCTCTGAGGGTACTGCCAAAGGCATACCATATATAGGACACATCTACCATGAATTGTGGGAACATTTGATGCAAGGTTGAGGGAAGCACCACACACTGTGTTTCAGTACAGTAAGATAATGGAGGCTAACAATGATGGTCCTGAGTTATCCAGAAAAAGATAATATTTTTTTATTAAGCTTTTAGTAAACTCCTTTATTATGGCAGGGAAGTGGGTCCCCTATTTTTTTTTTAAAGATGTCCACCAAGAGCAACGAGGTTTAAAAAATTGTCAATATTTGGAGTTAAAATTCTGTTATCTGCAAATTCACATCCAGTATTTGGAAGAATTATTGCCTGACAGTTGGGAAAGGCAGGATCAAAGTCCTAATCCACATAGTTATAAAGCTGTGTGATCCTAGGCAAGACATTGACCTTCTCTGGACCTCTGTCTTCATCTGTAAAATGGTCACGTGCTTGGGAGCTGGTATGAGGATCAAAGCTGAAGTCTGTTAAGTGTTTGAAAAAACTGAAAATGCTATACAATATGAGCAGTGATTCTTCATTATGTTATCATTGCTATTATCTCTTAACAGAGTCCTTCCTGTCCTCATCCATCCCCAAGTTCAAGTAGACCAGATATATTCATCTCCCACATCTCAGGCACTGATACTTTATTTTTTTTATTGTACAGTTTTTTTTAATTAAAACCATTTTATGACTTCTGAAGCCCAGACTAGGTAAATTTTACTGAAATTAGTATTGTTACCATTAAATGCATTGCTTTAAATTTATATTTGTTGATGGAATTGAAATAAGAACCATTTCCAAATTGTCAGTTTCTTATAACAAATGATGCTGCTTTCAAATATGCTTTTCTGTTCAATATCCATTGCCTCCCTTTAATACTTTGATGCTGGTTCATGTGGGTGCTCCCTGAACAGGTACAGGTCACAGACTTTTCTAGACCCTCCTGCTCTATACTGCCTTTGCAAATGTCCCCTGAGCATGTGATGGGCCTTTCTCTTGACCTTGCATTAGTGCCAGTGGAGCACTCAGGCTATCACTTCTTTATCTCATGCTTCTTTTCCCCATTGCCTTTTCTGTGGCCACAACTTTCATAACTATACTCTTTTTTTATAATAAAAATTTATTTATTTAACTTTTTACATTCATTTTCAGAAAATTTTGGGTTCCAAATTTTCTCCCCTTTTATTCCCTCCCCCACCCCAATACACCAAGCAATCTAATTTTCCCTATGTCAATCTTCCCTCTCTTCTATCATCCCTCCCTTCTCTTGTCCCCATCTTCTCTTTTGTCCTGTAGGGCCAGATGACTTTCTATTCCCCATTAAATGTATTTCTTATTTCCTAGTAGCAACAACAATACTACACAGTTGTTCCTAAAACTTTGAGTACCAAATTCTGCCCATCCCTCCCTCCCCACCCATTCCCTTTGGGAAGGCAGGCAATTCAATATAGGACCTATCTGTGTAGTTTTGCAAATGACTTCCATAATAGTCATGTTGTGTAAGACTAACTGTATTTCCCTCCATCCTATCCTGCCCCCCATTGTTTCTATTCTGTCTTTTGATCCTGTTCCTCCCCGAGTGTTGACTTCAAATTGCTCCCTCCTCCCATTGCCCTCCTTTCCATCATCCCCCCCTTGCTTATCTTCTTCTCCCCCACCTTCCTGTATTGTAAGATAAGTTTTCTTACCAAAATGAGTGTGCATATTATTCCTTCCTTTAGCCGAATGTAATGAGGGTAAACTTCTTGTTTTTTTCGCTCAGCTCTCCTCCTTTTCCCTCCACTAAAATGTCTCCTGCTTACCTCTTCAATGAGATATAATTTACCCCATTCCATTTCACCTTCTTTCCTCCCACGACATTTCTCTCTCACCGTTTACCTTAATTTCTTTTTAAGATATGGTCCCATCCTATTCAATTAACTCTGTGCTCTCTGTCTCTGCATGTGCATGCATGTGTGTATGTGCGTGTGCATGCATGCATGTACATGTGTGTGTATGTGTGTGTGATCCCACCAACTACCCAGATACTGAAAAGTTTTAAGAGTTACAAATATTGTCTTTCCATGTAGGAATGTAAACAGTTCACTTTTGTAAGTCCCTTATGACTTCTCTTTGCTGTTTACTTTTTCATGCTTCTTCTCATTCTTGTGTTTGAAAGTCAAATTTTCTTTTCAGTCCTAGTCTTTTCATCGCGAATGCTTGAAAGTCCTCTGTTTCATTGAAAGACCATATTTTCCCCTGAAGTATCATACTCAGTTTTGCTGGGTAGGTGATTCTTGGTTGAGTCCTAGTTCCTTTGACTTCTGGAATATCCTATTCCTTGCCCTTTGATCCCTTAATGTAGAAGCTGCTAGATCTTGAGTTATCCTGATTTTATTTCCACAATACTGGAATTGTTTCTTTCTAGCTGCTTGCAATATTTTCTCCTTCACCTGGGAATTCTGGAATTTGACCACAATGTTCCTAGGAGTTTCTCTTTTTGGATCTCTTTCAGGTGGTGATTGATGGATTCTTTCAATACTTATTTTGCCCTCTGGTTGTAGAATATCAGGGCAGTTTTCCTCGATAATTTCATGGAAGATGATGTCTAGGCTCTTTTTTTGATCATGACTTTCAGGTAGTCCCATAATTTATAAATTGTCTCTCCTGGATCTATTTTCCAGGTCAGTTGTTTTTCCCATGAGATATTTCACATTCTCTTCCATTTTTTCATTCTTTTGGTTTTGTTTTGTGATTTCTTGGTTTCTCAGAAAGTCATTAGCCTCCATCTGTTCCATTCTAATTTTGAGAGAACTATCATCTTCAGTGAGTTTTTGAACCTCTTTTTCCATTTGGCTAATTCTGCTTTTGAAAGCATTCTTCTCCTCATTGGCTTTTTGAACCTCTTTTGCCAATTGAGTGATCCTATTTTTCAAGGTAATTTTCTTCAGCATTTTTTTGGGTCTCCTTTAGCAAGGTATTGACCCGTTTTTCATGCATTTCTTGCCTCTCTCTCATTTCTCTTCCCAGTTTTTCCTCCACCTGTCTAACTTGATTTTCAAAATCCTTTTTGAGCTCTTCCATGGCCTGAGACCACCAGACATCCACCTGGGATGTCTGGGATACAGAGGCCCCAACCTCCATGTCTTTCCCTGATGGTAAGAATAGTTCCTCGTCATCAGAGTTGAAAGGCGGGAACATCTCCACCCCCTCAAAGTAGCTCTCTATAGTCTTATTTTTCTTCCCTTTTCTGGGTATTTTCCCAGCCAGTTACTTGAGTTATGAGACTCCTGTCCACCCCCTCCTAGATCTGCCCAGCTAGTGCTTGGGGTTTGAGATTCAAATGGACTTTCCATGGCAGGCACGGCTGCTATTCAATGTGAGCTTAAGTTCTGGTGCTCGGGTGGGGGCAGGGCCACCTCCCAGGCTCAGTTCCCTCAGGGGGTTTATGCAGAAACGTTCAGTAATGGAGTGGGTGGGGACAGTGCCGTCTCCCAGTTTCACTTCCCTCGGGGGTTTATGCAGAGACTTTCGGTAATGGCCCTGAACTTCTGCCTGCCTGCTTGGGGAGTCCTGGGCACTGCTGCTGCCTCTGCCACTGCCTCTCCCGCTGCCTCTGCTGCTGCCTCCCAAGGGGGCCCGAGTCACAGAGACACCCCGCTCCCCTCTTGGCCAGCCCAGAGGTCTCTCTCACTGACCTGTAGCGTCTGTGGGCGGAGGGACCTTTCCAGCCCCTGGAGATTCTGTCCCTGAAGCCTGCTAGGATTTGCTCCTCTGGGGCCACCCAGCCAGGGCAGCACAGGGGTGTGCTCCACTTTCCGGGGCGTGATGGACCCTGGGGAGGGCTCTCTGGAATGGAAATCTTTTCCACTGTGTTTCTGCAAGCCTTGCAGTGGTCCAGAATTTGTGGGGAGATCTTCTTGCAGGCAGTATATGGGCTGTGGTTTCGGAGCTAGCATACGTGAATCTTTCTACTCCGCCATCTTGGCTCTGCTCCCAATACTTTAACTTCTGTTATACATTTTGCCTCCCTCCCTCTACTCAATCCAAACCCCAATAACTTAGAAAATCGTTGAGGGAAGGCACTGTTGTTTATTTTCATTTCTTCCTTTCCAGTGCTGTGAATATAAAAACAAATCAACATTTCATCACTGTTTTGTGGACTGTATTTGTTGAATTGACCAATCAAGGTTTGTTTTACAGTTGCTAAATGAGTTAAACAAGTAAGCAGGCCAACTGAAATACCACTTCATCTCTGATGAATGGTTCTTTTTCTCATTAAAAGTTAGAACAAGATTTAATTATCCAGTTGGTCTCCACAAGAGGGTTTCTTCCACCACGCTGATCACAGACAAGATTGTGCAGTGATATTTTCCATGGTGCCTCATCTGTTTATTGCACACAGTGACTGTTCACATGCATTAAGTGAGATAAACATATCTGCTTTGGGGACTTTGAGCATATCTGTGGAACAGAGCAAAGGAAGTGATGGTAAGGTGAAAACTCCATAAGCCCAAATGGTCTAACTCAGTATTGGGGATTTTGTTATTGAGATGTTAACGTGAAATTGACTAGTAGGCATTTTAATGTGCAGATCCCAGCTGAGGTTCAAGCTCCTACACAGCTGCTGAGCTGGACCTGTGAGGCATAACCTCCAAACACTCTGATGGCAACATGGAGAATTCTCTCTTTTTCAAAACTGATGAAGTTATTGCAGATGCCAGTAAAGCTATTGTGGATGAAGGTTAGTCCCTTTCCCAGCTCAGTATCCCCCATTCTTGGCCACTCCCTCCATCACATGTTGGTCTGCTGGTTTTCCTTCATTTTCAAAGAGGATGAAAGTGACATCACTGTCTTGAAGTCAAAGTACATTGTGTCCAGCTGTGACTGGAGTGGAAATTTGTAGCATCTCATGTTGGGTTTTGGGGGGATTTTTTTTGAGCTACTGCAATTTTGTTTTGCTCACAGAGCACAACATACTCTTTAGTGAGGGCATGCCGTCCTAGGCAGCCCTGTGCCAGTGTCTCCCATGTCACACGGTCAATTCCAAAGTTCTTAAGAGAGACCTTGAGAGTATCCTTGTATTGCTTCTTCTGCCCACCATGTGAGTTCTTGCCTTATGTGAGTTCTCCATAAAAAAGGCTTTTAGACAAGTGTACATTTGGCATTTGAACAATGCAGACAGTCCGTTGGAGGCTGAAGGTGGGTATGGCAGGGGGAAGTGAGGCAGGGAGGCCATGTTGCTGCACTCCCTCTTCCCCCAGACCTGCTCATTGACATTGACAGTGGTGGGCAGGGCCAAGTGGGGCAGTGCACCAGGACAGGGCCACAGCAGGAGTCCAGCTCTACAGTACATGCCTCTCATATACCCACACTCCATTCTCACATAGAAATGCTCTCTCTGTCTCTGTCTCTCCCTCCCCTCCCTCCCCCCTCCCTCCCTCCCTCCCTCCCTCTCTCTCTCTCTCTCTCTCTCTCCTCTCTCTCTCTCTCTCTCTCTCTCTCTCTCTCTCTCTCTCTCTCTCCCACACACACATTAACAAGCCACAAACAAAAACACTTGTCAACCTCACTCCCACACTCTGCCCCCAACATGTCTATGGGTATACCATATGGTATGAGCTATAACACACACCTCATCATCCCATCCATACACTAGCACCAATACTATACACAAACACATGCATATATCCACCACCTCACACAAATAGGCACGATACACACACACAAAACATATATATATATATATATATATGTGTGTGTGTGTGTGTGTGTGTATATATATATATATATATATATATATATATATATATATATATATATCTCATTCCCACACAAAACATACCACAGAATACACATGCACACACACAGGCAAATACATATACACACAAACACACATATCCGTACATCCTCACACACATACAAAAAGACACATCTCACCCCTCACAAATATATACCACACACAAACATACATGAACGTATATATACCTTACACCTATCCCCCACAAATACACATGCCATACACAAACACATGCATATTATACAGATATAGCTATATACATATAGATATGTACATACACTTCAATCCCCTCAAATACACAGATATACACATACACACATACACTTCACACAAGCCAGAAAAATAGACACCACACCCACCCCTTTGATACAAATAAGCTTATTACATAACACACACACACCTCACCCCCACCCCCACAACAAATAAAACATCACATAGTTACAAACACACATACACCTCATCCCCCAAGTACACATACATACATTCATATAAACACATATGCCCATACATACATCTCATCCTCCATTCAAATAAAAATACCATACACATAGAAAAACACATACCTCACACCCCCACACTAATAGATACACCACATACACACATATACAAAAAGACATAACACACACCTCACCCCCACAAATACATACCACACACAAACACACATACACCTGTCCTCACATACAAGTATATATGCTACACACAAAAACACATAAAAAACTTATATACACCTCAAACTCCCTCACAAATACACATAGACATGTATAAATATATGTACACCTCACCCTCCCGCAGAAATAGATACACCACACACTTTAAAACACATACCTTTTTACACCTCACTCTACCCCCACATACCAATACACATAATACACACGAACACTACCCCCACATACCAATACACATAATACACACGAACACATATATACACCCACCTTCTCACACAAATGCACATACACACAAACCAATATGTATACCTCCCACCTTTCACATGCACATATACACACTTCATACCCATATCCCCATACAAATAAATCCTCAAACTATATGGATATCTCACATATAAATAAAATACCACACATGTACAAACACACATACACCTTATCCCCCACAGAAATAGACATGCCACACACTGAAAGACACATACTTAAATTTGACACCCCCACACCAATACACACACATACATATAAACACACATACCCATACATGTATGTATACATACATGCCTATACACAAACACACATATACACCTACCTCTTCACACCAATATACATCAATATATATATATATATGCACACATACAAACATACATATACCTCATTCCAATCAGACAAGTAGACACCATACACATATACATATATATCCACTTTCATACAAATAAACACATTACACAATGCACACATATACACACATACCCACAACAGATAAAATACCACATACATACAAATACACATATACCTCACATCAACCACACACAAGTATGCATACACACATATAAACACATATACCTATAGATATACCTCACCCTCCCACTTAAATAAATATACCACACACATAGAAAAACACATACCTCACACCCCCACAAAAATATACACTACATATATATAAAGACAAATACACACCTCACCCCTACAGATACATACCACACACAAACACATTTATAAACTTTACACCTACTCACGCACAAATATACATGCTACATACAAAAAGACATACACACATATATACCTCATAACCACCTCCCCCAAATACACACACACATATATCCATACACTTCACCCTTCCCACAGGAATAGGCACACAACACATTGACACTTCACACTGCCCCATACCAATACACATACTATACACAAAATACATGTACATATCCCACTCCCTCACGCAAATACACATACACACACATACAAACATATGCATATACACCACACAGCTGCCACACAAATAATCACAACACAATCATGATGCAGAAGAAGAATGTGAATATGAAAACGAGAAGAAAAATGATCCAAAGAGGGAGAGAGAGGTTGGAGAGGAATGTGGTGTAAAAAAGGATCAATGGGCATCAGCATTGGTTGATACTTTTTGAATAGGAGGAAGCTAGACAATAAGGAAATGAGACCAATGAGGAGAAAATGGAGGAGTTGCCTTAAGAGACTGAGGAACTATATCTATGAAAGCAAGGGAAAAAATGGTGGATGAATACAAAAGCATAGCATGGCCCTTCCAGAATAGTATTGTGGATGCTCAAGATCAGATTGAGCTGAACCTGACATAACATTTTTAAGTATGATTGGGGAAGGATGAGGATAACATCGGGAATATATTGTCTGCTAGGAGTGGAAGAAATGATAAAAGGTAATGAACAGGACAGAGAGTGGTTTAATCCTTTTTTTTTGCTTCTGTTCTCACCACCAATGTGAATGATCTTTGAATTGAAAAGGAAAGGACAAAAATGTCTAGTAGGAAATGGATACTGGAAATGAGGGAGATAGAAAGAGATCTCATGGTTTCCCTTGATGAGTTCAAGTCAGTAGGCTCAGATGAACTACACCTTCGGTGTTTGTTCTTTTTTAATTTTTATTTATTTATTTTTATTACAGTTTAAGTTCCGAACTGTCTCCCTCCCTCCCTCCTTCCCCATCCCATGCTAGAGAAGGTCATCATTTCGTGAGTGTGTGAAATCATACTATGCATACTTCTATCTATCAGTTTTTTCTCTGGAGGTGGATAAGAGTGGATAGGTTTGGATACAAAATACCTCTGGAGGTATTTTGTGGTTGATTTGAATATGTCTTAATTAAAAGAATTGACAGGTGTGGTTGCTGAGTCATTCCTCTTCCCCCCCCACCCAAGTAATATTTGAAAGGAACTCTGTCCCAATTCTCAAATAAGAAAGAATGAAACAATGGCTTTGACATTTGATTCCTGGGGGGAAATCTAGAACATGTCATAAAAAGTAAAAATCTAGAAAAAAGCAATCATCATAAAGAACCCACATAAAAACTGCTATTAACTCATTTCATTTTTTTTCATAATTACTAAACTTGTGACACATCATGATATGGTGAATGAAGAGGTGGTCTTGCAACCAGAAAAAAAAACCTGTGTTAAATTACTACCTTCTAACACACTGGCCAAATATCTAAGACTATAAATTGAAGAGAAGGTGCTAATCTGTCTGGTGGAGGAATTTTCCTTATCTGGGAGTTCTCTATGGGTTATGTCTCTATTACTACTAGCCTAGTTGATGTCTATGTAGTTGTCCTCGATTTTAGCAAAAGATTTTACAAAATCTCTCATAATACCTTTCTGGAAGAGATAGAGGTAGGATAGATAGCAGTTCAGATAGTGGTCTCAGGGCTGGTCCATTGGCTGAGTATGAGGAGTTAATGGTTTAAAGTCAGATGGAAGGAAGTCTCTAGTTCTGGGCTCCATAGACATCTGTGCTTAGCCTAGTGCTGTTAAACATGTCTGTCAGTGACTTAGCATTGTGATCAAATTTGCAAATGACAAAGTGTGGAGGAATAGTTAGTAAAAATCTTGATAGGCCAGATCACTGGCAGAATCTAATAAGATGAAATATAATAGGATAAATAAATCAATAAATATTTGTTCAGTGTCTACTATGTGCCATGCCCTGTGCTAAATGCTAGGGACAAAAAAGGAGTTCTGTTCTCAAGGAGTTCAAATCTAATGGACGTTCTAATAGGCATTTTTACATTTCGATTTTAAAAATCAACTTCATGGGCAAAAGATGAGAGAGGCATGGCTCGACAGCAGTTCATCTGAAAAATATCTGAGTCTTTGAGTAGGCAGCAAGTTCAAGGCAAGCCAATGGTGAATGCAATTTTAGACTGCATTTCAGAGGTAGAGTGCCAAGGGCTGGAGATGTCGTTGTTTACCCTGGTCAGTCAACAGCTGCAGGGTTTTTTTCTACTTCTAGATGCCACATTTTAGGAAGGAAATTAATAAGCTGAAGAACATCTAGAGGAAGTCACTCAGGAGTGAAGGACCTTCAGTTAATGCCATATGAGGATCTGGAGATATTAAACCTGGAGGGAAGAAAAGTTAAAGGGACCTAATTGCTGTCTTCAAATATTTGAAAAGTTGTGGAAAGAGGAATTCAACTTGTTCAGTTCAGCTCAGAAGGTAGAAGTAACAAGTAGAAAGTGGATTCTTCCTCACTGAAGATTCTTAAGAAGAGGTTGAAAGATTTCTCCTCCAGCATGTTGTGAACAGGTGTCAAGTCCTGTAAATATATCAAAGCCATGAGCTGAGGAATAAAGTATCTTTAGCTGAGATAACAAGGTAGCAAACCTATCACCCTGTGGGATGTCCAGTGAATTTCCCCACTCCAAGACCTATGCAAAAGTTTCTTATACCTTTAGGAGAAGAGAGGAAGGAGAGAGTATGAGGTGGCAAGGCCCAGTCATGATCCCCAGTGGCCCCTGGCAATCGAGGCAAGGAAAGCCATTTTGTTCTGTTTTGCCCTTCATGCCCTGAATCCCAATGGAAGGGGACAAGGACACTAGAAGTAGAGATCCAGTTTGAGCTGGGCTCCCCACAAGGTAAAATCCTTGGATGGGAGGACCTAGGGTGTGGTTCAACTCAGCCTAATCAGCAATAAATATTTTTAGAGAAGAAATGTAATAACATTACTGAAATTATGATAGTACAAGAATCATTCAAGAGACAGGCAGTCCATATTATATTTGGTATTCATAATTTTCTGTCATTCCCCTCTCTGATTCTGAGAAGATGGAGTCTTCTCAGTGAATCGCTAACTGGTATGACATTCAATAACATGGGTAAAGGGAGGAGAGATTGATAGGCACATTGACACTTGTTGGGGACAGTCCCTAGCAGGCATTACACAGAACAGAGGAACAAAGAGAAGAAATGAAAAGGGAAGGCTCCATTTCAGCAAAAGCGAAAAAGAAAGGTGACTCACTCCCATTTGTCCATTCATCAGTCTGTATCTTAGTGCTTAGACTTCTCATAAAGTTGTCTGGTTTCTGAGAACATCTAATGCATTCCTCTGGTCTCTCTTCTTAGGCATTCTAGAATAGGTAGGATTTTGGAAGAATTTCTAGTGGATTTGCTCTAGTTAGGGTCACTTGTAGAGCTTCCCTTTTTCTGTTGAGATCTCTTATAAAAATAAGTCTTAATGCAATTAAAGTAGGCTTCATTAATAACCAAGTCAAGTAGTGAGAACTAGCTCAAACCTTATAAAAACATCAAATTAGGAACCAGAGAATATACATTTTTCCATGTTCCTTATTGCTCCTTATCTGAACCAGATATTTAGAAACTGCAAAAAACAGGCTGAAAGAATCTAGGAGAATCTATGAGGATATGATTTCTAGAATGAGGTCTTTTAGTTTTGAATTTGATATCTGCCAATATAAGTATGTGGGCATAGGCTAGAAGGTACCTTTTAAATTGGCATAGACTCCACTATCATTGAACTTGTGGTATTCATCTATTTCATACCTCACCTGGCACTTGCAGTGCCAGAATGGAAAGGAACTATAGTTTATTTCCTATATTTGCTTCATGATGGAGGTTAGCAAATTGTCATGTTGATATATTTAGGAAATTCAAATAGAAACTGAAAAAATCAGAAAATTCTGAACCCAATTCTTATATTTGACATAATTATCTGATCTTGTTATTATATTTTCAACCAAACAAAAATCTAGTTATTTATTCATTCCCCCCTCAGGAAGATGAGACTTTGATAAGGAACTAATAACAGAATATTTTTTATTAGAAGATGACATCTAATACAAAAAGGAATTCATTTAAAAGTTGCCATAATAACTTCAATTGTAACAAAAAATTTTGGGATGGGATATATAAATGCATTAAGTAATCAATTTCAAAATAGTGCATATCAAGTAAGTAATGTAAAATAAAACATGTGTACACTTTAAGGCATGCTCAATACTCAGGTGGTAATTCCAAATTAAAAAATAAACCTAAATAAAATTGATTTTTCCCATTAAGGTAACACAAGATAGTCTACAAATTCCTCTCCTCTAAGAAAATTGATTGCACTAAAATTCTTTCCTCTAGACAAAACTGAAGATGTTTCTGACCTGATCTTAATAATGAATAGAATGCAACTTGATCCCATAAACTGTTGCATTAATACTCAATCATTCTTCTATTGTTTTGGAATATTAAGGACCTTATCTTATACACAAATATATACCTAGTAACAGATAGATGACAAGATCAAATACTCATCTACTTTGTTGTTTAGAACATAGAAATGATTAAATTCTAGCCTAAATAGCTCAAATCATATACTTGCATCTGTAGCTCAGACATGCTCCAGTTTCAGACAATGAGATAAAGATCTAATATTGTATTCATACCGATCACATGACATGATTAGGGAAATTTGCCATAAAAAGAATAGGGATAAAGCCATAGAGTAAGGAAGTAATGTTTCCCTAACTTCATGTCAATCTCAGGCAAGAGTCATATAGGTAGCATAGCCGGGCTTAAAGTCAGCCAGGTGGGATATTTTCCCTTCAAGAGACAAGGTCATATTGGGGCAAATGAGTCAGGAAATCCTATCTCAGCCATGCCAAAAGTCATTTTCCTAGCTTAGCCTTTCCCATGAGAACTCCACCAGCAGTTCATGAATGTCAACCCCAGGTAAACTCCTCTCTTTCCCCTTCCCCTTCCCCCTCCCCTCCGCTCCCCTCCCTACCTCTTCCCTCCCCTCCTCTCCTCTCTCCACTCTCCACTCTTCACTCTCCACCTGGGGTATCATACCCTCCCCTCCTCTTCCTCCCCTTCCCTCTTCTCCTCTCCTCTCCCTTCCCCCTCCCCTCCCCTCCCCTTCTCTCTTCTCTTCTCCTCTCTTCTCTCTCCACTCTCCACAAGGGGTATCATGCCCTTACCTGAGGGTACTCTGCCCAAAGAAAGGTAAATTTTGAAGATTGAAACCTACCTAGATATCTTGTGGTTTGCAGGCTAGATTTCTTTCTTAAAGGCCACGCCTTAAACCCAATTCACTGTCATGCTTATTGATTGATGAACTATAGCCCTGATCCAAGCACCACTTAATGATTATTGTTTGGGCCTGTGACAGCTCAGAGTGAATATAAGTAGTAATTGTTTCTCTTTTGGCCAGAAAACCTAAGGGTCTTCCCTTCCCAGTTTGATTTATTTTTTATTAAAGGGGCTTGGCACACTTCTTAAATAGCTCTAATCACAGAATGGACATTGCCTCAGTCAAACTGAGACCTGGGAATGATTTTAGCTTAAAAAGGTCAAGGCCTCCCATTGCATCCTGGGTCATCTCCAGTTTTCCTGATCTATATCTTGCCACTGGACCCAGTTGGCTCCAGAGGAGAAAGTGAGGCTGGTAACTTTGCATGTTCTCCCTAACTTAAATCCATTTCACTTGCAAGTCATGGCATCATTTTTCTGATGTTATGGTCCTCTTTGAGAAGGAAGAACAAACAAAAAACAAAAAACTTATTTTGCAGTTTTAAACACATTGCCCTGAGGCCAGATATACTGGGTGGGCAAAAACAGTTCCCCAGATTTAAATGGAATATAAACTAGACATTTTAGCTTTATGATCAAATTAAACTTGAAACTTTAGTGTTCAAGATCATTTTCCAATTAAAGTTTTTGGCCTAAAGAGGAGGAAGAGATCTTACCCTATAGAGATGTCTGAGTTAAACCAAAATTCATTCTCACACTCTGTTTCAATTAGTCAGTTAGCAGTTGTCAAGTTTCTACTGAATACCTTATCACAGAAAGAATAGTTATTTAATTTCTATTGGATACCTTATGGATAGAAAGATTAGTTATTCCACTGAAGAGATCACCTGGAGAAAGGGTGGAGCTGGGTTCTAATTTTTCTCCAGTTCCTGCCCCTCCTTTCCTCTCTCTTGTCTCAATAGACTTACCATACCAACCAGGTCATCTGTTATAGGAACGTTTTTTACAAATATAGTTTAGCACTTTAGCTTAGCCCGTTGTAAAAATAATTCTTGCTCTCCTATTGCATTATTTCCTGAAACTTTTTTATGTCTCCAGGCAGAGAGATCAAGAGCTGAGAAAGGTTTGTACAGTCTAATAAAAATCACATTAGCCTGATTAAACACGGGGGAAATGGTCTATGTTAAAAACACACTTGACCCACAAAACGGTATCAAGGAAATTTATGAGAGAAAGAGAGAGAGAGAGAGAGAGAGATGATGAGAGGAGAGAGAGAGAGAGAGAGAGAGAGAGAGAGAGAGAGAGAGAGAGAGAGAAGGAAGGAAGGAAGGAAGGAAGGAAGGAAGGAAGGAAGGAAGGAAGGAAGGAAGGAAGGAAGGAAGGAAGGAAGGAAGGAAGGAAGGAGTTTTTGGTTCAATATGGCTTAGGACAGGTAGGAGGCTATCAATTATTCTAAATTAAAACTAAAAATTAAAGGTACAAGACACAAGAGCAGGGACATCTGGAGGTCTCCTTTTTTCTTTTCCATGAAGTGATAAACCTGAATCTGTTATAAAAATGACTAGTAGTCTCATATAATTTACAGTAAAATTTCTAAGTCCAAAAGTTGTTCTTAAATTGATTCCTACTTCACTTTAATTTGCAAAACTCTCAAGTATACAATTAATTTCCAACATTTCCTTACAAGCTTATTTTTTTTTCTTCTTGTTGTAAAACCAGGAACCTGTTTTTCTGGAGAGAGTTTGATTCCTTTGATTTTAAGTGTTAATCTAATCCTGACCATCCCCAAATGTACCAGTCTGGGAAGTAAAGGGGAATTCTTTTTGAAAGTTCAGAGCATGCCAGAGTGGTTAACAAGGGTCTGTACAATTACATTGACATAGGCTTTGAGAGCCACATAAGCCTAGAAACTAGCAGACTACAAACATATTAACAGATTAATGGACAAACAAACAGAAAATATTCAAAGGTCTATTCTCAGGATTAGCTGTCTCTAGTCACATATACATAAATACAAATACTACACCAACACACCACAAAGACTGGCAAAAGGGCTGCCTGTAACTTCTTTAAAAATTTTAGTGTATGCAAGGAAGTCTTTTAAAACTTTTTTTAATAAAAAAGGTATTTACATAAATCTATATATGGTCAGTGTTTCAACAGTTAAGACCATGTTTTCTTCAAAATAGTCTTATGACTTTCCATTTTTAAATGTTTCTTTAGTTTGGGGAGGAATGTATCCACTGAGGTGAGAGGGCAGACTCCATTTTCCAAAGGATCGTTTCACTTTGATCTTTAATTTTCTCTTGTCAGAATTGTATATAACAGCATGTCTTGTAAGACTTTGTTTCATGACAAATGATTTTCCACAGCCACCACACTCACAAATAAATGGGAGCTGCTCCTCATGAAAAGAAGGAATATGGCTTTGAAGATTGAACATAGTTGTGTACAATCTGCCACAGTTTTCTCTTGAGCATTGTCACACCTCTTGTTCTGGGGCATAAATTTTCTTATGTTGCTTAAGGTAGTCTCTGCATTTAAACGTCTTCCACATAGATCACACGTTCTCTCCTCTTATGAGTTTCCTTTATATGTTTCTGTAGCTCTGTCCATGTTTTTGCCATGAAGGAACAATCTCTTTTGACACATATATCCTTCATGTCATTTTAGATGTTTGGGGAAGAAAAATATTTTCCATGGTCTTCGTTGTTACACTTGAACAGTGGTTTTTCAGTGTGTTGTCACTGATTGACTTTCAGCTGTTGATGTTTTTTTCTTTCTTTCTTTTTCTTTCTTTCTTTCTTTTAATTTTAGATTCAAACACCAGAACTCAAATACAGAATAGAGAAAAGAAAAAAATCTGAAACTTAAATATTGAAACTTAAATACAAGCAAGAAAAGAAAAGTATTTCATGTGCATAGCAGAATGTAAAAGAGGATTCAAAATATGTAGCAATAAATTTTCATTTCAAGAAAGCCTGTATGATAAATACTACACTTTGTGTTCAACTCTCCATCTTTTCTTTGCTTCCTTGTAAATTTTCTTTTGTTCTCTGCTGTGCACTTTTACTTTGTTCTCCCCCCCCCCCCCAACTCAAGCTACAATTAGGTGTGGGTATATTTAGATATAGATATATACATACACATAGACACATAGACACATACAGTCATATAGACATACATTTTTCTTAACAAATTCTACTGATCTTTGTTTTTATGTTTGTGTGTATCTCTTATTTCCTATCCCTATTGATTCCTCTTCTTTACTTCTACCTGCTCTTTTGCACTTCTATTACCTAACCTATGCCCCACAAGGATCCCTCCCTTATCCTCCCATTCTTACAAATCTAAACACCATTCTATAACCCCCTTTGACCTATTCCCTCCCCTCCCCTCTACAGATCCCTCCCTTACCCTTTCCCTGCTTCCTATGCCCTTACCATTTTATTTCTTCTGAATTTAGAAAACTTTTATACTGTTCTAGATATATATGAATTGTTCCCTCTTGGACTCATTTTTGATGAAAGTAGGTTACCAGAATTAACGGCCCTCCTCCCTGATCTAATTCCTCTGTGTTGGTTCTTCCTCTTGAATCTCATTTATGTAACTCTTTTTCGCTGCTCCTAAATGGCTTTACTTTTGAAAGTCATATCATACTCAGATCTACCCCAATATTTCTTATGAACTACCCAATTACTAATGACAATCATATATATATATATATATATATATTATATATATATATGTTTTACATTTTACATACTTAAAAGGTAAATGGTCTGTCCTTATTGAATCCCTTGTAATCAATCTTTGGTGTGTACCTTATATTTCTCTTAGCTCTTGTATGTCAAATCTTTTATTAAGTTCATTTTTTAAAATAAAGTCCTGAAAGTCTGACAGTTGATCAAATGTCCATTTTTTTTCATTCAGGATTATCCTTAACTTTGCTTTAAGTTTTATTTTCAGCCAAAACCCCAGTTCTTTTCCAAGAACTTTGATATATGGTATAACCAGACCTGAGGTCTTTTAGTGTTACCACTGGTAGGTCTTGTGTGATTCTAGTTATGGCACTCTCATATTTAAATTTTTTTTTCTTTTTGTTTATATTTTATCTTTGAGCTGGGGATTTCAGAAGTTGAGTATAGTATTTCTATGAGTTTTCCTCATAGAATCTCTTTCAAGTGGTGATCAGTAGATTTTTTTTCTATTTTTACTTTCCCCCCTTGCTCTAATACTTCAGAACAATTTTCCTTAATTATTTCTTGTATTATTGTATCAATATTCTTTTATTTGATAGCTTTTACATAGCCTGATTATTATTATATTTTCTCTTCTTGATCTGGTCTTCAAACTAGTTGTTTTTCTTATGAAATGTTTCACTTTCTCTTCTATTTTTTTCATTCTTTCTATTTTGTTTTATTATTTCGTGATCTCTTATAACTTTGCTGGCTTCCCTTTGACCAATTCTAATTTTAAAGAGTCATTTTCTTCCTTAAGATTCTGGAGCTCCTTTTCCAATTGGTTGACTTTCTTTTCATAATCTTTTTGCTTTTCTTAGATCGCTCTTTTTTTCTTTAGTTTTTCCTCAGTCTCTCTCATTTGATTTTTAGTCTTTTAAAAGTTCCTCTATAAATTCTTTTTGAGCAGATGATCATTTGACATTACTCTATGGAGTAAAAGAAGGTTTCTTTGCTTCAATATCCTCCTTTGAAGGTGAATCCTGGTCTTCTCTATTCCCACAATAACTTCCTATAGTTGGACTCTTTCTGTTTTGCCTGGGCTTTTTATTAAGTAATAACTTAATTTTTGTATTCACCTCTAGTCCTGGAGCATGGGGGATGGTGCTTCTGAACTCAGATCTTCAATTCTCCCCTCTATCCTGGAACCAAAGCCAAACTACCAGCCTCCTGCAAATGCCCACATCCAGATGCATTCTTCTCCACTGATTCTGCACTTACCAAGTGTATGCTGGTTTCTTCTCACCTCTGCCCTCTGCAGCACAGCTAGTTCTGGTGTTCCTTGTTAGCAGAGGTTCCCTCAATCTTCCCTGACTCAGATGCCCAAATCCCCTCACTTTCCAAGGGTAACAGTTCTAGTGGCTGGGGAGTGAGACAGTCTCCCAACCCAGCTAACCCCAGGGCTTGACATTTGTTATTTAAGTGGCTTGCTCCTTGTTAACTCTGACCCAGTGTTTACTGTGCAAGAACCCAACCTTGTCCTGGGATTTTTCTTCTCATCTTCTCAGACTGTCCCAGGAGATTCACACCCAAATCCTAAAGCCAGACACTGGCCTGCTGGCTTGTAACTCCCTTTTGGGACACTTCTAAAGGGAAGAGTTTTGTCTAAGTTGAAATTACCCACAAAGGGAAATTGCCATTTGAGATCATCTTGGGTCTAACTATTCCACTCAGAGTTCAGATCTGTGGACTCTATTTGGATAGCTCAGATAAGTCGGTGTGCCTTTCACCTTGGGCTTTCTTTCTTATCTGGGTCCCAAATCTCCAGTCCACTTAAATAAAACATAGAACTCCTTTGATTCCCAATTAGTATTAATTTGAAATATAGGCCAAACTTCTAGAACTGTCTCAAGTACTAAACTTAGATCCTGCTTGAATTACAAGGACTGCATGAAGGCCTGAAGGTAGGAGATTCTTACTTCTTGGTCAGTCAGGGTTCTAGTACCTATTCATCTGAGATGATTTGGCTGTGTGGGGAAAAGGATATGCAGTCCAGACTTGGAGAACTAAGTTAATAGTGCCAATATTGTTTGGTGACAACCAGTCGGGGTATTCACCTAATGGCTTCCAATTACCAGAGACAAAAAAAGCCGATATTCACCCAGTCACAGAGACCCTAGGTGGTGGTGTTGAGGTATCAGAATTGAGAGATCTGGTTCAGATTTGAAATAGTTTCTCTTTAGCCATTAGGAGCTTTACTGACCCAAAAGCAGTGAACCTAAGATTTAGCAAGGAGCTAAACAAAGGCACTGATTTAGGAAAAGAAGCAGGCTTATATAAGGACACAGGATGAGGATGATAAATGACACAAGATAAGGGAGACAAAGGAATCCCATGACCCAGGATGAGAAGGGGGGGGTGGAGACAAGGAATTTTATGGTCCAGGATAAGGGGAAGTGTTATGGTATTTCAAGATAAGGGGAAGAGACTCCAGGATGTCCTCAAGCTCAAGAGGAGCCTCACATGGTACTGAAAAAGCAATCCTTAATATTAACCCTTAGGGCCCCTTTGTATGCACATCATTTCCCCACTCAATCATTAGGCAGGGGAAATCTTTCGGGGAAGAGGGGTGAAGGTCATTGTCTTCATTAGCTGCTTCCTGCTGAACAGGGGCAAAGAGTCCACTTCAGGGGCCAAGAATAGATTGAGGAGTCATCGTAGGGGTGGGGAATGTGATGCCAGTTGAATTCAGGGTGGAGAGAGGCAAAACACTTGGGATCACCAAGGGAAGGGGTTGACATACTAACAGTTGAAGGTGAAATTTCTGTGGGTGAGAAGACACAAAGTCAACTAGGAGGTTAAACAATCATGTACCAAATATAAGAGCAGTAAAATGATTAATAATGGGGTCAGAATAGGGGAAAGAAAGGAGAGAAACCATGACCCCCAAGAGGAGATAGAGGGAGATATCAGGCTGGAGCGGATGTCTTACATCCAAGAGGCTGCCTGTAATATCCTTTGAGTGCTCAAAGGATAAATTCCATTCAATGTCTTCAGGGAATGGCGGGAGAGGTATGGGGAGTTAGCTAGTATCCTGGGAATGATGGTAACACACCCAGAAATCATGTACTCTGTCTTGCCCCACAGAGTTCCCTATTTGAATTAAGGCATTAGACTTCCAGTCCTGAGGAAGCAGACCTAACCTTTGGCAAAGGGTAGGAATCAGGAATCACGGGGCTAGAAACAGAAGTGGTTCAAGGTGGAGCCCAGAACACAGTTATAAAGCACACAGTCAAGTCCCCATGGCGAAAGGCTTCAAAGTCTTCTTTGATCACTTTCCTGGCTAGTCACACTGCATCTTGTCTCACATCTCACCTCCTGCCTCCTGCTTGCTTCTGTGCCTCAGCACTCCTGTCTGCCTCACCACCTACCCAAAATGCTTTTGGGAGAGGGACAAAGGAACTGTCCCGTCTGAGTCGGAGTGGGTAAGGGAGCAAAATGAGGCTGAAGCAACGTCCAGGGAATAAGGAGAGCGTGGAACAGGTGTCCTTCTTGCATGACCATCTGCAAGTTGACAGCATAGTCTAGGAGACACAAATCTGACAAGAAAGTGCAATAGGCAAGCCCCAAATAGAAGGAGCATTAAAAGTGATGTCAGAAAAGAATAAAAACAAAGAAGGAAACTAAGAGCCCTATGATATTATTACTTGCTTTACATACAGGATTTTCTGATCTTATTATTTTCTCAAAAGTTTCCACTCTGATTCCAATTCCTTTTAGAGGCTCAGATGCTGTGGAGCATCCAACTCTATACATGTAAATAGAAGTAACAACATTTTGTACATAGAAGCTTTCTACTGTTGAGTTCAATAGTTACACAGATAAATTTACTTATAAGAGACTGACTTTAACTCCAGTTATCATAAAATATTTGGAAGGATCCATAAGTAATTAATTCCAAAACAGTGCATATCACTAAGTTGTTTATAATTAAGACATGTTTGTACCACAGAACACAGAACACACAGTATAAAAAGGTACTATTTCCACAATACTACAAGCTTTGAATGAAGTTGACTTTTCCATTAATACAAAAATATATGTTACCTCTAAGAAAATTGCACTGAAATTCTTTCCCTCAAATTGAAGATGCTTCTTATCTAGTTTCAGTAATTAATAAAATAACATTGAGGTCCCTCAATCGGTTCAGTTATTCTAACATTATTTTAAGACATTTAAGGATCTTATTCCATACAGACATATATATAGTAACAGGCAGATGACTAGGCCAAATATCCATTTGTGTGTGTGTTCGCCCTTCATTGCCTAAGAAAAGCATGCCATCAGAGAAGTGATGACATGATTTGCACTTGACTTTGTTTTGAGTGAGGGAGGGCTGTGCAGGCTACCAGCTTCACTTCTCCTCCAGAGCCATCTGAATCCAGTGACCAGATATTCATCAGGATGACTGGAGATAACCCAGGATGAGGCAATTGGAGTTAAGTGACTTGCCCAAGGTCACACAACTAGTGAGTGTCAAGTGTCTGAGGTGAGGTTTGAACTCAAGTAGTCCTGACTCCTGCTCTGGTGCTCTATCCACTGCACCACCTAGGTGCCCCAACCTCCTGATGTAGCCCCTTTCACTTATACACAGTCCTGATCATTCCTTATGTGTGAGTCACCATTAGCCTCCTTCTAACTTATCACTAGAGTGTGAGAGCCTTGAGGGCAGGGACTTGGAATCCTCGATATTTAGCACAGCATCTGCCATACAGTAGCCACTTAACAAATGCTTGCTGATTTGTCACAAGAATCCATTTATCATAAGATTTGAGAGTCAGAAGGGACCTAGAAATCATCTATTCAAACTTCCTTACTTAAAAGGTGAAGAAAGTGAAGCCCAAAGAGATTAGTGACTTGTTCAGGGTCACATGATTCAAATTAGAATTTGAACCCATGTCTCCTGTCTTCAAATCTAGTTTTCTTTCTACTCCCAAATGCAGTCTCATCCCTTGGAAGAGAGGAGAAAGGAAAGAATAAGCATTTGTACAGTATCAACTATATGCTAAGCATTGGGTTAAAGCACTAGAAATATTATTTCAAGTAAACTTCATTAAAAGCTCATCAAAGTTATTATTATCCTCATTTTCCAGTTGAGTAAACTGAGGCAGACAGAGGTTAAGTGACCTGTCCAGGATTACACAGGCTAGGAAGTGTCTGAGGTCAAATTTGAACTCTTATCTTCTCAACCCTAAGCCCATCCCTCTATACACTGCAGCACCACCTAGCTGCTTCCTTGGTCCTATATTTGCCCATAGATACAACCACGAATAATTTCATTCCCTGTTCCATAACTGCTCAAATATGTAAAGATAATTATTATCCTTCCAACAAGGGCGTTAATTCTTTAATCGAAGCACCCAGTTTCTTTAGCACATCATTACTTTGCATCTTGACTATTAAGCTCATACAGGGGTTACAGGAAAGGGGGTGAGGAATTATTGAGGACATCACAGGCTAGTTGAGTTTTGATAAAAAATGGGAAGAACACCATGTGTTAGGATGCAGTAGAGCAAGTGGAGTGAAAAGGGGACTGATGGGACCCATAAGGCTCTAGGTTGCCTAGGGAATAGTGCCTAGACCATCTGATGAGGGCTGTTAGAGAAAAAACTGATAGAATTATGGGGGACATGGAGGGATCCTTCAACACCTCCCACAAGCCAAATACACCTGAAATGATGGTTGGAAGGGTGGATACTGGAGAAAGCAACAGCACCTTCATGAACTACCTGTTGAAAGGGGAGAAGGCCAGCAAAGGGTATCCTCTAGAGACCTGCCAGACTGGATTTACCTCTATGGGATATACATCTGGTTCCATCCTCTGAGCTGCATCCTCCCAAGTTAGTCTTTCTCCCTCCTAAGGAAGACATCCGATAACTCAAGGAGAAGAGGTTCCTTTGTTGATATCCATTTACTAAGTTGTTTAAAATGTAAAAAGGAATATAATCTTAGGCTGAATAGCTCAGATCTTAAACACACACTTTAATGTAGTAGTTCAGATGTAAACCAGCCTTAGTCTATGGGATAATGATTCAACATTGTGTTTGTATATCAATTCACAAACTTATTTTTCTTTTGTCTAATTATTTCCATATCATTCATAAAGAATGTTCTATTCCAGGGATCTAATCTTTCACATGGCTATGCAAGAGAACTAAGTTACCCACCTGGGGTCCAGAACAACTACCCATTCAGATTAACCACTTGCCTTGATTACAGAAATTTGCCATAAAAAGGAAAAATAAGGACATGACTAGCTAAAACATCACAGGTTTGCAAACACATATTATTAATTCCACCTCATAGTCAGACTCAGGAATATTCAGATGAGAAACATTCCTTTTCAAAGGAACACAATGGAGAAACTGAAGCAGGAGGATCCTATCCTAGGCAGAGGCTAGGATTGTTCTCAGTTTTTCTAGAGGAAGATCTCCACCTGTTACAGTCACATTTTCTCTGAGTAGCTTGTGGCATTTCTCTCAGATGGTGGTTTATTGACTACTGACTATTGATGGATTTTTCTATGATCCATCAGATAACTCAAAACATAGTTTATTATAGTCCCAAGAGCTTTTACCTCAGATGCCAAGTTTCATTAAGCAAAAATTTTACCAGGACTTTCACCTCCAACTTAAGCTTGTCCTCAAGCAAAAGTCAATCACTAGAGATCATTTCTATATAGTTGTAAATTCTCACCAAGACAAGTTCCTTCTTTAGGAACTCCATTACTCAAACAAACTCCTCAGAGCTGCTGGTGACTGGAATTTTTGACTAGCCTGAGGAATGCTCTGAATGGGCAGAATCCTCCTTTCCATATAACACTCATAGTAATCAATTACCAGTTTTAGGTTTTAGCATTAAAACTATAACAAACAAACTTATAATTTTCATAAGTGATAACCAAATTGTTTTAGCTGTAACACAAACAACGAACTTCAGATGACATCAATTGCAATTACAGATCATATAAAAATTATTGACAGAAGGATAGGCTGTCTTACAAAGTGCAGACAGCGACTGCCTAGTTTCTTTATCTTGACCCCTCCCTCTTCACTCTTTCCCCAAGGCTGTGGCTGTGTGCTGGATACTTCCAGGCTGTAGGGGCTGCCCCTCCTCCTCCTTCCTTTTGCCAGATGGGGGAAGATGAAACTCTTCCTAATCTGATCTGGGATGAGAGAGTTAACAGAAAAAAAAACAAAAAACTCTCTACTGAGATACCTTCTTGACTCAAAGGGAAGGAGTGGGAAATGGGAGTGACCAGGGTTGTGAGGAAGTATTTCAAAATTCCTTAAAGATCAATTACAAAACTTTCAGACTCTGCTAAGATGATTTTAGCTATTATGACTTTTCACTTCTATGTCCATCCCTTAAAAATTTAGAGTAGAACATTGGACTTTTCAGACATGATGGGGTAGAAGCCCAAGCCAAGATTTTTTCCCTTTGAATCAGGAGAGCTTTTGTCCCAGTAGTCTGAAGGGCCCCTGGAAAGTCTGGCCTTTGGGGAGTGGGGGGCTCCTTGGATTCCCCTTTCATTTCTCCCAGGCCAGATACTCTTCATCTTTTATTTAGCATTCTTTTGATATTCCTCCCTTTGATCCTATCACCAGCCACTCCCATCAGGATCCTCCCTGGGTTTGATCTATGGAGACCATCCCTGGGACCCCAGACTACCTGGTGACACCTGCTTCTGGCCCAGGTCCTCCATTGTCCGATATCTCCTGATTACCTCCAGCTGTTTACAACACTTGAACCCCCTCCTTGAACTTCTCCTCAAGATCCTTCCCAAACCCTTCCTCCCATCACCCTAGACTACCAGACCACCCCCAGATCCCTCCTACAGTTGTTTCTGTATTTAAGTTACATCTTGCCTCCATGAAGGTGCTCAGATTCAATCCAGCTTAGTCTCAGTCTAGCTGGGATTCTCTCTGGCCCGCTTGTGAATACAAGTGTTACAAATGCTTAGGCTCCTTAAAAGTCAACCCAATTTGGTGAATCTTTAAGAAACTTTGTTTTTCCTTGGCTTTAAGAAGGCTTGAATCGAATTCATTCGAGCAGGACCCAGCATGTCGGTATTTTGGGGTCCCCAGCACCCCTGAACTTCAACAAGACAGACATTCACAAGATTAGTGCCCTTTCTTAGAATACCTGAAGGATGAACCAATGAAAGCTCCTATTTAAGGCCATCCAAGGACACAACAAACCTGAGAGTGAAACTTAGAAAATTCACAGTAGTTTTGGATATAATTTTTATCAGTATCAAATTATTGCAACAAATTAGCTTTCAAATGAAAATTTAGTAAGCCTTTAAAATCACACACAAAAAATTTGCAAAGCATCTCTTTGTAAAAAAAAAACGTATTTCCCTTTCTAAAAAAAAAATCTTACAATTTATCCTGATGTTAGAAATTCTTAATAATTATAAATTCCTAAGTACCGAAAGGTGTTTTACCTTGGGGAGGAAGTTTGGGTTTTTTCTAAGGCAAGATAATACTCAGTTGAACTACTCTTATCATGAGAAGTTTACCAGGCCTTCAAAAATTTACTCAGTAGGAATTCTACTAGAAGGCTTCACACAGGCTTGATAAGAATTTATGACTAGCCCTCCACATCCAGACAAAGAAGTATGGAATTGGATCGCAGAATGAAGCAGACCATTTACTTTGTATTATGTTTTGTGGACATGCGTAGTCAGACCTGGGCTTTGGGAAGACCACCACAGTGGTTGAATGGGGGATGGGCTGCAGTGGGAAGAGATCTGAATCAGGCGGACCCACCAGCAGCTACCCCAATAGTTCAGGTGTAAGGTGATGAGGGCCTGCCCTAGGGCAGGCGCAGGGGCAGGGGAGAGAAGCATGTCTGGAAGATGTCACAAAGGTAGAATGCACAAGGACTTCACAGCAGATTGAGTATGAGGGGTGAGAAAGAGGAAGAAGACTGGGTGACACCTTGGCTGAAAGTCTACAAGACTGGGAGAATGGTGATGTCCTCAACAAGGATAGGAAAATGAGGATTAGAGGTGAGAGTTTAGGGGAAAAGATAATAAGGTCAGTTGCTAAGGACTCACGCCTTTTCTGTCATTCAACTAGGACCCAATGGGATTGGGATGCCTCAAACTCACCTATTCACTAGGATTGCCTCCATACCCTGATGTGCCCATCCTGAGATAGGGGCTTGCTTGCCCAAGATCTGAAAACAAGAGATGTAAATGAATCAGCCCAAACCCAGGCTCAGGCTTGGTTAGGCAGGGCATGTGATCCAGACTCCATGTGATCAGGACCATCCTGCAATGATATTGGAGTGGAGATAGGGTGTACCTTCCCTACCCCTCACTGAAACATTTAGCATTTCATGATGCCACCTAGAGAGAGCCTGAGGCCTTAACAGGTGCAGCTCTCTGGCTCCCTCACAGGATGAGGAAAGACCAAGAGACCCCTCAGTTTGAACCACATCATGCCAGCCCAGAATTCACGCATTCATAGTAGCCTCTGCCTCTGCTTGGCTGGCTCTACCCTGATCTCCACGGAAGGTGGTTGCCCAGGGGAGCCATGCCTCATCGTTCTGAGGTCTCACTCCAGATTTTCTCTACCATGCCCCCGAGCTCGGTACCTTTCACCTTCCTCAAAGCATTTTAGCTCTGTCTTAGGTGCATCTCTCCCCATTAGAATTTAAGCTCCTTGAGGACAGGGACTGTTTGTATTTTGACTTGTTGACTGACTGACATATAGAGTCCTTTCATCCCCGGTCATCATGTGGCTAAAACCGAGTCCCAAAGTTTCCATATGGTTGGACAGAACCAAGAGTGGTAATTGAAAGAACTGAGCAGAATGTCCCATTCAACCTTTCTACAGAAAGATGAATTCCCTAAAAATGAGAGCTCCCAAAGGCAGAATTACCTGTCTTGAGAAATAGTAGGTGCCCCCCCCCAGCAGAGGGCTGAGCAGAAGCTGGTCCAACCCCTTCCTGCATACGTTAAGAAGGGAGTACATGTTGGACTAGACTCGATCTTTAAGGCTCCATCCAGCTCTGAGATTCTCTTCCTTCACCATCTCTGTGCCTGGCTTTGGATGGGCCATGAGCTCACTGTGGGCCATCCTAACATCAGCTTCCAATGGAGAAGATCCAGATTTCAGTCTCCACTCCAACTCTGACTTAATCTTGCCTGAGCCTCAGTTTCCCCATCTGGGGTACAGAGCAATAACAATAATTCACCCCACACACCTCACAGCCTTGTGGTGAAGGAAGTGCTTCATCAACCTTAAGGAGACCTAGAAAACTTGCAATCCTTCTGACCATGATGCTAAACTGACGGCCACTAGATGGAGGAAGAAAACCATAGATCCAAATAGCATCTGGTTTTTGTTACTTGAAGAGAACCTTGAAACATCCGATTGAAATTCAACAAATTTGTATTTCTTAAGCACCTGCCATAGGCAGGGACCATGCTGGGAGGGATACGATGAGGACAAGTGATATACAACTTGTCCTAAGGGAGTTTATGACCAGTACCTACTACATAGAGAAGCACCAGTATGTGGCATACCACAAGAGCATCCTGAGTGCTTGGTGACTGACTGTTGGACAAGATAACTATGATATGAATTGGACTCTCTTAAGTACCTAGGACATATGTAGCAGGGAAGGACCACTTTTAGTTTGGAGACTTGGAGAAGACCACGTTGAGAGGGGTTTCAGCAGGTGACTTTATTCAAGGGGTGTGGAGGCCAGGCTCAGATATAGACAGGGAAAGATTAGAAAATGAAATGCTCAGTTGATTTTATTTGGTAAAGCAAATACTTTTCTCTTAGCCAACAAAATGACAAAATATTACATTTTAGAATAAATGTTAATGCCTGATAAGGTCCTATATACATGTATGTATGTTCGGGCCTGAGAACCACATTTTTAGGAAACATAATGTTATAATAGAGAACATACAGAGTAAGGTAACCAGGAATAATGAGAGGACTGGAAAAGATTTCATATGTGGAGTATCTAACCACTTTTATCAAATAAAAAGAAAGCATAGATCAACTACATAGGCATGCAACTAAAAAGTCCTAGAAGCACCCTGCTTCTCTGACGTAACTTTTTTCTTAATTTTGCTTTCACTGATTATTCCTCTTCCCCTCTACTTCCCTTCTTCGCTGGAGATAAAGACATAATAGAACAAATTCCAGATCCGCTGTCTAATTAGACTCTTTCTATTACCTCTGATGATGATAGAGTTCTGAGGCGACCCATGTATCATCTCCTTACATTAGAACACTTTTATCTTTCTTTAGTCTTTTACGATTGTTTGTTCAGGTTTACTTTTATATGTCTCTCTCGATTACTACATTTTGTATTTCAAAGTTTCTATACAAGTCTGGTATTTTCAGAACAGGGGATTTCAGAAATGCTTTCAAATTCTCTATTTCATTAAAGTTCTATTTCTCTCCTTTAGGATCATACTCAGTTATACTGTATAAATTATTCTTGATTGTAGTAAACCTAGATCTTTTGCCAATTAGATTATAGGTTCCCCACTTCTTTATGATGGTGGCTACTAAATCTTGTGTGACCCTAACTGTGCATCTTTCCAGTTGTACTGGACTTTTTTTCTGGCTGATTGCAGGATTTTTTTTTAACCTAGTAGCTCTACATTTTTACTGTAATATTCCTGGGAGTGGTCATTTGGGGTCTCTCTTAGGGAGTGAGTGATGGATTCTTTCTAATTTTACTTTGTCTTTGGGTTCTAAGAAATCTGGGCAATTTTCTTTTATGATTTCTTGACATAGCATGCCTTCGCTCTTTGTTTTTGAGGTTTTGTATAGTATGATGATTTGAAAATTATCTTCTGTTGATCCAATTTCCAGGTCAATTATTTTTCCTTTGGCATACCTTATATTTTCTTCTTCTTTTCAGTCTTTTGACTTTGTTTTAATATTTATGTTTTCTAGGAACTTTTGCTGAATGTGCTTTTATTTGAAGCTTTGCTCATAGATGCTTTGAAGGCATTCTCTTCTATTTTAAAAATATATATTTTTAATCACAAAAGATCTTTTTTCTCACCCTTCCTACCCTTAAATGAGAAAGAAAGAAAGGAAAAGCCTGTTACAAACATATATACTCAAACAAAAAAAAATTACCCATTAGACATGTCCAAAAATACATGTGTCTCATTCTGGACTCTGAATCTTTCACTTCTCTATCAGGAAGTGGGTAACATGTTTCCTCATTAATACCCTGGAATTATGGTTGGTCAATTACAGTGATCAGAGTTGCTAATTCATTCAAAATTATTTCTTTACCATAATGTTATCCTGGTTCTGCTCACTTCACTCTACATCAGCTTATATGTCTTCCTGGGTTTCTCTGAAACTATCCCCTTCGTCATTGCTTACAACTCAATAGTATTCCATCACATTCATATACTATGACTTGTTTAGCTATTCCCCAATTTACACATACCCACTCTGATTCCCATTCTTTGCTACTTCAAAAGGAACTATAAATATTTTTGTAGATCCTTGGAGTTTGTTTTCCTTCGGACAAATCCCTCCTTAACCTACTCTCCCTCTAATTCTGGACCCCTTCTCTCTTTTCCACATACCCTCTTATTTCCCTGTTGAGTGAAATACATTTCTGTACCCTTGTGTACGTGTATATCGCTCTTTTGACTAGTTCAGATGAGAGTGAGATTCAAGTGCCAACTGCTGCCCCCACCATTCCTCCCCTTCATTTGTATAGCTGTCTGTCTAATTTCACACCATGCTTATGTGAGATCATTTCCCCTATCCTTCCTTTCCCTTCCCCTAACCCAGAATGTTTTCCCCTTCCCATCTATTTTCATTCTTCTTTTAAGATCATCAAGATATGAAAGAACTCCCAGACCTTATTTAATTTGATTCCCTCCATGACCCCTGATGATACTAAAGTTTAGAAATAACTCGTGTATTATCTGCCCATTGTAAACACTTTATCTTTGTTTATTCCTATATAATTGTTTATTCATGTTTACCTATTTATATTTTTTCTTCATTCCTGTGTTTGAACTCCAAAGTTTGTCTGCAGTTGTGGTCGTTTCATCAGGAATGCATAAAAGTCCTCTATTTCATTAAAGAGCCATCCCCCCTCCCCTCCCTCTTCCTCCACCCCCATAGGATTGTACTTAGTTTTGTTGGGCAAGTTATTCTTGGTTGCAAGCCAAGATTCTTTGGCTTCTGGAGCACTATATTCCAAGGTCTCTGCTCCTTTATACTAATGAATGATAAATTGTGTGTGATCCTGACTGTGACTCCTTGGTACTTGAAAATTTTTTCTGGCTATTTTTAATAGATATTTTTCTTTGACCTGGAAGCTCTGAGTTTGGTCTGTGATATTCCTGGGACTGTTCATTTTGGGGTTTCTTTCAGGAGATGATTGGTGGATTCTTTTCTATTTTACTTTGCCTTCTGGTTCTAAGATATCCGAGTGGTGTTTTTTTTTTTTTTTTTTTTTTTTTTTATGATTTCTTGAAAGAGAATGTCTAGGCTCCTTTTTTGATTATAAATATCAGATGGCTCAATGATTCTTAATTATTTTCTCCTTGATCTTTTTTTCCGCAGGGCAGTTGTTTCTGCTATGAGATACTTTATAGTTTCTTTTATTTTTTTCAATCTTTTGGTTTTGTTTTAATATTTTTTATTGTCTCATAGAGTCATTGACTTCCATTTGGTCCATTCTAACTTTCAAATAACTTGTCACCTGTGCAAGATTTTATACCTGGTGTATCAAATTTTAACCTTTCAATTCTTTCTTCCATAGCTATCATTTATTTTCCTTTTTTCCTTAAGTGTTCTCGTTTCATTTATAAAAGAATTTAAAGTCTAAAAAAAATCCTCTTGTTTCATCTCTTCCAGGAATTCTCATTGAGTTTGTGCCTAAATAAACTTTTCCTCTAAACCTCTGTATAAACTTTTCCTCTAAACCTTTGCTTACAGATGTTTTGGTGCCATTGTCTTCTGGGTCTAAATCTTAAGCATTTGTGCCACTATAATAGCTTTTTATGGTGGGGTTCTTTTTTGTTTCTTCATTCTTTGAACCCACCTCCTGACTTTGGGTTTTATATTGAGGCTGGGCTCTGCTTACTTTTGGGGTTGATGTTTGGGCTTACTTTTTATCTTCTTGAACTCTTCTGCTGTTTTCTTGGGGTGTTGAATATTGTGTTATTCTAGGATTTCAGGAACAGCTCAGGCTCAGGACATTCATTGACTCACTTCTCTCAAAGTTATGTGCTCAAAGGAAAAGTCTGTTCATTCCCCTCTTGGGTAGAGGTCTGAAGGTTTCTAACTCAGGTTTGGGTATGAACAACCCCTGGTTGGCAGTTCTGGTAGAGAGTGCTAGACATAGCCACTATCAGTCAGCTAGGAAACTCTAGGGGTTGATGACTGAACTTCAGATTCCTTTTTGGTTTGGGCTTCCTGACTTGGTTGTTCCAACGCAGGTTTCAGCTTGGACTGGAGGCTGGAACTGGGTCCCTACTCTGTCTTCCTTGTACCTTTGACCTATAATTGGCTAGTGAATGATAGAACTGCGAGATGGTATGATTCCCACATCCTGTACTAATTCAGGGATCTCTTCCTGCCACAGTGCCTCTTACCCAGGTGCTTGTCCTCAGTCCTGTTTCAGTCCTTGCTCTCCACTGTGTGTTCCTGGCTAGATCCTATTCCCAGTGTGCTAAGTCTATCTCCCTGTGCTGACTTGAACTTGAAAAATAATTCACTATAAGTTTTAGTGAAGTTCCTGATCAGGATTCAGGTGAATACATTTTCTATTTTGTTTGTGGTACTGGAGAAATTGGGTGATATTTCTTCTTACTCCTCTGCCATATTGATTCTGTCCTGCCAATCAGATGCAACTACAAGCAAATTCTAAGAAAAATTTGTACCAAATTTAATTTCAATATTGCAAAATCTATTTTAAAAATAATAAAAAGAAGGGGCCCTATCAACTTCCTTTTATGATACAAATATGGTCTTGATACCTAAACCTAAACCAAAGAGAGTTTAAAAAGAGGATGAAAATTACACCTTAATAGGTCAAATAGAATATACCTAAAACCAAGAGTTAACTTTATATGTAATAGGAATACAGTAGAGTTCATTCCCATAAGCTTAAGAGTAAAGCAAGGATGTGTAAAAGCAAAGGCTCCCCTCCAAGCCCAGTGAGATACATCATTCCTACTATGCTGGTGAGTTGCTTCCCTGCCCCTAGATCAGTTCTGAGGCACTTTTCAGTAGAAGGGGAACTTGGGAGGGCTTCACAGGGTTCCTTCCTCATTCTGCCATCTTGCCACTGGAAACTGTGCCACTTTTTTGTGATTTTCTTGCATGAATCTCTTGCATCACTTTTCCTGTATTATTCTTGCATAACTTTTCTTACATTATTCTTTTCCCAATTTTTCTTCTACCTCTCATTTAATTTTTCAAATCTTAAGTTCTTTCAGGAATCCTTTTGTTGGCCTGAGATCAGTTAACATTTTTCTTTGAAGCTTTGGATGTAGCAGTTTTAACTTTGTAATCTTCTGAGTTTGTATTTTGATCTTCCCGGTCACCATAGTAACTTTCTAGGGTCAGGTTCTCTTTGTTGTTGTTCTTGTTTATTCATTTTTCCAGCCTAGTTTTTTAACTTTGAACTCTGTGTTAAAGTTGGATTCTGCTCCCCAGTTGGAGGGAGCAGTGTCCTAAGGTTCAGATTTATTGTGCTGCTATTTTCAGAGATAGTGCTGAGGTGTTTGTAAGTTTCCAGTTCTTCCAAGGTGGCATTATGTAAGGAGAGGTGTGGTCAGTCACTGCTCTCCTGGCCTGTACTCTGGTCTATGAGTGACCACAAGTTTTCTTTTTTTACCCTGAAACTATGCCCAAGGTCTCTGTTTCCCTGTGACTGCAAGCTGGGTTGTGCCAGTGCTCTTTCTCACCCTGTGACTGGGACATAGATCCATGGGAAGTGCAACCAAGTCCTATACCCAGTGCCAGCAAAGGGACCTCTCTAATCTCTTTATGAACAATTTCCAATCACCTTAACATCTTCAGGCTGAGAACTCAGGAAGCCGCAGCCACAGATTTGGTCTTTCACTCTAGTCCAACAGACCTTTCTTGCCTACCTAAGTTGCCTTGAGCTGAAAAATTATTTTACCTCATCATTTTGTGGGTTTTTCTGTTCTAGAATTCATTTTGAAGCATTATTTGAAGTTGTTTGGAGGGAATTTGAGAGAGCTCAGGTGAGTCTCTGCCTTTTCTGCACCATCTTGGCTCCAACACACAATTTTATTACTATTTTTAAAGAAACTTCTTTTAATTTTAGGATTTCTTTAAGGATTTTCTTTTGTGGACTCTGAGCCCCCGCGCCCGTCCTCCACAGACCCCCTCCCTGCTCCGAGAGCCGACAGAGGACCGAGCGACATGACCGAGTGGGAGACAGCGGCTCCCGCTGTGGCTGAGACCCCTGACATCAAGCTGTTTGGCAAGTGGAGCACAGACGATGTGCAGATCAATGACATCTCCCTGCAGGATTACATCGCAGTGAAGGAGAAGTATGCCAAGTACCTGCCCCACAGTGCCGGGCGCTACGCAGCCAAGCGCTTTCGCAAGGCCCAGTGCCCCATCGTGGAGCGCCTCACCAACTCCATGATGATGCATGGCCGCAACAATGGCAAGAAACTCATGACCGTGCGCATCGTCAAGCATGCCTTCGAGATCATCCACCTGCTCACAGGAGAGAACCCACTGCAAGTTCTCGTAAATGCCATCATCAACAGTGGTCCCCGTGAGGACTCCACCAGAATTGGGCGGGCAGGGACGGTGAGGCGCCAGGCTGTGGATGTGTCCCCCCTCAGGCGGGTCAATCAGGCCATCTGGCTTCTTTGTACTGGGGCCCGAGAGGCAGCCTTCCGCAACATCAAGACCATTGCCGAGTGTCTGGCCGATGAGCTCATCAATGCAGCCAAGGGCTCTTCAAACTCCTATGCCATCAAGAAGAAGGACGAGCTGGAGCGTGTAGCCAAATCTAACCGCTGATCCCAGTGGCCTGTCAATAATAAATGCCCCCTGCCCCTCTCAAGGGGCAGGGTCCCTGTGAAAAAAAAAAAAAAAAAAAAAAAAAAAAAAAAAAAAAAAAAGGATTTTCTTTTGTTTCCAGATTATTTATTTCTTTCCTGTTATCTAACATCTCTTCTGTGCTTATTTTAAGTTTGTTCATTTTGGGATTTTTAATTTTTAAAATACATGTTAGGTTTATTTATCCTCTTTTTCTATTTTCTTAATTTACCTTTTTAGAGATATGATCCTCCTCCCAAGTTTTTCTTTAGCTGTATCCATCCCAGATATTTTGATACTATGTTTCATTATTATTATCCTTTTTTGTACAACTATTAATTATTTCTCTGATTTGTTCTTTGACACATTCATTATTTAGGATTTTGTTGTTGAGTCCCCATTTGAATTGGTGTCCTTTGCTTAGGCTCCCTGAACTACTACTTTCATTGCATTATGGTCTGTAAAAGGATGTACTTACCATTTTTGACTTTAAAATTTGTTTGCAATATCTGCAATATTGGCTTTGAATAAATGGCCAATTTTTATATAAGTTCCATGTGGTGCTGAAAATGTTAATTCTTTAGCAGTTCCATTTAGAAGAGGCCATTTATGTCCTCTTATTTTTTTGTTTTGTTTTGTGTTTTTAGCAGTTTTCTCAGTTTTGTTTATAATTCTTGTAAGCATATCCAAACCTGAGAGAGGGTCATGAATATTTTCTGTTAACATTGTGTTATGTCTTCTTGTAGCTCTTTTTTTTTTTCATTAGGCAGCCGGGTGGCACAGTGCATTGCATCTGGAATCAGGAAGAATGGACAAATCTTAGGACACTTACTAGCTGTGAGAACCTGGGCAACAGGCAAAGAATACAGTTTCCTCAACTGTGAAATGTGTATAATATAGCACCTACCTTGCTAGGTTACTGTGAGTATCAAATGAGACAGATATATGAATTAGATGCTAAAGCAATTGAAGTTTATAAATTTAATACTGGTATTGATCTGTTGTCTAGGGTTCCTTTCAACATAATGTCAATTCCTTTTTTATCCTTTTAGATTTTTTGGATTGACTTGATAGATGGTACATCTTGTAAGGAACAATCTTGTAAGATTGTGAGGTTTTGTTTTTGTAGTCCATCTATCACTTTTTCATTTTATTGGATTGGTTAATTGATTTACCTTTAAAGTTTATAAGAACTAAATTTCTATTTTCCTCCATTTTTCTCTAATATTGTTTTGTTTTCCAAATGAATGTTTTCCCCTTCTTTCTCAGTATAGTCTTCCTTCAGTTATATTAATCAATTTTAAGGCAATGCTATTTCCACCTTTACCCTTACTTTCAACTCCCTTCCTTACTTTTCATCTCTTTTCCTAGTTTTGTTTTGCATGTTGGTTTCTTTTTGCTTGCTTTCATATGCTTTTATATATTTTTATATGTCCTTCCTTGCTTTCTTATCTTATATGTTATGCTTGCTTTTATATGTTTTTTGATTCTTTCCTTCCTTTCTCTTTCTCGGTTCAGTAGTCAAGTAGGATCTCCCTTCCTCTTAGGCATAGTGGAGTGCCATGCAAATGCATGATCTTCCCCACACAATTTCATCTTTTCTTTAGTTCTCTGTTCAAGCTCTGCTGAAGCTGTTGTTGTTGCCGTTGTTGTGCTCATCCTTCATTGCTGAAGACAACCATGCCATCAGAAAATGATGACATGACTTGCACTTGACTTTGTTTTGAGTAAGGGAGGGCTGTGCAGGTAACCAGCCTCACTTGTCCTCCAGAGCCATCTGAATCCACTGAGCAGATATTCATCAGTTTGACTGGAGACTGCCCAGGATGCAATGGGAGACCTTGGCCCCTTTAGGCCAAGGTCTATTCAGGAACTTACTTAGGTTGAGGTAATGCCCATTCAGTGAATAGGCCTGCTTAAGAAGTAATCAGGGGAGCTCCTTGCTGTGGCCATGTTTTTTCTGCTCTTTCATCCTGAGTAAATTTCTGACTTTTACATAGCTGAAGTTCTACAGAAAAGATGGGTTTGGAGTATAGAGTTGTGTTCTTTTGCAAGATTGTGAGTCAGCTTGTGCAGTTCTGTTACTGGGCACATGATGTGTGTATGTGAGGAGGGTGTTGAGAGATTTCATTAGGCATTAGAAGTTGCCTTCTCTGCTATTACTTCATCAGGTCTGTACCTACTTTGAGTTCTTGGCACACTCTCAGTCTGAGGTCTTCTCACTTGAGGAGGCTGACTATCAGGAAGCAAAAGAAAGGGGTAGACTCCCCATGCAGATGGATGATGCCCAGTCTGGCCCCTAGCACCCTTTCTTCAGGGAATATGCCAGGCCCTTGTGTACCCACAGTTGGAGGTTCAGGTAAAGAAATATCTAGCTTTGGGAAAGAGTAAATTTAAGGGAACATGAAAGGTATTTTCAAGTATTTTAAGCTATCTTTGAAGCATGGAGATGAATAGATATTATGTATTAGAGGGCAAACTGGCTCTGCAGTTTCCTCTGTCTGGAGGAAAATATCAGGAGGTATTACACAGGGATAAGGTGGAGTACATTCGCATTGGGAGAGAAGTAGGAATAGTATTTCTGAACAATTCATGGACAGGTGATGCCCAGGGATTGGAATATGATAGATCTCATGGATAAAGATGGAAGGGGGAGAAGCATAATGGATATTTTTGATATAGAGATGCCCTTTGAAGAATCTCTTCCTCATATTCTATCACATAGAAAGATATCTGAAGAGTTATTGGAACAGGTTATGACAGAGAAGTCATAGGAATTATTTTCGAAATTGAAATGCTTGTGGTATAAATCTGTGAGAAACCACCAAGCTGTTGCAAGGGAGAACTAGTGGCTTGAAATTTGAGAATGATCCCTAGGAAGAGTTTGGTGGCAATATATAACTTTAATACCTAGGAGAGATGAAGTAAAAAATGGGAATCTGTGAGTTTTAAACATTAAATCATAGTTTGAAGATAAAAGCTAAATTAAAGTTCTAAGAGACAAAATAAAATGGTACCTGCAATTATAATAAATTTTGATTTGAAAAATTTTAATTTAAAAATAGAATTTATTAATTGTACAATTTCGGTTGTCCAAATAAAGAATGAATCTTGTTTTTTAAAAAGGGAAACGATTATTACTATTTGTTCAGGCACAGATGACTCCTGTATACCCATGGAACAGGTCACTTGTGCATAAGGACAATCTGTAGACACTGAAACACGGAGCACACACACTGATCATTTGCATGGCCACAGTTTCTAGACCGAATCCCACTGGACGTGACTCCCCTGGATTTGATTCTTTTGTTCAGCTCCTAGTTTCCTACTCTCTAGATTCTCCTGATTGATGCTCTTATTCCTACTCTGAATGGATCTTCCATTGGTGGAATTTTTCGACCTCTTTTTCATTCATGACTTCTGGCTCTCATGCCTTTAATGCTTCAAGAATCTCTGCTTTACTGGATGAGGAACCCTCCTCCTATGAGATAGAGTATAACCCTTTCCATGTAAGTCTTGTTGTTTGGCTGGTGGTCCACCTTTTGATGATGAGAGAAACAACACTAAAAAATAGAAAATATTTGTAGAAGGATTTTAACTTTTCAAAATTGTTTCATATACATTATCTCTTTTAATTCTCATAATTGTGATGGGATGAAAGAATAAATTGTGGAAAGCATTGGGGATTCAAATGGAAAAATAAGCCAGTTCCTGCTCTCCACAGACACCAAAGACCCAAAAAGTAAAGCTCTTGCCACGAAAGTCCTTGGCCCAGTCAAATTGTTTGACATCTGAAACTGATGTGATTGTTATCCATGTAAAGATATTAAAGATGTGAGAAATGAATATTTCTCTCTTATATTTAATAACTATTATATTTAAACCAAGATTTTCCCCCTTTTCTACTTCCTCATCTAGAAATCATCCTGTGTGAGCAATCTCTCTGAAAGTTTTATCTAGACCAAGCTCGAAACAGACAGTAAAAGAAATTCTAAGTTTGGATTAATGGGTCTATTCTTGCTCATTGTGCTTTTCCAGACAGATCTGGGGAAATGTTGATCCTCTCTTTTGTCTTAAAAAGTGATATGGAAATTGATGTCTCTTTGACCAACATTTGAGTGATCTAAGTCATGTACCCCGAGATAACCCACCTCCCATTATGTTAATCAATCAGAGGTGATTACACATCCCTCAGGAATACCTTCTCTTCAAAGGGCATATAAACTGCCACCCCACTGCCATTAGTGGTCTTTGGTCTGAAAGAGAAGGCCAAATGACCATCCTTTTATTAATAATCTGTTGGCCTTATTAACAAAATTATTATGTTGCTCAGAAACTATGTCTCTCAACCCTTTTTAATTGTCACAAGGAAGAGAAATGGCCATTTGATTTGTCAGTACAACCTAAGGACCATGGGACTTTTCCATCTGCTTCCCAGGAGGATGGCTGTGAACCCTGGGTTGGAAGCATTGCTCTTCCATTTCTCAAGACATGTGTGTTAAAGTTCCATCAAGGTCTGAGAGGAGGTAGTAGTTAAGGTGGTGGTGAGTGTGGTTTGACTTGCTTGGTTCATTCTGTCTTCTAATTCTTCTCTAAGGTACCTGGCTACTTCAGCAAGGCTAGCTTACTTGCCCTGTGAGTAGCAGGTGATTGGTATTGGATGGGGATGGCTAGCAGCCCCTTCACCAAAGGATTTACTTCCTCAGATGATGGCTGTGAGGGTTAGGATGGAAGAAAGACTGGTTGGGTGTAGGTGTGGTGCTGTCACTCCCAGAACTCCTAGGCCTAGCTGCCTGGTGGTGGTGGTAGTGCTGTAAAGGAAAATGGGCCCTCTCTCCTTGAATTCTCCTCTCAATGGTGGCTGCAGGGGCACATCCCTAGGAAAAGTTGGGTCCAGATCGAGCTTCTGACCCTTACCAGCCTCTCTGAGCCTCAAGTTCCACACTTGTAAAATGAGAGTGATAATTAATACCTGTGGGCTCTCCCTTCCAGGCTTCTTAAGAGGCTTCAATTAGTATGGAAAGCATTTTGCCAACTCCTAAGAATCCTGGAAATGTTGAGTATTGCCCCTGGCCTGTGCGGTTCACTAATGTTCACCTTGGGTCCCTCCATTCCTACCCAGGATGTCAGCCTTTCCCCAAACTCGAAGAGCAATTCTGGCTCTAGTTAGACTGTGTAGAAATGAGCACAGACCATAGCTCTGAAGTTCATCTTTGGGTCAGTCTTGTTGCTGGTCCCACTCTAACTCTGTACTCTAGCTTCAGGACATGGGCTCTTAACTTACATCTCTCTTCCAGTAACTTCATCTTGTGCCCCTATGCTCCAAGTACTTGTTTTTGGTTCTTCTGGGCCTGGGGGTCTTGTCTTTCCCCTCTTTCCTCAGTCCTTCCCCAAAGTACCAATCTCCTGGCTTGGTTGCCATTATTTGCTTCCAGATCTCCATGATATTTCTTATCTACTTGTATCTCAACCTGTACCAGTGTTAGAACTTTCCCACACATTCCTCTCATTCTGTACTCTGCTCAGATGCAACTTTATTTCCCCACCTCTTTGATGTCCTTCCACATGCTATCTCTCCTTTACCAACTTTTATGAGCCTTTGACTAATCAACCATCCCCTGTTCCTGGCTGGTCCTGTAACTGCCTGAGCCACTGAGCAGTTTTCATCATTTGATAGAATGAATTGTTTCATAGGGATTAGGTACTTTGTGTACCTAAGGTACACAGATTCTTGGGAGCAGAAACAGACAGAAATTGATTCTCCAAATTCATAAATTTTCCACTAGGCCATGTGCCTTTCCTCCGCTAGGGGGAGCCACAGTATATAGAGTTTTGGTCTTGAACTTGAGTTCATAAGTGGCCTCAGACACTTACTAGCTGTGTAAACCTGGGCGAGTTACTTCACCTCTGCTTGCCTCGGTTTCCTCATCTGGAAAATGGGCATAATAATGGCACCCTACCTCAAAAGGATGTTTGGGAGTATCAAATGGGAGGTTCATAATCCTAAAGAGATTAGCCCAGCACTTGGCCAAAAGTACTATAGAAATGTTAGCTATTATTATCATTTTTTGCCTTCGGTGGTGCTCTACGAATTCTTCAGGACTCACTTAGAAGGCTAGATCACCAGAGACATTCCGCTGCACCATATTGTTTCCCTTCATCAAATCAAACCCATTTGGAATTCAATTTTTATATTCCTGGAGATCTGCATTCTCACTTAGCCTGCTTCCATATGCAAACTTAACACAGCAAATGTTTACATGACTTTACGGAATTCCAGGTAGTTTTGGTACATTGTGCAGGGACAACTAATCAAATACCTGGTATTATAGAGGTGCCACATAAAATCTCAAGAAATAAGCAGTATATAGGTAAAATTCAGTCATCATATTACTAAGCAGTCACCAAGTAAATCCAATTAGTCTATTTGATTTGAAAAATAGACCAAGTAGTGGCATCTATAATGTGAATTCAGCCTCCGCTACTGCCTCTGGGCTCCCATGCTGCAGCAACTAATGGGAACCCAATGCAGCTAATTGCAGTCAGGTGGAGAGGGGTTTTAGAGGCCCGTAGCTTTGTGCTGGATCCCTGTGAGTCATCTTTCTCTTCTGCCAGGCTTGCTGTGACTTGGCTCAGCCACTCATTAATCTCAGAAGCTGCTCCAAAACATTCTGTTCTTGCTGAACCAGTTTGACTGAACTTTTCCCATTGCCTCCCACTTCCCCCATTCTCACCCAACCAGAAGGAAAAATCACTGCAATGCTGCTGCTTTCCCAGGGGAGCATTTAACCTACATGTCGCCGTTCACCTTCAGGCTCCTTCTCTCACTTCCTTCACCCTTTTCAGAGATGTCCAAAGATTGCCTTACCAAAGCATGTATTGGTCAGTCTTTGCCCTCTTTGGTTAAGAGTTTTTGTGAGAAAAGACAAAAGCAAGAGATGGGAAAAAAGTGTAGGAAAGTAAATTGTTCTTCATCTTTTGTTCCCAAGGAGGGCCAATGACATCACAAGGGTAATGTCTTGCCTTGTGAGTGAATTGAATTTAAGTGAGACAGAGTTGTGTGAGAAGGGGCAATCTGAAGGGAAGACAAGGATAAGGGAAGCTGTCCTACCGGAGGAAAACAATCCCACTTGCCACACAAATAGTGATCAAACACTGGTCCTCTGCACTAAATGCAATACTCCACTGCATTGTGGTACTTTTATTCTTTGTGAAAATCTGTCATATTCATGGGGTTCTTGGTTTCCTTCTTTGTTTTCCTCTTTTCTGACATCATTTTCAATGCTCCTTCTATTTGGGGCCTGCATGTTGAACTTGTTTGGCAGATTTGTATCTCCTAGACTATGCTGGCAACAAGAACATCTGTTCCACACTCATCCCCTCATTTTACTCCCCTTCCCATTCCCATTCAAGCAGGGACAACTCTATGCTCCCTCCCAGCAGGAAGTAGCTCTCTCCCTCTCCCAAAAGCATTTGAGCAGATATTTCATAAGGGGGAAAGAGGGATAATGATAGGTAGAAATGAGTGCTCAAGGGAGATTGAGCAAGTGGTATGCAGAATGTAAGATATAAGATAAGATGTAGGGTGGGACCAGTCTAATGAAAATGATCAAGGAAGACTGCATTGAAGCCCCCATTGTGGACTTCTTCAACTATGGGACATCCCATAGTCCTATTCTCCTTGTTTGTCTGTATGACCAAGACACCTCTGGACTACCTGTTATCCCAGGCATTCCAGAGCCATCCTTGCTCCATCTCCCTTCTCCTACTCCCTTCCCCCATCCCATCAGACTGTATATAGACAATTGCTCTGCCTCCTATAGGAGCAGGCATGCTGGGTGTGTTAATGTCTTTCTTTAACTTGGAGATTGTGTGAGTGAATTCTTTCAGGACAGACACTGGGACTCTCCCATCTCTTCTTCCACTGCAAACCCTCTGCTTCACTTGTGAGTTTTGGAGGGTCTGGGAACTGCTAGTTCTTCAGTTTACTGTAGCCTTCTCTACACATTTGCAGAAAAGGGGATTTGAGAGCTGTCTTTGGTGACAAAAAATTTCTGCTCAACCAGTCTACAGTTTAGCAGTTGACAAGAAGTTACTTGTGTGTGTTCGTAATGCCAAGGTCAGAATGTTCTTCACTGTACCAAACTTATCTCTTAATAGATGAGGAGAGATGAAGGTGTAGAAGAAAAATGATGTTGTATTAATCATGGGGGAGATACAATCTGGATATGAAATAGAAATCTGAACAACACCAAATCTCCATCCTGCCAAAACTATCTATGGCTACCTTAAAAGTGCTGTTCCAGCTCCTTAACTATAAAAAAATGGAATGCTAGTGGATGGCCTTCATGAATTTGTCTTTTGAAGATGATTTTCACAAGTACCATTGTAGAGTTCAGAAAAGGGAGGAAAAAGGAAGAGCTTAGAAACTAAGCTGTATGAAAGTATATGCAAAATAACCCCTGCCTTTTGGGGGTATCAGTCCCAGTGAAGTAATAACATAGATGTAGCCTAGATGAGATAATCCAAAATTGCCTGAATTCGTTTCAGCTGTATTTGTACAATGCTGATTAACGATGAAGCAGAAATGGTAAACTCTCGAGGGTTACCCATAATTATGCATCACAACAAAATGTTCAGAGCAGAAGCTTGGTCACCCATTGTGCAATAGAAATGTGTACCAAGCAGGGCCCACTTTTGGCCAATCACATCCCTGCCCAAAGGTACAATTCCCAGGATGTGGATCTCAAAATCACTTTCAGTAGGCCTTACTGGAAACTGATCATTTACATGAGATATTAAACTGTACAGCTCCTTAACTGTCTCTTTGTTTAACTGTAGATGGCTTCTGATTTTTTTTAAGTTTTGTGGATTGTGTCTAAAAAATTCAAGACTGTGCTCCCTGATTTTGAGGTGCTAAGTGATGATATTGCACAATCACCACTCTACTGAATGTGTACAACAGCCACACAAAGTTGATGAAGTAAAGTATATGCCCTCGTACAGCTTTGGATGCTAGAATTAAAGAGAATCTGTTATGACAAGGAAAAGAAAAAAGAGCAGGTTACAAAATAAACCCTCACAAATCTTCTGCATTCCTATATATTAGCAACAAAGTACAACAGCAAGAGATAGAAAGAGAAATCCCATTTAAATCTAGGGTAGACACTATAAAATACTTAGGAGCTTACCTGACAAAACAAACCCAGGGATTATATGAACACAATTACAAGACACTTTTTGCACAAATAAAGTCAGATTTAAGTAAGTGGAAAAACATCAGTTGTTCATGGGTAGGCCAAGCTACTATAATAAAAATGACAATTCTCCCTAAATTAATTTACTTGTTTAGTGCCATACCAATTAAACTATCAGATAATTATTTTCTAGAGCTGGATAAAATAATATCAAAATTCATTTGGAAGAACAAAAGGTCCAGAATATCAAAGAGACTAATGAAAAGAAATGCTTGGGAAGGTGGCCTAGGGCTACCAGGCCTCAAATTGCACTACAAAGCAGCAATTATCAAAGCCACTTTGTGTTGGCTAAGAAACAGAGGGGTAGAGAAGTGGAATAGACTTGGCACTCAAGACACAGTAGGCAAGGAATATAGCAACCTCCTGTTTGATAAACCCAAGGATCCCAGCTTCTGAGATAAGAGCTCACTGTTCAACAAAAATTGCTGGGAAAACTGGATAACAGTGTGGTGAAAACTAGGCATAGACGCATGTCTAACACCATACACAAGAATAAAGTCCAAATGGGTACATGATTTAGGTATAAAGATTGATACCATGAATAAACTGGAGGAGCAAGGAATAGTGTATTTATCAGATTTATGGAGAAGGGAAGAACTTTTTTTTCTAAAGAAGAGATAGAAAGCTTTATGAAATGCAAGATGGATAATTTTGATTACATTAAACTGAAAAGTTTTTGCACAACCAAACCCAGTGCAACCAAAATTTGGAGGGATGTAGTAAATTGGGAAAGAATTTTTACAGCTAATCTTGGGGATAAAGGCCTCATTTCTAGAATATATAGAGAACTAACTCAAATGTATAACTATACAAGTCATTCCTCAATTGATAAATAGTCAAAGGATATGAACAGGCAATTTTCAGAGGGAGAAATTAAAGGTATCTATAATCATATGAAAAAGTGTTCTAAATCACTATTGGTTAGAGAGATGCAAATCAAAACAACTCTGAGGTACCACATCACACCTATAAGATTGGCAAATATGACAGAACAAGAAAATGATAAATGTTGGAGAGGATGTGGGACAGTTGGAACACTAATTCATTGTTGGTGGAGTTGTGAGCTCATCCAACCATTCTGGAGAGAGGTTTGGAACTATGCCCAAAAGGCTACAAAATGTACCCTTTGACCTAGCAATATCGCTACTAGGACTGTATCCTCAAGAGATTATAAAAATGGGAAAGGGTCCCACATGTACAAAAATATTTATAGCAGCACTCTTTATAGTTGCCAAAAACTGGAAGTCAAGGGGATGCCCATCAATTGGGGAATAGCTGAATAAATTACGATATATGAATGTAATGGAGTATTATTGTGCCATAAGAAATGATGAACAAGAAGACTTCAGGGAGTCCTGAAAGGACTTACACGATCTGATGCTGAGCGAAAGGAGCAGAACCAGAACTTTGTGCACAGCAATGACCACAATGTGTGAGAGGTTTTTTTCTGGTAGACCTGGAACTTCGTAATAACGCAAGAACTTATTTTTAAAAAATCCCAATGGTGGTTTTCTAAGGCAAAATGCCTTCCACACTCAGAGAAAGAAATATGGAATTCATTCCCAGAATGTAGCAGATCATGTTTTTGTGTGTGTGTGTATTTGTGTATTATGTTATGATTTGTTATATGATTTCTTCCATTTATTTTAGTGCGACTACATAGCATGACTATAGTGAAAACGTACTCAATAGGAAAGTATATGTAGAATCTATACAGAATTGTATGCTGTCTTGGGGAGGGAGGGGGGTAGTGGGGGGTAGGTGTGGGGGGTTAAAATCTTAATTTTATGGCAGTGATTGTAGAATATTAAAAAAAAATAATAAAATCAAGTTAAAAAAGATAAATAATAAAACAAAACCAAATAAAAGAAAGAAAGAGAAAAGAAATGTGTACCAAGTATCTGTTTTGGAAGACATGATCAAAGATATGGAGTAGAGCTATCTAATCCAACCCCCTCATTTTACACAGGAGAAAACCAAAGCTCAGAAATATAATTATTTGCTAGTAAAGGACAATGGTTGGGAATCAAACAAAGGTCCTCTGACTCAAAAGCCAGTACCCACTTCAATATGACCTAGCATGACACAGTTAAGTGGATAGAGTGCTGGACCCAAAGACAGGAAGGCCAGAGTTTAAATCTGGCCTCAGACACTTACTAGGTATTTGACTCTGGCCAAATCACTTAATGTCTGTATGCTTCAGTTTCCTCATCTGTGAAATGAGTTGAAGAGGGAAATAGCAAACCACTCGAGTAACTGCCAAGAAAACCCCAACATGGTCTCAAAGAATGAACATTGCTGTTTAGTTGTTTCAGTCATGTCCATCTCTTTGAGATCGCATGGACTATAGCACACCAGCCCCTTCTATCTTCCATTTTCTCTTGAAGTCTGTCCAAGTTCATGTTCATTGTTTCCATGACACAATGTATCCATCTCATCCTCTGATGTATTCTTTTCCTTCCCTGGTACAATACAGCTACCTCCCTATTTGACAAATGTGGAATGGTACTGATGTTCAAGGGCAGAAAATATATTGCAGGCAACCTATTATGGACCATGTAGCAAGAATGAAAGAAAAGAGCAACTAACGGAATGTATTCCAAATGACCACAAATGCTGACCAGGAAGCAAAAAATTTAATGGGATGCAGCAATGATACAGTCATTTGGACAGTGAGAATGGAGCCAACAATTCTGGTGTTTCACAATTGGTCTTGGCATCTCGAAGATTGCCAAGGAATGTATATATACTTGTAGCTCTCAGGGATTCTTTTTTTTATTGAATGGAAGAGTCAGAAGGAACCCTAGAGCTCATTTTGTCTAATTCTATCAGCATGGGCTAGTGGGATGAGGGCTGAATTTGGAGTTAAGAAGAGACCTCGGTTTGATTCCCACTTCAGACACTCACTAGCTCTGAGACCATGAGTTCTCTGAGCCTCAGTTTTCTCATCTGTCAAATAGGAAAAATAAATGCTTTCATGTCCACCTTGCAGGGCTGTAGTTAGGAGCAAATGAGGTAATATATGTAAAGTGCTTTGTAAATCTTAAAGTTCTGCAGAAATCTCAGTTTTTATTATTTAAAAGAGGAAGAAGGTAGAGTCAGTAGTGAAACCCCAAATACTAGCTATTGTGAGGATGTAGGTTAGAAAAGGAGTAAGAACACTCAGGAATTTTACTTAAGTTTACCCTTCTTTTCCAAGAGGTCACTGTTTAACCAAAGTCTTCTCTCAAAGTGATTGCCTTTCTTTTAAATGAAAGTATTGGCAAAACTTTGTTCGGACATGACTTGCAAATTTCACCTTCACTATGAGGAAATACAAGCACATTTCAATTAACTAATACATAATAAAAACCAGAGGCAATATCCTGTAATGGGCACTCAGCTGTCCTCAGGATTGAGGGTTCAAGCCCAATTCAAACTGACTTTAAGACCCAGGCAAATCACTTACCCTCTTAGACCACTTGGTAAAACTCAGAATGGCATCGATAGAGGAAGCTTCCTCAATGGGAATTCCCAAAACTAATAAAATCACAGATCAAACCCCTATCCTTATTAAATAGTTAACTTTTGGGAAGAGAGATATAAATTTAAGTACAATTCATTAGACTACTAATTCCTTGACATATGCCAGCAATTGATTTGTAACCAGAAGTTCACTAGCCACACGTTCGTTGGTTAACTGGACATAGATGCAGCAGAACTGCACAATAAACACAAGAAGTTTAATAAATAAGTCACTTCTCCTATTTCATAGCTGAAAAAATGTCACCAAAGAGACAACTAAAAGAACTAAACTAAGGTTATGCCTAAGGAGTCCTCCATGCTAATTGAGAAACTCCAACTTTAAAGCAACGCTCTTAAATCAGACCCATGAATCAATTTAAAGTCTGATTTTAACTGACTGCCCACATACCCAGAACTCTGTTAGACAGTGTTTGTGCATTCGTGTGGGGGTATGTATGTGCATGTGTGTGCATGCATGCACACATGTATATGTTTGTATGTGTTTGAGGTGGGAGGACAGACATAAGAGGAGAAGACATAGTTTCTCTCTTTAAGGAGCTTATAGCATAATTCAGAATACAAAAGGAGAATCATGGAATTTAAGAGTTTGAAGGACCTGACTGGCTGTCTAGTCCAACTCTTAAGTGAACATGTCTGACAAGTGATCATCCAGCCTCTGTTTGAAGACCTTCAGGGAGAAGGAAACTACCACCTCCTCCACCTTAGGCCAGTTTGAATTCCTAGGGTTCTTTTCCTGACCTCAAGTCTAAATTTTCCTCTTGGTAACTATCACTCCTTGCTCGTGCTTCTGCCTTCTAGGGTCAACAGAATAAGAAGCCATTAAGTTCCTCACTGTTCTCATGTCTCCACTGAATCTTCTCTTCTCCAGGCTAAATCACCCCGGTTCCTTCAAACAATTCTCATAAACAGGCATTCCAGACTCTTCACCATCCTGGTCATCCACCCCTAGACTTTCTCTGACTTATCAGTGTCTCCGAAGGGTGCTTCCTAGAACTTAACACAATACTCCCAACAAGGTCTAATGAGGGGTATAGAGAGATTACCACCTCCTTGTTCCTTCTTGTTTATTCTCCTTATTCTTTCTTAATGCAGTCTAAAATAAAATTATCTTTTTTGGCTATCATATCTAACTCATAATGAGGTTATAGTTCACTAATACCCTCAGATCTTTTTCAGATAAACTGCTATCCAACCAGGTCTCCCTAGTTTTATGTTTGTGAAGTTGATTTCTTTTGCTCTCATATGTAAGACTTTACATTTGTCTCTGCTAAATTTAATTCTTATTTAATTCAGCCCACTGTTCTAGTCTATCAAGATCTTTTTTGACTTCAGACTCTCAGTAGGAACCTGAACAAGAGATTCAGAGACCATAGGGTGACACCATAGGGATCCTCACTCCTCAGCCCAATCAAGAGAGAACCCTTAACTTCCTCCATTGGCTGCCCTTAGATTTCATTGCACTTTAAGTTGAGATCTCTTCCTCTAGTTGCTAAATGTGCATCCAGTTCAGATTTTTTTTTTTATGTTGGCAGTCCAACATATGCAATAAAGTCAAGTATGTCAATAAAGTCCAAAGTGCCAAACCTAGGGTTTTCTTTTCCATCCTGGCTTGCCTTCTCCAGCAGCAATGGAGCAAGAGTATGCTCCTTGACCCATAGAGAGGACTCCTAATTCATGTTTAGAGAGGGAAGAAGGAAGGAAAAAGCCTTTAAAGAGTACCTATGATGTCCCAGGCATTGTGAGAAATGCTTTTTGAAAATTTTTTTTACAAATACGATCTCATTTGATCCTTACAACAACCCTGTAAGGTAGGTGCTATTAGTATGGTCCCCATTTTATAGATGAGGAAACGGAGGCAGACAGCAGTGAAGTAACTTGCCCAGGATCACACATCTAGTGAGTATCTGAGGCTAGATTTGGGCCTTGTTTTAGACTCAGCACTCTATCCCTGGGCTACCAGATGCCTTGGGAATTTGCAACCAACCCAGGCATACTGTCTAAGTAAGGAATCTAATCTGGACAATAAGATAGCATCAAGGGTTGGGAACAGCTGAAGGCAATCTGGAGATAATGGAGGGCTTCGGTGGGAAGCAGGTGGCTCCATTCAGAGCTAACTGGCAATGGAGAACCAGACTAGGTTAAGTGTGACAGATTTGAGTAAGAAAGGTTAGATTCAAGGGGAAGATTCTAGGAGAGTTAGTTCAAAGAGGTTCCCAGAGTTTATACCCCATCAACCCTACTCTCACCACCACCCTCCTATCCAATCAGTCATCAAGTCCTGTCGTTTCTTCTTTTGTTGCAGTTTTACACCTTTTGAAAATGTCCCCTCCTCTCCTCTGATATGGGTCCTCAACCCTTGTGTCTGAACTATTTCAAGAGCCTGCTGGTGGGGCTGCCTGTCTCAAATTTCTCCCCACTCCAGCCCATCTTCCACTCAGCTTCCTAAAGTGCAAATATGACTCCCTTTTGCCTCCAGGATGCAATAGAAAATCCTCTATTTGGCATTCGAAGCCTTTTACAATGTGGGAGGATTGTCTTTTGCCTTTCTTTTATCTTAAGTGCTTAGTACAGTGCCTAGCACATAGTAAGTGCTTAAGAAAAGTTTATTTCCTGAAGGACAATCCTAGGAGGCTTTACTAGGGGTCTGTAACCCAAAGAAGGTTAAAAATCCCCTATCTTGGCAATTGTCTTATTGTACAAGGAGATCTGAGGCCCTGAGAAGTCTAATGACTGGTCCAAAGTTAGTCCTATAATTAGGTTGATTAGGTGAGAAAGTTCCCAGAATTCTCCCAGTCTGGAAGAGAGGACAAGTCATCCATGTCTTTAAAGGGGTCTTGATGTCAGCTTCCTGCTTCAAGGCAAATAATTGATCCATCCCATCTCAGAAAGCTGGATCAAGAGCAGTGAATTTTCTTTCTAATGTTTTAACTTGTAGGAAGAAGACTATTGTTACATGAACAATGAATTATGAAGACAACACAATTGAAGAGAATTTTGGATTGGCTTTAAGTGAATGTGCAATAAAATCAATCTGGCACACCTAAAAATAAATATCCTCAGTATTATGTTGTGTCATAACTGGGTAGACATGGTACATAATTCGTGTAAGTGATTGTAATATTATCTTTCATGCAGTCAAACCAAATATTCCTGGAGTTAGATAAGGCAAAGGGAAGAGAGAATACACTTATCTAGCTGTAAGGTTATTTTGGATCGTAGGGTCCCTAATTTGGACTTTGTTGAATAAATTTTGGGTTCATATAGCAGAATAATGATGAATTTTTTACATTAGGGCACAAGACAAACCTTTACCTTTCAAAATGAAATATTCCTAGAAGGTTGAGATATGTAATTCAGAGAAACCAGCTTGCCGAAGCCACATGAGCCTATGGAACTTGCTTTTGATAGATTGTCTGTTTCATGACTTAGCATTGTACTTGTACCTTGATGTACCCTAACCCACCTTATACTCTTGAGACACTTCCTATTGGGGCATGCACAACTCAGGGGCTATTTTCCCCTCCCCTCACCCTCAACTCTAATTAGATGATCTGTCTGGAGTAGTTGGCTAGGTTTTAATATTCACCCCTGACTAGACATGCTGCATTGAGCTATTCCTCAATGTTGTAAACTGACTGGTATAAGATTTGTGATTTTTTCCCTTTGACTATTGTTGTTTGAACCTATATTAAAAAGTCTAGTCACTCTCTTGAGTTATCTTACATGAGCAGGTTTTTTAAAGTTATTTTTATTTATATGTTTTCCTCCTATATCCCTCTCCTTTTTCCCTCCCTGAGAATCATCCTTTATAACAAAGAATTCTCAGGTGAACAGTTGATCCCACAGTATTGACTGTAAATCTCCTACTTGTTATGTGCTCTTATGATATCTGAAGGGTTGTGTATCCCAGAGGTGGTTAATCCTGCCAAGCCAAGGTCTGAGGATTACTGCCTAATATCTTTCATCTGAGAAATAAATGGAGCTGCGTTGCTATAGTCCAGGCTTAAAGCTCTGCTACAATGGCTGCCACATCCCCAGTATCATCTGGGGGACCCTTTTATTTTGTTCTAGCTCTTTCAGGGGAAAGATCATGCCTCCTGATTCCCCTGCTTTTCCCCACTGCACCCAGCCATACTAGGGGGAATAATAGATACTTAGTAAACATTTGTTAAGAGTTGACCTGAAACATCTGCTTCTTTCCACTCCTGGATCAGCAGCAGCATTCTCAGCCAGTAGCAAATAGAGCCTGATTTCTCCTGGCAGAGGTTAAAACAGAGTTTTCTTAAAAGAGAAATTGCCAGGTCCATAGGCAGAATAGGCAGCCACCACCGTGATACAATATGAGTAATATCAAGTCCATTTCTGACCTCAAGTATATTCTTACTTACCTATCACTTCTGTCTAAAATTCTACCAGTAGAGAGTGATTACAGAGTCTTAAGACATTTCAGTCTTGACTCTGTTGGGTACCAGGGGCGCACAGATGACCGGATCCCTCAAACAGTAGGTGATCCCAGACTAAGTTTCCTCTTCTGTATGTAATCTGAGCCTCCAAACCCACCGATAGGGGACCCTTGCCTCATTGACGAAGATCAGTGTCCTGTTTCTGAATGAAAGGTGGAGTAGAGTTGATGAGAGTGGGAGAGAAGAGAGATCTAGGCACTTCTCTCTCTCTTTGGGTTGTTTCTGGATTCCAGCTTCAAGAGAAAAGATGATCCATCTCAACTTCTCTTCAGGAAAATGATGAGAGAAGAAGACTGAGGAGCAATTTGTAGAACTATACTAGAAACCCTGAGAAATATTCTGGGACTCTTCCTCTTAGCTAAGCTGAGTGAGTTACTTCACTCCCAAGGGGAGAACTCCTTCAGTCTTCTTTGTCTGGTATATATTCTCATGTGTATACTTTATCTGATATCTGTTTTTCTACTGACTTGGAAAAATGGGCTTCTTTGGTATTGTGGAACTGGTATTTTATGGGAAAGGAGTCAACCCTTAGATGATAAATATGGAGTCTCCTTTTCCCATTAATAAGTAATGATCAGAAGTTTAGTTTGAACCTAAAAATTATATCCCCTACACTGATAATATTTAAGGGAGAACATATAATTCTAGCCTGCAACCCCTTCTCTCTGAGGAGAGCTGAGTAGTGTACAGACTCTGGTCTCAGCTTCCTGTTTCCCATCCTGGCAGAAATAGAAGTCCCCCTTGGAGAATGGTGAAGATAGGAGATGCTAGAAATTTATCTATTCTTGCCTTTCTGTGAGCCACACACCCTACCTTACTACATTAAAACTTAAAGTCAGTGAGTTAGGCAAGCATTTATTAAGCACTTATGACTTGTAAGACACTCGGCTAAATATTGGGAATGCAAACACAAGTGAAAAATAAAAAGACAGTCCCTGCTCTCAAGGAGCTTATATTCATTCTAAAGGGGGAAGTTCATACATAATAAGAAGCTTAAAAGCCAGGGGTAGTGGGGGTGAACAGGGCAAGGTACAAGGCTCAGGGACATGATGAAGGCCACAGTACGGCTTGTGAAAATGGAAGAGATGGCTGGTCTGGGCATCCTCCTGGGTTCTAGGAGGAACCATTAAGGAGGAACTGCAGGCTACATCTGAGGTATGAGTTTCAGGATGAAGTTACTTTCCAGGATGACGAATTTTCTGTGTCATGATAGAGAAGAAGAAACTTAAGGATTGGACTAGATGACCTCTAAAGTCCCTTCCAATTCTAAGTTCTATGAACTGATTCCTTTTTTAAAATTATCAGGATTTTCATTAACGCAAATAAATATTTCAATATATGCTTGTCCTATGTGAGTTCTCCATAAAATAGTCTTTTTGGCAAAGCATAGCTTTGGCAATCAAACAACGTGGCCAGCCCATCGGAGTTGAACTCTCTGAAGCATAGTTTGAATGTGTGGCAGTTCAGCTTGAGCAATGACTGGTACCCTATCCTGTCAGATGACCTGTAGAATCTTCCTAAGACAATTCAAATGGAAGCAATTCCGTTTCCTGGCATAGTGCTGGTAGATTGTCCAAGCTTCACAGGCATGCAACAATGAAGTCAGCACAACAGCTCTATAGGCCTTCAGTTTGGTAGTCAGTCTAATACCTCTTCTGTCCCAAACTTTTCTTCAGAGCCCCCAAACACTGAGCTAGCTCTGGCAATGCATGTATCAATCTCGTTATCAATGTGTACATCCCTGGAAAGTACACTACCAAGGTAAGTGAACTTATCCACAACATTCAAAACTTCTCCATTTGCTGTAAACATGGTGGACAGAAGAAGTTATAGAAGGACACTCTCAAGGTCTCTCTTAAGAACCTTGGAATTGGGTGACATGGGAGACACAGGCATAGGACCACTCAGCATGATATGCCCACATCAGAGAATGTGCTGTGCTCTATGAGCAGAGCAGAATTGAACCAGCTCAAGGGAAATTCAGGATGAGCAAATTTGAAGTATTCACCCCAAATATTCACACGGACTATCTGTGTATGACCTGTGGTAGAGCATTCCAAGCTCTTGCTGGTCTGATCAGCCACAGTTGAACGCATTGAAACTTGGCTTTATCATAGTGATGTCATTTTGGTCCACTTCGAGAACAAAGGACAAGAACCAACCAACCATTTCAATATACAAAGAGGAACCTCCCCCCTCAAAAAACAAACCAGATTGCATAGGCATACACACACCACAAATATACATACATATGTATGTTTATATGTATACTATATATAATATAATATGTGTATACATACATGTGTATGTATGTATATATACATATCCATGTGTGTGTATGTATGTATATATATATATATATATATATCGCATTTCAATAACACTTTAAAGTTTGCCAAACATTTTACAAGTATTATTTCATTTTATGTTCACAACAACCATAGGAATTAGTTGTTACTCTTATTTCTACAGATGAGGAAACAGGCAGAGGTTGACTTCCACAAAGTCACACATCTAGTAAGTTGTGTTTCTAGTGAGGCTGGGTTTCTTCTCAGGTCTTCTTGATTCCACAATGCCACCTAGATGGATGTAATAGAGGTTAAAAGCTTCTACTACATAATTTTTTGCAAGTACATGTGACATTTAACAAGTTTGTAATAATATTCTCCTGTTTGTGTACTTTTAAAAAATTCTTTTGTTTTCCTCTGTGTATTTTTTGTTTTATTGATTTTTTTAGCTTGTCTGTCACTACCTACAAATTCATCCCCTCAACTCCCATAGAATATACCGTTTTGAAATAAATAAAGATAGTAAAGAAAAACAGATCGACACATTGGGCATTTTGTATCTCTAGTTCTGGGCAATTTTCATTTTAAAAGAAATATGCTTTTTTTGTTCAGTCATGGTTTTCAGAAAGTCCAATGATTTTTAAATTATTTCTCCTGTGTTCATTTTCTAGATTAGCTATTGATAGTATTATATATATTAATATATGTATATATAGTATATATATAGTAATATATAAATATGTATATAGTATTGTGTGTGTTTGTTCTTTGTTGCTGACGAAGACCATGCCATCAGAGAAATGATGACATGACTTTCACTTAACTTTGTTTTTAAGTGAGGGAGGGCTGTGCAGGTCACCAGCCTTACTTCTCCTCCAGAGCCATCTGAATCCAGTGACCAGATATTCATCAGGATGACCCAAGATGAAGCAATTGGGGTTAAGTGACTTGCCCAAGGTCACACAGCTAGTGAGTGTCAAATGTCTGAGGTGAGATTTGAACTCAGTTCCTCCTGATTCCTGCACTGGTGCTCTACCCACTGCACCACCTAGCTGCCCATATTTCTCTGATGGCATGATCTTCTTCGGCAACAAAGGAGGAACACACACACACACTAAAGAGTATATAGTATTATGTAATGTATAAATATATTATGTTATATATGTATATATATATATATATAAAATCAGGTATTCTTCTAATTGTTCAGTATTTGGTCTCATTGTTCAGATTTTGGTGTCTTTTTACCATTGTCTTATAAAACTATTGAGTTCTGTTCATGTCATTCTACTTGTCAGCAAGCTCATTTTTTATTCTTAGCTGTATATTTATGACCAAGTGCTATAACTTAATTCTATGCCCTTCTTTCAGCATTTCATTAATTTCTTCTATTCATTTTTGGAGTTCTTGTGGTCACTCTTTTTTTCTAGTGGTTTCTTGAAAGTGGATTTTGGAGAAGACATAACTGACACCATTTGGCTGTGTATGAGCCTTGCCTGAACTGCAGGACCAGCTGCAACAACTGGTTCTCTTCATGTCTTCTTTGTTCCCCTAATTGGCACAAAAAGAAAGAAAAAGGAAAGCTCCGGTAGCCTAAGGAATATTCTATATATTATATCACTGTAGAATATTATATATTATAGTATATTATATAGTGTATATACATATTTAATATATACTTATATATATTTAATGCAACTAGTTATACTAAAAAGGTCACCTGCCTTCTCAATCTCCTGTAACTAATGATATCCATTGTTGGAGATGCACTTAACACACAAAAGGTATGAAGAAAATTTACTAAAATGGAGTTCAGATGAGGGAGGGCCTTCTACATTCATTCCTTTGAATGAACGGATAGTCTCCAACATGGCTACTGGAGACTACAACAAGGTCAGAATAAGTCAAGCTTCTTACATAATTCCAAACTTTGAATCTCCAGGGCAACCGTTCCTTGGACATGTGACTTCATGTTCTCCCCTCTGATAGGTTTTCCCTCAAACAACTCATCTGGCCTGTGCAGTAGTTTTTGACCTTTTACCTGACTGTCTTTGGTCATGACTCTGTGGAAACAGAACTTCCTAGTTCCTCATATACATCTTCCTTAACAAATACACTTTAAAAAATAACGAGCTATACTATGTAAACGTTATTTGGAGAAGTGTTTGTTTCCTCCTCAGGTGGTTAAAATTAGTTTTCCTCTCATGTTGTTACATGTTGTTATGGTCAAATTGTGAAGTACACATTTCTAACTGCTGGTAGGATATGTCACACTTTGGGTAAATAAACTGCAGTAAAATATGTCTCTGATTCATACTGACTTATTGGCCATGGCTAGTTGATGACCTAAAGAAAATTTACCCAACAATTTTGGTGACCTAGATGGGACTGACTGGTCTAGAACTTCCCAATTACCCATCTCCAAGAACATTCCAGTTCACATCCATTTAATTTACCAATTCAGAAACTTCTAGAGAGGAGGAAGTGCTGATAGTTGCAGTCCAGAACCTTTGTGCTCTAACTTGTGAGATTTATAGAGATAAGTTAGTGCTTTGTATATTTTTGTACTGTTGTCTGATTTGTGTTCATAGAGTGTCTTGGATACTCTTGCTATCCAAATTACCAGTTCATTCTGTTACAAAACAGGTAATGGTCATAAATCTGGAGAAAAATTTCAGTAGTTAGTGGCATCCCTTTGACATAAGGTAGAAGCCTGATAGAAGCTCCAAACACTATTTGGAGTGGCCAGTGGTCATTATGAGATCTGATCACTCTGTTCTGAAACATACCCCTTTGGGGCACATTTTGATTAATTGGGGGAAAAATCCCAAGAAAAGCTGTTGTACCCAAGCCTGCATTTTTAAGCTTTGTCTATGTAAATGACCAAAATTTATGGCATTATAAACTAGAGGCTAAATTTGTGACTAAAATATAATTTGTTTACTGTGCATTTCCAAATTATGATGAAACGTGGTTTGCCAGTTATTATAAGGGCTGAAAAAATCCTAGTGGTTCTGGGGGATAGCAACCCCCTAAATCTTTTAAAAATTGAATCTTTGTGAAATATACAAACATCATACTTCTCTATCACTCTGTCCCTTCCCTGAAGAGTGACAGTTTTGTTGTTTTAGGGTAAGGGAAGAAGGTAATTTCACTGATTGGAAAATAAATGGAGCTGAAGCCAGTTTGAAAGTTTTATCTCCATTGATTCCAAAAGCAGAGAAAAGCAGGAAAAAAATGGTTTTGCAGTCTTCAGTTTCCAAATGTGTCTGGTGCTTAGAACCATTTAGTTCAATTATTCATTCTTCTCTGCAACATGGAGGGAAAAAGATTTGTTTATCCAGAAAGCAAATAATTTGGGAACGAGCAAAATTTTAACTCTAAGAGAATATTTTGGTGGATCCCTGCCACAGCAAGGCCGAGCAGGAAGCCCAGGGGTGGTCTGAGGCAGGGGCAGCATAGCAGAATCTCAGGCATAACAGCCTAGGACAGGAATCCAGCAGAACCAAGTGAGTGAGAGCCATGGAGCCCCAGGTATCTGCAGTGGCTGCTCCTCAGACTATCAGCCCACAGATTAGATATCTGTAAGTCACCTACTTGAAGTTTTGGGAGCCAAAATGGCAGAGTGATCGGCCAATGTTCTCTTCCTCTCTCCTTGTTGGCCTTGAAAGAAACATAAAATATTTCCCCAGAAAGATCCTGGATCAGTGGGATCAGCAGAAGGAGTAAACAGTCTCATAGCACGTGAAGCTAGGAAAATCACTAAGGAGGATTCCTCTTGCTATGGTGGAAGGGGAAGAGTGCAGGACCGGAGCTGTCCCAGACAGCCCCACCTCAGTGAACAGGGAGGAGATCCAGAGGCCCAGGGGAGGAGCCTCAAAACCACCAATACCAGGACTCCAGGCGTGCCTCATCACCCTAGGGGAAAAGGGAAGACACTAGGGCAGATGGGATCACCAACCACTGAACTTGCCTTTGCTCTAGCTCAGCTGAGGAGACCTTCCCTGGCCAGACCACCCCTCCCCCACACTTAACAAGCTAGCTCCAGGGCAGATATGGAGAAACACAAAAAAACTTCACCTGGCCTCTGTTTTTTCAAACCAGCCAGCTCAGCACGAAATTCTTTAGCTTCTAGTTGAAAGAACCAGAGGCCACAAGACACAAAGCCTCATCATCATGAGTAAGAAGCAAAGTAGGGGAAAAAAAGATCGTGGAATCTTTCTATGAGGACAAGGAACAAAACACGAATACCAAAGAGGCTAGCATTGAGACTGTACTCTCATCTGAAACTTCAGAAGGGATTATGAACTGGTCACAAGCACAAAGAGCACTTTTAGAAGAGCTGAAGAAGGATTTTAAAAGCCAAATTACAGAAATAGAATTAAAAAAAACTGACCAATGATTTTTAAAGTGTGAAAAAAGAATTCACTGAAGAGAACAGCTCCTTAAAAAGGAAAATTGGACAAATGAAAAAGGAAGCACAAAACCTAACTGGGGAAAATTAGACACATGGAAAAGAAAGTACAAAAACTAACTAGATTAAATAATTTCTTAAAAGGAATTATTGGACAGATGGCAAAGGAGATGCAAAAGTTAACTGAAGAAAACCACTTGATAAAAATTAGAATTGGGCAAGGAGAAGCTAATGAGTCTATGAGACATCAAGAATCAGTCAAACAAAATCTAAAGAATGAAAAGATAGAAGAAAATGGAAAATATCTAATTGGAAAAACAACTGACCTGGAAAATAGATCCAGGAGAGAAAAATCTAAGAATTATTTACCTATTAGAAAGCCATGATGAAAGAAAGAGCCTGGACAATATCTTCCAAGAAATCATCAAGGAAAACCGCCCAGAAGTCCTAGATTCAGACGACAAAATAGTCATCAAAAGAATCTACCATTCATCTCCTGAAAGGGAAGAAACTAAAAACACCAAGAAATATTGTTGCCAAACTCCAGAACTATCAAGTGAAGGAGAAAATACTACAGGCAGCCAGAAAGAAACAATTTAAGTAATGAGGAGCCACAGTCAGAATCACACAGGACCTTGCAGCTTCTACACTAAAAGATCAAAGGAATTAGAATATGATATTCCATAAGGCAAAGGAACTGGGACTACAATCAAAGATCAATTACCCAACAAAGTTGAGCATAATATTTCAGGCAAGGAGATGAACATTCAATGAAATAAGGGATTTCCAGACCTTCCTGATAAAAAGGCCAGAAAAAAATAGAAATAAAACTCTGGATAAGATAGGTATGATAGCTCTCTGGAGAAAAATGAAGGGAGGTAGAAAGGAATATACCATTTTCTCAGCCGTACATGGTACATATACAAAAATTGACCATGTCCTAGGGCATAAAAACCTCACAGTGCAGAAAGGCAGAAATAGTTAATCCATCCTTCTCAGATCATAATGCAATAAAAATTATATGTAATAAAAGTCCATGGAAAGACAGATCAAAAATTCCTTGAAAACTAAATAATTTAATCCCAAAGAATGAGTGGGTTAAACAACAAATCATGGAAACAATCAACAACTTCATTCAAGAGAAAGACAACAATGAGACAACCTACCCAATCTTATGGGATACTGCAAAAGCAGTTCTTAGGGGAAGTTTTATATCTTTCAATGCCTACATGAATAAAACAGAGAAAGAGGAAATCAATGAATTGGGCGTCCAGCTGAAAAAGCTAGAAAAATAACAAATTGAAAATCCCCATTAGAAATTATGAAAAGAAAAGGAGAGATGAATAAAATTGAAATTAAGAAAACTATTGAACTAATAAATAAAACAAAGAGTTGGTTTTATGAAAAAACCACTAAAATTGATAAAACTTTAGTCAATTTGATTAAAATAAAGAAAGAAGAAAACCAAATTACTAATATCAAAAATTAAAAGGGTGAACTCACCTCCAATGAGTAGGAAATTAAAACAATAATTAGAAATTACTTTGCCCAACTGTATGCCCATAAATCCAAAAATATAAATGAGATGGATGATTATTTTAAAAGATATAAATTGCCCAGATTAACAGAAGAGGAAGTTGAATACTTAAATAACCTCATTTCAGAAAAAGAAATGAAGAAGCCATCAATGAACTCTCCAGGGCTGGGTAGATTCACAAGCGAATTCTATCAAACATTTAAAGAACAGTCAATTCCAATACTATGCAGACTCCTTGGGACAATTGAGGAAGAAGGAGTCCTCTCAAATTCTTTTTATGATACAAATATGGTTTTGATACCTAAACCAGGAAGAGCCAAAACAGAGAAAGAAAATTATAGACCAATTTCTCTAATGAATATAGATGCAAAAATTTTCAATAAGATTTTAGTAAAAAGAATATAGCAACTCATCATGAGAATAATACATTATGATTAGGTAAGATTTATACCAGGAATGCAGGACTGGTTCAATATTAGGAAAACTATTAGCGTTATTGATCATATCAACAACAAAACTAACAGGAACCACATGATTATCTCAATAGACGCAGAGAGTATTTTACTTTGCCACCACTGTTTTTGTTTTTTGTTTTGTTTTCTGAGGCAATTGAGACTTGCCTGGGGTCATACACCTAGTAAGTGTCTGAGGTCAGATTTAAAATCAGGCCCTCCTGATTCCAGGGCAAGTACTCTATCCACTGCACCAGCTAGCTGACCCCACTGTGTTTTTTGTGAAAGATTTTATGGAATTTCATTGCTTAGGTAAATTAGAAGCAAAAAAAAAAAAAAAACCTAGAAGGAATTTGCAGTTCCTTGCATTTGCAAGATCTTAATCAGGACAGTTTTACCTGGCAAAATGAGAAGCTTGACATTTCAAGATCAGGGAAAAGTAAAGGTTTTGCAATTGATTGGTTTTCAAGTTTGTGCTAATTTGCAAAGGGAAGATTTAGTGGAATAAAGAAAACTATTTCTGTAGTTGGACTGGGATATGATTGGGAAATCAAAATATGAGGGATTGAGAAAGGAATGAAGGTTCAAATCAGGGAGTAGAAAGAAAGGGTCTACAGGAAGAAAGAGAAAGAAAGTGAAATGAGAATTAGAGTCCATGTGCAGGTGAAACTAAGTCTAAAGGCAATTTCAAATAAGAGCTTAAGTTTCCTGAGGAGCAAGAATATAGAACTGGTGATCGATTTTGAACCAAACTGGAATAATACAAGGTATTCATGTCTGCCAGCTATCAAAACATCCAGCATACATCAAAAGAAAAGCTCAGGATTTAGCCAAGTATTGCTAAGAATTGTAAGTCATCATATCTCACTTAGGTAAGAGAAGAGGAAGATTTCCAGGCCCATCAAACTGTGGGGAAGTGCTTCTTTCCTCCTCAAGTAGTTAAAATTAGTTTTGATATTTCTTGTGAGTACACTTATTTTGATGTTTTTGATGCAGAAAATTAGCTGGAATTATGTTGCAAACTTTAAAATTGAGCAATTCAAGGATTGGCTTTATATTGATCAAGTAATTAGGGAAGATTATTATTCATAGCATGATTGATGTGTGCTCCGAACCATAACTGTGAGTGCTACCTTTGTAACTATAAGAAGTAAGTCAAACGGAATGACTCCATCCTGGCCTCCCAATGCTACTTTGTATGGAATGCCAAAATTCATTGATGACCAAGATGGTTTTTCTATGTAAAATTCTTTAAAAATATATTCAATTGGACTATTAGATTGGTAAGAAGTTTCTTGTTCTAAGTCTATAATACTGTTTTATGTTAATAATATGCTGTTTTTTGCATTGTGATTTGGAGAAACCATTGTGTAAGAAAGACTATTCATTTGAGAAATGATACCTAAAGTGTACTGGATTTGTACCATTAGATTAACTCCTCTTTTGATCTGAATGCTGTGAAATTAAGAATTTAAGCTATCACTTATTAGAGATTTTTGGCCTTATGTTTAAAAAAATTCTTAAGTATTTAATTGATTTACTTTGCTTTAACATGAATAATAATGATAATTACTTAGTGTTTTGGTGAAATCCAAAAGAACTTGTACATTTTCATTATCTATGAAGTTCTTTAGGATCTTGCCAGGTCCTCTGGGTATTCAACCTTGGCCAGGCCATGAAATCTGAACAGTTCTGTGAGAGAAGGAGCTGTAAGGATGTTGTTGTTTGTATTTTGTTTTTAATGAGAACAAATGACATAGCAAGGTGATGTCTTGACTTGTGGATATTTTAAGTGATTTAAGTGAGGCAATCTTGCACAAAGTTATCAACCTCACTCCCTTCCCAAGAAGTCACCAAAGTCCAGGGGCAAGACAAAAGTCAAGATAACTGGCAATGGTGTCTTTAATGTCTGACCAAGAACCTGTTTTATCCGCCTTCATGGAGGGTGGAACAAATTGTTCTCATCCACCCATTTCACTGGCATTTTGCTCTGTATGCATCATTTTGCTGTGTATGACCCCTGCCTGAACTGCAGAACCAGATAGACCAGCTGGTTCCCTTCAGTGTCTTCTTTGCTCCCTCAGTTGGTACAAAAAAAACTTAATTTCTTTAAAAAAAATAAAAGGAAGACTTCAACAGCCTAAGGAGCTTTCCCCTCCTTTACCTAGTCTGACAGGTGAGGTATTTCCTTTAGACTTAATGCAACTAGATATACTAATAAGGACATATCCCTTCTCAATATCTTATAGCTAACAATAGCCATTTTCCAAACCAGCTTCACTATAGTAAGTGGCCATCTTCGTTTCTTTCCCTCATGTAACATACAAATGCTACTAGCCAAATTGTGATCAACACATATTTCCACCAACTGCTGGTGGAAGGCATCATGCTCCGAGTGAATAAACTACGTAAAATCTGGTTCTGATTCATGCTGGCTTATTGGCAGTGGCTATCTGATGACCTAAAGAAAATTCACACAACAAATTCTATTTGTAATTTTTAAAGATTCATTTCCTACTCCTGCAATTTTGTCTTGAAGTTCGCTTAACCCATAATATGTCTTCATTATATTAGGAATTCTGATTGTTGTCTTCAGCCTTAATTTTTGATTGAAACATTTTGCCAGGACAAAGGTATATCCTATGTCACAATCTTGGATGGAGTGATTAAGCCTGGTTCCTATGGACTTGGAGTAGGACAATGCTGTGAGGGGTTTAAATTCTTGCCTCTGCAGAAGTCTGCATGCTTTTGCTCAGCTGTGAGTTGAGATGAGGTAGATGTATGCTATTTCCATCTTCTGTCCATGACTGGGAAGCTATTTGGGGGCAAGCCCTTGTTCCTTTCTGCAGTCCTATTCTGAAACTGGGAACTGGTATAAAGCTCTGCTCACTTCCACAGCCAGGAGCTTTAGCTGTCTTCTAGCATGGCCAGCAGCCAGGAGATCATGCTAGCCTCACTCTGTCTTATGGTCAGCTGGGACTAAAAGCTCAGACTGATTTTTAGCCTAATCCTTATGACTGGATTTAAGAGCTCACTGGTGGTTTTGTTAAATATTTTGTTCATCATTCCTTAGGTGTTTCTCACAGAAATTTGGCTTGGATAGAACCTTGAACACTATCATTTTGGACAGAAGTCCTGAACTGATTCTTTTTAAAATGTAAATACTCTCTAGGAGAGTTAATGCGATAAGCCTTAACTATTAAGCTCATTTGAATTTGATTCTCGGAGCGGTGTTCAGACATGACAGCTGACTAAGAGCTTCTCCTTGACAGAATGAGATGGATTAAGTGGGGGAAAGGAAAGAGAAGCACTCACTATCGGGGGAAGACAAGACTGGCTTAGAAAGTCTGGGTTACAGGAGGACATTAGAGAAGTAAGGGAGAGGAGATCTGTAAAAAAAAAAAAAAAAATTTGACCTTATAGTGGAAGATGAGTCTTCCTGACTGTAAGCTCAGTACTCTATCCACTGAGGTGCTATCTACCTGCCCAAGTGCTCCAACTGCCTATCGTAATCAAGATGTCTCTCATAAACATTTTTAACTCAAAAATATCTAAAACTTAAACTTAACTCATTATCATTCCCCCAAACCTTCCCCTTTTCCTCCTAACTCGAGGAGAGCCAATGAAAACGCACAGAATCAGAAATGGATAGTTGTGTTTGAGAAATAACCAGAAGGCTAGTGCAATTAGAACTGTAGAGTTTGTGGAAGAGAGTCAAGTATGGAGTGGGGGTACAAGATTGGAAATGCAGGAAGAGGTGAGGTTGTGAAAGGGCAGAGCATTTTATATTTGACCCTAGAAATGAAAGGGAGCCATTGGAGTTTACTGAGTAGGGAATGACATGGTCAGACTAGGAAAACCACTTTGGTGGCTAGTAAGGGGACTAGTAAGGGAAACAATCAGAGTAGAGCAGGACCTAATAAAAGGAGACCAATCAGGAGATGTTGCAGTAGTCCCAGTGTGACAGGATAATCACCTGTGAATGGAGAGAAAGGGATGTATACCAGAAATGTTGCCAAGTTAGAAATGACACATTTAAGGAATTGATTGGTTATGTTGAATGAATGAGAGTGGTCAAATATGACACTGAGAGTATGAATCTGAGTGACTGGGAGAATGCTAGTGCTCTCACCAGTTTAGAAGGGGGAGAGTTTAAGGAAAATTATAATGAATTCTAATTTTGGACATATTAAGTTTAAGACATTCCATATTAAGTTTAAGGGACATTTCAGATGTCTGATAGGCATTTGGAAAAGTGAGATTGGAAGTCAGCAGAGAGGGTAGAACTTGATAAATAAATTTGAGAATCTTCAGCATAGAAGATGGCCATTAAATCCACAGGAGCTGATGAGATCACCAAGTGAAGTCAACTAGAGGGAGAAGAGAACAGGGCCCAGAACTGAACCCTGGGAGATATCTCTGAGTGAGGATCTAACAAAAGAGAGTGAGAAGCAGCATGGAAGGAGAAGAGAATGATCCACAGGGTCCAAGGTTGCAGACAGCTCAAGGAGAATGAGCTACTGGATTTGACAACTAAGAGATCACTAGAAACTTTGAAGACAGTAGTTTCCATGGAATGATGAGATCAGAAGCCATTCTGAAGAGGTTTTAGAATTGAGTGAAAAATAAAATAAATGCATTTGTAATTTTTAAGGATTGATTTCCTTCTCCTGCAATTTTATCTTGAAGTTTTCTTAACTCATAATATGTCTTCATTATATTAGGACTTCTGATTATTCATGTCTTCAACCTTAATTCTTTGATTGAAACACTTTGCCAGGACAAAGGTATACCATCTGTCACAATCTTGGATGAAGTGATTAGGCCATGAATGTAGATGATGTTTTCTCAAAGAATTTAATTAGGAAAAGGATGTTATAGGATAACTACCAGAGGTGGTCAGATCAAATAAAGGTGTTTTAAGGATAGGAGACACATGGTTATGTTTTTAGGCAGCAGAAAAAGTGGCAGTGGAGAGGAAGAGATTATAGATTAGAGAGGGAAGCCAGTCTACGGAGATGATTGGACAGGATCACAGATGCATGTAAAGGGGTTTGATTTGGCAAGGGATAAGGACTACCTCTTTATGTGAGACAGGGATAAAGAAAAAGATAGCTTAAACTTGATGTACTCCAAACTGAAATCCTTGAACCTTCTCTCACCACCCTAATATCCAAGCTGTTGTCAAATCTTTTCTATTTTTAACTTTATGACATCTCCTGAATATGCCCCCTTCTTTCCTCTGACACTGGCATCCCCCTGGTTCAAGCCCTCATCATCTAATAGCTGGACTTTCACAATAGCTGCTGGGGGAATATGTCTGCTTCAAGTCTGTCTCCACTCCAGTCCATTCTCCATTCTAAATAACCTTCCTAAAAAACAGGTCTAATTATATTACCTTCATTCAATAAACTCCAATGAATCTCTTATCACATTTAGAATCAAACATGAAATCCTCTTCTTAGTGGTGTATGTCTTTCATACATTGCCTCTCCTTCCAGGTCTTCTAATACTTTACTCTACCCCCATGTACTCTGCAGTTCAGTGATACCTCCTGGATGTTCCTCTCTTACAATACTCCATCTCCCAATCATGGGGGCATTTCCCCTGGTTGTTCCTCATACCTGGAAACTCTCTCCTTCCTCAGCTCTATCTCCTGGCTTCTCTAGCTTCCCTCAAGTCCCAGCAAAAACTCTGCTATCTACAAGAAGCCTTTCTCCATGCCCTTCAATGCAAGTGTCTGCCCTCTGTTGATTATTTTCAATATATCTTGTACATAGCTTATTTGTATATAGCTGTTTTCATGTTGTCTCCCCGATTAGGCTGTTTTGCCTTTGTGTCCCCAGCAGTTAGCACAGTGCTTAACACTTCGTAGGTGTTAAATAAAAATGGGCCCTCTTGGCAAATGGCCTCCACTTTTTCAGTGAAATCTGAGGCAAGAATCTAAGTTGAAAGGGGCAGTTGTGGAAGGTTTGAGGAAGGATGCAAAGGTTTGGAAATGATGCTGAGGTTAGTAGGGTGATGAGTCACTTAGGAAAATGTTTCTTGCTGAAGTGAGGATCTAACTGAGGGAAAGAAAAATAAGCATTTATATGTGTGCCAGGTGCTGTGCTAAACCCTTTATAATTATGATCACATTTGAGTCTCACAATAACCCTGGGAGGTGAGTGATGTTATGATCCCTATTTGACATCTGAGGAAACTGAGGCAGGTAGAAGTTAAAGTGACTTGCTCAGGGTCATATAGCTAGGGATAATTTGAACTCAAGACTTCCTAATTGTAGGTCCAGCACTCTCCTTTGTACTACCTAGTTGCCTCAAGACTATGTAACATTAATTTATAGTGGATCCAGTAAGCTCAGTATTGTGACTTTCTGCAGCTCCATTCAATATGTGAACAGTTGGGAGGGTGTCAGAGGGTGTTGGATGTCAGAAGAAATTCAAGGTTGTGGTTTGGGAAGGCATGACTGATGTTAGAATAAGTTGGCAAGAGATTAAAGTGTAGAGCTAAATGGATTCACCAAGCAGTTGGGATAAGAGAGAAGAATATAGTCCGTGGGGGAGGGAGGAATATGGTCTGGAATAGAACTGAGGGGTGGAAGGATTGGAGGTCACAGTAAGGACAAAGCACAAAGTTAGGGATTATGAGACCAAGGGAGATGGAATGACAAAAGATTATGGTCAGATGAAAGGAAATTCACCATTCATGAACACGGAAGTGGAACACTTATGGGTGATGGTATAATAAATGGTATGACCATCTCTGTGTGTAGCTGAAGTGTAGTGGAAGTGTGGACCGTGAGAAGTAAATAAATTGAAAAAATGGGGAGTTTTGATATTTAAGGGAGTTTCCATTATGTATATCAAAGTCCCCAAGTATGGGAGCAGGAGGGAGGGGAGATAAAGACCTTAATCTAGGCACTGAACTCTTTGAAGAAGGAAAGAAAACATCCTGGAGGTCACTAGACAGCAGTTATCAGAATCTTGAATGGGTGATAAATTTAGATTAAATGAATCTCAACAGAGAAGTTACTGAGTGATGGTGGTAGAGAGTGTCTGGAAGCGACTATAAGGAGACCCATCATGGACCAATAAACTGTAAGGAATGAGTTAAAATGGAACCAAAGGGGATCTAGGGATGCAGGGTCATCAGGAGGTAGCCAGGTCTCAGTGAAAATGCAGAACCATGAAGAAAATAGTTGTGTTTGGGACAGAAAGAAAACGTGAAGAAAGACACAAAAATATAACATTCTCTGACTTTGTTTCATCTCCATAAGAAAACTTGGTCCACCAGGTAAAGGGGGGGGGTATGACCACTCAAACATTGGGAAATTAAAGAGCAAAAGGACCCAATGTGTCCAAAATGCATCCCTCAAATTCTCTGCTATGGCAGGGTTATGAATTTTCTCTTCTTTGGGTTTAATTCTGATGACAAAACAAGACCTCAGCAACAACGGTTGTTGTCCTTCATATTTGAAGAGGCTCAAAATGACATCACTACGACATCAGGATCAAGGTACAGTTTGTGTTCAACTGTGACTGATCAGATCAAAATGAGCTTAGAAGGCTCTACCACGAATCAGGTACAAATAGTTCATATGAACATTTGGAGTAGAGATGTCTCTAGGGAGAGGATTCTGGGCAAATGGTAGAGTAGATCAGAAAATTCCAATCTCTCAAGATTTGACCCCACAAGAGACAAAATAGCACCTCGGGGTGAATCTTGAGCAGTAATCTAAAAAAATAATCCTAAATCATCAATAAATAAAGATAAATAATGACAATGCTAATAAATAAATAAATAAGATTAGAGGCAGAACTCTTGGGACAATTTGAGAAGACCTGAAGAAAAGTTCCAGGACAAGGTGTTTTCCCTGTGAAGAGTAAATACATTAAGGCTAGGTCCAAGTACAATAAAACAACAAGCAGCAAGCCCTGGGGTTAGCTGGGTTGGGAGGCTGTCTTGGCTGCAGGAACTTTTACCCCTGGGACAGTGAAGGGTGTTGGGCGTCTAAGCCGGGGAATATAGAGGGAACCTCTGCTGAGAAGTGAAGACAGACCCAGCTACGGTGCAGAGAACAGCAAAGATGAGGAGGAAGTAGCACATGCCTAGTGAGTGCAGAAGCAGTGGGGCAGGGATACTACTGGCTGTGGGTATTTATAGGAAGCTAGAGATCTTGGCTCCAGTTCTGCAGGGGAAAACTTAAGGAGGATCTGAGGCCAGAGGCACCATCCCCTATACCCCAGGACTACAGGTTAAACTTACAACAACAAATAAAAAAATACACAGGTGAAGGCAAAAGAATCCCACCATAGAGAGTTACCATGGGAATAGAGAAGACTGGGGTTCATCCTCAGAGGAAGATACTGAAGCAAAGAAACCCTCTTCTTCCCCAAATAATATCAATATCAAATGGTCACTTGCTCAAAAAGAATTCAATAGAACTTTAAAAAATACTTTAAAAATGAAACGAAAGAGATTGAGGAAAAACTAAAAAAAAAAAAAAATAAGAACAATCCAAGAAAAACAAGAGGATTATGAAAAGAAAGTCAACCAACTAGAAAAGGAGATCCAGAATCTTAAGGAATAACATGACTCCTTGAAAATCAGAATTGGGCAAGAGGAAGCCAGTAAAGTTATAAGAGATCAAGAAATAATAAAATAAAATGTTCAATATCTCATAAGAAAAAAACTGATCTGGAGAACAGGTCAAGAAGGGAAAACGTAAGAATAATCAGACTACCTGAAAGCTATGATCAAAAAATGAATTTTGATATAATAATACAAGAAACAGTTAAAGAAAGTTGTCCTGAAGTATTATAACAAGAGGAGATACTATAAATAGAAAAAAACATGTACTCATCACAACCTAAAAGAGATCCTATAAGGGAATCCCATGGGACAATTATAGCCAAATTACCAAACTCCAAGCTCAAGAACAAAACATTATGAGCAACAAGAAAAAAATAAGTTAAATATGTCAGTGCCACAATTCGAATCACACAAGACCTAACAACAGTGACAGTAAGAGACTGCAAGTCTTGGAACACGATATATCAAAGAGCAAAAGAATGGATTCTGGCTGAAAATATCACAACCAGAAAAATTAAGCATAATTTTGAATGAAAACAAAATGGATATTTGATTAACTGTCAGACTTTCAGGACCTTGTTAGAAAAAAAACCCTGAATTTAATAGAAGATTGGACAAACAAGAGCCAAGAGAAATATAAGAATTACAAGATAATTTAATAAGGACAGACTGTTTATCTTTCTTGTATGTAAAATGTAAAACATATGTCTAAGATTGTCCTGAGAAATTGAGTAGTTAATAAGAAAGATTGGGGTAAACCTGAGTATATGACATTAAAAAGTGAAATCATTTAGGAACAGCTTAAAAGAGTAATTATTTTATACAAATGAAGTGTGAAAGAAAGAACCAACACAGGGGAATTAGATAAGGGAGGAAGGTTGGTAGTTCTGGAATCCTATTTTCATTGGAATGGGTTCAAGAGGGAACAACATATATATATATATATATATATATATATATATATATATATATATATATATATATATATAGATATATATGTATATATATATGTGTGTGTGTGTGTGTGTGTGTGTGTGTGTGTGTGTGTGTGTATGAGTCTTCTAAATTCAGAAAGAAATGAAATGATAAGGGGACAGGGAGGGAGGAGAGAATAAGGGAGGGATAAAGGGATCTCTAGAGGGGAGAGTGAGGGAATAGACTAAAGAGGCATATGGAAGGCTGTTTAGATTTATGAGAATGGGAAGATAAGGGACAGATCCTTGGAGGGGGGTTAGGTCTTCATTTTGTGTGTGTGTTTCAACTGCAGGATGGGATCCCCATCTGCCACAGTAAGCATATCAATGTTGGGTAAAGCAGACAATTTTTAAGGCACTTTTTCTAGCCCCTTTCTCATGGAGGTGAGCAGTACCTTCAAAAAGGCTCTTCAGATACCCAGGAAGCTACCAAATCCCACTGCTACTTTATTCCAGTGAGATGACCTTATGGTGTAGGCCACCTGTGTACAGGGTTATGACTACAACTCCCAGTGTATCTGAACCTACTGCTTCATCACCACAGGACTTTGAGGTAGGTAAAAATGGTAAAATGGTATGGGTGATGTCTTTTGACTCATGCCTAAATTATATTTAAGTGAGGCAGAGTTGCACAAAGTCTTCAGCTTTACCCTCTCTTCCAGAGTCATTGAAGTTCACTGGCAAGACAAAAGTCAAGATGACTGGTGATGGCTCAAGACACAATGGCTGACCTTGGCATCTTCAATGTCTCACCATGCTCTAAGAATTCCATAGTGTCTGTTTTCACTGTCTTCATGGTCCACTGGAACAGACCATAGATGTCCACTTATTCCACTGGAGAGGTCTTCATATACTTGGGGTAGACAGCCCCCTAATTCACCAGGTACCCTCAACCTGGTTTGGCCCATCTGCTGCAATGTTTTACCAAGGTGTCGACACTACCTTTGCTACAGCTTCTTGGAGCCAGAAGTGAATTAGGTGGCAGGTGAACACTAAACATGGAAACCATCACTCATACCAGAGGTACTAGTCTTTCCTGAACACCTATACAACCGACTCAGCAACCATATGGGAAGAATGAAAGAATGGGGGATGGGGGGTGTCATACCAGATGACCTTGACCTTAGAAAATCAGAGGCAAAGTCATCTACTGAGTAGAGATAAATGACACTTCTTAATTAACTGGCTTTTGAAAGTTAATAAATCTTCAAGAATCAGAATTGTGTGCCTTTTACTTTGTGCTAAACAGCTTCCTCTCTAACTATATATTTAATGGCATTTGCCAGCTTTGGGGAGAAATTGCTGATCTGAGATTAAGAAATTTTTTTTCTTTCTCTATTCTGTTTTTTTCTTTTTATGCTGCAGCACACAATGACTGTATGCTTGTCATCTAAGTATTACTCTAGCCAAATTTGGAGAGGTCTATCATCATAGGTTAACCACATAGTAGTGATTAGTTTTTTATGACCATTCATGATACTGTCCATTAAGATGATGAAGAGCCACAATCACATTCCCTGGAAACACTGAAGTATTAAAATAATCTAGTCCACATTAGTGACATCATGGGACCAGTGAAGCACAGGCCACAGCAACCTCATAGTTCCTAGGGGTCCTGCCTTATCTGAAAAATCACAGGAATCACAGCCTAGGAGAGTGGGACAACTTGAAAAGACATTCACAAATCTGGAACAAAGGTGTGATTTCTTTTTCCTTTTAGTCTTACATGTATCAGATAGCAATAGAGATCAGTATTATTATTTCTGAGTCCTAGCTTTCAATTTTATTCAGAAGGAGTAATCCAGAAGTAGACCCAAGGAAGAGAAAATTTGTGTCACCATAGCACAGAATTTTCAGGTATGCATTTGGGGGGACATCTGGATCCCTTTCCTCTTCAATTTTCCAATATTTGGGTGACCTCCTCCCACCAGACTTTTACCTGGTGGATAAGATTTGTTATGGAGGTGAAATTAAGTTTTCTCCTAATAGTGCATCACTATTTATGTAACTGACCCTCAATCACCTTTTTATTTCTCCACTATACTGTGAAAAAATGAGATTACCTCTCAGTGTGTGTGTGTGTGTGAGTGTGTGTGTATGTGTGATAGAGAGAGGGAATTTAATCTTTTCATATGTGTGTATGTGTATTTATATATTTATCTTTTGTAGGAATTTAGCTGTTTGCTTGTCTCCTCATTAGAATGTGAGTTCCGGGAGGACTTTTCCCTTTCATTATATCCCCAAGGCTAAGCATAGAGCCTGGTACATAGCATGTGCTTACTTAATGCTTGCTACAGCTGATTTGGCCCTAGCATTCTGAAATCCAGTATCTTCTTTCATAGTAAGGCTGATTTGTTTGTTTTGTATTGAACTAGCCCACAGATAGCCAATTTAGCTGCAGTACAAAGGTTCCACGGCCCAAGAAGTGAAAATCCAGGACAGCAGAATGGAATTTGGCTTCTGATGGCATTTAACTGGGCCCTTGGACCAAGATCCTTAACTACACTGGGGTGGCCAGAGGTTTGTTTTTAGGATGGAAAATTTAGAGGAAGTCAGGAGTACTATGCTAGGACACACACTACTTTCTCCTCTTCTCCAGATTGCCCTAGGTACCAAAAAGGCTAGTTTAAATCTGCTAAGACCCTGCCTTTAAGGGTTACAGTTTTTTAGTAAAACTCAAATGATTCAGAACAAGTAAAGGTTAGGTTGCCTGGCATTTACATCAAAACAACGAAGAGGAAGAGGAAACAGAATTGCCCAAGCTTTCTGCTGCCATGCACCTTTTAATTGGGTCATTTGTTTTCCAAATCCATCAATTAGGACCTAGAGTTAGAAACTCTTATTTTAGCCAAGACTGAGTTACAATTAAGTGTCTGCACCAAACATGGCCCTGCTGCAGGTAAGATCTGAAAAGTAGGAACAAGAGCTCCATGGGAGAAAAGATTGAAGCATTTACTAAGGTTTGAGCAACAGCAGTAAGGCCAATCTGAAAGAACCGAGAAAAAAGTTAGGAACAAGGTGAGAAGGCAGTCTGATTCCAGGAAGTGCATGGAAATTTGTGTTCAAGACAATCTGGTGGGTACAAATGAAAATTTGAAATACACGAGCTTTACAACTCCGTGTGCAATCTTCTTTTTCTATTCTTTGTGTAGGAAAATATTCATGCTGGGGGCATTTGTCAAGTTCATGATAATAGAAAGGAAATCTTTTTTTAAAGTGAAAAGCAGGGGAGTGGAGCCAAGATGGCGGAGTAGAAAGACTTACGTATGCTAGCTCCGAACCCACATCACATGTATTTCCTGCAAGAAGAACTCCCCACAAATTCTGGAGCACTGCAAGGCGCGCAGAAACACAGTGGAAAAGATTTCCATTCCAGAGAGCCCTGGAGAACCCTCCCCAGGGTTCCATCACACCCCAGAAAGCAGAGCCCACCCCTGTGCTGCCCTGGCCACAGCCCCAGAGGAGCAGATCCGAGCAGGCTTCAGGGATGGAACCTCCGGCAGCCAGGAAGGTCCCTCCGCCCACAGACGCTACAGGTCAGTGAGAAAGATTTCTGGGCTGGCCAAGAGGGGAGCAGGGTGTCTCCATGACTTCCCCTTGGGAAGCAGTGGCAGAGGCAGTGGCAGAAGCCCCCGGGACTGCTGGAGCAAAGCAGGAGCTCCATTACCGAAGGTGTCTGCATAAACCCCCTGAGGGAACTGAGCCTGGGAGACGGCCCTGCCCCCACCTGCTCCATCACTGAAGGTCTCTGCATAAATTCCCTGAGGGAATTGAGCCTGGGAGGTGGCCCTGCCCCGACCTGAGCACCAGAACTTAAGCTCACATTGAGTAGCAGCCGTGCCTGCCACAGAAAGCCCATTTGAATCTCAGACTCCAAGCACTAGCTGGGCGGATCTAGGCAGGGGTGGACAGGAATCTCAGAAGTCAAGTAACTGGCTGGGAAAATGCCCAGAAAAGGGAAAAAAATAAGAGTATAGACAACTACATTGATGGGGTACAGATGTTCCTGCCTTTCAATTCTGATGACGAGGAAATGTTCTTACCATTAGGGAAAGACGTGGAGGTTGGGGCCTCTGTATCCCAGACATCCCAGGTGTATGTCCGGTGGGTTCAGGCCATGGAAGAGCTCAAAAAGGATTGTGAAAATCAAGTTAGACAGGTGGAGGAAAAACTGGGAAGAGAAATGAGAGAGATGCAAGAAAAGCATGAAAAATGGGTCAATACCTTGCTAAAGGAGACCCAAAAAAATGCTAAAGAGAATAACACCTTGAAAAATAGGCTAACTCAATTGGCAAAAGAGGTTCAAAAAGCCAATGAGGAGAAGAATGCTTTCAAAAGCAGAATTAGCCAAATGGAAAAAGAGGTTCAAAAGCTCACTGAAGATAATAGTTTTCTCAAAATTAGAATGGAACAGATGGAGTCTAATAACTTTCTGAGAAACCAAGAAATCACAAAACAAAACCAAAAGAATGAAAAAAATGGAAGATATTGTGAAATAAGTCATTGGAAAAACAACTGACCTGGAAAATAGATGCAGGAGAGACAATTTAAAAATTATGGGACTACCTGAAAGTCATGATCAAAAAAAGAGCCTAGACATCATCTTCCATGAAATTATCAAGGAAAACTGCCCTGATATTCTACAACCAGAGGGCAAAGTAAGTATTGAAAGAATCCATCGATCACCACCTGAAAGAGATCCAAAAAGAGAAACTCCTAGGAACATTGTGGCCAAATTCCAGAATTCCCAGGTCAAGGAGAAAATATTGCAAGCAGCTAGAAAGAAACAATTCCAGTATTGTGGAAATACAATCAGGATAACTCAAGATCTAGCAGCTTCTACATTAAGGGATTGAAGGGCATGGAATAGGATATTCCAGAAGTCAAAGGAAGTAGGACTCAAACCAAGAATCACCTACCTAGCAAAACTGAGTATGATACTTCAGGGGAAAATATGTTTTTTCAATGAAACAGAGGACTTTCAAGCATTCTTGATGAAAAGACCAGAGCTGAAAAGAAAATTTGACTTTCAAACACAAGAATGAGAAGAATCATGAAAAAGGAAACAGCAAAGAGAAGTCTTAAGGGACTTACCAAAAGTGAACTATTTACATTCCTGCATGGAAAGGAAATATTTGTAACTCTTAAAACTTTTCAGTATCTGGGTAGTTGGTGGGACCACACACACACACACACACACACACACACACACACACACACACACGTACACACGTGCATGCACACACACATACACACATGCATGCACATACAGAGACAGAGAGCACAGAGTGAATTGAATAGGATGGGACCATATCTGAAAAGAAATTAAGGTAAATGGTGAGAGAGAAATGTAGTGGGAGGAAAGAGGGTGAAATGGAATGGGGTAAATTATATCTCATTCAAGAGGCAAGCAGGAGACTTTTTAGTGGAGGGAAAAAGAGGAGAGCTGAGAAAAAAACATGAAGTTTACCCTCATCACATTCTACTAAAGGAAGGAATAATATGCACACTCATTTTGGTATGAAAACCTATCTTATAATACAGGAAATTGGGGGAGAAGGAGATAAGCAAGGGGGGGGATGATGGAAGGGAGGGCAATGGGAGGAGGGAGCAATTTGAAGTCAACACTCGGGGAGGGACAGGATTAAAAGACAGAATAGAAGCAAAGGGGGGCAGGATAGGATGGAGGCAAATACAGTTAGTCTTACACAACATGACTGTTATCGAAGTCATTTGCAAAAGAGATAGGGCCTATATTGAATTTCCTGCCTTCCCAAAGGGAATGGGTGGGGAGGGAGGGATGAGGAGAATTTGGAACTCAAAGTTTTAGGAAGAACTGTTGAGTATTGTTGTTGCTACTAGGAAATAAGAAATACAGTTAATAGGGAATAGAAAGTCATCTGGCCCTACAGGACAAAAGAAAAGATGAGGACAAGAGAAGGGAGGGATGATATAAGAGAGGGCAGATTGGTGATAGGGAAAATTAGATTGATGGATTGCTGGGTGTATTGGGGTGGGGGGAGGAGATAAAAGGGGAGAAAATTTGGAACCCAAAATTTTGTGAAAATGAATGCAAAAAGTTAAATAAATAAATTTTTATTACAAAAAAAAGTGAAAAGCAGCAAATGCATTGACTTTAGCCCCCTTCAGAGAGGGTGTGAGGTAGCTCGGGGTGGAGAAGGTATGAGGACAGGTATGAGAAGTCCGCAGAAGGCCACAAGTCCAATTTCTAACTTGGCCTTGCCTTCTGGGACATGGGCTTTTATGCTAGAAAGAATAGACGAGGTCATATAGTCTAATCCCCTCATCTTATAGATGAAAAAAACCAAGACACAGGTGACTTGCCCAATGTTCCCTTCGTTTCTTACATTCATAAGACAAAAGAAATTGGAAAATGCACAAGCTGAAACTCTGAAAAGAACTACTTAAGACTGGGAGCTTTGCATGGGCTTCAATTGCCCAAAGCACCCAGTGATCAGCTTTCAAAGGCTCAATCAAGCTCTGAAATCGAATTCATTCAATTCTAAAAGAATCTTTTCATAGAATAGCTTTTTATATACAGCAGAACTTGGCAAACCCAAATAACCACTCAGGAAAAAAAATCACATGATGATGTGATTTAAGCTGAAATACTTTGACCACACAATGAGAAGATGGGACTCACTGGGAAAGACCCCGATGAAGGGAAAGATTGCAAACAAAAGGTGATGGGGACAGCAGAGGATGGGATGGATAGAATGTGTCATGGAAACAACAAACATCGGCTTGGACAGGCTTTAAGAGATAGTGGAAGATTGAAGAGCCTGGTGTTCTATGGTCCATGGCATCACAAAGAGTCAGACACGACTGAACAAAAATTATGTGGTCACCATTTTCCCTTTTTTCTTCACCATCTGGACATGACCACGACGAACATTTGTTAGCAAGTACTTAATCAGTCTTTGTGGGCCATTAATCATCTGCCATCTTTTCCTAAACCCTCTTAATCTCTCATTACTTTCGGCAACTCATTATGGATGGTCTTAGTCACCACGAGCTTCAGCAACAGACAAACATCAAAAGAGGATTCATAATAACCCTAGAGAGACAGAACTTCTGTGCAATTTGGAGTCTTGAGGTATACGTATGGAATAATGAGGAAGAGGGGAGAAGCACATTACCTCTCCTACCCCTTAAGAATTCAAACCAGCGTAATAAAACTTAGAGAAAGGAGGCATTGTTAGACCACATTCCTAGACTGACATTGAAACTTTGTTGTGAACAGGAAAAGAACTTACTCATTCAAACTAGAACAATCTCTTAGAAAAGGGAGTCACATCAAAATGAAGTTGGCTGCCATAACATATATAACAGCTTGTGGTACACAGGATAAAGTTTTGCCTTCAAATCCCAGGGAAAAGCTTAGGGAGATGCCAAAGAGATAATGGGCAATTTTTGTCAGACTAACTTCCAGGTGTCCAGGAGGAGCAGGAAGGATACTATAAGGAAGGCTCCTGTAGTGTGCTAGGCAAATAGTAGGTACTTAATAACTGCTTGCTGACTTAACCATCTCTGTGTGTCACTGCTTAGCTACTCTCTCTCTCTCTCTCTCTCTCTCTCTCTCTCTCTCTCTCTCTCTCTCTCTCTCTCTCACACACACACACACACACACACACACACACACACACACCATGCCTGTCAAGCCAGAGGATGGAAACATCAGGAACTCTTTGTTCCTCTCCTCTGTGCAAAGAGCTGTCCTTAATCATCTTCCTCCTCTTTCCCATCACTGGACCTGCGGTGCAAATCCCTCTATGTTCATTGACCTTGAAGGCTTGCTAAGTCTCCATTTTCTTTCTGTTCTTTTCTCTCCATTTTTCAAAGACCTTACTTTGCCTTTATAAGCTATAAAGCTGTGGGATCTTGGGTCTAATGAAGAAAGCCCCACCAGGAAGGAAGAGAGCACTGATTTATGATTGACTGCTATCTTCTCTACAGGAATGTGCATATGAATGTTAAAGGTTAGTTTTGAAAATGAATGTTCAGTTTCTGGAAATTATTTTCCATAGATTTAGCCATTTGTACTGTTCTAGGAGTTTCCCTTGGAAGGTGCTTTGCTTGGTAATCCTCAAAATTATCCCTCTCCTTTCAGCAGATTTTTTTTTTTTTTTTACTGAGACCTTTTGGTCAAATGTAAAAGATGCAAAGGAAGGGAAGTTTAAATGAACCCCAATCCCTCCTAGTAGCCTCCACTATAGCACTAGCACTAGAATTCGTCCAGTCAATAGAACTATGGCCCAGTCAAAAGAGGTGGGGGAGTGATTTTCTAAGGAAAGGAACATTGAGAACCCCCTGCTCCACCTGCTGATTAGATTTCTAACCCCTGCTTCCTAACAGCCTTAGAATGAATGACAGAATCATAGATGCTATGCTCAAAGGCTAAATGTTCCCAGTATGATATGGTTTCTACTTCTTTGCACCCCACACTTAGGCTTATTTGCATGTTGCTGGAAATATGATGCCAAAAATGGAACAAGATACTCTGGACGACTTAACCAAGACAGAGTCTAAAAGAAATATCATGTCTCCCCAAGCTCCGTGATTCAATGCAACCTAAGATTGTTTGCACTTTGTGGGCTGTTGTGGTTGTGTGGAGTTTACGGTCCAATAAAGTCCCCAGTTCTTCTTCACATGAATGGTTGTCTAGTCAAGTTTCCCCCCACTGTCTTGTTCTTAAATCCAGAACTTTATCCATTGTTAAATTTCACTCATTTGTTAGATTTGATCTATAAAAGCTTATCAAGATCTTTTTTCAATTTAATGTTATGTATCCCTATTAGCTTTGTTATCCACAAATTGGATACATCTGAATTGTGGAAAGGTTATTCTAGGACTTTCCAGGACAGACCCAGCCACCAAAACTCTTCTCCAGGTACTGAGCCACAGCCAAAGTTAGGTGATCATTGAAGGGGCCAGCTACCACCTGGATACCCAGAGGAAGCCCCTTGCTGTTCAGGCCAAGTGGGCACTGGGTCACAGGCAAGCCCAGGGCATTGAAGATACCTAAAAGAGACCAAAGAATAAAATTCTGAAAATCACACTTGTTTTCTAAGACTCAACCATTCCACTTTCTTCACAGAAAACAGTAGCATTTCACTTGCTTTCTCTAAGTGCAGGGGAGGGTGAGGGTGCCAGCACAAAAGGAAGGGTCATAATTAACTGTATGCAAATTATCTTATTTTGGCACTGTGGCTATGTGACACTTTCCAAAACTACAAATGGATGGTGGTGCAAAGATTACTGTACAATGAGGACAAGGTGAATAGACCAATGAAACAAAACCATACTTGGCACAAGAGAAACAAGGAGATGAGGTAGGGGACTGTGGGTATTGTCAGGCAGAGGCAGGGTTTCCTGACAAGGGAAGGTTTGCTGGTAAAGGGATTGGAGAGAGGGGTATGCTCAGAAACAAACAGGTCTCAATCCATTGGGAACCATGTGGTCAGTACCTAGTAATACCTACTGAGAATGAAGAAAGGACCTTAATACGGCCACTTCAGAAAACTGGTGCAGGGGAAGGCTAAAGTTTTCTGGAAATTTACTACATTAAGAAGGCAGGAATATGTGGTTGTGTAAAATCACAGAATTTGAGAGCAGGAAAGGACTTTGGTGGCCATGTAGTTCAACTCATACACAAAAGAAATTCCTATGCTAACACATCCATGGAGTGCTTATCCAGTCTCTGCCTGAAGATCTCCAAAGAGGAGGAGCCTACCACCTTTTAAGGCAGTGGAAAGTTACCACCTTAGGATGGCTCTAGTTTTTAGGAAGTTTTTCCTGACATCGCGAATAGATCTACCTCTTTGCTACTTCCACCCTTATTTCTAGCTCTGTCCTCTAGAGCTATCCCCCTCAAATCTCACTTCCACCTGACAGTTCTTCAAACACCAGCACAACATCCCCCCTGAATCAATTCTCCAGACTACACATGTCCAAGGTCTTCAAGGGCCTCACTGTTATATTAGAATTCAGATGAAACAGTTATGAATAGAGGGTTCCAACAGGTAAGCTGGCAGATTTTGGCTTTGTAGGACAGCCACAGTGTGTGCCTATGAATGCTCTATGCCCTAATGCTCTGAGGATGAGCTGAGGACAACCTCATCTCTTTCTAAGCTGGAACCTACCTGTGTAAGCAAAGTTGAAAGGCCTTGTCAGAGGGAAGTGGTGCTTTGGAGCCACTAGAGGATGGGAAGGGTATAAGAAGACTCCATCATTTCCCAGCATGTCTATAAGCTCTGACCAAAGGTTTTGCCTTAATTTTTCAAATCTGGCATTGGTTTGAGAGTCATATTTGAGAACTGATTCCAACAGGCCCAGACCTATGGGTGACAATAAAAATTGATATGAATTTAGAAAGAAATTATTCGCATGTAATGGCCTCTGATTGGGACAGTATCTCCACATACAGTCTCTGTTCCTCATACTTTAGCCCACGGGAATAATTCAGGCCTTCCAAAGACACTTGATGCCTAAGGAAGGAAGGTGTGCTCCCTTTTCTTGGCTTTTAGCACCTTTTCCTGCTCTATCCATGGAACAACACAGGAGGTCATTCATCACTCATCACTAGGAAGGATAGAGTCCAGATGCTTTCTCACCAAAAGTTTTCATAGATTGTTCATAGATTTCATCATTTTCATAGCTTAGGATACAAGTTTGGTTAAACTACTGCCTCTTCCTAGTGGCTAAAGAGTCCTGTAACTGAGCAGAAGCTCCCTGCTCCAATCAGGGGCTACATTTTCATGGGCAAATCCTCTGGTACACAATATATCTAACATCCATGGCTTCTCTGCAGACTAATTTACTATAGTCACTAAAGAAAACAACAAAAAGAAACTTAGCTACTCCCCTAGCCCCCAAACTGAAGCCCTCCCAGTAATGAGGTTCTAGACTGGGACAGTGCCAGTGGTAATGGGCAAGAAATGTATTTGTTCAATATTTGGAAGGAAAAACTGTCCAGACATGCTGGTTAACTGGATGTGGGGAAGGGAAGGAGGAAAAGGAGACCATGAAACCATAGTTTCAGTAATGGGTGACTGAGTAATACTTGGGTGTGTGATTTTCTTCAATTCATGATCTTAAGTGGTTTAGCATTAACAATAGAATTCAGGTGCCCTAATAACCCTACTCTAAGAACTGAAAAATATGGTCTACCAATAGCTTGTGGCTAAACAAAAATCTGGCCAATCATTGCCCCTACCCAGTATTAGAGGGGATAAGCAAAACAGTGCTCCAGATTCATGATATTCTAAAGGCTTCCATTAGAAATACAGTACACTAAACCCACTTTCTGTTTCTTCTAGGGCAGTACAAATTGTAACATTTTGATAATACTACCCAGAGGGACAGCTATCTTTCTGACAGGTTAACCACACCCACAATTCACAGATATGTCCATAAAAGGAACTGTCCTGTGCATAATGAAGTTTTTAAGGATTTCAGGATGAAAAATTTGCTCAGGCTTCTTGCATGCTGCCTTTTCCCCGTAAGAGAAGATGGATGAATATACCAATAGAAGGGATGGTGTGTGCTGACATCCCAAGGACCCACTTCACCAGTTCCCAGAGGGACCACACAGGCTTTCCATGATCTCCTAGCAGCTCCTGGAATGTCACCATTTCCTGGAATTTGTCAAACAAAACACAAATAGTTGAACATTTGTTTGAATGATGTTTTGATGCAAAAGGGTCAGGGAAATCTCCTCATCTGCTCTTCTGAGGTCTCATAATGAAAAGTCTATAGAGATACAATTTAATAAATTAACTCTTTCCCCCTCCCAACCATCCCTTTTTCCTGAGACATGACCAGGCCATCCTTTTTGTCTATAGGAAATAAGTAATACCTGTGGCTTCCTTTACCCGGCTTCCTACTGACCTGCAGCCAGCCCTGCAATTATGAGACTCTGGGGTACAGTAGAAAACCATACAAGAAGGAATATTAGAAAATTTGTTGCCTTTTCATGTTGGTATAAAGTTTGTCAAGAGAGATAAAAACAGAACTGTAGAAATAAAAAAAATATGATCATGGAAGAAGCAGGCTTCCTCCAAAGTTCTTGTCACTATAAACATGAGTGGCCAGAATAAAAATCAGTATTTCTATCACCCAGTGCATGAAATTGTCTGTATTTTCAGGCACAGCAAATCCACAATCCACAAAGTATATTTTGATGACACCATACCGTGCCATCATGGTTCTTGGTCGACATCACAGTGATCCAGATCTCGTAAGAGTATTTCATTTGGCTAAATTTTACATGTTGAACTGAGGCACCTAGCACAGTCTCCAGATGTCTCACCACCTAAAACCAAAGAAAAATAAAAACAAAAAAAAAATCCATCTGTTGAAAGCTCTGGCTACATCAGTGAGCAAAGTATCCTATAGATCAAAAACAAGGGCTCCAGAGACATGAGTCCACTTTTATCCTTGAGCCTACTAAAAGGAACCAATGACTGTCATTATAATGAATGGCTAACATCATTCTGGATGCAAGCTAAAGAGACAATGATAGAAGTGCTGTCAGGCTAAGAATGCTGAGGAAGACCTGGTTATGCCCATGGGCCCTTTCTTCAGTCCTTACATGGCCCATAGTAACCCGCAGTAATTACACGGATCCTGCTGGGCCATACACAGAATCAAGGGTTTGTTTGAGAGGAAGCTTCAGATTCACAATTTTCAGTCTGTGGATTCACAATTTACAAACTGGGTTTCAAGTCTGGTAGAAAACAGTACCATGTTTCTATATGCTTCAAGCAAAACTTTGTCTTTTAGTTATTGTTTACAGCAGACCACAAAAAGAGGATTTCATGGAAAACCATGAATCTCCATTTCATATATGTTGTTTCATACAGTTTCAAAACTATCCCACTGATCTATGCTCCCTTCTGAATTTCTTTCAATTCTCTTCTGTGCATTTTATTTTAAAAAATGTTTTATTTTTTCCAATTACATGTAAAAACAATTTTTAACATTCACTTTTTAACAAAATTTTGAGTTCCAAATTCTTTCCCTCCCTTCCCCTCCTCCTCCTTCATTGAAAAGGCAAGAAATTTGATATAAGCTAAACACTTGCAGTTTTGCAAAAAATATTTCTATGAAAGAAAATACAGACAAAAAAAATCAGGAAAAATAAAGTAAAAAGTAATATGCTTTGTTCTACATTCAGACTCCAACAGGTTTTTTTTCTCTGGAGGTGGCATGAATTTTTTATTTTAAGTACTTCAGAAATGTCTTGGATCATTATTGCCAAGAATAACTAAGTCATTCACAGTTGATCATTGTATAATATTGCTGTTACTGCATATAATGTTCCCTCGGTTCTGCTCACTTCACTTTGAATCAGTTCATGTAAGCCCTTCCAGGTTTTTCTGAAATCATCTTGCTCATCATTTCTTATATTTTTTAAAAGATACATTTCATATTTCATTTTCCCAATTACATGTAAAACAAATTTTAGCATTTGGCTTTTTAAATTTTGATATCCAAATTTTCTCCCTCCAACACCTCCCCTCTCATTAAGAAGACAAGAAATTTGATATAGGTAATACATGTGCAGACATGAAAAACATAATTTCATATTAATTATTTTGTGAAAGTAAAGAGACCAAAAAAATCACAAGAAAAAAAGTGTGTTTCGGGATAACATTGTTTCATCATAAGTCCTTCAGAATTATCTTGGATCATTGTATAGCTGAGAACAAGTCATTCATAGGTGATCATTGTATAACATTGCTGCTACTAAGTACAATGCCTCCTGGCTCTTCTCATCTTACTTTGCATCAGTTCTTGTCTTTCCAGGTTTTTCTAAGACCATCCTGCTTATCATTTCTTATAGCACAAGAGTATTTCATCACAATCATATGCCACAACTTGTTCAATCATTACCAATTGATGGGGATTCCCTCAATTTACAATTCTTTGTCACCATAATAAAAGAGCTGCTATAAATATTTTTGTACATATAGGTCCTTTTCCCTTTTTGTTTTTTAATCTCTTTGGGATACAGATCTAATAGTGATATTACTGAGTCAAAGGGTAGACATGGTTTCATCGTCCTTTGGGCATAGTTCCAAATTGCTCTCCAGAACGGTTGGATCAGTTCACAGTTCTACCAACAGGGCATTAGTGTCCTCTCCAATGTCTTCTCCAACATTTGTCTCTTTCCTTTTCTGTCACATTAGTCAATCTGATAGGTGTGAGGTGTGTGAACCTTAAAGTTATTTTAATTTGCATTTCTCTAATCAATAGTGATTAGCATTTTTTTTAATATGACCATTGATTGATTTAATATCTTCATCTGAAGCTACATGTTCATATCCTTTGTCTATCAATTAAGGAATGACTTGTATGCTTATAAATTTGACTCAGTTCTCTATGTATCTGAGAAATGAGGCCTTTATCAGGAAACTTGTTGCATTTTTTTTCAGTTATGCTTGCTGTATATTTCCCTCCTATTTTCTCTGTTTATCCTTCCCTCTCTGTCTCTCTGCCTCTCTCTGTCTCCCTCCCTCCCTCTCTCTCTCTCTCTCCCTTTCCCTCTCCCCCCTCCTTTGACTCTGTCCCTCCTCAAAAATATTTTGCTTCTGACCACTGCCTCTCTCGCTTCTATCAGCTACACCCTCCCTTCTCTTGTCGCCTTCACCTACTACTTCCCTGTAGGGTAAGATAGATTTCGTCTTTGATCCAATTCCAATGAAAATGAGGTTCAAGTGTTGTCTGCTCCCCCCATTTTCCCTGCACTATAAAAGCTCTATTGTACCTCTTTTATGTGAGGTAATTTTCTACCTCTCATTCTACCTCTCCCTTTTCCCTTTTCCCAGGTCATTCCTCTTTCTAACACCTTAATTTAATTTTTTAAGATAACATCCCATCACTTTCATTCCTCTTTCTTAGCCTTTACTTTTGTTTTATTGTTTTGGATATCATCCCATCATAGTCAACTCACACCCATGCCCTTTGCCTATGTTGATGTTCTTGTTTGTCCTTCATTCTTGGAGAGGACCATGACATCAGGGAGGTGATGCCATAACATGCAAGCAAATTGGATTTAAGTGAGGGAGGACTGGACATAGTCACCAGTCTTCCTTTCTCCTCCAGAGCCATCTGTGTCCCTGATTGATTCAGTGTGAATATAAATAGGAATTCTTTATGTTTTGTCAAGAAAACTTGAAGGTCTAACTGCCCTAATAATGGGAAAGTGCTTCAGAGTTACAAGTATCATATTCCCATGTAGGAATGTAAACAGGTTAATTTTATTGAATTCTTTATGATTTCTTTTTCATGTTTACCTTTTTATGCTTCTCCTGAGTCTTGTATTTTAGAATGTCAAATTTTCTATTCAGCTCTGGGTCTTTTTATCAGGAATGCTTTAAAGTCCTCTATTTCATTGAATGTCATTTCCCCAGAAGGATTATACCCAGTTTCACTGGGTAGGTGATTCTTGGTTGTAATCTTAGCTCCTTTGCCATCTTCTGGAATACATATTCCAGGCTCTCCAGTCCTTTAATATAGAAGCTGCTCAATCTTGCATTATCCAGACTGTGACTCCATGATATTGGAAGTGTTTTTTTTCTGGCTGCTTGTAACATTTTCTTCTTGACCTGGGAACTCTGGAATTTGGTTATAATATTCCTGGGAGCTTTCATTTTGGGATCTCTTTCAGGAGAAGATCAATGGATTCTTTCAATTACTATTTTACCCTCTGGCTCTAGGATATCAGGAAGTTCTTTTCTTGATAATTTCTTGAAATAGTATGCTAGGTCCTTTTTTTAAAATCATGGCTCTCAAGTAGCCCAATAATTCTTAAATTATCTCCTTTATATCTCTTTTCCTGGTCACTTGTTTTTCCAATGAGATATTTCTTATTTTCTTCTATTTTTCATTATTTTGCTTTTGTTTATTGTTTCTTGGCATCTCATGAAGTCATTGGCTTCCACTTGCCCAATTCTTATTTTTAAGGAATGATTTTCTTCAGTGAGCTTTCGCATTTCCCTTTCCACTTGGCCAATTCTTCTTTTTAAGGAGTTTTTCTCTTCAGTGGATTTTTGTTCCGCTTTCACAATTTCTCTTAATTTGTTTTTAAGGTATTATTTTCTTCAGTATTTTTGTGGCTCCTTTACCAAACTATTGACTCTTTTTGAATGATTTTCTTGAATCACTCTCATTTCTTGTCCCAACTTTTCCTCTACTCTCTTATTTGAGTTTTCAAATAATTTTTGAAATCCTTTGAATTTTTCCTTCTTCCAGGAATTTTTTTGGGCCTGAGACCAATTCACATTTTCCTTTGAGGCTTTGAATGTAACAGTTTTGTCTTTGTTTTCATCTTCTGAGTTTGTGTTTTGATCTTACCTGTCCCCATAGTAACTTTCTTTGTTTAGTTTTTTTTTTTTTTTTTTTTTTTGTTGTTGTTCATTTGCTCATATTTCAATCTATATCTTGACTTGGAATTTTGTGTTAAAGTTGGGCTCTGCTCCTGGAGTGGAGGGAGCACTGTCCCAAGCTTCAGGTTTTTTTGTGTGGCTGTTTTCAGAGCTAGTTCTTAGGGTCTATAAGTTTTCAGTTTTTCCAAAGTAGTATGATGTAAGAAGAGGTGTGGTCACTGTTCTTCTATCCTGTGCTCTGGTCTATGAGTGACCAGAAACACTCATTTCCACCTTGGAGCTATGAAGAAGGTTGCTGCTCCACTGTAGCTGCAGGCACTAATACTTTCTAACATTTTAGTACTCTTCCTCTCACTGGGATTTGACCAAGAATTGTGTAATGGGCAATGCAACAGTGTTCTGATACCATTGCCAGGAAAATGCCCCCGTAATCTCCCTCTAATCAGTTATTTGACCCCTTTACAATCTGTGGGTTGAGAGTTCAGGAAGCCACAGCCATGGATATAGTCACCTCCAAAGTCTACTGTTGGTTTGCTAGAGTGGGGCCTGCACTGAAATGTCCTCCACTCTCATCCCAGTGAGAAGACCTTTCCTGCCAACCTAATTTATCTTGTGCTGGAATCACCCTATCCTTTTGTGAGTTCCTATTAAGGCATTAATTTAATGTCGTTTGGAGGGGAATCTGGGAGAATTCAAATGAATCTCTGTCTTTATTGTGTCATCATGGTTCCTCCCCCTCTTCTGTGTATTTTGGGAAAAAAAAATGTTTCAATGGCCCTTTTGACATCGCTATTTGAATTCTCATTTACCCGTTTAAAATAAGAGTAAGGTTCATCTAATACCCATTCTCCTATGTCTGTGTAGTCTTCATCTTAAACATACACATTCGAAGTTCTACCTTTTCCTTCCTCCTTTCTACTCTACAATATTCTTCCTTTCCCCTCTCCTTTCTCTTCTCCCACTTCAAACCCCCATAAAGGAACCAATCTACTCAGGACTTGTGTTTTTTTTCCTTATTTAACTCCCTTAATTTCCCTGAAAGACATTGAGGTTCTTAATTGGTATTTGCTTTTTTCTCCCTGTATGTTAGCACTATATCATCATACAGCCTCTTCAAATAACTCAAATAAATCTAGAGAAATAGTGAAATAGGGTCTCTCTTCTGACTGTATTCCTCCTATCTCATGCTGTACTTGCCTCCAGCTGGATCTCCAGCTTCCTTTGGGAAGAATGATGCCCTCTACGCAATGATGAACATTTTTATGTTTGGTCATATCAGTCACATTCCAGTGATTATGAACTCCTGTAGATCATCATCTAAATTCCATTCCTTATCTGTCTCCCCTCCATCACCCAATTCCTTATACTCATGCCATTCAACCTTCTCACTCTGAAGGTCCAAACTAATGCCACCCAATCCTTCCACCATGCCCTCTGGAATGCCTCTTCCATCAACAAAAAACTTCCCTTCATCTTAAATATTTTATTCCATATTTTAGCAATTACCAAGCCTGACTCCTCCCAACAACACAGAGTTCCTGGCCGCACTGGCTATATCTTAATTTACTCTCCATGGCTCACTGATCAAGGCAAAGAAGTTGGGACATTCCTTGCCTCTTTGTTACCATTTCCAGGTTATCCCCCTACCTCCATCACCCAATAACCTCTCCTCCTTTCAGATTCATGCTATTCCTATCTACCACCCAATCAAAGTCCAAGTAGCTGTTGTCTACAGATACCCAGGAAACTACTTTTCCTTCCTCAATGACTTCAGTGCCTGGTTCATAATTTTTCTCTCCTCCTCAAGCCCTGCTCTCATACTTGGAGACAACAATATACATATTGATCTCCCTCAAACACTCTAACTACTCATCTCCTTATCCAACTCACTTGCCATGATCTTTATTGCAGACAAAGATGGTCATACCTTTAATCTTGCCATCATTCACAAATATATCACTTCCATGTTCAAGAATTCTTAGATCCCCTTATCCAACTATAATCTATTGGTTTTCCACACTCTGCCTTCCCTTACCAAACACTATTCTTTGTCCAAACTGGGAATGCCAATCCCTCAACCCTTCAATTCTCTCCCAGGGTACCTACTCTACACTAACCAGCCTCTCCTGTTTTCTTCACCTTCTACAGGAAGCCTTTCCCAACCCCTGTTAATTCCAGTGCCTTCTCTCTGTTAATAATTTCCTATTTATCCTGCATATCCCTTGATTTGTATATATTTGTTCACATGTTGTCTCCCCCATTAGCTTTTAAGTTCTTAGAGGGCAGGGACTGTCTTTTGCCTTTTTCATATCCCCAGCACCTAGCACAGTGCCATAGCCCTTAACAAATGTTTATTGACTGACTGACTAAAGCTCTCATTTTGTAATACAAGAATTAGTTCCAAATGAGCAGACTACTCAAAACTGGGGACTCTAATCCTCTAACTTCAGGATTTATCTAGATCCCATTCTATCCAAGAGGATCTAGTGAAGCCAGAAGAACAAATTCTTCCTGATACTTTGGTTGTTTCCGAAAGAGCACCACCCAATCAGATGCTGCAGACAGCAATAATGCTTACAATAGGGATATCTAAATGTTTACTTGCTTATCAGAGACAATTAAGTTTCCATTAGAAAAACATATGACATATACATACATAGGTATTCATACAATATACCTGTATTGACCCATGATTCTATTGACACAGGACCTTCTGGTTTAGAAACCAATGGAGATCACCAACTCAGTTATAACTTGAAGTCTTGGAGAAAGGTTGAATACTGGATTTGACTGAGATAAGACTCTTCTTCTTGACCAAAGGACTCACAGCTGGATCCCAGATCAATTAATCTAAGGGCAAAGCTAACCCAAATTGCCTCAGATTGGCAACACAATTTGCTTTACTGCTATAGTCCCAGCTAGTGTTCCACTAATATCCTGGCCCATAACATCACTTAAATTAAGTTACAGATTTAGTGCTAAACTAATCAAATTACCTGCAAGATACTTTTTAGAACTAGACAAAGTCATAACAAAATTCATCTGGAGAAATAAAAGGTCTGGAATATCAAAGGAAACAATGAGAGAAAAAAAGTATGAATAAAGGAGACAGTATTACCAAGCTTCAAGCGGTATTATAAAGCAATAGTTAGCAAAGCAAAGTGGTATTAAGAAAAAAAGGGAGAGGGAGGAGGAGTCAAGATGACAGAGTAGAAAGACTCACGTATGCGAGCTCCGAATCCACAGCCCATAAATTTCCTGTAAAAAGAACTCCCCACAAATTCTGGAGCACTGCAAGCCATGCAGAAACACAGTGGAAGAGATTTCCATTCCCGAGAGCCCTGGAAAGCCGTCCCTAGGGGTCCGTTGCGACCTGGACAGTGCTTGTGCTGCTCTGGCCGCATGGCCCCAGAGGAGCAGATCCAATCAGGCTTCAGGGAAGGAACCTCCAGCAGCCGCAAAGGTCCCTCCACCCACAGCCGCTGCAGGTCAGTGAGAGAGACTTCTGGGCTGGCCGAGAGGGGAGTGGGGTGTCTCTGTGGCTCGGGACCCCTTGGGAGGCAGCAGCAGAGGCAGTGGCCCGGCACTCCCTGGGCAGCAGGCAGGAGCTCAGGGCCATTACTGAAGGTCTCTGCATAAAACCCCTGAGGGAACTGAGCCTGGGAGGCAGCCCTGCCCCCACCCGAGCACCAGAACTTAAGCTCACATTGAATATCAGCTGTTCCCGCCACAGAAAGTCCTGAGGCTGCAAAGCAGCATTTGAATCTCAGACCCCAAGCACTAGCTGTGCGGATCTAGGTGGGGGTGGACAGGAATGTCAGAAGTTAAGTAACTGGCTGGGAAAATGCCCAGAAAGAGGAAGCAAAATAAGACCAGAGAGAGCTACTTTCTTGGGGAAGAGATGTTCCTTCCTCCTTTCATTTATGATGAAGAAGTATGATGCTTACCATCAGGGAAAGACGTGGAGGTCGGGGCCTCTCTATCCCAGACATCCAAAGTGGATGTCTGGTGGGCTCAGGCCATGGAAGAGCTCAAAAAGGATTTTGAAAATCAAGTTAGACAGGTGGAGGAAAAACTGGGAAGAGAAATGAGAGACATGCAAGAAAAGCATGAAAAATGGGTCAATACCTTGCTAAAGGAGATCCAAAAAAATGCTGAAGAAAATAACACCTTGAAAAATAGGCTAACTCAATTGGCAAAAGAGGTTCACAAAGCCAATGAGGAGAAGAATGCTTTCAACAGCAAAATTAGCCAAATGGAAAAAGAGGTTCAAAAGCTCACTGAAGAGAATAGTTCTCTCAAGATTAGAATGGAACAGATGGAGTCTAATGACTTTCGGAGAAACCAAGAAATCATAAAACAAAACCAAAAGAATGAAAAAAATGGAAGAGAATGTGAAATATCTCATTGGAAAAACAGCTGACCTGGAAAATAGATCCAGGAGAGACAATTTAAAAATTCTGGGACTACCTGAAAGTCATGATCAAAAAAAGAGCCTAGACATCATCTTGCATGAAATTATCAAGGAAAACTGCCCTGAGATTCTAGAACCAGAGGCCAAAATAAGTATTGAAGAAATCCATCGATCACTGCCTGAAAGAGATCCACAAAGAGAAACTCCTAGGAACATTGCGGCCAAATCCCAGAGTTCCCAGATGAAGGAGAAAATATTGCAAGCAGCTAGAAAGAAACAATTCCAGTATTGTGGAAATACAATCAGGATAACTCAAGATCTAGCAGCTTCTACATTAAGGGATCAAAGGGCATGGAATAGGATATTCCAGAAGTCAAAGGAAGTAGGACTCAAACCAAGACTCACATACCCAGCAATACTGAGTACAATACTTCAGGGGACAATATGGTCTTTCAATGAAACAGAGGACTTTCAAGCATTCTTGATGAAAATACCAGAGCTGAAAAGAAAATTTGACTTTCAAACACAAGAATGAGAAGAAGCATGAAAAGTAAACAGCAAAGAGATGTCATAAGAGACTTACCAAAGGCGAATTGTTTCCATTCCTACATGGAAAGACAATATTTGTAACTCTTAAAACTTTTCAGTATCTGGGCAGTTGGTGGGACCACACACAGGCATACACACACACACATGTACATGCATCCACGCACACACACATACACACATGCATGCACACACAGAGACAGAGAACACAGAGTGAATTGAATAGGATGGGATCATATCTTTAAAAAATGAAGTTAAGCGGTGAGAGAGACAGGTATTGAGAGGAGACAGGGAGAAATGGAATGGGGCAAATTATCCCTCATAGAAGAGGCAGGCAGGAAACTTTTTAGTGGAGGGAAAAAGAGGAGAGCTGAGAAAAAAAAAACATGAAGTTTACCCTCATCACATTCGACTAAAGGAAGGAGTAAAATGCACACTCATTTTGGCACGAAAACCTATCTTACAGTACAGGAAAGTGGGGGAGAAGGAGATAAGCAGGAGGGAGGGATGATGGAAAAGAGGGCAATGGGAGAAGGGAGCAATTTGATGTCAATGGGACAGGATCAAAAGACAGAGTAGAAACAATGGGGGACAGGATAAGATGGAGGGAAATACAGTTTGTGTTATGCAACACGATTGTTATCGAAGTCATTTGCAAAAGTACACAGATAGGGCCTATATTGAATTGCCTGCCTTCCCAAACGGAACAGGTGAGGAGGGAGGGATGGGGAGAATTTGGAACTCAAAGTTTTAGGAACAACTGTTGAGTATTGTTCCTGCTACTAGGAAATAAGAAATACAGTTAATGGGGAATAGAAAGTCATCTGGCCCTACAGGGGAAAATAGAAAATGGAGACAAGAGAAGGGAGGGATGATTGAAGAGAGGGCTGATTGGTGATAGGGAAAATTAAAATCCTCAGTGTATTGGGGCGGAGGGAGGGGATAAATGGGGAGAACATTTGGAACCCAAAATTTTGTGAAAATGAATGTAAAAATTTAAATAAATAAATTTATATTGTTTTTTAGGTTGATTTTCTTTTTTTTTTTAAATTTATTTATTTATTTATTTATTTTTACATTAATTTTCACAAATTTTTGGGTTCCGAATTTTCTCCCCTTTTATCCCCTCCCCCCACCCCAATACTCCAAGCAATCTAATTTTCCCTATCTCCAATCTGCCCTCTCTTCTGTCATCTCTCCCTTCTCTTGTCTCCATCTTCTCTTTTCTCCTGTAGGGCCAGATGACTTTCTATTCCTCCTTAACTGTATGTCTTCTTTCCTAGTTGCAACAACAATACTAAACAGTTGTTCCTAAAACTTTGAGTTCCAAATTCTCCTCATCCCTCCCTCCCCAACCATTCCCTTTGGGACAGCAGGCAATTCAATATAGGCCATATCTGTGTAGTTTTCCCAATGACCTCCCTGATAGTCGTGTTGTGTAAGACTAACTGGATTACCATCCCTCCTAACCTGCCCCTCATTGTTTCTCTTCTGTCTTTTGATCCTGTCCCTCCCCAAGTGTTGACTTCAAATTGCTCCCTCCTCCCTTTGCCCTCCCTTCCATCATCCCCCCCCTTGCAATATCTCTTTCTCCCCCACTTTCTTATACTGTAAGATAGGTTTTCATACCAAAATGAGTGTGCATTTCACTCCTTCGTTTAGTCAAATGTGATGAGGGTAAACTTCTTGTTTTTTTTTTTCTCAGCTCTCCTCTTTTTCCCTCCACTAAGAAAAACTCCTACCTGCCTCTTAAATGACATATAGTTACCCCCTTCCCTTTCCCTCTCTTTCCTCCCCCTACATTTCTCTCTCACCATTTACCCTAGTTTCTTTTAAGGTATGGTCCCATCCTGTTCAGTTCAATCTGTGCTCTCTATCTCTGTATGTGTGTGCATGTGTGTATGTGTGTGCATGCGTGTACATGTGTGTGTGTGGTCCCACCAACTACCCAGATACTGAAAAGTTTTAAGAGTTAGAAATATTGTCTTTCCCTGTATGAGTGTAAACAGTTCACTTCTGGTAAGTCCCTTAAGACTTCTTTGCTGTTTACTTTTTCATGCTTCTTCTCATTCTTGTATTTGAAAGTCAAATTTTCTTTTCAGCTCAGGTTTTTTCATCAAGAATGATTGAAAGTCCTCTGTTTCATTGAAAGACCATATTTTCCCTTGAAGTATTATACTCAGTTTAGCTGGGTAGGTGATTCTTGGTTTGAGTCCTAGTTCCTTTGCCTTCTGGAATATCCTATTCCACGCCCTTCGATCCCTTAATGTAGAAGCTGCTAGATCTTGGGTTATCCTGATTGTATTTCCACAGTACTGGAATTGTTTCTTTCTAGCTGCTTGTAAGATTTTTTCCTTGAGCTGGGAGTTCTGGAATTTGGCCACAATGTTCCTAGGAGTTTCTCTTTTTGGATCTCTTTCCGGTGGTGATCGATGGATTCTTTCAATACTTATTTTGCCCTCTGGTTCTAGAATGTCAGGGCAGTTTTCCTTGATAATTTCATGGAAGATGATGTCTAGGCTCTTTTTTTGATCATGACTTTCAGGTAGTCCCATAATTTTTAAATTGTCTCTCCTGGATCTATTTTCCAGGTCAGTTGTTTTTCCCATGAGATATTTCACATTCTCTTCCATTTTTTCGTTCTTTTGGTTTTGTTTGGTGATTTCTTGGTTTCTCAGAAAGTCATTAGACTCCATCTGTTCCATTCTAATTTTGAGAGAACTATTAAATTCAGTGAGCTTTTGAGCCTCTTTTTCCATTTGGCTCATTCTGGTTTTGAAAGCATTCTTCTCCTCATTGGCTTTTTGAACCTCCTTTGACAATTGGGTGAGCCTATTTTTCAAGGTGTTAATTTCCTCAGCATTTTTTTGGGTCTCCTTTACCAAGGTATTGACCTGTTTTTCATACTTTTGCTGCATCTCTGACATTTCTCTTCCCAGTTTTTCCTCCACCTGTCTAACTTGCTTTTCAAAATCCTTTTTGAGCTCTTCCAGGGCCTGAGCCCACCCACCACCCCCCTGGGGTGTCTGGGGTACTGAGGCCCCGCCCTCCACGTCTTTCCCTGATGGCAAGGATATGTCCTCATCATCAGATCCGAAGGTCGGGATCATTTGCATTTGTTGGAAAAAACTCTCTAAAGTCTTATTTTTCTTCCCTTTTCTAGGCATTTTCCCAGCCAGTTACTTGACTTCTGAGATTCCTTTCCACCCCCGCCAGGATCCACCCAGCTAGTGCTTGGCCTCTGAGATTTAAATGGGCTTTCCTCCTGCCAGCTGTCAATCAGTGAGCTTTAGTTCAGGTGCTGGGGTGGGGCCAGGGCCGCCTCCGAGACTCTGATCCCTCGGGGGCTTTATGCAGAGACTTTCAGGAATGGAACGGGTGGGGGCGGGGTGGGGGGCCCTGCCTCCCAAATCCCGCTCCCTTGGGGGCTTTAAGCAGAAGCCTTCAGTAACAGAGCGAGGTGGGGGCAGGACCATCTCCCAGACTCAGCTCCATCAGGTTTTATGTGGGAATCTTCCTTAATGAAGATCCTGCCTGCTCTTGGGGGATTCCTGAGTCTTGGGCCGCTGCCGCCTCAGCTGCCACCCACACCTCTGCCTCCGCCGCTTCCTGCCCCCGTCCCTGCCGCTGCCGCTTCCTCCCGAGGGGGCCCGAGTCACAGAGACGCCCCGCTTCCCCTCTCCTTCAGCCCGGCCTTCTTTCTCACTGACCTGTAGCTTCTGTGGGCGGAGGGACTTTCCCGGCTGCCGGAGCTTCCGTCTCTGAAGCCTGCTCGGATCAGCTTCTCTGGGGCCTCAGCCAGGGCAGCGCTGGGTGTCGGGTCCACTTTCCGGGGAGCGCCGGACCCTGGGGACGGGTCTTCAGGGCTCCCTGGAACGGAAATCTCTTCCACTCTGCTTCTGCACACCTTGTATTGACCCAGAAGTTATGGGGGACTCTTTTTACATTAATTCTATGGGCTTTGGTTTTGGAGCTCGTAAATGTGCGTCCTTCTACTCTGTAAATAAATTTATATTTAAAAAAAGGAAAAAGAGAAAAAAGGAGAGAAGTAGATTAATGGAACAGACTAAATAAACAAGAAACAGTAGAACAACATTTGATAAACTCAAGAATGTAAATTAGTGGGAGAGAGGAACAGGTAGGCAAACTGAAAATCAGTTTGGCAGAAATTAGGATTAGATAATTTTACACCATTTATTACCACATACTCAAAATGCACAAACAACCTAAATATAAGAACTCTCAGCATAAAAAAAACATTGCCTAAAGTGATATCTGGCAATTCTCACAACTAGGAGGAGAATTCCTAACCAAACAAAGAAAAGAAAATTTTTACTACATAAAATTGAAATCTTTTGCACTGATAAAATTAATAAATAAATAATTAGAAGCAGTACAGTAGAGTGGAAAAATATTTGCATAAAATATTATCAACAAAAACCTGATATCCAAACTATCTAGGGACAGCTAGGTGGTACAGTGGATAGCATGCCAGACCTGAAGTCAGGAAGACTCATTTTTCTGAGTTCAAATCTAGTCTCAGATGCATTAGCTTTGTGACCCTGGGCAAGTCACTTAACCCTGTTTGCCTCAGTTCCTCATCTATAAAATAAGTTAGAGAAGGAAATGGAAATCCACTCCAGTATCTCTGCCAAGAAAACCTCAAATGGGATCATGGAGAATTGAACTGAAAAGCGACTGAACAACAACATCCAAACTATGTAGAGAACTGTCACAAATATGTAACATCAAGTCATTCCCCAAACGATAAGTGGTCAAAGAATATGAATTGCTTTCAAAATAAAACTTACAACCACAGAAAACCGTACTTCAAATGCAAATAAAAGCAATCTGAATTTGCATATCACTCTATATAATCCGGTAAGGATAAAAAAAGAATATTAGAAAGGCTATGGAAAATAAACACACTGATGCACTTTGAACGAAGCTATGAAATGAATGGTCTAACTGTTTTGAATTCAGTTTGTAATCATTAAAGAGAAATGACTAAACAGACCATACATTTTATCATGGCAATCACAATACTGGACATATAACCCCAAAAAATGACAAAGTTCTAATGCACACCAAAATATGAATAGGAGTCTCTTAAGTTATAGCAAAGAACTAGGCATACGTTGGATGAACACTAACATGTGTACATGTGTGCATATATACACATATATAAACACATATATCTAGATTTTATACATACACACACACATATATATATACACACACATATATATATATATACCTATCTAGATCTATCTATTTCTCTATCTCTCTATATATATCTATATCTGCCAGTTTTCCCAGAAGTTTTTCTCGAATAGTGAATTCTCGCCCCAATAGCTGGGATCTTTGAGTTTATCAAACACTAAGTTTACTGTGCTTATTTACTTTTGAATATTGTATACCTAATGGATTCCATTGATCCACCACTCTATCTCTTACCCAGTACCAAATTGTTTAGATCATTATGGCTTTGTAATATAGTTTCAGATTAGGTATTGCTAGGTTCCCCTCCCTCTCAATTTTTTCATTGATTCCCTTAATATTCTTGACCTTTTGAATTTGGTCATTTTTTTTCTAGCTCTATAGAATAATCCTTTGGCAGTTTGATTGGTATGACCCTGAACAAGTAAAGCAATTTAGGCAGATAGAATGGTCGTTTTTATTATTTGACCCAATCTACACATAAGCAATTCATATTTCTCAAATTTTTAGGTATGCCTTTATTCATGTCTATGAATTATTATGATATAATAATAATTATTATTATTATGACTAAGGCATGAGGGAAGAGGTGTCAATAAAACATTTTTAAAAACACAAACAAATTAGGAGTTGTACTAGATGACTTCTAAAGTCCTTCTGAGTTCTCAATCTATTGAACCTATGACTTCTTTTCCACCACATACACACACACACACACACACACACGCACACACACACATATACACACACATATGTGTATAATTACTTTACTTGAAGCTAGGAATATGAGTCTGGTAGGATTTTTGCTATAATCACATGAAATGGCATTTAAACAGCTCAATTTGACTTTGGACAGTACTACCCACATGTCTGCTGTTAATATTCTAACTAGTGGCCAGAAAAGCAAAAAGTTTAGTATGTCATTTCTTAGGTGATGACTGTCATAAATTACTAAATCCTGTTCCTACTTACTTTCTTCTGAGCCTGAAGCAGTTCTTGGTCCACTCGGGACAATAGAAATGAGCCCCCATCATGTTCCATCCAGTAGAATTTTATTTGTTGTGCTGGAACTTTTTTATCTAGCTTTAACCTGAGGTAAAGAAAAGGAAAGGAATATTAAGGCAATTATTTACCTCTATCTCCTCCCCCTACCTAAACTACTGAGCGATAAAATACTTTTCCCAAGTACATCAGAATCTTCAGACTTCAGATGTAATGAGTTCTTCCAAAACAGAAATACCTATAATGCCTACATCAATAAAGAAATATAGCAAAGTGTGGATTTAGCGGGCAGCACCTTCAGTTGGACAGACAAGAAAAGATAGGAGCATCTAATATCTGCTTGAAGAAAAGACAATAAATTCAGGTATATACATAAGTTCCTATCTGCCTCTGCAAATGATATCAAGAGATCTCAGGAGCAAGAACAGAATTTAAAATGGGTTGGGTCCAATGTTGCCCTCTAATTTTTAACAATTTTAAGTGAATTGACTACCTTACAGGAGCAAACAATACTGAAGGCTGGGCACACCTGAAGCACTTTACCTCATAACTAACTGACATCTCCCTCTCTCTACCATGGCTGTGCCCCCCTCCACCTCCAATCAGTGAACACATCCCTGTTATTGTACTTTGGCAATCTCACTCTGGTGGCACCTCCTTTCCTTTCCACTCTCACTGCCATGCCTCTTGCTAAGGCCTCCTTAACCTATCTCCTGACCAAGTGCTCGAGCTTCCTAACTAGTTTCACTGCCTGTAGTCTCTCTTCACTCCAGGACCTCCTCCACAGAGCCAATCTGATCATATCATTTGTCAATGAAAGTTGGAAGTACTGTTGTGTTACCAAACAGACAAGTTCTAGTTTTTAGGAAAAGATTGTAATTTTTTATACAAAGATGCACACGATATCTCTTGATTATTCCATTGGCCTTAAAATCACCTGGCATTGGACAGCTAGGATTTTTTTACTTGTTCCCTGATGGCAGCATAAATGAACTAGAGTCAGGGTGGGGTGAGGGTTAGATGAACTCTCTAACGGCTCAAATGGCATACCTCACTAGAGTGACAGCTTCAAAATATGGGATAGTATAAGTAAGGCTACAACAAATTTTGAAGATCAACCACATTTTCCCACTGATTCTTTTCTCTCTCATTTTCCTATGTTGCTCACCTTCTTTAATTTAATAGCAGATATTTATATAGGATCATAGGAACCTAGTTCTAGAGCTGACAAGGACCTTTCAGGTCATCTAGTCTAACTTCTTCATTTTACAGATGAAGTCACTGAGGTCCAAGGAAGTTAAATATTCCACCCAAAGTCATACATATGATAACAGCCAGAAGCAAGATTTGAACTGAGGTTCTCTAACTTTAATTATGGTGTTTTTTTCAATTTTGGTTTAAAGTTTACTAAATGGAGAGGGAAATGGCAAAGCACCCCAATATCTTTGGCAAGCAAACCCCATGGACAGCATTGATGTGCTATGTTTTACTGGGTCACAAAGAGCTGGAAAAGGTTGAATGACTGACCAACAATAAAGTACATCAATACATGATCTCATTGGAGTCTTACAACAACTACCCTGAGAGATAGGTGGTACAAGTATCCCTGTTTTGCAGAGGAAGAAACTGAGGCTCAGAGAGGCTCACTTCTGCATATAACTAATATGTTCATGTAGAGGGGAAGTATTTTATACCATTAGGAAGCCAGGGCCTGTGGATGTGGCCTTTTCTTACTCAACCTACTTCCACCATCAGTGGGCTCCTCCTACTTTTCTAGGGTTGTCTCGCCTCTGAACAAAGAGTCTAGTTGTGTCTGGTTCTTGGTGATTCCATTTGGAGGTTTCTTGGTAGAGATACCAGAGTGGTTTGTCATTTCCTTCTCCAGATCATTTTACAGATGAGAAACTGAAGCAAACAAGGTGAAGTGACTTGTCCAGGTTCACACAGCTAGTCAATATCTATGACTACATTTGAATTCAGGGAGTTCTTGACTCCTGGCCTAGCTATCTACTTTGACACCTAGCTGCTCCCTCCCTTCACTAGTTTAAAGGGGGCTTGGTGCCCCACTGGAGGAAGAGCATTGTACAGCTGGAAAGTATCTAAAGGAGGAGGATGAAGAAGGTCTATGCTGGGCTCAGCTAAAGGGTCTGGGGACATTAAGCCTGGAGAAGAGAAGCATCAAAGAAGCCAGAAGAGTTATCTTCAAGTACTGCAATGTGGAAGACAATAGAATCCTGCTCTACTTCCTCCCATGGGCTTTGGGTGCAAGTGAGAGAGGGAGAATTAAAGGAAAACTTTCTTGCAAGGAAAGCTACGGCTGCCACAAGATCAAGCAGGGTTCCCCTCATGGGGGATCTTTAAGCAAAGGCTGGAGGATCATTTGTCAAGGATAGTACATAAGGAATTCTTGTTCAGGTACAGGTTGGACTAGTGGCTCCTCCTGAGGTCCTTTCCAACTCTGAGAGTCTGTGGAGTATACAGAAGAAAAACTACTACTACTACTACTACTACTACTACTACTACTACTACTACTACTACTACTACTACTACCACCACCACCATCACCATCACCACCACCACCATCACCACCACCACTACTACCACTATTACTGGTGGGAGCAGATATTTAAACTTAGTTTTAAGAGTTGCAGAACACTTTACATTTCTTCTAATCCTCAAAGCCCTCTGGAGCAGATATAGTATAATGAAAAGAGCACTAAATTTGGAGTCCAATGAATTGCGATCCTTTTAAGCTCTCTCTCTCTCTCTCTCTCTCTCTCTCTCTCTCTCTCTCTCTCTCTCTCTCTCTCTCTCTCTCTCTCTTTCTCATCCATACTCATGTCAGGAATTGGAAGGGAGAGTGCATGGTCAGGAGTATATGAGTGAGAGTCAACAGAGTGAAAATCAAAGTTGTCTTGCCATCAGAGAATGCCATAGTCTACCAGAGCAGAAAGCAGAATTAGGTGAGGAGTTAGGGAAACAAATCATAAACTAGGCATAGTTGAATGTCTTGAGGCAGAAGCTGGATAACCACTTGCCAGGTATGCTACATCTTGCATTCCTTTTGGGTGTGGGTTGTAATAAATGGCCACTGAGGTCCCTTCTAACCTCAAGTTCTACAATTAGGACTGGGCAGATGAACTTTCAGATTCCATGATTCCATAATTTGAATCAGTAAAGTTTTGAAAGTAAATATCACTTACTTCTTTAGGTAGGCTTCAAACTGTCTGCTCTAATGAGTATTCAACTGGGCTCCCTAATTCAGCCTCATTATGGGGAACTGAGTGGAATTGCCTCCTCTCTTCAAAGAAGCATAGGTATCATGAAACATGATGACTCCAATCTGGGGAATATTACTTTACCTTTTCTTGATTTATATTTTCATCCCTCCAAGAGTAGGGCAAAATGTCCCACCTCCATCCATTCTGTAGCAGTCCCATTTGGACCAGAAACCCTTTTAGCAACTGGTTCCTTTAGAATTTACTTCAGATACATGAGATTGCTAAGAGAACAGTAGAATGGAAAACCAACCAGGAAATTACTCTATTTTCCCACATAAGTAGAGTGAATTTTGGATCACTTGTCTGCTTTTAATCCAGTACCTTCTTCCGGAAATCTCCCCAAAATCACCATTTACAGAGAGTGGTTTATTAGTACTTATAACTTTTTTTGTTAGAAGCCAAGAATCAGCATCTTTATTTTACAAATATGAGAACTGAATCAGAAGTGGAGGCAAGATGGCGGAGTCAAGATGGTGGAGTGAGAGCACCGGCTCACCTAAGCTCTTGGACAAATTCCTTCAGATACCTCTGAAAGGAGAATCTGACCAAATTTTGGAGGTGCAGAATCCAGTGGGAGACAGACGTGACAGATTCGGAGCCCAGGTTGGACTGGAAGGTCCATGGGAATGGTCTGTTCCACAAGGGTGAGCCCCCAGCACACAACGCAGAGTATCCAGTGCAGCAGAGCAGAAGGGGCCCGGGAAACTCAAGTGGGTGGAACTCGAAGAACAGCACCCAAGGGCCAGAGACTAGCCTAGTCAGAGCCATTGAGCGCCAGATATCAGGGCAGCAGGTCCTGAGACTTTCAGCCCGAAGATTAAACATCGGTAAGTCACCTACTTGAACTTCCAGGAGCCAGGATGGTGGAGTGATCAGTAAATGCTCTCTCCTCCCCCCTTGATAACCATGAAAGAACCATAAATTATTTCCCCAGAAAAATCCTGGATCAATGGGAACAGTAGAGGAGGCAAATAGTCTCATAACACCTGAGGCTAGGAAAATAGCTAAGGGGGATTCCTCCTACTGTGCTAGAGGCAAACCGGAAGGACAGAGGACCCAGGGCCGAGAAAGCTCGCACTAGGACCCAGGCAAGCCTCAGTGCCAGGAGAGAAGCCCCACGAGGGGTGGCAACATGCATTAGCATCTAGGCATGCCTCAACACTCCAGGGGAAAGAGAAAGACAATAGGGAAGCTGGGATCACCATCCCTTGAGCTTGCCTTTGCCTCAGTTCAGCTGAGACAATCTCCTGTGACCAGACCACCCCTTCCCCACACTTAACAAGCTAACTCCAGGGCTGATCAGGGAAACACAAAACAAAAACCGGCTTTTAGCTTTTTCACACATCAGCTCAGCACAAAGTTCTGTAGCTTCTGACTGAAAGAACCAGAAGCCACAACACTCAATCAACATCATGAACAAGAAAAAGCAGAAGGGTAAAAAAACCATAGGATCTTTCTATGGGGATAAGGAGCAACACACAAACACCAAAGAGGTCAGAGCTGAGACTGTACTTCCATCTGAAACTTCAGAAGGGACTCTGAACTGCTTGCAAGCACAAGCAGCTCTCCTGGAACAGCTGAAGAAGGAAATAGAAGATAAACTGGCCAATTATTTTAAAATTATGAAACAAGAATTCACTGATGAGAACATCTTTTTGAAAAAGAAAATTGAACAAGTGAAAAAGGAAGTTCAAAAATTAACTCGAGAAAATAACTCCTTAAAAGGAACAATTGGTCAAATGGAAAAGGAAGCACAAAAATTAACTGGAGAAAATAGCTCCTTAAAAGGAAAAATTGGACAGATGGGAAAGGAGATGCAAAAGTTAACTGAAGAAAACAATTTGATAAAGATTAGAATTGGGCAAGTAGAAACTAATGACTCAATGATGCAGCAAGAATCAGTCAAGTAAAATCTAAAGAATGAAAAGATAGAAGAAAATGTAAAATATCTAATTGGAAAAACAACTGACCTGGAAAATAGATCCTGGAGAGAAAATTTACGAATTATTGTCCTGCCAGAAACCCATGAGGAGAAAAGAGCCTGGACAATATCTTCCAGGAAATCATCAAGGAAAACTGCCCAGAAGTGCTAGATTCAGAGGGCAAAATAGTCATCGAAAGAATCCACCATTCCCCTCCCAAAAGGGATCTCAAACTCAAAACCCCAAGAAATATCGTTGCCAAAATCCAGAGTTATCAAGTGAAGGAGAAAATATTACAAGCAGCCAGAAAGAAACAATTCAAATATCAAGGAGATACAGTCGGGATTACACAGGACCTTACAGCTTCTACATTAAAAGATCGAAAGAATTGGAACCCAATATTCTGTAAGGCAAAGGAGTTGGGACTACACCCAAGGATCAACTACCCAGCAAAGTTCAGCATAACACTTCAGGCAAGGAGAAAGTCATTCAACGTAGTAAGGGATTTCTAGAGCTTCCTGACCAAAACGCCAGAACTCAATAGACAATTCGATCTTCAAATGCAGGTCTCAAGAGAATCATAAAAAGGTAAACGGGGGGGCGGGGAACAAAACCAAAAATTGTTACTCAATTAGAGCAAATTGTTTACCTCCCTATAAGGGAAGATGATACCTGCTAATCTTGAGAATTGTATGGCTATTATGAAATATAAAAGGGATATACATAGAGGGAATGGGTATAAAGCAAATGATGTCATGATTAAAAATATGATTTAAGTATGACAAGGGACTGTAATAGGAGGTGTGAAAAGGAGGAAGCAGAAAATGGTGAATTACATCACTGGAAGAAGTACAAAATTATAGTAGAGGGAAAGAGGTGAGGGAGATGAGCATTGTTTGATTGGTACTCCCATCTGATTTGTTTAAAGGACAGAACAATAAACTTAAGTAAATAATCCTAACTGGCTCTATAGGCAGTAGGAAGGGAAGGGGGAAGAAAGGGGAGGGAGGCTAAAAGGGAGGGAAGAAGCAATAAGAGTAAAGGGGAGTAAAAAGGAGGGGGGGTTAAAAGGAGGGGAAGACTGCAGGAGGAGGTGATGAAAAGTGAATACTATTGAGGAGGAGAAGGAAGATGGAAGAGCTAAAAGCACAAATGGTGGGAAAGAGGATGGAGGGAAATACACAGATTGTAATCATGACTGTGAATGTGAATGGAATTAATTCTCCCATAAAATGGAGACAGATAGCAGAATGGATTAAAATCCATAATCCAACAATATGCTGCTTATAAGAAACACATTTGAAACGGGGGGATACAAATAGGATAAAGGTCAAAGGATGGAGCAGAATATATTCTGCTTCAGCTGATGTAAGAAAGGCAGGAATAGCAATCCTAATCTCAGAGAAAGCAAAAGCCGAAATAGATCTAATCAAAAGGGATAAGAATGGAAAGTATATCCTGCTAAAAGGCACCATAGACAATGAAGCAATATCATAAATAAACATGCATGCTCCAAGTGGTATAGCATCCAAATTCTTAGAGGAGAGTTTGGGGGAGTTGAAGGAAGAAATTGACATCAAAACTATACTAGTGGGGGACCTCAACCTCCCCCTCTCTGAACTCGATAAATCTAATCCCAAAATAAACAAGAAAGAGAACTCAATGAAAAGTATTTGGAGATAGTGTGACTTAAGGGCTGAAGTACTGAACTTGGAATCAGGAGAGACCTGGGTTCCAACACCTCTGGTAACAATCACTAACTAAGTGACCTTGGACAAGTCTAAATAGTTTCCTCACTTGGAAAATGAAGATAATAATACCTACAGCACCGACCTCTCAAGGGTTGCTCCAGCAAGCAAATGAGAAGATGCATCTAACACACTTTATAACTCTTAAAGCAGTTGGAATGCCAGACACCATTATTAGAAAGGATATGTAAATGGCATCAAATAGTTATGGCATAGGATAATGTCAAGAAGATACTTATGGATGCCTGGTCCCGCCATGACTCTCAGCATGGGTTCCAGATCCTCAGCATAACGACACATGGGGCCTGTGCACTGGAATTTTTCACGGGGTCCCATGGCCATGGGAAACTGACCTTCATTGGAGACCACTCCTGAAAGCAAAGATATGTAGGTTAGCATTGAAAAGGATTTCCTTACTCGCCCAATGGTCTACATGTTTCCCCCTCATAGGTTTCATTGCAGAGCTAAAGACCTCACTGTAGCCACTATGGTCTACTATAGCTGTATCTGAAGTCAGATCAAAGGGAAAAGGATGGTTTTAGTGTCACTTGGATTGGAGAATAAAGAGGGGAGTCACTCTGGTTAAAGGCATAGCCCTTTTAGGGAAGACTATGAAAAGGGGGAAGAGAAAAACAATGAAATGGCATGCAATTTCTTCCTAGCCAGCTATTCCATTAAAATGTGAAACTCATTCATTTGCAAGCCACTTTCTTCATCTCCTAGTAGAAAGGAAGAAGCAGGAAAAATCCACACGATTTCTAGAAAGTTCCCCTGAATAAGGTAGTGAGGGGGATATTAAGTCTAAAACTATAATCTACATACAACCTGGGCTTTAGATGAACTGGGAGGGCCCCCATCCCTCTGTTTAGACTCAACTAGACTCTAGAAATGGAATCCTAGAAACATTTGGGTTTCTGCAGGTGGATTTATATTTTCTTGTCAAAGATCGATGATTTTTTTTGTGAACAGAACTAGCCTCTGTGTGTGTGTGCGTGTGTGTGTGTGCATGTGTGTGTGTGTGTTTGGCGGGGGTGGGGTGTATCTCAGTGTTCAAACCTTTGTCGGATTCAGTATTTCAAGGATCTGCAATTCTACTTCAATGGCCACCTTTCCCCTCAAGCAATGCAGGTCACAAACCATCACACTTCAAGAGGCATCTATTCCAAAAGGATGGTCACCAGGGAAAGATAATGTTTTTTTTCCCCAAATATGCTTATCTCTCCTAACTCAACTCCCTGATGCTCCAACTTAAGCCTATGTGGAGGGAGGCAGACAGTCAATATCTTCCTTCTAACAACTTTCCCCACTTCTGATGTTATTCTTTTGAATTTTTTCCCATGCTAAATAACACAAATCTCTTTCACTTTTTTTCATGGATCTCACTTTTTATCCTATTTTCTGTACCTTCCTTTTGTATTGCTCAGTTTTGAAAGATCAAAATTGCACTCTTTAATTGTGAACTGCTTAGCATGTATATACTTAGTACCAAGGAGTCAGAACAATGTATAGTGTCCAGAATTACAACAGCACTTGAGATTTTACTCCCCAAATCATATATATATATATATATATATATATATATATATATATATATATATATATATATATATATATATGTGTGTGTGTGTGTGTGTGTGTGTGTGTGTGTGTGTGTGTGTATGTGTGTGTATATATATATATATATATATATATATATTTCTGAGTTATAGAGAACATTATTCCTGTGTAATGAAGTATGATCTTCCCAATGGCCAGGCTTCTTCTACTGGAAAGCAAAAGATCTCTTTTCCCACACCCCACCCTGCTCCCAGCGCTAGATGAACATTACCTGATGTGGGCTTATGTCCAAAAATCCCATTGAAAAAAGCTGGCATCCGGATGCTGCCACCAGTATCTGATCCCACACCAATTACTGAGCAGGCAGCAGCTAGAGCACTGCCTTCACCTCCTGAGAACACAAGAAAGAAGACATCAAGCAAACAAATAAACAAGAACCACTGAAACTTTCTGAAGCACCCATCTACTCATGAGATGATCTCGAGTACTGAACAAAATAAAAGTTTAGAAATGATCACTCAACTTACCATCTCTCAGTTTTAGAACAGTGATATGTCCATTTCCTAGGGAGAAGAGGCTACTAAAAATTAGTAAGTTACCACCTATGGTGCCAAACGATCACGAAGTTGTTATGGTTTTAGGTAAAAGTCTAGAACATGAAGAGGAAGCAGAGGATCAGAAGGACATCTCTTGTGGTAAATACATGGAGACTTTCAGGAAGTCTCCCTGAAAAAAACGTATTTGGAATATTTTGGGCAAGATCCTCTGTGGAGCAATATCTCTACTTGCTGGACTTGCCTTGCCATAGTTACCGTATTTTACATGCCATACAAGAGGCATACAAATAATCCTACAGAAAGAAAAAGATGAAACTTACCCTCCACTTCATCCACTCAGAAACAGCTACTTGTATCCATGCTTTACAACCGTTCCAAGAATGGAGGGGTCATACTTAAGGCTTATTGAGGGCCGGAAGCATTTTTTATACCCCACAGCCTATAATAGCTTGCCTAGCCTACCACAAAACAGTGTCTTGTACGTGCCATATACCCAATAAACATTTGCTAGAATTTCAGAATAATAAAAGACTTTTAAGGTCAACAACTCCAAACTCGCACCAGAAGCATAATTCCTCTCCACAGTATCTTTGACAAGTGGTTACCCAGCCTCAGCCTGGAGACTCCCAAAGACAGAGAACTCATTACCTATCTAAGGGTAATTCATTCCTTATATCGAATCCCCAAAATAGGCACCTTTGAACTTCTATCCGTTGGCTCTCTGGGGTCATAAATAATAAATTTAATCCTCTTTACACATAATAACTCTTCAAATACTTGAAGGTCACAACCACGGACATCTTCTCTTGTCCAGGATAAACCTCCCAGATCCTTCAATCTTTATGTGATGTTTTAAAGTGAATTTTATATATCTCTCAATATATCTATATCTATATCTATCTATCTATCTATCTAGAGAGATAGGATATAGATAGATATAGAAAGCTAGATATAGATATAGATGGATAAACATATAGAGACAGATAGATATAGATATACATAGATATAGATAGATACTCTACATCACCAAAACTTCCCACAGATATCGCCCCATAGTCCTCCCAGAAAACAAATATTGGGAAGGAAGGGGGAAAGGGAAACAAGAAAAACAGAGAAGGAAAGAGAAGAAATAGAGTGTTATGTGGTGGTTGTTCGTTCTTTGTTTTCAAAGAGGACCAGTGACATCATGGGGTGATGCCTTGACTTATGCATGAATTGCAGAGTTGCACAAAGTCATCAGCCTCCCTCTCTCTTCCAGAGTCATCAAAGTCCAGTAGCAAGACAAAAGTCAGGACAACTGGCAATAGTCCAGGTTGTAGTGAATGACCTTGGCATTGATGATATCTGACCAAGCTCCGATCTAAGCCTTTCACAGTGGCAGGAGTCTTCATGGCTGTTGGAACAAATTGTCTCATCCATCCACTCTGTCAAGGGGAAGTCTTTACATGCATGGGATTGACATCCCCCTAACTCATCATTGGGTTTGAGGGCTTTGGTTACCCTCAACCTTGTTTAGCCCAACTGCTGAGAGGAATTTACCAGGGTGTGGCCACTGCTTATACTACAGCTTTTGGGAACCACAGGTAAGAGCTGCATGTAATTATAGAGAGTGCTTAGTTATAGTGATGAAGCTCAGTGCCAAAGAACGGATGAGAAAACGACTCTTTCCCCTACATTGAGGAGCTGGGGCCCACAGGTATAAACTTAGTGTATGTTGCCAGACTCTGTGGATGGTCTTCTGACAGCTGGGTTTTTTGTCTTCTTTCTTTTTTAAACTTTGTTATAAGAGATGGCTCACTGGGTAGGAGAGTGAGGAGGGATGTGCTCAGAAAAGAAGAAATGAGGCTGAAGCTAAGATGGCAGAGTAAAGGAAGGGATTCCCCTAAGCTCTTCTCCCAAACCTTCCATATACTTTTAAAAGATGACTTCAAACAAATTCCAGAGCAGCAGAACCCACAAAAAAGATGGAGTGAAACAAATTTCCCGTCTAAGACAACTTGGAAGGCTGGCAGGAAAGGTCTGATATACTAGGATGAGAGAGGAGCACAGTCCAGTGCAGGTTATGCCAGCACAGAACAGGGCATCAACAAACCTGGAGCAGGCCTCAGGGCACCTGAATCATGGGCAGCAACAGCGGTTTCCAGACCTCTCAGAGCACAGACACCAAAGACAACTTAGAAGGTCAGTAGGAAAAGTCTGCTGCACCTGGGTGAAAGTGAAGCACATTCCAGCACAGGTCATGCCAGCACAGCCCCTACCACAGCAAACCAGGAGCAGCTTTGGGATCCACTTAATCAGCAGTGGCAACAGCAGCAGCTACTTTCAGAGCTCTCAGTCTATAGATGGTAATGGTGTCAAACAACTGGTCAGAAGGAGACTACAGGGTTCTCTTTGCTGGCACTGAGGCAGGATCTTGTTGCTTTGCCCATACTCAGATCCAGGTCTCAGGCCTGGGTGGCAGTCCCAGGGTGAGGAGGAGCACTAATATAGCAGAGCTTGTGGTCACAGTGGAGGGAGGAGGGGACCCTCATCCCATTTCCAGGGCAGAAAAGAGCTCTTGTGGTTGATCACTGACCAGAGCACAGGTCAGAAGAGTAGCAAAAACACCTCTCCTTAGATCACACAACATTTGAAAAACTAATAACTTATAGCCCCCTAGAAGTATCTCTGAAAATATCTGGACAAAATCCTCGAAGCTTGGGACACTGTGCCTTCCACCCTGGAAACAGAACCTTACTTTAACAAAGAGTTAAAAGTTAAGTAATAGGATGGGAAAATGGGGAAACAACAAGAAAAAAGACTCTATTGAAAGTTACTACAGTGACAAGGAAGTTCATAACACACACTCATAAGAAGACAACAAAGCAAAGCTCCTCCATCCAAAGCCTCCAAGAAAAATATGAAATGGGCTCAGGCCATGAAAGAGCTTTAAAAGAATTTTGAAAATCAAGTAAGAGAGATAGAGGAAAAATTGGGAAGATAAATGAGGGTGACACAAGAAAATCATGAAAAACAAGTCAACAGTTTAGCAAGGAGATACAAAAATCATTGAAGGAAATAACACCTTAAAAAGCAGAATTGGTCAAATGGAAAAGAAGGTTCAAAATCTCACTGAAGAAAACAATTCCTTAAAAAGAGAATGGAGTAAATGGATGCTTAAAAGTTAGAATGGAGCTAATGACTTTATAAGAAATCGAGAAACAATAAAATAAAATCAAAAGAATGAAAAAATAGAAGATAATGTGAAATATCTCATTAGAAAAACAATTGATCCAGAAAACAGATGCAAGAGAAATCATTTAAAAATTATTAGACTAGCATTTTGTCTGGGGGTGGTGGAAGGGAGATGGAAGAAGGCAGTGGTGGTGGGAAGGGCGGGAGCAGTTGGCCTTCGTGCCTCTGTCAAGTTCAGTTCGGTCCGGCCTGATGCCGTGTGTTCCATGTGCTCTCCCACTCGCCATTTCTCGAGGAGGAGTCTCCATCGTACAGAGCTCAGAGTCGCTGGGACTCATCTCCCCCAACCAGAGTGCTAAGGAGACTCTGATGTTGAACTCAACAGATCAGGCCATGAAAACTTCCATACTCACACAATGAAACAGATCTGGCAAAAAACAACACTTGGTATCCTGGGCCTGGCAGCAGGAAAGAAGACAAGTGGTGGAAATCTTACAGTCTGCAAAGCAGACAAAAAGGTGACATAGAAGCTGGACATGGGTGGTGGAGAGAGTTTCAACATTGCAGTTTCCCAACAACAGCGATTAATAGGCAAAAGAACAAGGATCAGAATTCCCACATGAAGAATGTTCACAAGAGGAAAGAAAGAGGACATTCCTGTAATTCATCTGTGGCTGCATGGCAAGCTGTACAAAGTGAGGGGAAGAATGGACATTTCCCAACTAATCAAAATTGAAACTCTAGCTTAGCAAGTTCCACTTTATTTTGAAATCCCAAACTAATCAGAACTATGCTGGAGCCAAAGTTAGTGAGCCCACATCACCAAGTGTTCTGTCTAAACCTCCCAGCCACTGGGTTCCAGTTTCCTTGAATCCTTCTGATAAAGAAATAATGAACTTTCAACGGAAAACCTTACTTAAAGTCCAGCTGTGACGTGAGGTAATCAGATCACTGGTGTTTAAATGTTTAGGGCTTCAGGTATTGGAGAGGAGCAAATATTGATTTGCTCCTAAACATAAAAATTAAATGGTTAGAGAATTTGTTTTTCATCTGTATAGAGCAGGTAGCAACTCTGGGTAATACTTGCTGTAAAATTTCATCATGCTTTTGTGTGTGTGTGTGTGTGTGTGTGTATGTATTTATGTACATGGGTGAGGAAGTGTGTGCGCATTGCATCACCTCTGACTAAGGAGATATATAGTAGCATTACTTGGTAGTTTGAAATCAGTTATTCAGAATATTTGGACTTGATGTGAACTGTTCTTTTTGAATAGCAGCTCTTCCAAGTTTTGAACTTGAAATCATGGTTTAAATTGTAAAGGTGAGGGGAGGAGCAAAGGTGGCAGAGTAGAAAGACTCATGTATGCTAGCTCCGAATCCACAGCCCATAAATTTCCTGTAAAAAGAACTGCCCACAAATTCTGGAGTACTGCAAGCTGCGCACCAATACAGTGGAAGAGATTTCCATTCCAGAGAGCCCTGGAAAGCCGACCCCAAAGGTCCGTCATGCTCTGGACAGCGGAGCCTACCCCTGAGCTGCCCTGACCACATGGCCCCAAAGGAGCAGATCCGAGCAGGCTTCAGGGACGGAATCTCCGGCGGCTACAAAGGCCCCTCCACCCACAGCCGCTACAGGTCAGTGAGAGAGACTTCTGGGCTGGCCGAAAGGTAAAGGGGGTGCCTCCATGGCTCGGGCCCCCTCGGGAGGCAGCAGCAGAGGCAGCGGTGGCCCGGAAGTCCCGGAGCAGCAGGCAGGAGCTCAGGGCCATTACTGAAGGTCTCTGCATAAAACCCCTGAGGGAACTGAGCCTGGGAAGCGGCCCTGCCCCAACCTGAGCACCAGAACTTAAGCTCACATTGAATAGCAGCTGCTCCCGCCATGGAAAACCCTGAGGCTGTGAAGCAGCAATTGAATCTCAGACCCCAAGCACTAGCTGCGCGGATCTAGGTGGGGGTGGACAGGAATGTCAGAAGTCAAGTAACTGGCTGGGAAAATGCCCAGAAAAAGGAAGCAAAATAAGACCAGAGAGAGCTACTTTATTGGGGAAGAGATGTTCCTTCCTCCCTTCATTTATGATGAGGAGGTACAATGCTTGCCATCAGGGAAAGACGTGGAGGTCAGGGCCTCTGTATCCCAGACATTCAAGGTGGATGTCCGGTGGGCTCAGGCCATGGAAGAGCTCAAAAAGGATTTTGAAAATCAAGTTAGACAGGTGGAGGAAAAACTGGGGAAGAGAAATGAGAGACATGCAAGAAAAGCATGAAAAATGGGTCAATACCTTGCTAAAGGAGACCCAAAAAATGCTGAAGAAAATAACACCTTGAAAAATAGGCTCACTCAATTGGCAAAAAAGGTTCAAAAAGCCAATGAGGAGAAGAGTGCTTTCAAAAGCAAAATTAGCCAAATGGAAAAAGAGGTTCAAAAGCTCACTGAAGAGAATAGTTCTCTCAAGATTAGAATGGAACAGATGGAGTCTAATGACTTTCTGAGAAACCAAGAAATCATAAAACAAAACCAAAAGAATGAAAAAAATGGAAGAGAATGTGAAATAAGTCATGGAAAAAACAACCGACCTGGAAAACAGATCCAGGAGAGACAATTTAAAAATTCTGGGACTACCTGAAAGTCATGATCAAAAAAAGAGCCTAGACATCATCTTTCATGAAATTATCAAGGAAAACTGCCCTGAGATTCTAGAACCAGAGGCCAAAATAAGTATTGAAGAAATCCATCGATCACCGCCTGAAAGAGATCCACAAAGAGAAACTCCTAGGAACACTGCAGCCAAATCCCAGAGCTCCCAGATGAAGGAGAAAATATCGCAAGCAGCTAGAAAGAAACAATTCCAGTATTGTGGAAATACAATCAGGATAACACAAGATCTAGCAGCTTCTACATTAAGGGATCAAAGGGCGTGGAATAGGATATTCCAGAAGTCAAGGGAAGTAGGACTCAAACCAAGACTCACATACCCAGCAATACTGAGTACAATACTTCAGGGGACAATATGGTCTTTCAATGAAACAGAGGACTTTCAAGCATTCTTGATGAAAAGACCAGAGCTGAAAAGAAAATTTGATTTTCAAACACAAGAATGAGAAGAAGCATGAAAAGTAAACAGCAAAGGGAAGTCATAAGAGACTTACCAAAGGTGAACTGTTTCCATTCCTACATGGAAAGACAATATTTGTAACTCTTAAAACTTTTCAGTATCTGGGTAGTTGGTGGGACCACACACAGGCATACACACACACACACACACACACACACACATACATGCGTCCACGCACACACATACACACATGCATGCACACACAGAGACAGAGAGCACAGAGTGAATTGAATAGGATGGGATCATATCTTTAAAAAATGAAGTTAAGCGGTGAGAGAGAAAGGTATTGAGAGGAGAGAGGGAGAAATGGAATGGGGCAAATTATCCCTCATAAAAGAGGCAGGCAGGAGACTTTTTAGTGGAGGGAAAAAGAGGAGAGCTGAGAAAAAAAAACATGAAGTTTACCCTCATCATATTCGACTAAAGGAAGGAGTAAAATGCACACTCATTTTGGCATGAAAACCTATCTTACAGTACAGGAAAGTGGGGGAGAAGGAGATAAGCAGGGTGGGGGGGGGGGATGATAGAAGGGAGGGCAATGGGAGAAGGGAGCAATTTGAAGTCAACACTCAGGGAGGGACAGGATCAAAAGACAGAATAGAAACAGTGTGGGGCAGATTAGGATGGAGGGAAATACAGTTAGTCTTACACAACACGACTGTTATCGAAGTCATTTGCAAAACTACACAGATATGGCCTGTATTGAAGTGCCTGCCTTCCCAAAGGGAACAGGTGGGGAAGAAGGGATGGGGAAAATTTGGAACTCAAAGTTTTAGGAACAACTGTTGAGTATTGTTCCTGCTACTAGGAAATAAGAAATACAGTTAATGGGGAATAGAAAGTCATCTGGCCCTACAGGACAAAAAAGAAGATGGGGACAAGAGAAGGGAGGGATGATAGAAGAGAGGGCAGATTAGTGATAGAGAAAATTAGAATGCTTGTTGTACTGGGGTGGGGGGAGGGGAGAAAAGGGGAGAAAATTTGGAACCCAAAATTTTGTGAAAATGAATGTAAAAAGTTAAATAAATGTATATAAAAAATAAATTGTAAAGGGGGATTTATGGTATAGATTCGTGGGCTTTTCTTAATTAGGGAAATAAACTTTTGTATTATGTTTCTAGGGAAAAACTATAGTTCAATGAACATTTATTGTGAGACAACAATAGACTTGTTTTTTTTTTTTGGAAAACAAGCTAAAACCATTTCTATTTCACTTTGGCTGGGATAAAGAACTGGTTGAATACCAGTCATTTGTATTGGAATAGGAAATTGTACTGCCAAATCATATATGAGCTTTCTGGAATAATGATGTGTAAGGGAATTGCCAACCCCCAGCCTCTTGGACAGCATTCACTGGTCACGACTCATGTTAACTGAGGGGAGACTGGTAAGGCATGAACAATATGACGCTGGAAGGAAGGGTTCTGCCCCTGTTTTGCTCAAGGCTATTTTCCTGGGCTTTTGAAGAACAAAGAAGGCCAAGATGTTTTTCTTTCTAGAGGCTACGTGTCCGCCCTGGGCAGTCCTGGTCATAGGTATATTACTTCCTTATAAGGGCAAACTTATTGCTGATAGGTTCACTTAGGGCTCTAGTGTCAGAAAAGAGATAAAAACACCGCTCACTGCTTCAATAAACGGAGTTCTTACTATCTTGTCTCCCACCTCGGTCATTGCTTACAGCTAACTCCACCAAGGCCTGCAGGTCCCTGCTGGTCAGATAAGGCCTGTGGGCCTGAGAGATCAGGTCCAGACTCCCGGCTCCCTAACAATGATGTATGATAGGAATCCTTCCTTGTTAATGAACAAATTAAATTTGGATTAATGTTTAAGGCTGCACATGGAAAGGGATGCTAGTCCACAAGGTGGTACTGAAATCAAAGGGACTTGTGGTTGATGATGGCATACAGAGGAAGAGTTGAGATTGAGTAGGGCAGAGAACATTGCCCTATTACCTGCCTCATCCCTTGGGGGTAACTGACTTTTGTAAAGGAGATATGCCTGGTTTTCTAGGAATACCCATTCTTTCTCAGTTGCTCTGTGGTCAAGAACTACATAGGAGCATGCCCTTAGGTACACACATAGGGACAGACAAAAGTATTATTTTTTCTCAGGATAATGTACCAACAAGCTTCTCAAAGTTACTATAATCTTTATTCAATATTTGGCATCTTTTGAACAGTTTTCAAAATGCATCAAGGAATTAAAAAAAGACTGACAAAATTGGTCTGGCCTCAAATAGGAGAATTTTCTGAGAATTTCAAAGTAGGGTAAGGTTGTAAATGACCTAGGAAAAAGGGAGCCACGTAAATAAATGTAAATCTTGTAGCATATGTAAATTTTTGCTGACCTATTCTTTGAAAAGAGTATTTTTAATAGAAAATTGCTGAATCTAAGACAGACCATGGACTGAACTAAGACATGGCCTGGTTTTAAAGGGATAAAAATACATTTTTTTAAGGAAGAAGCATACTTGCCCTAAGTTGCTTGCCAGTGCACATACATGTTAGATTGAGTTCTACACTGTATTGCATGAGACTTTTAAATTAAGGCTATAAGGAAATAAGTAGAAGTGTGAAAGTTGCTAAGACTCAGTAGTGCTCTTATTTTGAACACAAAGGGATTTTGAATAAGAATACTATTAAAACAAGCTTAACTATTTTTTCAAAAAAATCAAAACAAGAAAAATTTTAAAAGGGTCAACAAGAAGATGATTTTAATTGAATGACGATCTTTTACCAAAGGGTTCCTTCTCAAACAGAAAAGAAGATACTTCCTTTGACCTTTTCCCATCAATGCTTCAAACTAAAGACTATTTGCAAAATGATGTACTTTTTAAAGAAATGCAAGTGCTGTTATTTTTTAAGATTATGCAGTTAGGATCCATATGAGCATTAATTTTTTAAAAAATTCCAAAGAGTAACCTAACAATGAATAAAAGGGAAAAAATAGGATTTTAAAGCAGTAACTTGTCTAAGAAAATGTCTATACAAAAAAATGGCAGCTCCCTCCATGTTGACAGTTTTCTTTACAAAACTGATTGGCATATTGATTGCATTTAAACTTCTCTCAAAGGAAAAATATCTTAAGAAAAAGTGTCCAAATAAATTTGGTGTTTAATCAACTTTTCTGAAATATTTATTATACATATATAAATTTTAAACAAAACTGAAAATAAAATAATTCCTCCCCCAAAAAAATATTATTAGACTAGATGGTGGAGTGATTGGTAATTTCTATCTCCCTCCCCTTGTTGACTTTGACAATCCCATAGAATATCTCCCCAGGAAAATCCCTGGAACAGTGGGAGCAGCAGAAGGGGTAAACAGTCTCTTAACCAATGAGGTTAGGAAAATCACTAAGGAGGGTCCCTCTTGCTGTGACTGAAGGGGATCAGTGCAGTAACAGAGCTGTCCCAGACAGCCCCACCTAAGCAAACCAGGAGAAGATCCTGAGCGACGGGGGTGGGGTGGGGTGTGAAGCCCGCAACCTCCAACACCAGGACCCCAGGCATGACTCAGCACCCCAGGGGAATCGAGAAAACACTACCACAGATGGGATCACCAACTGCTGAGCTTGCCTGTGCTCTAGCTCTGCAGAAGAGACCTTATGTGGCCAGACCATCCCTCTCCCACACTTAACGCAGCTAGCTGCAGGGTAACTCTGGGGAAATCCAAAAAGACCTTACCTGGCCTCTGCTTTTCAACACCAGCCATCTCAGCATCAAGTAAGCTGCAGCACTTTAGCTTCTAGATGAAAGAACCAGAGGCTACAACACACAAAGCCTCAAGTTTTAGGCACAAGAACTGTGGAACAGAACCCCCTGTGCCCCAGACACAGAGATCTACTTTAAAAGTCAGGAAAAGGTTGGTTATCATGAATAAGAAGCAAAGCAGAAAAGAAAAGACCATAGAATTTTTCTATGGGGACAAGGACCAAAACACAAATACTAAAGAGGTCAGCATTGAGACTGTACTTCCATCTGAAACTTCAGAAAGGAATATGAACTGGTCTGAAGCACAAAGAGCCTTCTTGGAAGAGCTCAGAAAGGATTTTAAAAGCCAAATTAGAGAAATAGAAGAAAAACTGACCAGTGACTTTAAAAAAATGAAAAAAAAATCACAGAAGAATTTTTAAAAGGACAATTGGACAAATGGAAAACAAAGTACAAAAATTATTAGACTACTTGAAATCCATGATCACAAAAAGAGTCTAGATATCAACTTTCAAGAAATTATCCAGGAAAACTGTTCTGATATTCTAGAACCAGAGGGTAAAATAGAAATCAATATAATCCACGGTTCACCTTGTAAGAGATCCTAAAATGCAAACCATCAGGAATATTATAGCCAAATTCTAGAGTTCTCAGGTCAAGGAGAAAATATTGAAAGCAGTCAGAAAGAAAAAAAAAATCATAGAGCCACAGTCAGGATAATACAAGATTTAGTAGCTTCTACATGAAAGGATCAGAGGGCTTGGAATACGATATTCTGGAGGGCAAAGGAGCTAGGATTACAACCAAAAATCACCTACCCAGCAAAACTTCAGGGGGAAAAATGCACATTCAATGAGATAGAGGACTTTCAAGTACTTTTGATGAAAAGACAAGAGTTGAATAAAAAATTTGACTTGCAAATGCAAGAGTCTAGAGAAGCATTAAAAAAGGAAACAAGAAAGGGGAATCATAAGGGATTAATAAGGTTAAATTGTTTACATTCCCACATGGAAAGATGATGCTTGCTTAAGACCTTCCTAATCATTAGGGCAGTTAGAAGGAGTATAGATAGAGGGTACAAGTATAAGTTGAATATGAAGGGGTGGCATCTAAAAATTAAAATTAAAGGGTGAGAGAGGAATGTACTGGGAGAAAGAGAAAAGGAAAGGTAGAAGAGGACAAATTATCTCACATAAAAGAGGCAAGAAAAAGCTTTTACAGTTGAGGGGACAAAGGGGAGACATGAGGGAGAATGAGGGAACCTTACTCTCATCAGAATTGGCTCAAAGAGGGTAAACACTCAACTGGGTATAGAAATCTATCTTATCCTAAAGGACAGGAGGGGAAGGACATAAGAGAAGGAAAGGTGATAGAAGGGTAGACTGGGGGAGGGGGTAGTCAGAAGCAAAACACTTTTGAGGAGGGACAGGATGAAAGGAGAGAGAGAGAGAGAGAGAGACAGAGAGAGAGACAGAGACAGAGAGAGAGAGAGAGAATAGAATAAATGGGGGAAGAGGAATTGGAATAGAGGAAAATATAGTTAGGAATAGTAACTGGGAAAAAATTTTGAAGCAAGTTTCTCTGAAAAAAGCCTCATTCCTTAAACATATAGAGAACTGAGTCAAATTTATAAAAATAAGAGCCATTCCCAAATTGATAAATGATCAAAAGATATGATCAGTTTTCAGGTGAAGTAATCAAAGTTATATATAGCCATATAAACAAATACTGTAACTCACTATTGATTGGAGAGATGCAAATTAAAACAATTCTGAGGTACTACCTCATATCTATCAGATTGGTTAATAGGACAGAAAAGGAAAATGACAAATGTTGGAGGTAATGTGGGAAAAGCGAGACATTAATGCACTGTTAGCAAAGTTGTGAACTGATTCAACCATTATGTAGAGCAATTTGGAACTATGCACAAAGGACTATCAAACTATGCATACCCTTTGGCCTAGCAATACCACTACTAGATCTGTATCCCAAAAGAGATAAAAAACCAAAAAGAAAGAAGACCTATATGCACAAAAATATTTATAGCAGTTCTTTTTGTGGTGACAAAGAATTGGAAACTGAGGGGGTTCCCATCAATTGGGGAATGACTGAAGAAGTTGTGGTATATGATTGTGATGGAATACCATTGTGCTATAAGAAATGATGAAGAAGATGATTTCAAAGAAACCTGAGAAGTTTTATATGAAATGATACATGTGAAGTGAGCAGAACCAGGAGGACAATACAATACAGATATAATTGTAAAGATAAACAATTTTAAACAATACTAGAACTCTGATCAATGAAATGACCAACCATACTGATTGAGGAAATAATGCTACCCATTTACTGACCAAGCCAACATTTCCGCATGTAGTAAATGTGTAGATATTTTCTTTGACAATGTTTAAATGTTACAAGGATTGTAGTTTTCTTTTTTATTTTATTTTAGTGGAAGGAGTATTGTGCGGGAAAGGTGAACTATTCATACATAAATAAATGAATGAATGAATAGATAGATGAAAAGCAGGTCATTGAAGCCTTTTTAGAATGCAGAGAAGAGAGCAGAAGCATGTTCAAAAAGCAATAGAGGTAGGGCAGGGTCACCTTGAAAGTGGCAAATAAATTTGAGATTCTACATCATGCCCATGGCAAAGTTGACATAGAAGGAAAGTGGGAAATGTTAAAAGTGTGGAAGGAAAGCAGTTACATTACTACACTTTGAGGGGAACAGTGACCTTGTGAACTCATTCTAGCAAACAACTTGGAATTTTTCCTCCAAAGCTAGTAAATTTTGCATAGCCTTTGAGTTAATGATATTACTACTAGGCCTATACTCCAAAGAGATAAATTAAAGAGGAAAAAGCCCCATGTATACCAACGTACTTATAGCAGTTCTTTCATAGTAGCAAAGAACTGGAAACTAAAGAGGCCCCCACCAATTGGGAAATGGTTGAACAAATTGTGGCATGTGAATGTAATGGAATATTACTGTGCCATAAGAAATGGTTATTGCATTAATCAGTTAACATCAATTAATCTTACATCTTTCAATTTTACTGTTATAGTTCTGTTAATTTCACTCTTTATCAGTTTATACAATTCTTCTCTGGCTTCTTTAGAATGGGTAAGAAGAACTTTGAAAGACTTAAGAACTTTTCAAAAGATAAAATAGAGCATTTTGATTATGTGAACTTGAAAAGCTTCTGAAAAATAAGAAAAGCTTCTGAGCAAACAAAATTAATGCATCTAGGTTTAGAAAGAAAGTGGTAGAATGAGGAAATAGGTTTGTATCCAATTTTATCAAAGATAAGGGTCTGTCACTCAAGACATATAAATAAATATAAAGACGTGTACATATACACACACACACATACATCTAAACAAAAGCTAGTCTTCAACACATAAGTAGTGAAAGGACATGAAGGAACAGCTCTCAAGAGAAGAATTGCAAATCAAAACAACTCTGAGGTTTTACCTCATACCTTGCAAACTGGCAAAGATGACAAAAGATGGGAATAGTCAGTGTTGGAAGGATTGTGGAAAGAGAGGCACACTGGTATATTGTGGATGGAGCTGTGAAATTTTACAACCATTTTGGAAAACAACTTGGAATTGTGCAAATTAAGTGACTAAAATGTCCTTATTCTTTGACTCAGAGATTTTATTACTAGACATTTACTCGAAGTTGATAATTGATAAGGAGAAAGTCTCCATACACACCAAAATCTTTATAGCAGTGCTTTTTGTATTAGCAAAGAATTGGGGAAAAAAGGAGATGCCCATCATTCAGGAAATGTCTAAACACATTGTGGCACACGAATGTAATAGGATAAGACTGTGCTGTAAGAAACGATGTGTGTGATACATACAGAGAAGGTCCACACAAACTGGTGCAGTTGGAAGGCATCAGAGTCAAGAAAATAATCTCAATGACTACAACAATGTAAATGAAAAGGACAAAAATCACAAACCAATCAAAAGCAAATGTTGCACAATTACAAAGAAGAAGTGCAGCCCCAAAGAAGGGATATGAAATGATACTTCTACTCCACTCCTTTGCAGAGGTGAGAGGGCCACAGGTGTGGAACATGACATATATTTCAGACTTTTTCTTTTTTTTTGAAATATAAATTTATTGATTTAACTTTTTACATTAATTTCCACAAAATTTTGGGTTCCAAATTTTCTCCCTTTTTCTCCCCTCCCCCCACCCCAATACACCCAGCAATCTAATTTTCCCTATCACCAATCTGCCCTCTCTTCTATCATCCCTCCCTTCTCTTGTCCCCATCTTCTCTTTTGTCCTATAGGGCCAGATGACTTTCTATTCCTCATTAACTGTAGGTCTTATTTCCTAGTAGCAACAACAATACTAAACAGTTGTTCCTAAAACTTTGAGTTCCAAATTCTCCCCATCCCTCCCTTCCCACCTGTTCCCTTTGGGGAGGCAGGCAATTCAATATAGGCCATATCTGTGTAGGTTTGCAAATGACTTCGATAACAGTCGTGTTGTGTAAGACTAACTGTATTTCCCTCCATCCTATCCTGCCCCCCATTGTTTCTATTCTGTCTTTTGATCCTGTCCCTCCCTGACTGTTGACTTCAAATTGCTCCCTCCTCCCATTTCCCTCCCTACCTTCATCCCCCCCCTTGCTTATATCCTTCTCCCCCACTTTCCTGTACTGTAAGATAGGTTTTCATACCAAAGTGAGTTTGCATTTTATTCCTTCTTTTAGTCGAATATGATGAGGGTAAACTTCTTGTTTTTTTTTTTTTTTCTCAGCTCTCCTCTTTTTCCCTCCACTAAAAAGTCTCCTGCTTGCCTCTTGAATGAGATATAATTTACCCCATTCCATTTCACCCTCTTTCCTCCCCCTACCTTTCTCTCTCACCATTTACCTTAATTTCTTTTAAGATATGGTCCCATCCTATTCAATTCACTCTGTGCTCTCTATCTCTGTATGTGCGTGCATGTGTGTATGTGTGTGTACGTGCATGTGTGTACATGTGTGTGCGTATGTGTGTGTGTGTGATCCTACCAACTACCCAGATACTGAAAAGTTTTAAGAGTTACAAATATTGTCTTTCCATGTAGAAATGTAAACAGTTCACTTTTGGTACGTCCCTTATGACTTTTCTTTGCTGTTTACTTTGTCATGCTTCTTCTCATTCTTGTGTTTGAAAGTCAAATTTTCTTTTCAGCTCTGGTCTTTTCATCAAGAATGCTTGAAAGTCCTCTGTTTCATTGAAAGACCATATTTTCCCCTGAAGCATTATACTCAGTTTTGCTGGGTAGGTGATTCTTGGTTTTAGTCCTAGTTCCTTTGACTTCTGGAATATCCTATTCCATGCCCTTTGATCCCTTAATGTAGAAGCTGCTAGATCTTGAGTTATCCTGATTTTATTTCCACAATACTGGAATTGTTTCTTTCTGGCTGCTTGAAAGATTTTCTTCTTGACCTGGGAGTTCTTGAATTTGGCCACAATGTTCCTAGGAGTTTCTCTTTTTGGATCTCTTTCAGGCGGTGATCGATGGATTCCTTCAATACTTACTTTGGCCTCTGGTTCTAGAATATCAGGGCAGTTTTCCTTGATAATTTCATGGAAGATGATGTCTAGCTCTTTTTTTGATCATGACTTTCAGGTAGTCCCATAATTTTTAAATTGTCTCTCCTGCATCTATTTTCCAGGTCAATTGTTTTTTTCCATGAAATATTTCACATTCTCTTCCATTTTTTCATTCTTTTAGTTTTGTTTTGTGATTTCTTGGTTTCTCAGAAAGTTATTAGACTCCCTCTGTTCCATTCTAATTTTGAGAGAACTATTCCCTTCAGTGAGCTTTTGAACCTCCTTTTCCATTTGGCTAATTCTGCTTTTGAAAGCATTCTTCTCCTCATTGGCTTTTTGAACTTCTTTTGCCAATTGAGTGAGCCTATTTTTCAAGGTGTTATTTTCTTCAGCATTTTTTTTGGGTCTCCTTTACCAAGGTATTGACCCATTTTTCATACATTTCTTGCATCTCTCTCATTTCTCTTCCCAGTTTTTCCTCCATCTGTCTAACTTGCTTTTCAAAATCCTTTTTGAGCTATTCCAAGGCCTTAGCCCACCGGATATACACCTGGGATGTCTGGAATACAGAGGCCCTGCCCTCCACATCTTTCCCAGATGGTAAGAATATTTCCTCGTCATCAGAATTGAAAGGCAGGAACATTTGCACCTGCTCAAAGAAGCTCTCTATAGTCTTATTTTTCTTCCCTTTTCTGGGCGTTTTCCCAGCCAGTTACTTGACTTCTGAGATTCCTGTCCATCCCTGCCTACATCAGCCCAGTTAGTGCTTGGGGTCTGAGATTCAAATGGGCATTCTGAGATGGCTGTGGCTGCTATTCAATGTGAGGTTAAGTTCTGGTGCTGGGGTGGGGGCAGGGCCGCCTCCCAGGCTCAGTTCCCTCAGGGGGTTTATGCAGAGACCTGAGCTTCTGCCTGCTGCTCGGGGAGTCCCGGGCCGCTGCTGCTGCCTCTGCCGCTTCCCCTGCCTCTGCCTCCACTGCTTCCTGCCGCTACTTCTGCCTCCTCTGCTTCCTCCTGAGGGGGGCCTGAGTCACGGAGACACCCCACTCCCCTCTCAGCCAGCCCAGACGTCTCTCCCACTGACCTGGAGCGTCTGTGGGCAGAGGGACTTTCCCGGCCGCCGGAGGTTCCGTCCCTGAAGCCTGCTTGGATCTGCTCCTCTGGGGCCATGGCCAGGGCAGCTCAGGGGTGGACTCCACTTTCCAGGGCACGATGGACCCTGGGGATGACTCTTCAGGGCTCTCTGGGACGGAAATCCCTTCCACTGTGTTTCTGCCTGCCCTGCAGTGATCCAGAACCTGTGGGGAGTTCTTCCTACAGGAAATCCATGGGCTGTGGGTTTGGAGCTAGCACACGTGAGTCTTTCTACTCAGCCATCTTGACTCCACCTCCCCCCCCCCCAGATTTTTTCTTTAAGTAGATTGGTTTTGCTGATTTAATTTTTTTTCTTTAAAAAATATTATTATATGGCCTGGCCAAAAACTCCAATTGATGCAATGACTAGTCAGGATTCCCAAGGACTCATGATCAAGAATACTGCCTACTTCCTAACAGAGAAATAATGAGGCAGCTCTGGGGCATCACAGTGCAGAGTGCTGGGCTGGAGTCAAAAAAGTCTGAGTTCAAATTCAACCTCAGATTCTTGCTGGCTGTGTAATTCTGAGCAAGTCACTTCAAGGATTTGCTTCAGTTAGGAAACTTTAAAATGAGGATGATGATAATAGCACCTCCCTCCCTGAGTTGCCATGAGTAACAAATGAGATAATATTGGTAATGTGTTTAGCACAATATCTAGCACATAGTAAATTCTATATAAATGTTAGCTGCTATTATCATTATTATTATTTAGTGATGGCATCAAGATGAAGAATGAGACACACGTTTTTATACGAACAATGTGGGAACTTGTTTTACCTGATTATGCTTATCTGTTATAAGTGTTTCTTTTATTTCTTTTTCAATGGGGGTGAGATGGGAGGGAGAGAAAACAAATGCCGATGAATTGAAAAAAAAATTAAAAGGCACAAAAGTAACATGGTTAATTTATTATATATATTTTAGAAGCAAACTATATAATAGAGATTCAAGTTTTCACAAATGATTCTCTTTCTATTTTACTTTATGGAAAAGTTGTTTTTGTGTTTGCTAAAGTCAGAATAAAATTAAAGAGGAAAGCAGTATAAAAATAAAACATAAAGACAACTTTTTTTAAATAGAGGAAACCACAATGTTATATACACAATAGGTAGCTAATAGATACTTAGTGACTGAATCTTATCCTAAAGCTAGAAAGTCTTTGTGAGAAAAATAACCATCTTGAATGGATCTTGTTTACATTTGTGTTGAAAAGATTTTCCTCAAGTAACCATGTCTTTATCTACTAGCTTATAAGTCAGACCAATTGGGCAAAGAGAACCATTTGTCAGCTCCACTAGATTACACACTCTTTGAGGGCAGCGAATGTCTTTCACCTGGCATATCTGGCATTTGATCAGTGCTTATTCCCTTTATAGTTTTAATGTACTATTTCCTGCCTGCTAACTCAAACATGATAACTCACCTGAACTACCACCCACGATGCACTGCACATCATATGGGTTGTTGGTTCTGCCATAAACATTGTTGCTGGACTCATACCACATGCAAAGCTCACTGCAGTTGGTCACTCCAAGGGGAATAGCACCAGCTTTCTTTAGCAATGCCACTACAGCAGCATCTGATTTGGAGATAACATTCCGGCGATTCACCAGGCCTGAAGAATTGGGCATTCCTAGAAGGGCAAAGACAGGACAAATCAGCTTTGATTCTTGGATTCTCAGATTCTAGGTAGTCAAATATGAAAAAAACCAAAGCAGCCTTATGTTGATCTAATGATGAGTTGACTCATGCCCTGAAATGGAGAAGTGTGATTAAAAAATAAATAAATAAACTCGGAAGTGTAATGGAACTCAAGCAGTTAAGTGAATGGGCAACTACAAATGTGGTTTTTCCTTGTACATGTCTATGCATTGACCATCTCCACACTGATCTCCACACTCTGCACACACTGGTCTCCAGAACTGGGTTGTATACCCACTTCACTCTAGCTCCTTTAAAGTTAACTCCTACAGGAAGCCTGTCTTGATTCCCCCAATTCCTAGTCCTTACCCACCCACACAGATTACCTTTTATGCCATTCAGCTAGCATCAATACTTGGAACATAGTAGGCACTTAATAAATGTTTGTCCTTTCTACTTACAGGATCAGGGAAATCTCCATTACCTATAAGTTTCATTCAAATACCCCTTGAGAAAAATAAGGTTACCATGCAACTCAAAGGCTTCCTTAACAGTCAAAGGGACTCCCAAGAAGGGCCATTTCTTTTCCAGTGTTGCTTCATCCTCTTGTTCCTCTGACAGCCTTTTATCTACTGCTAAAGCTTCTTGCTGAGCCTCCTCAAATCTGGAGAGGAAAAAGAAAACCCTCTCATTTAAAAGAAAAGCATAAAAATACAGAAATTGGTAGGCAAAAGTGCATCTGTTGTGAGTATCTGAACTATACTCTGCTACTCCAATGAAGCCATTATTCCATGCAATAGCCACAGGAAAAGTTCCTCTCAAATACATGGGATTAGGGCTTTTCAGTATCTCAGTTTATACGTCTTCAATATAGGAGTGCAAGTACTCTACTCTTCTGAGAAACAATCTGATTTTTAATCACAAAATGACCTTAGGTCACTTAGAACTTCAGTCACAGAAAGATAGATAGTCCAAACAGGAATATAACAATTGTTCAGTGAAAAGGAATCCAAGATGGGCAAGCTCCATTCCCTTCCTTACAGGATTACCTCCTACTGCTTGCCGAAGTATTTTTTCTAGTTATTTGCTGTGCTGCATTGGTGAAGACAGCTGATCAAAAGGGAGCTGTCATGGATGATGAGACCAAAGCATCTAGAATTCCATAATCACCAGCCTTTTCCCCAAGGGATACAAAGATGAGAATTTTGTTTTGTAATCATTTTCACTAAAAGAGATGACAAACTTTGAAAAGATCTATGATTCCCTTTCACCTGCAGCATATTCATGCCTACTTATGAGTATCTGTCATCAGGGCCTGTCCTGGGACTCTGACTCACCTATCCTTGACAATTGCATTGATCATTGGGTTCACTTCCTTTATTCGGTCAATATATGTGTTAATGACATCTATACATTTCACCTGCAAAATAAAAATAAAAGCAAAACCCACATTAAGGAGCTAGTAGCATCGCACATTTGCAAAGGCTTCAATCAATGATTCCATTAATGAGTACTAATGGTGCATCTACCTCGAGCAAGGCAGGATAGGCATAGGCAAGGATACAAAAAGGATTAAGACATAGCTCTTGTTCTAAAGGATCCAAATTGTCATAACATAGAGGATGGAGATAAGCCAAGATGGGAGAAAAAGATCATTACAGATGGAGGAAGCCAATTGTATGGTGGTGAAAATGATTTAAAAATCTAGCCCTGGGGATAAAAATAAAAAAAAAAAACAGAGATAATTCCCTGCTCTCAAGGAGCTCACACTCTAGTAGGAAAGACAACACATGCAGTAGATTCTGCAAAGACACACTCTAGTGGGAAAGACAACACATGCAGTAGATTCTGCAAAGACCCAGTAAGCAGCTGGTAAGATGTTATCCTGAATGTCATTTCCAGAGATAAAGCCACACCCATATGTAACAGTGAATCACTTGATCCACCATCTCTACTGAAAGTGATTCCCTGGGTGAGGGCTTCCAGAGCTGAGCTAGGAAGCAGGGTCAGTAGGGAGCATGGATCTTTCCAGTAGTTCAGGGATATTGCCTTTGGGACTTGAGGGGAGAGGTGATATAGGTGGTGAGCTTCCCAGCATGTACTGCCTCCTGTTTATCCCTTTGCTGCTCAAGTAGGTTGACTTTCCTGCCTCAAACCTGGTAGTTGGTCATCATTTTGTGGGGATCTGACCTATATTCTGGAATCCTTTAATAGGTAGGAGAATGACAAGATAGGAGGAATTGGGATTTGAGAAGATTCACACTGTAGTATTGTGTAGGATGGAGTAGAGAGGGTAGAGATGGGGAGGCAGGGAAACCAGTCAGAAGGCTGGTCAATAGCTTCTGTAGACAAGGACAAGAAGTAGATGACAAAGAAGTAAATAAAGTCATGTGTACTCCAGAATGGAATTCGGGCAGATGTCTCTCTCTGTGTGTCATCAGGAAACAGCTGATCACAATCACTCTCACAGCTGAAGGTCCCCACTATGCTGCTGACCAACACATGCCCAACTCCAATCAACTCTCTCAGTGATGCCAGAAAGTGATGTTCAGCATGATACCTGGCACATGGTAGGGGCTCAAGGAATATTTAATTTAAAAAATGATAGCAGGAGGAGCCAAGATGGTGGAGTGGAAAGATACACATATGCTTAGCTCTTACCCCACAGCCCATAAAATACCTGTAAAGAAGATCTTTCAACAAATTCTAGAGCAGCAGAAGCCACAGAACAATGGAGTGGAGAAGCTTTCTGTTTCAGAGAGAACTGAAAACCAATAGGAAAGGTCTGGTGGGCACCAGACCTGGAGCAGAGCCCAACCCTGCCTTGGCCACGTGGCACTGAGAGGAGCAGATCTGAGCAGGCTTCAGGGATATTCAGTGGCAGCATAGATCCCTCAACCCACAGGCACCAAAGGTCAGTGAGAAGGTCTTTTTGGCTGACCAAGAGGGGAGCGGGGTGTCCCCATAACTCAGGCCCCCTCAGGAGGCAGCAGTAGAGGCAGCAGCAGACAGGGTCTCCCAAAGCAGGCAGCAGCCCGCATCCATTGTTGAAGGTCTCCTCATAAACCCCCTGAGGGAACTGAGCCCCATGTGGAGGCCCTGCCCCCACCTGAGCAGCAGAACTTAATCTCACACTGAATAGCAGCCCCACCCCCGCTGAAAACCCCCAAGGCTTGGGAGCAGCTCATTTGAATCTCAGCCACCAAGCACTGGCTGGGCAGAACTGGACGTGAGGTGGTTGTGGAGAGGAAACTCAGAAGTCAAGTAACTGACTGGGAAAATGTCCCAAAAAGGGAAAAAAAATAAGACCATAGAAGGTTACTTTCTTGGGGAACAGGTGTCTCCCCCCATCCTTTTGGATGAGGAAGAACAAGGCATACTGTCAGAGGAAGTCAAGGCCTCTGCTTCCAAAGGTAACTTAGAATGGGCTCAGGCAATAGAAGACCTTAAAAAATGATAGTGCAGAGAGAATAGAAGGAGGAGGAGAAAGACAAAGAATGAATGTTGAGGAATGTTGTGTTTAGGGGATGAAAACAAAAAGGATAATACTCAGAGAAGTATTATCAAAGTATCAAAAGGCAGTATCAGAAGACTAGCGAGGGGAGAAGTTGGGTCTCAAAGGACTGTTGGAAATCAAATAGAAGCAGAACAAATACCTAGCTCACTCATTCAAGAAGTTTGGGAGTGAAATGGAGGAAGAGAATTTCAAATATTGAAGACTGGAAAGAGCCAGTGGATGGTGAAGGGATTAAACGTGGCCTCAAAATCCCTCAAATGTGAACAAAGTAGTCTTTAGACTTTCTCTAAGGAATGTTATGTACTTCAAGCATTCAACTATAGCTCTCTAACCAGGAAAGTTGCAAGACAGGGTCTGCTTCCAGCTTTGATATTGATATGCTATGCATATCCACTTATGTTCCTACCTGGGAGAACTGGGTACTAGAAGAATGGAACATAGGGTAACTGGCACATAGAGAAAGGAAAGGAATCCTGACCCTGCTTACTTCTGGTGAGATCTTATGCCATATCTGTGAACATTGCTTTTTCATTTCCTAAAATGAGGGGGTTCAGGGGGTCCCTTCCAACTCTAGGGCCAATGATTTTAATAAAATCATTAATTGCATCCAAGTTTCATTGCTCTGTCTATTGCTTTTTCTTATTTTGATAACTGTGCTTCAATATAGTTGGTTTTCTTTGTCATCTTATGTATTTTATATATTTATAAAGGTGATTCTGAGAAAGGGTCCCTTGACTTCATCAGATGGACCACCAAAGGGGTCCAGGACACCCTAAAAGACCTTTGCTTTAGAGTATACTCAGTGCTCTTGTTGATAATAAGAACTAACACTTCTATGTCATTTAAGTAATATAGATGTTGGCATCTTTGTTCAAAGTCAGGAAAACATTAAGACCTCTAAGGTTAGGGAGGAACTACCCTTAATGATGGAACTCCCCAAAATCATGGTAGACTGGGCAGGTTCAGCCACCTCTACACACGTACTTCACCAGGGAGATTAAATTGTCTCCCTGCTGAGAGGGTTGAGGTTGATGATCTGAAAGTGCATCAACACAAAATGAACCAAAAAATATACCATTAATGTTGAAACCAAGAAGGGAACTAGGGTTACTTGAGAGATTCTAACAGGAAGGTTGTGCTCACAAGAAGATCCAAAAAGTAAAGTAATGAAGGATGAAGTTGGGTCACTGAATCACAGAGCTGAAAAGGGTGTCAGAGACTGTGTAGTTTAATCCCATTATTTGGGAGAGGAGGAAATGACTTGTCTATAAAACACTGGTAATGCTAAGAGACTGGACAGCTCCCAGCAGCAGTGGCAGCATTATAGTATTGTGTTCATGTTAGTTCATTCAATTCCACAATGTTAAGTGCCTGCCAAGTGAAAGGTACTCTTTCAGGTACTAGAAATATAACAAGAAAATGCCCCTTTCCCTTGAGGAAATCTCCCAGATCTACTAATTTTTCTCAAATTTCGTGCCACATTTCGTTTTGATATATTGGAAGGAAGGGACAAAGTCTATATGTTTTTTGTTCTGTTTGCTCCTAGAACTGATATGCCCAGAAACTGCAATTGCATCCCACTACTTTTTTTTTTCACCACAGATGACAATGGATTGCCATCCCAATTCACTTAAGGAGAGAAAACAAAGGGAAACTGCTTCTCTCTCCTGCCCTTGACACCTGCCAAACATACATACATACTCCCTGAGATCCTCCCTGAGACTGCTGTGGGAGCGGATTGTAGACATTTACCAGAGAGGAACCAGGTTTTGATCATTTGCAAGTCAGTAATTGTCCTGCTTTTCTTTCAAAGTCCTCATACAATTTCCTCACAAAACATGGAACTGAAATGGGATTCAACCAGCTTCCTTAGATATTATCAGGAAAGCTGGGTGCTAAAAGAGTGGAACCTAGGATCACTGTCCCATAGAGAAAGGAAAAGAATCCTGACCCTGCTGCTCACTTCACAGCAAGACCTGTGGACTTTGGTTTTCTCCTCTACAAAAATGAAGGGTTTTGATTTTTTTTTTTTTTGGGGGCGGGGAGGCTGAGGCTTGCAACTCTAGGGCCAATGATTTTAATAAAATCATTATATTGACATTTTGTCATTCAGTCATGTCCAGCCCTTTATGGATCATATCGCCAAATGCTGTCCATGTGGTTTTCTTGGTAAAGATATCGGAGTGGTTTGCCAATTCCTTCTCCAGTGGATTAAAGCAAACAGAGGTGAAGTGACTTGTCCAGGATCACACAGCCTAATGCATTATTACTAACAAAGCCCAACAACAGGAAACAGAAAGAGAAACCCATTTAAAGCTACGGTAGACACTATAAAATATCTGGGGTCTATCTGCCAAAACAAACCCAGGGACTATATGAACACAATCAAACAGCTTGTCCATGTCTGACACTCAACTGGAACCTAGGTCTTACTCCTCTAACTCCAGCTCTGTATCCACTGAGCTGCTGAGCTGCCTCTGAAGTCCACATTTCGTAACAATTTGATAAAATGTGGATTTTCCCAATTCGAAGTGGTACCAGAGCTGTTTCTTATTCAAGGTCCATTACACCATGTACCTTGTTTTCCCATCAACATTTTTATATGTATTATTGAAATCTAGATAAGATTAACATCTAAGACACCCAGGCATTTTCGAGTTAGGTGGGTCCTGGACTTGGGACCTAGGTTCAGGTGCCAGCTCTGCCACGCATTAAGCCTCTGTGGGGAGTTTTGCGCTGTTCTGGGCCTCAGTTTCCCCTTTTGTTAAGGGAAAGGAAGCGCTAGGGGATTGGTACGGCCACTTTCGGCCCTCAAGTCCGAAGGACAGGAGTTGCTCAAAGTGTTTTGTCGGGGAAAAAAGGAGGCGACCCTTAGAGCAGGGAAAGAAGACCTGACTCAGTGCCCGCTAAGGGGCCAGGCCTAGAACTACAAGTCCCAGAAGGCCTTGCGGCGCGCCTCCCGTCGCAGACCCCCACAGGTCCCGCCCCTCTCACCTTCCGCTGCCGGATGAGCTTGGCTAGCTGTACCCCGGACAGCAGCAGCAGAGGTTCGCTCGTGGGCTGGGCGATGCGGCGGCCACGGTGGAGTCGCTGGGAGTCGAGGGCCCGCGCTGCGCTGCCGAAGAAGCCGATGAGGAGGCCGATGGCGCGCATCAGCAGCATGAGGCAGCGCTTGGGGAGCGACAGTGCCATGGTGCTGCCAGGAGCCCAGCTGCACCGCTCCTGCCAACCCCGCGCCAGCGCCAGACCTTTAAAGCGCTTACCCACAATGCCCCGCGACGCCCTGGGGCACGGAGCCAGACAGGGCCCGGGCCGGGCACCTCTTACGCCACAGGCAGCTGGGAGGCTCCACAAAGAAGACCTAAGCTGCTTTGCGTTGATCCTCCCCTGCCTGGTGTGGAGGTGGTGTGGGGGTGGGTGCCCTGGGCATGAGGAGTGTGTCACTTACCTGCACTACTTCCTAGTACCTAACTCAGGCCAAGGCACATCACCACTGGACATGTGGGGACTCCCATAGAGTGGCCATTCCTTGAGAGAAAGGATTTTGCTTTTTAATAACAAGTGCTATTTGATTCATTCATTCACTGTTCTAGGTCACTCGATACGTAAGGACTCTCATAGAGTGGTCATTCCTTGAGAGGAAGGACTGATTTTCAATAGCAAATTCTACTTAATTCATTCATTCATTCATTCACTGCCCTAGGTCACTCAACATATGAGTACTTTCATAGAGTGACTATTCCTTGAGAGGAAGGACTTTGATTTTTAATAGCAAATGCTACTTGATTCATTCTTCCTCGGAACCTCCTCACCTCAGTCTGCCAGATGGGAGTCAGCCTATATCTATGCAACTTCTACCTCTTTGTTGTTCCTGTTTCCTCCCTCTGACCAAGCTGAACTTACCTAATCCTTCTCCTGCCTTCTTGTTGTTAGTCATTTTACTCATATCCAACTCATTGTGGCCTCATTTAGGATTTTCTTGACAGAGATACTGGATTGATTGGCCATTTCCTTCTCCAGTGGGTCACCTTTTGTCAAAACTTTCCACTATGATCTTTCTGTCTTGGGTAACTGCATGGCATAGCCTATGGTTTCATTTTTCTATGCAAGCCCCTGCTGCACAACAGTCATCCAGGAGAGGGAGAGGAATATTACTACATCTAACAATAACAGACAACATTTATATAGTGCGTACTACATGCCAGGCACTGAGCTAACAATTTTATGATTATCATGGCATTGGATCCTCACAACAACCCTAGGAAGTAGGGGCTGTTATCATCCTCATTTTATATATGAAGAAATAGAGGCAGCAAAGAGGTTAAATGACCTGGTCACTAAGGGTCACATAGCTAAGAAGGATTTGAACTCAGGTGTTCCAACTCCAGGCCCAACACTTTATCCACTGTACTCTAAGTAATAATCAAGATTAATACCCTGGTCCTCTGACTTTCACATCAGTGCTCTCAGTGTTCCCACTTACTGAACCTACAGATCTGGCAGAATTTCAAAGGTCATCTAGCTAGTCCAACCCATTCATTTTGCAAGCGAGAAAATTGAGGTCAAGGGGGACAAAGTCACTTGGCCAAGATCACATAAAAATGAAATTTAAGTTCAGGTCCTCGGGCTTCAGAGTTGGGACTCTCCAGTGTACTCCATTGCAGCCAGTAAATTAGATAATTCTTTTTTTTTTTTTTTTTTTGCAACACACCTGTTTTCTCATTTGTTCCTAACAAAAACCCTATGAGGTAGGGCCTGTTATTTATTCCACTTTACAGATAAAGAAACCAAGGCTCAGTGAGATATAGCAAATTCCCCAAGGTGATGAACCTAATGAGTGTCTGAGGTAGGATTCAAACAGAACTCCGAAGGGCCTTCCATCAGGTTTGAAGATCTGTCTAGCTGAATGAATGGAGAAAGCTTGGCCGCAAGTTGATGAATTTTTCAACCAAATGACCTCTGTAAGTCAATGCAGTGAGGGATAAAAGCCTGTGATCTTCTAGATTTGAGGGAACACCTGCACTGATGAAAGAGAACAAGAAGTCTAGAATGCTCACAGATATGACAGAATCAGAAAGCATAAAGATTGGAGGGCACTGAAAAACTATCTTATCCAGTTCCCTTACTTTAAAGAGGAGGAATCACAGGTCCAGACACAGCATCCCCAGCATTCAGCTACTTAGTGACTGAAACAGGACTCAGAGCTCAAGCCCCCTGACTGCCAATAAAAGAAAAGATCATGATTGGGGCCTAGTTATGAAATTTACTAAAAAGTTAAATGACTGTATTATCTAAAATGTTATAGAGTTTGAAGTCATCTAGATCAGTGATATCTTTGGTTTTTATCATCTTAACACTATTTTACAAAGATTAAATTGTTTACTTAAAGTAAAGCATTTTAGCAAAAACATTTAATCTGATTTTTCAAAATCATTTTTTTTTATCTTTCTGTAATGCTGTATGTTTTCTTAATAAAGGTTGACAAAAAAAGTTGACTTGTTTTTCTGGGAAGTTAAAAAATGTACTCAGAGCAAAAGTCATTCATCTTAATTTGTCAAATATGTAGACAGCAGCCAAAATGCCAATATATGCAAAATGTCAGTTAGGCTTGAATGCCTGCCTCCATCAATCAATTCTTTAGTCCATAAATATTGACTGAATGCTCAACAGTATGTTAAATGTCACAAGAGATGCAAAAAAGGTCTGATTCTGACAGTGGAGGAGTTTATGGTCTAGTTGGGAAAATAAGTCACATTCATGAAACAACGGGAGAAAAATCAAACAGTTGCTTTAATTGCAAGATTGTGTGCTAAGGAGTATAAGAAATTCAGAAATGTATGACCTGGAATAGTCAGGGGAGGCTTTGTGAAGTAGGTAGGACTTGAGCTAGTCCCTGAAGGATTTGAGTAGGTGGAGAGGGATCTTTCTAGATCCTGTGCATGCACCTGTAAGGTGGCTGTGGATGCAAGATGGCAAGCATCACTGGGGCTTCTCACCTATATCTAAACTTTGTTTGCCTTCTAGATTGATAATTGAGGAACATTTCCAAATATGGTCTATGTCATTTTTCACAGATTCATTGACAAATACTTGATAGAGGGGAGATATTGCCCTTGTCAGAGCAGGGAACTGCTACAATCCAGTCACTCCTTTTTTGTCTAGTTTTAGTTTGCCTTCATTACACAGGCTGCTGCTTTTGACTGGGAACAATCTCTTAGGGGCAGCGAGGTGCCACAGTGGACAGAGCACTGGACTTGGAGTCAAATTTGACCTCAAACATTTATTATTTGTGTTCCTCCGGACAAGTTGCTTAACCCTGTTTGCCTCAGTTTCATCATCTGTAAAATGAACTAGGGAAGGAAAGGGCAAACTGCTCCAGTATCTTTGCCAAGAAAACCACAAACGGGGTCATGAAGAGTCAGACGTGACTAAACAACAACATACGTCTCAAAAAACTTAAAAAAATCTGGCCTGTCCCCCACTCCATCTCCAATTCCCCTGTTCTGAGGAGATGAATGTTGTTAGTAAAGCAAATAGATACTGAGAAGGAACTAGCGTAAGTTCGTTGGGAGGGAAATAATCACTTACATTTTTATAACACTTTATTTAAGGTTTTCAAGGTTTTGTGCATATATTTTCTCATTTGAGCTTTACAACAACCCTAGAAGGTTGGTGTTATTGTTAGCCTCCGTTTATAGATGAGAAAACAAACTGGCAGAGAGATGAAGTGTTTTATCCTGTCACATAGTTAGTAAGTGGCATTTGAACCTGGGATTGAATCATTTCCAGATTCTAATTCCATGCCTTGCTGCCTGTCCATGTCTCAGGTAGTTCTGGAGGAGAAGGGGGTAAAGGGTGTTATGTTATGTTAGCCTAATTTGAGAACCTCTGACATAGAAAACACATGTGGCACAAAGCCTAGTCCCACCCACTGTTATTAACATAGAGATGCCCACCCACAGAGGCACTCAACCAAACACCTGTCTACACCTGTCAGTGCATATTCATATGCATAAATCACTTCCCTACAAAAGACTGATGCACAAGAATACTCACCAATACAAATGAGTGCATGACTTCTTGCACAAAGCAGAGTGGGTGGATGAAAGTTTGATGAGTGGGTGAATAAATAAGCAGATAAAATGAGGGCTGAGTGATTGAGACTAAGGTACATCATCGACAAAAATGGGGAAATCAGGAGAGGGAGACAGGCATTTTAGTGAGGGAGGAGACAAGATAATGAGTTTCGTGGCAGACATGCTGAAATGTTTAAAATGACAGTACAGAAGCCAAGGAAACAGAGATTAGAAAAGGAGGGGAGTAGTCTACTGTCAAACCTACAATAATAACAAACTAAGAATCTACTGTGTTCACAATATTGGCTAGGCACTGAGGGAAAATTTAGCTAAGATGATTCCTCAGGGAGCTGGAGGGTCTAGTAACAGAAGATACCACCAAAGATATCTAGTTACAAAGCACACATAATATTGTCTATGTACGTCAAAGAGTTGAAAAATAAAATATTATGTGAGGTTTGAGTAGAAAATTGTTACCAGTTGGATTGGGCATGTGGGGTGGGGAAAAATAGTCAATAAGAAAAGGCTTCCCAGAGGGAGTGAGTTTCAGTCATTTGGGTTTGAGAAGATAGGTTCTCGGATTTCAATAGGCAAGGCAAAAAACAGAGGGTGACAGGGAATTTTGTTGTTATTCCATCATTTTTCAGTCATGCCTCATAGTGACTACTTGGGTTTGCTTAGCAAAGATACTGCCGTAGTTTGCCTTTTGCTTTTGAAACTGAGGCAAACAGGATTAACTGACTTGCCCAGGATCACAGAGCTAGTTTTCTGAGGCCAGATTCAAGCTCATGATGATGAATCTTCCTACCACTCTATCCTCTATGCCATCTAGCAGTCTGTGATAGAGAATAATATGAATAAATTCTCATAGACTTATAGATTTAGCCTTGAAAGTCACCTTAAGGACTATGTAATGTAGTTCAGCTCCCTCATTTACAAATGAACAAATTGAGGCACTGAGATGTTAACTTACCCAGAACCCAGATTTGAACCAAGATTTTCAGACTACAGATTGAAGGTAGAGCTAGAGGCAGAAGAATGCAAGTCATCATTTGGAGGTAGGGAGATGAATTGTCTAGTTTGGTCAAAGAGTTCATGGAGGGAAATAATCTGAGATAAAGCTGGAAATGTGAAAGTTGCACCAGGTTAAAAAGCATCTTATTTGGTAAACAAAGAGGAGGCACTGAATATTTTTAAATAGATTCAAGTATATTTCGAAGATTTACTTATTTAACAAGTTCCAACAATGTCTCTAATACGACATGATCATAACTGTACAGTGGTCAGAGAGAATTTATGATTGACAAAAAAGAGACCAGTGGATTTGTTGATCAGCATGATATTGGTGACCTTTAAGAGAACAGTTTTAATAGCTAGAACATACTCCATCCTTGCCTCTGTCTTTTAGAGTTCCTAGTTTCCTTCAAGGCTCAACTCAAGCACTGCATTCTCTATGATGCCTTTGCTTCTCTGCTTGCCATGCCAAGGTCCCAGATGCTCCCCAATCACTTTACATCTACTCTGCATGTATCTACATATGTGTATATTGTATCCCAAAGTTAGATTATAAATTCCTTGACATTAGGGACTGTTTAGCTTTTACCTATAGCATTACTTTTGGATTCATTCCCCCAACATGCCTTGGTATAGGAGGATTGGGTCTCTAGAGGGTAGTGACTACTATGCTAAGAGTTCTAGGGCTAAACTTGTAGGTGGCCATCTTCCTGTGGTTCATGAGCTTTAACATTGTGTGCTTCCCATTAACAATCAGTCAGGTAGAGGCTGAGACAAGATGATGAAGTAAAAGCAGGGATTTGCCTGAGCTCTCCCAAATTCATCTCCAAACAATGTTAAAATAATGTCTCAAAATGAATTCTGGTGCAGCAGAACCAATAAAAGGTTGAGGTAAAACAATTTTCCAGCCTAAGACCACTTGGAAATTCAGAAGGAAAATTCATTCACACTGGGGTGAAAGTGGAGCAGAATCCAGCACAGAACAGGCCTGACAAGCCTGTAGTAGGCCATGGGAATGATTAGATCAGGGGTGGCAGTGGCTTCTGGAACTTTCAGCCCACATTTGGTAAGGGGGTTGGACAGAAGGAGATTACAGGTCTCCCTTTGATGGCATTGAGGGCAGAACTGTTGCATTGCTCATAAATGGTTTTAAGTTGCAGTCCCAGGGTAAAGAGGAGATCTAGCAGGAGCAAGGACATTGATCGTGATCCTAGGATGGAAAAGAGTGCTTATGGTCACTCACTGACCAGAGTACAAGCCAGGAGAGCAGTAAAGACATCCCCCCTAACATCATATCACCTTGGAAAAGCTGAGAACTTGAAGAATCCCCAGAACTAGCTCTGGAAACAGCAGAATGTAAAACTTCAAACTTGGGGCAGTGGCTCCTCCACCCCAGGAACAGAGCCCAACTTTAACATAAAGTTCAAAGTCAAGAAATAGACTGAAAAAAAATGAGCAAAAAAACAACAAAAAATAACCAGACCATAGAAAGTTATTGTGGTGACAGGGAAAATCAAAACCTAAAAATCAAAACAACTACCTACAAAGGCTCAAAGAAAAATATGAATTGGTCTTAGTCCATGGAAGTGCTCAAAAAGGATTTTAAAAATCATATAAGAGGGAAAAATGGGAAAAGAAGCGAGTGATGCAAGAAAATGGTGAAAAAAGAATCAACAACTTGGTAAAGAAGGCACCAAAAATACTGAAAAAAAATAACATCTTAAAAACAGAATAGGCCAAGTGGTGAAAGACGCACAAAAATCCATTGAAGGGAATAACTGCTTAACAAACAGAATTGACCAAATGGAAAAAGAGGCACAAAAATTGAGAGTTATCCAAATGGAAAAAAATTATCCAAATAAAGACTCACTTAAGAAACTAATTCCTAAAAAAATTAGAATTGAGCAAATTGAAGCTAATAACTCTATGAGACAATCCATCTCTATGAGACATCAAGAAACAATCAAACAATTCAAAAGTATGAAAAATAGAGAAAAATGCGAAATATCTCATTTGAAGAATGATTGACCTGGAATATAACTCTAGGAGAGATAATTTAAGAATCATTGGACTACATGAAAACCATGATAAAAATAAATAGCCTAGACATCATATTTCATTTCAAGAAATTAAGGAAAGCTGCCCTTTTATTCTAGAGCCAGAGGGTAAAATAGAAATGGAAAGAATCCATTGATCACATCTTGAAAAAGATCCCCAAAGGAAAACTCCTAAGAATGTACTAGCTAAACTCTAGAGCTCCCAGGTCGAGGAGGAAATATTGCAAGCAGCCAGAAAGAAACCATTCAAGTATTGTGGAGCCATAGTCAGAACGACACAATATTTAGCAGCTTCTAAATTAAAGGAACAGAGGGCTTGGAATATTATATTCTGGAGTACAAAGGAGCTAGGATTACAATCAAGAATTATCTATTCAGCAAAATTGAGTACAATCTTTCTGGGGAAAAAATGGATATTCAATTAAATAGAAGACTTTCAAGTATTCCTGAAGAAAAGGCCAGAGCTGAGTAGAAAATTTGATTATCAAATACAAACTCAAGAGAAACATAGAAAGGTAAACAGGAAAGAGAAGTCATAAGGGATTCAATAAAATTAAACTGTTTGCTTTTCTACATGGGAAGATGATACTCGTAACTCATAAGAACTTTATTATCATTAGGGCAGCTAGATGGAATCTACATAGGCAAAAGACATGAGTGTGAGTTGACTATGATGGGATGATATTCAAAAAATAAAACTAAGGGGTGAGAAAGAGGGATGTGCTGGGAGAAAAGGGGAGGGACAGGTACAACGGGGTAAATTATCTCATATAAAGAGACATTAAAGAGCTTTTACAATAGAAGGGAAGATGGGGGAAAGTGGCAGTGCTTGAACCGTGTTCTCATTGGAATTGTCTCAAAGAGGGAATAGCATACATATTCAGTTGGGTATAGAAATCTATCTTGCCCTATAAGGAAATGGAAGGGGAGAGGAATAAGATAAGTGGTGAGGCTGATAGAAGAGAGAACAGATTTGAGGATGCAGTGATCAGAAGCAAAACACTTTTGAGGAGACAAGGTGAAAGGGGAGAGAGAGAATGATAATCTGGGAAACACAGGATGGAGGAGAATACACAGTTAATCATCACAACTGTGAAGGTGAATGTAATGAATTCACCCATAAAATGAAAGTGGATAGCAAAGTGGATTAGAAACCAAAATTCTACAATACATCATTTGCAAGAAACATACCTGAAGCATAGAGACACAAACAGTAAAAATGGATGGAGCAGAATTATGCTTCAGCTCGTTTGCAAAAAAAGGAGGGATAGCAATCATGCTGTCAGACAAAGAGAAAGCAAAAATCGACCTAATTAAAACAAATAACCAGAAAGAGGACATTTTACAAAAAAAAGTATCATAGACAGTGAAGTAATATCAATACTAAACACATATGTACCAAATGGCATAGCATCCAAATTCTTAAAGGAAAAGTTAAATAAATTACATAAATGAAATGGACAGAAAAACAATACTAGTGGAGGATCTTGACTTTTCCCTCTCAGAACTAGATAAATCTAACCAAAAAATAAACAAGAAAGAAGTTAAAGAGATGAATACAAGTTTAGAAAAATTATATATGATAACCCTCTAGAGAAAACTGAATGGGAATAGAAAGGAATATAGCTTTTACTTCACAGGACATGGCACCTACACAAAAATTAGAGCATAAGAATTTCACAACCAAATGGAAAAGAGCAGAAATATTAAATGTACCCTTTTCAGACCATAAAACAATAAAAAAATTACATTCACTAAAAGGCCATGGAAAGATTAAAAATCAATTGGAAACCAATCTAATTCTGAGGAATGAATAGGTCAAATACAAATAACAAATAGGAACAATGAGTTTCATGAAAAAGAATAACAATAACACACCAAACTTTATGTGATGCATCCAAAGTAGTACATAGGGGAAATTTTATCTCAAAGTGATTACATTAATGAAATAGAGAAAGAGCACATCAGTGACTGCAACTAAAAAAAAAAGGCAAAGTAGAGAAAGAATAAATTAAAAATTCACAATTAAACACCAAATTAATCATCATGAAAATCAAAGGAGAGATCAATAAAATTGAAGGTAAGAAAACCATTGAGCTAATAAATGAAACTAGAGTTGGTTTTATGGAAAAAAAAAAATAGGCAAACCACTGGTTAATTTGATCAAAAAAGAAGAAAACCAAATTACCAGTATCAAAAATGAAAAGGGTGAATTCATAATCAATGAAGGTTATATTATTAGAAGCCATTTTGCCCAATTGCATGCCAATAAATCTAATAATATAAGTGAAATGGATGAATAGTTACAAAAATATAAATTGCTCAGATTAACAGAAGATGAAGTTGAATACTTAAGTTAGGCTATCTTAAAAAAAGAAATTGAACAGTCTGTCAATGAGCTCCCTGAGGAAAAAAGAAATCCCCAGGACCTGATGAATTCACAAGTGAATTCTACCAAACATTTAAAGAACAAATTAATTCCAATACTATATAAATTATTTGAACTCACTATTTGACAAAATCTTTGGGAAAATTAGAAAGCAGTTTGACAAAAACTAGGTATAGATCTGTATTTCACACCATGTACTAAGAAAACATCAAAATGAGATATAGACATCAAGGGCAATATAATAAAATTAGGAGAACATGGAATAATTTGCCTTATGGAAAAGGAAAGAGTTTATAATCAAACAAAAGATTAAAAGAATCATGGGAGCTAAAATAAATAACTTTAATTACATTAAATTGAAAAGACTTTGCACAAAGAAAACTAATGCAGTCAAAATTAGAAGGCAAACAGAAAGCTGCAGGAGCAAATTTTATAACAAGTGTCTCTGATAAAGGCTTCATTTTTCAAATATGTAGAGAACTGAGTGAGATTTATAAGAGTAAAAGTGAAAACATAATAAATAATCAAACCACGTGAAAAGGTAGTTTTCAGAAGAAGAAATTAAAGCTGCTTAAAGTCACATAAAGTACTCAAATCATTATAGAATAGAGAAATTCAAATAAAAAAACTCTCATGTACTACCTCATACCTATCAGATTGACTAATACGACAGAAAAGGAAAAAGATAAATGTTGGAGGAGATGTGGTAAAATTAGGATATGAGTGCATTGTTGGTGGAATTCTGAACTGATCCAACCTTTTTAGAGAAGAATTTGGAACTAAACCCAAAGGGCTACAGAAACCATGCATACCCTTTGATCCATTAATACTATAACTTAAGCCTATCTCAAAGAGATTTTTTTGAAAAATGAAAAGAACCCATTTATACAAAAAATATAGCAAATCTTTTTGTAGTGAAAAAGATTTAGAAATTGAGGAGATCCCTCTCAATTATGGAATGACTGAACAAATTGTGGGCTGTGATTGTAATAGCGTATTATCATGCATAAGAAATGATGAGCAGGATACTTTCATAAAAGCCTGGAAAGACTTAAATGAACTGAAGCAAGGCAGATTGAGGATAACCAGGAGACATTGTACACAGTAACATGATTGTATGATGATCAACTGTGAATGACTTAGCTATTCTCAGCAATACAATGATCTAAGACAATTCCAAAGAATTCATAATGAAAAATACTATCCACTTTCAGAAAAAGAATTGATGAAGTCTGAATACAGATTGAAGCATAATTTTTTCATTTTATTTTTCTTACAATATAGCTAACATGGACATATGTTTTGCATGATTTCACATGTATAATTAATATTGCATTTCTTACTTGCACAGTGGGTGGGTAAAGGATGGGAGGGAAAGAAGGATTTGGAACTCAAAATTTTTTTAAAAATGAATGTTAAAAAAATATTTTTTAAAAGAAATAACTCCAAGTAGGCATTTGTACAACATTAGACTTCTTGTGTGATGTTTGTAGAGAACCTTATGACTCCAAGATTAAATTTGTCTTTTATCAAAAGAGCAACAATGAGATCTCTTGGCTAACAGATCCGGCTAACAGATTGCTGCTACTTTCTATCCTTAGTTTTTGAAGATGATTAGTGAATCGCAATGGGCTTAGTCCATACATAGCAATAGATGGTTTTTAAAAATAAACAAATGTCTGTTTTAAAAGAAAAAAAAAGAATTGGTGGAGACAAGATGGTGGAGAAAAGGTAACAACATGCCCGAGTTCTCCCATAATCCCTTCTGAATACCTTTAAATAATGCCATAAAACAATTTCTGGAGTGACAGAACCCAACCTGGCAGGACAGGGTGAAATAGTTTTCTGGCCAAAGATAACTTAGAAAGTTGGAAGGAAAGATGAGTCACACAGGAATGGGAGTGGATCGCAGGCTAATACAGGTTGTGTTAGCATGAATCAGGCCCCAGTGGACGAGGAATGGGCATTAGGAGTGACTGGTTTTGTGGTGGTTCTGGCTGCTTCCAGAGCTCTCAGCCCAAGGATGATGGTGGTGTCAAATGACTGGTCAAAGGGAGATTGCAGGGCTCTCTTTGTTGGCACAGAGGAAGGACTCTCTTGTTTTGCCTGCTCTTGGATCCAGGTAGCAGTTCTGGGTAGCAATCTCAGGCCAAAGAGGAGGTCTAGCATACCAGAGCTTGCAGGTCATAGTGGAGCAGGGACCTTTGTCACAGTTCCAGGGCAGAAAGAGTGTTTGTCATTGCTCACGGACCAGAGCATAGGCCTGGAAAGTAGAAAATGCCTCTCATTAGATCATATCACCTTGGAAGAAATGAAAACTTGCAGGTCCCTAGAAGTATCTATGAAAACAGATGCACAAAAGCCCTGAAGCTTGGAACAGTGTACCCCCCACCTTGGAAGCAGAGCCCCATTTTAAGAAAGAGTTACAAGTCAAGAAATAGACTGAAAAATGAGCAAGCAACCTATTCCTTTCTAATTTTTTACTACATTAGGTTCGTTTGTGCAAAATCTTTGTTATTATTTTCTAGTTCCATAAAATACTCTTTTGGGAATTTGATTATTTATTATTTATTTGATTATTAGCACTGAATAAGTAAATTAATTTAGATACTTATCTTACTTTTCTTCTGTTGGATTAGCCCACTCCTGAGCAATTAATGTTTCTCCAATTATTTCAGTTTATCTTCATTTTGTCAAAGAGTGTTTCATAGTTAAATTCCCTGGGTGAATCTTGAAATATACATTCACAAGAAGTTTACAGCTTCTGCAGTTATTTGGAATGGAATTTCTCTTTCTAGTTCTTCTTTGTGGGTTTTGGTGGTTACATATAAGAATGCTAATGATTTATGTGCATTTTAATATCCTGAAGCTTTTCTAAAGTTATAAATTATTTCAATTAATTTTAGCTGACTCTCTAAATATGCCATTATGTCATCTGCAAAAATGCTAATTTTGTTTTTTTTTTTTCATGAACTTAATTTCTTCATTTTTTTCTTATTTTATTGTTATAGGTAGTGTTTGTGACACTGTTAATAGTCGCGGTAATAATGGGCATCCTTGTATTACTCTTGATCTCAGTGGAAAAGCCTCTAATTGTTCTCCATTACATATGTTCCTTTTATAATTCAGGTAAATACTATTTGCTATATAAAGGAAAGGACCACTTATTCCCAGGATTCCTAGAATTTAATGGAAATGAACATTGGATTTTTTCCCAAAACCTTTTTAGCATCACTTGATATAACTATATGGTTTTTAGTATTTATGTTCTTAGCATGGTGCATTATATTTACAGTTGTCCTCATGTTGAACCAGCCCTGCATTCCTGATACAAAACTAACTTCTTGTAGTGTATAATCTTTGTAATTTGTTGTTGCAGCCTACTTGCTAATGTTTCATTAAAAATCTTTGCAGTCCAAAGAGCTATAAATTGTGCATACCCATTGACTCAACAATATCACTACTAGGTCTGCATCCCAAAGAGATTTAAAAAATAAAAAGGACCCATATGTACAAAAATATTTATAATAGTTCTTTTGTAGTGAAAAAGAATTGGAAATTAAGGGGACGTCCAGCAATTAGGGAATGGCTGAAGAAATTATGGTCTATGATTGCAATGGAATGCTATCCTGCATAAGAAATGATGAACAGGATGGTTTCAGGAAAAACCTGGAAAAATTTACATGAACTGATACAAAGTGAAGTGAGCAAAACCAGGAGACATTTTACACAGTAACAACATTATTGTATGATGATCAACTGTGAATGACTTAGCTATTCTCACTAATACAATGATCTAAGACAGTTCCAAAGGACTAGTGGTGAAAAATACTATCCACTTCCAGAGAAAGAATTGATGGAATCTGAATGCAGAGTGAAATATACTTTTTTAAAGTTTTTTTCTTGGTCTCTTTTCTTTCATAACATAACTAATGTGGAAATATGTTTTTCATGACTGTACATATATTAAACATATAAAGTTGCTTGCCTTCTCAGTGAAATGGGTGGAGAGGGAAGGAGGAAGAGAATTTGGAACTTAAAATTTTTAAATGAATGTTAAAAGTTGTTTTTACATGTAATTAGAAAAATACATATATTTTTCATTTTGTAACAATGTTCATTAAGAATATCTGTCCACAGTTTTTTTTTTCTCTGATTTTTCTCTCCATGCTTTGGGTATCAGAACATTATTTATATCATAGAAAGAAATTGGAAGAATGTCTTTTTTTAATTGTCAACAGTGTATGTAGCATTGGAATTATTTGGTTTCTTTAAATGTTTGATAGTATTCACTTGTGATTTCATCTGGTCCTAGAGTTTGTTTTTTATTTCCTTTGTGAGGTCATTTATAGCTTGTTTGATTTCTTTTACTGATATTGGGTTACTTAGTCTACTTCTTTTGCTAGTCTGGGTATTTTCTAAGTATTCATCTATTTCCTCTGAGTTATCAGCTTTATTTTCATGTAATTGAATAAAATCACTTCCTCTTCAGTTTTTGTAGGCTCTCCTTTTCAAATTTTGATACAGTTTAGTTTTCCTTACCTTTTTTCTTAAAAAAAGGACAGAGGAGGATTCTGGGAAGACAGCAGAGTAGGTCAGAAAATTTCAAGCTCTCAAAATTTTCCCCCACAAAAGAGGTAAAAGAGCACCTTAGGGTGAACAGAACGGGAGGCAGTAAAAACAAATATGAATAGGGCACAACAGAGGTCTTCTTGGGACAATTGGAGAAGATCAAAAGAAAAATCTCAGGATGAGGTTTGAACCCTGTAAAGAGAAAAGACCTCCAGGCTAGGGTCAGCTTTAACAATGAGCAGCAAGCCCTGGGGTTAGTTGCCTTTAGAGGCTCCATTCCCCCAGTCAAAGAAATTTTACCCCCAGGATAGTGAGGGAGGTTGGGTTAGGAAGATCTAAGGAACCTCTGCTGACAAGGAATGCCAGAACAAGCTGTGCTATAAAGAGCCGCAGGCATGATAAGGAACCAGCACACCCCTGGTGAGTGCAGAAGCAGTGGGGTAGAAAGCCCCTGGCTGTGAGCACTTAAAGGAAGTTGAATGTTTGGCTTTGATCTGAAGTCAGAGGCACCTTACAAAAATTAAACTATTGCCACAAAAAAAAAAATGCACAAGCAAAGATGAAAGAATACAACCATAGAAAACTATTATGGCAATAGAACAGACTGGGGTTCATCTTCAGAGCAGCATATTGAAGTAAAGAAACCCCCCAAAAGTAATGTAAAATGTTCACCTGCCCAAAAAGAATTCATAGAAGATTTTAAAAATGACTTTAAAAATCAAATGACAGGGATGGAGGAAAGACAGAAGAAGAAGAAGAAGAAGAAGAAGAAGAAGAAGAAGAAGAAGAAGAAGAAGAAGAAGAAGAAGAAGAAGAAGAAGAAGAAGAAGGAGAAGGAGAAGGAGAAGGAGAAGAAGAAAAGGAAGAAGAGGAAGAAGAAGAAGAAGAAAAGAAGAGGAAGAAGGAGAAGAAGGAGAAGAAGAAGAAGAAGAAGAAGAAGAAGAAAAGGAAGAAGAGGAAGAAGAAGAAGAAGAAAAGAAGAGGAAGAAGGAGAAGAAGGAGAAGAAGAAGAAGAAGAAGAAGAAGAAAAGGAAGAAGAAGAAGAAGAAGAAGCAAAGGAAGAAGAGGAAGAAGAAGAAGAAGAAGAAAAGGAAGAAGAGGAAGAAGAAGAAGAAGAAGAAGAAGAAGAAGAAGAAGAAGAAGAAGAAGAAGAAGAAAAGGAAGAAGAGTCCAAGAAAAACAAGATTATGAAAGGAAAGTTAACCGACTGGAAAAGAAGATAAAGAATCTTAAAGAAGAAAATTATACTTTGAAAATTAGAATTGGGGGAGGTGAAGCCATTGAAATTATGAGATCAAGAAATAATTAAATAAAATATAAATAATGAAAAAGTAGAACAGAAAGTGAAACATCTTATGAGAAAAACAACAGATTTGAAGAAGAGATCAAGAAGAGAAAACATAAAAATAATTGAACTAACTGAAAGTTATGATCAAAAAAAAGAATCTTGAAATGATAATGCAAGAAATAATTAAAGAAAATTGTCCTGAAGTGTTAGAACAAGGGGCGAAATTAGAAATAGGAAAAATCCATAAATCACCACTTCAAGAGACCCTGTGAAGAAAATTCATAGTCAAATTCCAAAACCTCAAGCTCAAGGATAAAATATTGAAAGCAGCAAAAGTAAAACAATTTAAATATGATGGTGCCACAATTAGAATCACGCAAGACCTAGAAGTGGAGACATTAAAGGTTAGTAGGTCTTGGAGCACTAAATATTGGGGCTCTGGCAAAAAATATCATACCCAGAAAAATTAAGTATAACCATGAATGAAAACAATGGACATGTGATCAACTGTCAGACTTTCAAAACTCTCTTAAAAAAAAAGAAACCTGAAGATTTGACATACAAGAGTCAAGAAAAATATCAGGTATATTACAAACACTGATTATAAAGGATTCAATAACAACAGACTAGATAGATAGATAGATAGATAGATAGATAGATAGATAGATAGATAGATAGATAGATAGACAGATAGATATAAAATGTATATCTAAGATTCTTATTAATAATTGGGTAGCTCATAAGAAAGACTGGGGAAAACCTGAGTGCGGTATGAATTTAAAAAGTAAAACAATTTAGGAACAACTAAAATGAGTAATTATTTTATACAAATAAGGTGTAAGAGGAAGAATCCATACAGAGGAATTAGATGGGAGAGGAGGGCTGCCAGTTCTGGTAACCTACTTTCATTGGGAATGGGCTTAAGAGGAAACAATACATATGTATTTAGAAGAGTATAAAAGTCTTTTAAATTCAGAAGAAACAAAATGGTAGGGACATAAGAAGGGGGGAGATGACAAGGGAGGGATCTTCAGAGGGCAGGGTGAGGAAATAGATAAAAAGAGTTATAGAAGAATGTTTAGATTTATAGGAATGGGAGAATAGGGGAGGGATCCTTGGAGGGAGGTAGGCAAGTAATAAGAGGTCAAGGTAGTGGCTCAAAATAAAGTAGAGGAGGCAGGAGGTATGGGAAACAAGAGATATACACAAACGTAAAAACAACGATCAGGAGTAGAATTTGTTTGGGAAAGTATATATCTATATATGTGTGTATATATGTATATGTGTATGGATATACCTGTAGCTATAGAGAAACACATCCAAACTTAACTGTAATCTTCTGGTGGGTGAAGGAGGAGGGGAAGGGGATAAAAAGAGCAAAATAAAAAAAAACACACAGAGAAAACAAAAGAAAACTTACAAGGAAGCAAAGAGAAGATGGACACTTCTCAACATAAGGTATATTATTTATCATATAGGCTTTCTTGAAATGAACATTTATTGTTATATATTTTGAATCCTATCTTATGTTCCACTATGCACATAACATGCTTTTTTTTTACTTTGCATTTAAGTTTAAATATTTAAGTTTATGATATGTTTTTGTTTCTTTTCTCTATTCTGTATTTGTATTCTGGCATTTGAGTCTAAAATAAAATAAAAAAAGCAATTAGTTTAACTTGATTTTACTATCTTTTGAAAGGTAATTCCTAGTTTTATTTATTAATTCAATGAATTAATTTAATTAACTCAGTTTCTTTGAATTTTACTAATCTTTAATTTTGAATTTCTATTTGTTATTTAGTTGGGAATTTTGTTGTTCAAGTTTTTTAATTGCATGTTCAAGTCATTGATCTGTTCTTTTTTCTCTTTTGTTGATAAATACAGTGAGAGATAAAATTTCCCCTCAGAAATGCTTTATCTGCAGTCTATACGTTTTGGTATGTCATCCTATTATTATAATTTTCTTTGATGAAATAATCTGTTCTATAATTTATTTTTTGACCCACAGGTTCTTTAGAATTGCATTATTTAGCCTCTCATTACTTTTAAGTTCTTTTTTTAAAGACTCCTTGTTAAGGTCTTCATTCCCTAATGAACGGTCAGTTTTTATAAAAGTTTCACAAATAGCAAAGAAGTATAAAATTCCTTATTCAATCATTTCTGGAGATCTAGCATTTCTGGTTTTTCTAAAGTTCTATTCAGGTCCTTAATTTCTTTCTTATTTAACTTTTGGCTAGATTCTTCTAATACTGAAAGGGATATATTAACATACCCAGATATATAGATACTTTTTATCCCTCCAGTTTAATTAACTGTTGTTTTAAGTATTTAGTGGCTTGTTCTTTGGATGGGGTGTATATGGGTGTATGTGGGGTGTATGGGGTGAAGGAGGACAAGCGCCTTTGGTGAAGGCTTGCTAAGCCTTTTTCAGGGCTACTCATCTGTCTTTGGTGTTGATCTGGCACCCATCCCTCCGTGGCTCCAAGAAGCTGTAGCATGCACAGTGACCACACCCCAGTAAACCATCTATGTAGATGGGCTAAGTCAGGTTGATGATAAACAATAGGCCTCAAACAGTGAGTTAGGGTGGGAGTATCTAACTCCAAGCATGTGAAGTTTTCCTGACTCCCATTGGAATGGCCAAAGGAGGACAATTTGTTACAATGGCCATAAAGGCAGCTGAAGCAGGTGCTATGGAGAGTTTGATCAGACATTGAAAACTCCAAAGTCATCTACTGCATCCAGCGCCATCTTCAGTCATCCTGACTTTTGTCTTACCACTGGACTTTGATGACTCTGGAAGAGAGAGTGAGGCTGACACCTTTGCACAATTTTGCCTTACTTAAATTTAATTTGCACATGAGTCAAGACATCACCCCATGAGGTCATTGGTCCTCTTCAACAAATGAAGGACAGACAACAAAAACTTTGCTATTAGGTGGCTCATTGGATAGAACCTTGAGTCAGGAAGACCTGAGTTTAAATTCACCTCATATACTTGCTAGCTGCGTGACTCAGGCAAGTCATTTAACCCTGTTTGCCTCAGTTCCTCATCTGTAAAATGAGCTGAACAAGGAAAGGGCAAACCACAACAGTATCTCTGCTAAGAAAACTCCATATGGGGTCACAAAGAGTCAGATATGACTGAAAACTACAAAATAACAAATTCTATGTTATTAAATATATATTAAGTATTGATATTGATTTCATATCTATGCTGCCATCAAGCATAATGTGTTTCCTGTTGATCTCTTTTTATTTTTCTGTATTTACTGTAGCCTTATCTGAGATCATGATAGCTAATCCGACTATTTTGAGTTCAGCTCAGTAGTGGTAGACTTTGCTCCAGCTTCTCATTTTAACTCTGTTGAAATTATTGTATTTCAGTTGTGTTCTATTTTCTAATCCATTCTACTATTTTCTTCCATTTTATGACAGTGTACTCCACTCACATTCACAGTTATGAATGTTAATCGTTCTGTCCTCTTGTGCTTTTTCTTTTTCTTTCTTTCTTTCTTTTTTTTTTTGCTCTTTATACTTCCTTCCATCTTGGAAATTTGCCTGACATTTGGGACCTTCTAAGTGAAACAGCTTGTTTTCTCTCTGTTGCAGCACTTCCCTATTGCTGATCCCAGGCTTTTAATCTTTCATTCCTGTTAGCCCCCATCCTTCACAATTCTCCTTCCAGCATTTGAGATTATTTTGCTTATGTCTATTCTCTTTTTATCTTGTCTTTCCTCTTAGACTCCTTTTTTCCCTGTCCCCTATTTCCCTTTTGAGTTTAGTGTATTTGTATGTAATTGTACTCAGTCTTCCCTTGTCTGATTCAAATAAAAGTGAGGTTCACTAAATTTCCATTTCCCCTACCCCTTCTTCTACAGCCACATAATCTTCATCTTACCTCTGTTGTTTTTTTAGTAGTGTTTAACCCTTTGTGACCCCATTTGGGGTTTTCTTGACAAAGATGCTGGAATGGTTTGCCATTCTTTCTCCAGCTCATTTTACAGATGAGAACTGAGGCAAAGAAGTGAAGTGACTTACCCAGGGCCACACAGCTAGTAAGTGTGTAAACCTGGATTTGAACTCATCTTCCTGACTCCATGTTCTATCCACTGAGCCACCTAGCTTCCCTGTACTATGGTATACTGAAGTGGATATTGGCTTTTGAGTCAGAGCTCGATACTGTTCATGGAATTTTCTTGACAAAGATGCTGGAAGCAGGAATACTTGTCTAGTGGATTAGGGCAAACAGAGGTTAGGTGCCCAAGGTCACACAGTTAGTAAATGTCTGAGGCCAGATATGAACTCAATTTTCCTGAGTCCATGCCTGGTACTCTATCTATTGCACCACCTAGCTGCCTCTGCTATATTGTAGTAATTACAGTGGTAAGTTTTCCTTCTTTTCTCCCAAATATTGTTCACTAGTTCTCCTATTTTTTTCTTCTTCTAGGACTATTAAAACAGGAAAAAAAATCACTCCATATACCCTCTTTCTATTTAACATTTATGACTCTTAGAAATATCAGGGTTCTAAGAATACATATATTCCTTATTTCTTTATTACCATGTAAAGAATTCATTCCCACATATTCCCTTTCAGTTATACACACACACACACACACACACACACACACACACACACACACACACACACACACTTCCTATGTTTCTCTTAGCACCCTCATTTCCATTTTTAAATGTCTACTCAATGACAGGCTTTTCATCAGAAATGTTAGGAAATCTACTCTACGAGGTTCATTTCCCTATGTAGGATTCTTTTAGTTTTGCTAGATAGGTTATCCTTGGATGCAGACCTTTATCTCCTGCTTTTTGGAATATATTCCAATCTCTCCTTTAAGTGCAGCTCCTAAGTTTTCCATCTTCCTTGATGTGACTCCATAGTATTTGCACTCCTTTTTGGATGCCTTCAGTATTTTTTTCTTCTGGATTTGGGCCATGATGTTTCTGGAGTTTTCATTTTGGAATTTCTTTCTAGTGGCAATCAATGAGTGCCTTCTGTTTTCACTTTCCCCTCTGGATCAAAAAGTTCTGGGCAATTTTCATTTATAGTTTCCTGAAATATGGTACCCAAACTATTTTTCTCATCATAATTTTTGGTGACTAATAATTCTTAGACTGTATCTCCTTAAATTTCTGTTTTAGGTGAGTGACTTTTGACATATTTCTTAGATTTTCTAGATTTTTCTTTTTTATTTCTTTTTCTTTTTAGATTTTTATTTTAATTTTCTTTTTTATCTTTAGATTTTTCTTTTGGTTTTGTCCTGTTACTTGTATTATTGTCTTTGTTTTCTGTCTCACTCATTCTAAACTTCAGGTTACTCAGTATTTGCAGGAGGTTTTCTACCAACTGTTCTTAAGTGTCAGATTTTTTTTTCTGTCTTTCCTTCCTAGATTTTCCATGTTGTATCTCTTGTTTCACAGCAGTCCCTGTGACTAGAGCATTTTTTCTTTGTGGCTTTACCTGAACTTTAGTGTGAGGTTGCTCCCTTCTTCAGAGTTTGTCCCATGGGCCTTTTTCATACTAAGGTAATTCCTCTTGTTGATGAGAGTTTTCCTTGGTTTCTCATTAAGGGTCAGGGGAAAGGTTGTGTTTGGGATAAGCTCCACAACGGGGCACGGCCTACATGGTCCTGAGTATAGTAGATCAGATTTGTACCTTCATTCAGGGAACTTTGGGGCTCTGGCTGGTTGCTCCATCTTGTTACCAAACTTGCAGACTTATCGTGCTGTGAGCAGAGATGAAGGAGAATAAGTCTAAGGCTCATGGTAAAGGGCCTACTCCTTTCTACACATAACCTTTAATGAAGGATGAGGGAAACAAGCTTTTATTATGTACCTATTATGTGCCTAGCACTGTACTATGCACTTTACAAGTATATAATCTTTGTAACAACTTTGGGGGGTAGGTGTTATTATTATCCCCATTTTACAGTTGAGGAAACTGATGCAAACAGGAGTGAAGTATCTTACCCAGGGTTACACAGCTAGTAAATATTGAAGGCTGGATTTGAACAATTTTCCTGATTGAAGGCCCAATGCTCTCTCTACTACATTACCTAATCACCTTAGGGGTAAAGCTTGAGCTTGCTAATCTCCATGTGAAGGCACTGAAAGACTCAAGGGTTTGCATAAAATTTTTGGACCTGAAGCTGGCCCACCAATCTGGAAATTCCTAGCCAGCTTTCTGCCCATCTTTAGCAAAGGAAATGACTAAACAATGAATAAAGGAGTGAAAGGGTTACAAAAATCTCTTTACATCATGCCTTATAAAAACATATTTAAACAGAGTATGAGACTTTAACAAGAACATAAGCACATTTTAAAATATTTAAAATTTAAATGAATTAAATGTAAAATATTAAAGCTAGGTGGCACAGTGGATAGATTGCTGGACCTGGATTCAGGAAGACATAAATTAAAATCTGACCCCAGATATTTACTAGCTATACAACCTCAGAGAAGTCACTTAATGTCTGTCTGCCTCAGTTTTCTCATCTGGAAAATAGGGATAATAATAGCACCTCCCTCCCAGGGTTGTGGGGAACATCAATGGCACAGTGCCTAGCACATAGCACTAAATAAATGCTAGTTATTGTCACAACTTAGTCTTCAATAGAAATAATACAGGGTCCACAAAAGGTGTCAGGAGCCTTAATTTCTATTTCCAAATATGAAAAGGACCTAAATCAACTCAGGGGTTATCAGTTTAGACTGCTACTCCAAAAGGCATTATAGAGTACCTTCTTGAAAAGACTAGAAGAACTTACTCTACAAGGGGGAGAGGTACACCCTAACAGGGATACTGTAGACTATGTTCAGACAGCTTCTGCTCTGAGAATGACAGAATAACCTTACCAATTTACCGAGCCTAGTTTCTCTTAATCCAGTTTTGATTCCGGGAAAAGTTTTTTCCCCCTATATAGTAATACAAGCAATATACCTTTAGGATATTCCAGATATATAATAGTTAGGCTTATGGTCAACCAAGAGGAATTGATCATGTCTATCCAATTCATTCTACATGTAATTGTCAGATTGATCTTCCGAATGCAGAGAACTGATCATATCATCCTCCAACTTCCAAATTTCTTTAACTCCTTGTTGCCTACCAAGTAAATCTCACATTCTTTAGCTTGACATGAAAAACCCTCCATAACCTGGGCCCTAGCATACCTTTCAAGACTTATATCACATGATATTCCCCTTCAAACACCTTGAACAATAGCAAAATTAGACTTTTTTTTGACACATCCCATATGAAATCACAGAATTTTTGAGTTGAAAGTCAGCGTATACTAGAACCAGCTCATAACAGCTAGTAAGAACAAATTGTAAAATTTTCAGTGTGACCATTTACACCTTGGAAATTGACAAATGCTATGAATCACATCTTGACTTAATGGCAAAAAGTTGGCAGACTATGACCTCCAGCCCCTGAGCTTATTTTCTCCTTGAGAGTTGTACAGAAATAGGCAGAGTACCAGATTTGGCCTATAGCCTATAGTTTGCTGACATTCTTAGTTCACAGATAGTATAAAAACAAACAGATGCCTGGATTTGACCCAAGAACTGTAGCTTGTTGACTCATTGCCTAGACTTAAGAAAATGTCAATAATGTAAATTAAACTTAAAAGTATATCCTACATACATTTTCCTTGGGGGGTGGGGTGGGTTAGTTGTTAAACGTTTACTACACATCCCTGGTTGGAAGGGACCTTTGTAGGTGGCCAAAGTAACATAAGATGTCTTGTACAGAGTTGAAATGGAAGGATTCCCCATATATGGAGAGGTTGTCTAGATGCTCCTGTTGTGGATGATGTTGTACCAATAGCATCAACTTCCAGGATGTCACAGAGTTTTTGAAATGAGATCCATGACTGTTCCAAAGCAATTAGCCTAAAATTCTGTACAGGGAAAAAAAAACTTGCAGCTGTTGTCTTTCATTCTCAAAGAGGACCAAAATGATATCACTATGATAAAGTCAAGTTTCAGTGTGTCCAACTGTGGCTGATCAGACCAATATGAGCTTGGAGTGCTATACTACAGATTGAGCACAAATAGTCCATGTGAATATCTGGGGTGGATACTCTAAATCTGGGCACCTGTGTTTCCTTTGAACTATTTCAATTCTGCTTTGCTCATAGAGCACAGCACCCTTTCTGATGTGGGCACACCATGCTGAGTGGTCCTGTGTCAGTGTCTCCCATGTTACACAAAACCAAAGTTCTTGAGAGAGACCTTGAGAGTGTCCTTGTATCACTTCTTATGACCACTGTGTGATCACCTGCCCCATGTGAATTCACCATAAAATAGCCTTTTTGGCAAGTGTATGTTTCGCATTCGAACAATGTGGCCAGCCCATCAGAGTTCTGCTCTCTGAAGCATAGTTTAGTTTGATTAAGAACCTCAGTGCCTGGTACCTTATCCTGTCAGGTGATCCTCAGAATCTTCCTAAGATAGTTCAAATGGAAGCTATTCAGTTTCCTGGCATGGTGCTAGTAGACCATTTATGTTTCACAGGCATGCAACAATGTGGTCAGCACAATGGCTCTGTAGACCTTCAGTTTGGTAGTCAGTATAATACCTCTTCTCTCCCATCCTTTCCTTCAGAGCCTCCCAAACACTATGAGTGGAAAGTACCTAGTGTCTACATTATGATATATAGTTAACCAATTTCACTGAGTTAATACATCAGTACCTATATCTGAAAGAGAGCCAATTAACTGGACCTGGAATTGAGAGAGCAGGGTGAGTTGCAGTTCTTTTACTTATCCCAAGTTTTCTATCCTTTCAAACATTCTTCTGTTAATATCGTATGACTGTCAATCTTGGAACACCACAGTATCTAAGGAATCACAACTGCAGGTGACTCTAAGGGCAATGGAGAGATACATAGAGGGAAGAAATAGGCTTCTAATGATGACATGCTCAAAAAGTAGCATAAGGGGCATTCAGAGACAGTCACGTGGTGCAGTGGATTGAATGCTGGGCCTAGAGTCAGGAAGACCTGATTCAAATCACCTCAGACTGGTGCAAGAACTTCCACAGAACCTCTACATCTAGATATCCATCTGATATTCACCACTCTTGCTCACATACTTTCTCAATCATACATTGGTTTCATTGATATCCCTTTGGGGGGCTATTTAACCTCTGTTTGCCTCAGTTTCCTCAACTATAAAATGGGGATAATAACAGCACCTTCTTTCCAGGGTTGTTGTGGGGATCAAATGAGATAATATTTGTAAAAGCATAGAATATTAGCATTAGGTAAATACTTATTCCCTCCCCCACCACAAACACATACTATGTATCCACTGGCATCCATGAAATGCAAAAAGACCTAGAGGAAGACCTCTAGTACATTTAAAAATAAACACTTTGTGGAGGCTCTAAAAAGAACAGATCACAGAATGAGAAAGTTTGTGGTCTGCACTGGTGGAGGGAATATCCATATCAGTGAGATCTTGGATCTGTTGAGAACTAAAAGGGACCTTCCAAATCACCCAGTTTAATCCCTCCATACAAGACAATCTTTTTCTTGCATACCTGCAGCAATGGGTTATTTCTTGAGGCAACCTGTCCCATTGCTAGATATTTCAAATTGTTTGAAAGGTCTAGAATCTCTGTCACCATCTTATAGGATCTTGACTTGGTATTTGTTAGTTCTCCCTCTCAGATGCTTCCTCTTACCTGCAAGTTTGAGACTTACCATCTATGTCTTCAATCTATTCATTGATAAGAAGGTCAAACAGAATAGAATAAAACATAGATCCCTGATTGATTACATTCCACTGGAGACCTTCAAGTCAACATTAGTTTTTTAATTGACATTTTTGCAGTTCAGTTATTTTATCTTTCCCTAAATCTACCTCATTGTAATATCATGTAGGCTGTGATTTTTCATCTTACCTACAAGGAAATTCTGAAAGACCTTGTTAAACATCTTCTTGGGAACTTCAGGTGTATTGCATCTAAATTTTTTTCTCTGATCTATCAATTTAGTAACTCTGTCTAAAAGAAATGCAGTTATTTGGGAATGACTCATCTTTCAAAACAAAACAATGCCTTATTTTTATCATTGATGCCTTTTATTTTTACATCACCTCTACTTCTAAATATATTTCTTTCTCCTGCCCTATCAAGCTAGGTGTCCTTTGTGGCAAGGATTAAACGAGGGGAAAAAAATCATCTGTTAAAATGATCACATCAATCAAGTCTGGCAGCATATACATTCCATATCCCTATTTCTTTGCCTTTCCAATGAAAAGAGAGAGGTGAATTTTTTTTTCACTTCTTCTCTAGAGTCAAGTTTGGTCATTATACATATTGTATTGATTTTGCTTACTTTACTTACCACTGCTGACCCTCCTAACCTCAACCTTCAAAGATCATGACCTGGGAAACTTAATCTACTTAGTTTTGGAATTTCTAGCCCCAGGGCTGAGCTGACTTAATTGGTAAACACACAATCATATTACATCCCATTCAGTCATTCACTAAGGTAATCTTGCCATCATGTTGCAGCATGTGTATCTCCATTTCTCTTCCTTCCCTCCCCCAGCCACTTGTCTCTTGCTCTGGAGCCATTATCAAATCACCTTTCTCTGACCACCACTTCTCTTTATGTAGCGTCTTCCCTTATTATGAAGTATGATCCTTGAGGGTTAGGATTGTATTTTTGTCCCAAGTGTTTAGCACATTGCCCGGCACATAGAAAATACTTAGTACAAAATTCTCGTTCACCCATTCATTCATCCATTCATTTATTCATTCATTCTGCATCAGTTCATATATCTTCTCATGCTTCTCTGAATCCTTTATATCCATTGTCTCTTATAGTGCAATAGTATTCTATTCTATCAATGTGCTGCCACAATTTGTCCAGATATTCCACAATTCAATCAATGAATCAGCAACAGGTATTTATCAAGCACTTGCTCTGTGCCAGGCATTGTACTAGGTGTCGAGGGTATAAAGACAAGGAAACAAGTAATAGCTATTCTGAAGGAGCTTCCATTCTAAAGGGAGAACGATAAAAATAACAAATCTAAGTAGGTAGAGAATAGGTATGGGAAACAGAAATACAAAGTAGTTATTTATAAGGAAGTTTGAGAAAGAAGTTGCTTCCAGAAAGTCTTTCTGTAGAAGGTGGTATTTGAAGAAAGGCTTTCTGTGAGGCAGAATTAACTGCATTTGAGAACACTCAAGACAAAGGCCTAGAGGCAGGAGACATCTAAGAAACAAAAAGAAGGCCAGTTAGGCTGTATCATAGGGTGTGTGAGGGAGAGGAATGGCCAGTGAACCTGGAGAGATAAGTTGGAACTAGATTGTGAAGGTCTTTAAAAGCCAAACAGAAGAGTTTCTATTTTATCCTAGAAGCAATAGGGAGCTACTGAAGTTGGCTGAGTACTAGAGTGACATGGTCAAAAAGTGTAGACTATATTGGAGTGAGGAGACACTTGAGGCAGAGATATCAAGTCCACTGAAATAAAATTAGATAAAGGGTGGTGAGGGCTAGAGAGCAGGGACCAAGTGTGAAAGATACTATAGAGGTAGTAAGGGAAAGTCAATCAATGCACAAGCATTTTTTTAAATGCTTACTAGAGGCTGGGCACTGTGGTAAGGGTTGGGGATATAAAGAAAGGCAAAAATGCAGTCTTCTCTCCCTCAAAGAGAGCATTTTTACTGAGGGAGGCAACATGCAAATAACTATGTACATTCAAGATACATCCTGTGTAAATGGGAAGTACTCTCTGGGGTGGGGAGAGAGAAAAACTGAGGAAGTTTTCCAGCAGAAGAGGGACTTGAGATGAGCATTGATGGAAGCCAGGGAAGCTGAGAAGTAGAGGTGAAAAGCTGAATATTCCAAGCATGGAGATCATCCAGTGCAAAGGTTAGGAAATGGAGGGTTTTGTATCAGGAGTGGAAGATAATGCTGAGATTACAAATCAGAGACAATGAAAGGATAATGATATTTGGAAGAGGGCAAGGTTTGGAAAAAAAGAGAAGTTCTGTTTTGGACATGGTGAGTTTGCAATATCTCTGGGATATGCAGTTTGAAATGTTTAACAGACAACTGATTATGTAGCACTGGACCTTGGGAGAGAGACTTACTTAGGCTTAATCTATAGATCCAGGAATCATCTAAGTCCATGGTAACAAATAACACGAGGTCTGAGAAAAGTCCATCACATGTGAGAATTAAGAGATCATTGACATCTTTGGAGAGAGCAATCTCTTGATGAGTTGAGTGATGAGGTTAGTTGGAAGTCAGATTAAAAAGATTTGAGGCACAAGTAAGAAAGCAAGTGGAGGCAAAAAGCATAGGCTGCTTTTTCTAGGTGTTTGGAAAGAGAAGAGAGGAAAGAGGCAGAGACAGAGAGAGGGATAGAAACAGAGAGTAACAGAGATGGAGGTCAGGAGGAGGGGAGGGAAGATGCTTGACGTTGTAATCTGCTGGAGAAACATAGGGGAGGATGAACCTAGTGATATTCTGGTAAATGTCCAGAAAAAACAAAGTATGTGCACATTTTAAAGTTGGACTTTTTTTTTAACTGAGATTTTCAGAGTTTTATTTACACTACCAGCTAGATAAAAAGCACATATATTTGTGTCTGTTGTCCAGTCAATACGAATGCCATTTTTTTCTACGTAGCTTCTGTATACAAAGTCACGGCCAATTAATATGGTCATTGATGGCACTGGGCTTGGAATAATGCAAAGGTATAAAGGGGATACCTGCTGGCAGCCTGGTCCCAAAATACAAAACCTGGATTTCAAACGATGTCATAAGTATACATGATCTGAACTGTACATGAAAGACCACACATCAAATCAAGAATGAATATAGTTAAACTACCCATTATGAGCAATTGCAATGTCATTATTCTGCACAGTATTTAAAACAAATTTTCATATTTTTCAAAACACTAGTTATTTATTATTTAGCGTAAGCATCATGAGCTTTGCCAAACAATTTGCTATTTAAGAGGGATGGTAATACTCTTTTCGCTATCTTAAAAATCTAAATGTTTCCCCCCCGCATCAGTGAAGGTAAGTTATTTCTGCCCCAGGTTTTTTAATAACCAGACTTGATGCCCAGAAATTTAGGAAGAACATAATTGCTACTCTTTAACAGGGCAGAGAAAGACCTCTTGTTAATCACAGTCATCAGAAAGGGAACAACATGTAAAAAACAAGTTTTTGTCTAGTGATAATGAATTTTAAAATATGTACATACATACTAACCTTGCTAAAGATTAACACTGAAGCTGGAAGACAATATGAATAAAATTTTGTCTTCACTTGTTCAAGTTTCAAAAAAATTGTTTTTGCAAAAGGTCACACTGAAATTTTTGTGACCCAATCTCCTTAAAAGCAGATTCAAGCTGCTCTTAAGAATATTAACCCTTATTAATTATTATTAATTCATTCTTGATTAAGATATATACTTAACAGCAATAACTCACATACAGAATGAAATAGAGGTGAGAACCTTTGCGAATGTTCTCTGCATTTACACATTAGCAATATTGAATTTATTCTGTGGAATAATATTTATAGATTATACACACATATACATTCATACAAAAATGCATGTGTATATGTATATGTTATGCATACAAAAGTATTTAGTATGTGACAAAAGTTACATTTTCCATCACTAGAACGATTCCTTCATGTATATTTGGTAAGGATTTCATCTGGGTAGGTTCTCCCCTGCTCCAAGCTCTGAGTCATGCCTGAATGAGGTCCTAAATGAAGGGAAAATTAATTAATTAAAATAAAATTAAAAATTAAGTACGATTAAATTAAAATTAATTAAAAATAAAAATCAATCCAGTTTCTGATATGAAAAGGTCAAGCATGGCAAAAGAAAACACCATCTTTGGAGTTTTGTGTTTTATAGTCCACCATCCTGACACATGACCAAAGCACGAGGACCTCAATGTAGTAACTGTGGACCTGCAATGTGCAGGGTACTTCATGAAGTTGGAGGGCACAGTGTAGATGGACTTCAGTCCAGCAAGGCATTTCTCTAATGCTCTCTCTTAAGTAATCAGGTCCCTGAGACTTTTATAAAACTCATCTGGAGTATGCATAAGTAGCAGAGGTCATTCATACCAATCTCATCAATAGCTGACAGACTGATAGCGGGGGCTATTCTCCCTACCTAGCCTAGTCTAAGGATATTTTCTGCTCCTATTCTGGCCTGAACAGATTGTGCAATGGCACCCTGGTACTGAATCCAACAGTGGCGCTACTTTAAGTCAAATATCTTAATATATGCATTGGGATAAATCTTTTTTTTTTAATTTTTAAAATTATTTTGTTTTCAGTTTTCTACAAGCACTTCCATATATCTTAGATTTTTTTCTCCCTCCCTCACCCTCCTTCCCCCTTCTCTCCTCACTCTCTCTCCGAGATGGTGTGGAATTGGGATAAATCTTATGAACAGTGTCTCCTGGTGCTCAGCCAGATTCTCTGTACTCTAGGTAGTAACTCTGCACAAACACTGCATGATCACTGAGGCACCCTCTCCTTTACATTCCAACAGCACACATTTGCCTATGTCCAGCCTTGCTTTCTCAATGATTTCAGTTCTACGAATGTTGGAGAGTTGACCCAGGCAAAAATGGTCTCCTCCAGATGTGTCCACATATCCTTTGACAGTAACATTTGGGCAGCATGAAAGAACTTTAAAATGTCTTTCCTGGGGAAAGGGGAGCCAAGATGACAGAGTAAAAGCAGGGAATTGCTAGAACTCTCTCCAAAACCCTACCAAATACCTGCAAAAAATGACTCTAAACAAATTCTGGAGCTGCAGAACACACAGAATGATGGTGTGAAGCAAATCTCCAACCCAAGACAGCCTAGAAGGTCGACAGGAAGTATCTATTGTGCTGGATCAGAGCGGAGCTAAGTCCAGTGTGGGCTGCACCAGCATAAACAGAGCCTGAGAAGGCCTCAGGAGGATTGTGGTGGTTTCCAGACTTCTCAACCCCAAAATACTGAGGACAAAGGTCAAAAAATAGGATAGAATTAATGGGGAGGCAGGATAGGATGGAGGGAAATAGAGTTAGTCTTACTCTTACATACACACACACACACACACACACACACACACAAGAATGTATGTGTAGAAACCATATAAGATTGCAAGCCATCTTGGAGAGGGAGTCAGGAGGGAGGGGGAGAAAATCTAAGACTTTTGGAAGTGATTATAGAAAACTGAAAACAAATAAATTTTAAAAAATTTAAATGCGGAAAATAGCACCTCCCTCCCAGAATTGCAGTGAGGATCAAATGAGATATTTGTAAAGTGCTTAGTATGTAGTAGGCACTATGTAAATTCTAGCTATTATTATAAGAACACAAACATTCAGAATTTGTTACATCTTGATTATGTGATTATAAAGCTGATGAAGTATGAGTACAGGGTTACAGAGGGAAGTTACATGGGAGCTACTCTGGTACAGAACACAAATGAGGGTATGTGCCTGCAAGGCAATTTCCACTTGAACACTGAATCTTTGTGGAAACTTGGAAAGAATTTATGACAGGTTGTGGCGAAAACATGACGTGAGTGCCACAATCATTGTGCAAATGATCAGCCATGATGTCATAAGTCTATGATGATTCAAACATGCACATGTTTGCTCTTGTAGAGTGAAAAGATATTTGCAACATTGTGAACAATTATTTATTGCTTAGCATGCAATTAGAGGACTTTTATTGAATCTTTGGACTACTGTTGTGAACTCCCAAGGAATTTGCAGACCTCCTGAATGGGAACCACTGCTCTAGGCCAACTATGTGTTTTATAACCAACTCTTTCTCATTCCTGATTTGGTTTCTTTACCATCATGGTGGCCATAACTCAGGCTCTCTCCCAGACCTAAGTATGACTTGCCTCTACTATGTCCTCATACTCTCCCTTTCCTCACCTTAGCACCAGCTCTGTGGGGGCAAGAGAGTTCAGTAGCTTTATATGCATTATATAACCTCTTGTGGAGAGCAGGACAGCAGATAAACACAGGCTATTGAACTGTGTTTAAGAGTCACTTGATGTTAGAATACCTTTTTCCTGGACCAGGACAACAAGATTGGGCCTTTCAAAACAGAAGAATGTAATGAATGATCAACCAGGATTTTGGATTGGCACATCTAGGTCCTAGCAAAACCTTTTGCCCCGTGACAGTGAATGTGATTAGATTTAAGTGTATGATACTCCTGATTTAGAAACAGATTGCAAAGCAAGTTTGGGAACTTAGAAACAAAGGGCTGCTCAATCATTAATTTGAATACTTATGGTTGGTTGTTGTCTGTTCTTCAAGGGGAACAAAATGATATCACTATATTGGAGTCAAGTTACAGTATGTTCAGCTGTGATTGATCAGACCAATATGAGCTTGGAATATTCTGCCACAGATTGGGCACAAATAGTTCATATGAACATTTGGAAAGGAGATGTCTCTAAATGTGCATATTTTATGTTTCTTTTGAGCTACTGAATTTCTGCTTTGCTCAAAGCACAGCACCTTCCTTTATTCATGTACATCATGCTGGTCCTTTGCCAGTGTCTCCCATGTCATGCAATCAACCCCACAGTCCTTCGGAGAGACCTTGAGAGTGTCCTCATATTACTTCTTCTGACCACCATATGAGCTCTTTCTATGCATGAGTTCTCCATAAAATAGTGTTTTAGGCAAATGTGTATTTAGCATTCAAACAATGTGGCCAGCCCATCAGAGTTGTGTGCTCTGCAACAGAGTTTGAATGCTTGGCAATTTAGCTCAAGAAAAGACCTCAGTCTTGGTGTCTGGTACCTTTTCTTGCCAGATGATCTTCAGAACCTTCCTAAGACAATTCAAATGGAATTATTTTTTCCATTTCCTGGCATGGTGCTGTTATACTGCCCACGTTTCATAGGCATATAATAATTTAGTCAGCACAAGGGCTCTGTAGACCTTCACTTTGATAGGCAGTCTATTACCTCTTCTATTCTACACTTTCCTTTGGTGCCTCCCAAAGACTGAGCTAGCTCTGGCAATGTATACATCAACCTCATTATCTATGAGGACATCCCCAGAAAGTATACTGCCAAGATAAGTGAACTTATCTACAGTATTCAAAATATACAAGTATAACATAGAAAAACAGTTGAGAGGGATAAGGTTTAAGAGAATTGAGGAGAAGAGAGAGATCCTGGTCTTTTGGCTTATAGTGTCAAAAGAGAAGACACCAGAATTTCCTTGAAAGGAGAGAAAAGGACAGACAAACACTAAAAAGAAGTTACTGTGAAAAGGAAATGGTGATACCTTGATTCTGTCCCTATCTCCAGTTTGCTTCATTAGAGCCTTCAGCAAATTTCTCCTTTTGGGCTCTCTCTAAGAATCTGAAGAGAGCCTCCAAAAGAAATCACTGAAATGAGGGGCGGAGCCAAGATGGCGGAGTAGAAGGATGCATGTTTATGAGCTCCGAAACCAAAGCCCATAGGATTAATGTAAAAAGAGTCCCCCATAGCTTCTGGGTGAATACAAGGTGTGCAGAAACAGAGTGGAAGAGATTTCCGTTCCAGGGAGCCCTGAAGACCCGTCCCCAGGGTCCGGCGTGCCCCGGAAAGTAAACCCGACCCCCAGTGCTGCCCTGGCCGAGGCCGCAGAGAAGCTGATCCGAGCAGGCTTCAGAGACGGAAGCTCCAGCAACCGGGAAAGTCCCTCCGCCCACAGAAGCTACAGGTCAGTGAGAAAGAAAGCCGGGCTGAAGGAGAGGGGGAGCGGGGCGTCTCCGTGACTCGGGCCCCCTCGGAAGGAAGCGGCGGCGGCGGGGACGGGGGCAGGAAGCGGCGGAGGCAGAGGTGTGGGCGGCGGCTGAGGCGGCAGCAGACCGGGACTCGGGAATCCCCCAGCGGCAGGCAGGATCTTCATTACGAAAGATTCCTGCATAGGACCTGACGGAGCTGAGCCTGGGAGACGGCCCTGCCCCCAGCCCACTCTGTTACTGAAGGCTTCTGCTTAAAGCCCCCAAGAGACCGGGATTTGGGAGGCGGGCCCCCCACCCCGCCTCCACCCGTTCCATTCCTGAAAGTCTCTGCATAAAGCCCCCGAGGGATCAGTCTCGGAGGCAGCCCTGGCCCCACCCCAGCACCTGAACTAAAGCTCACTGATTGACAGCCAGCAGGAGGAAAGCCCATTTAAATCTCAGAGGCCAAGCACTAGCTGGGCGGATCCAGGCGGGGGTGGAAAGGAATCTCAGAAGTCAAGTAACTGGAAAATGCCTAGAAAAGGGAAGAAAAATAAGACTTTAGAGAGTTTTTTCCAACAAATGCAAATGATCCCGACCTTCGGATCTGACGAAGATGAGGACGTATTCCTGCCATCAGGGAAAGACGTGGAGGGCGGGGCCTCAGTACCCCAGACACCCCAGGGGGGTGGTGGGTGGGCTCAGGCCCTGGAAGAGCTCAAAAAGGATTTTGAAAAGCAAGTTAGACAGGTGGAGGAAAAACTGGGAAGAGAAATGTCAGAGATGCAACAAAAGTATGAAAAACAGGTCAATACCTTGGTAAAGGAGACCCAAAAAAATGCTGAGGAAATTAACACCTTGAAAAATAGGCTCACCCAATTGGCAAAGGAGGTTCAAAAAGCCAATGAGGAGAAGAATGCTTTCAAAAGCAGAATGAGCCAAATGGAAAAAGAGGCTCAAAAGCTCACTGAATTTAATAGTTCTCTCAAAATTAGAATGGAACAGATGGAGTCTAATGACTTTATGAGAAACCAAGAAATCACCAAACAAAACCAAAAGAACGAAAAAATGGAAGAGAATGTGAAATATCTCATGGGAAAAACAACTGACTTGGAAAATAGATCCAGGAGAGACAATTTAAAAATTATGGGACTACCTGAAAGTCATGATCAAAAAAAGAGCCTAGACATCATCTTCCATGAAATTATCGAGGAAAACTGCCTGGACATTCTACAACCAGAGGGCAAAATAAGTATTGAAAGAATCCATCGATCACCACCTGAAAGAGATCCAAAAAGAGAAACTCCTAGGAACATTGTGGCCAAATTCCAGAACTCCCAGGTCAAGGAGAAAATCTTGCAAGCAGCTAGAAAGAAACAATTCCAGTACTGTGGAAACAAAATCAGGATAATTCAAGATCTAGCAGCTTCTACATTAAGGGATCAAAGGGCGTGGAATAGGATATTCCAGAAGGCAAAGGAACTAGGACTCAAACCAAGAATCACCTACCCAGCTAAACTGAGTATAATACTTCAAGGGAAAATATGGTCTTTCAATGAAACAGAGGACTTTCAATCATTCTTGATGAAAAAACCAGAGCTGAAAAGAAAATTTGACTTTCAAACACAAGAATGAGAAGAAGCATGAAAAAGTAAACAGCAAAGAGAAGTCTTAAGGGACTTACCATGAGTGAACTGTTTACATTCCTACATGGAAAGACAATATTTGTAACTCTTAAAACTTTTCAGTATCTGGGTAGTTGGTGGGACCACACATACACATGTACACGCATGCACACACATACACACATGCACACACATACAGAGATAGAGAGCACAGATTGAACTGAATAGGATGGGACCATACCTTAAAAGAAACTAGGGTAAATGGTGAGAGAGAAATGTAGGGGGAGGGAAAGGGAAGGGGGTAACTATATGTCATTTAAGAGGCAGGTAGGAGTTTTTCTTAGTGGAGGGAAAAAGAGGAGAGCTGAGAAAAAAAAAAAACAAGAAGTTTACCCTCATCACATTTGACTAAACGAAGGAGTGAAATGCACACTCATTGTGGTATGAAAACCTCACAGTATAAGAAAGTGGGGGAGAAAGAGATATTGCAAGGGGGGGGATGATGGAAGGGAGGGCAAAGGGAGGAGGGAGCAATTTGAAGTCAACACTTGGGGAGGGACAGGATCAAAAGACAGAAGAGAAACAATGAGGGGCAGGTTAGGAGGGATGGTAATCCAGTTAGTCTTACACAACACGACTATCAGGGAGGTCATTGGCAAAACTACACAGATATGGCCTATATTGAATTGCCTGCTGTCCCAAAGGGAATGGGTGGGGAGGGAGGGATGAGGAGAATTTGGAACTCAAAGTTTTAGGAACAACTGTTTAGTATTGTTGTTGCAACTAGGAAAGAAGACATACAGTTAAGGAGGAATAGAAAGTCATCTGGCCCTACAGGAGAAAAGAGAAGATGGAGACAAGAGAAGGGAGAGATGACAGAAGAGAGGGCAGATTGGAGATAGGGAAAATTAGATTGCTTGGGGTATTGGGGTGGGGGAGGGGAGAAAAGGGGAGAAAATTTGGAACCCAAAAATTTGTGAAAATGAATGTAAAAAATTTAAATAAATAAATAAATTTAAAAAGAAAGCAAAAAAAAAAAAAAGAAAAACAGTTGAGGACTCTAGTGAGTGAGTTAAACATGGGACATGGTCATAGAACAATATAAGACAATCTTAGTTCACATGGGTCTCCAGCCCAAGGAAGGTTACTGATTGCCTGATGTCAGACCTTGATCAGTCCATAGCTGTTTGGTCCTGGGTGCTAGTTTAGGAAGGATACTGACAAAATGGAGGGATCCAGGATGGAGATGGGACTCAAAACTTGTCATATGAGAAAGTGGGGGTGTTTATTTTCAAGAAGAAAAGTTTTAGAGAAACTATGATTGCTACCTTTAAAACTGGAGATCTATACTACTGGAAGATGGGGTGAAACAATCTTCTAGCCCAAGAAATGGAATATTGGCAGGAAAGGTCTGTGTCACTGGAGCAAAAAAGGAGAGCAGTCCAGGACAGGAACCATCCTAGCAATCCAGCAGCAAGTCACACCTCAGCACACCAGTGGAAGATCCTGAGCCCCAGTGGGGTAGTGCAGGAAAATGGCAATACCAGGACACTGCACATGCCTCAGCATAGCCCCAGGAAAACTGGGAGCCTCCAGCGGCCAGACCAACAAGTGCTTTAGTGGAGCCCTGGGAAATGCATAAATACCCCTCTGGCCTCAGCACATGCAACACACCAACACTAGGACCCTGGCTCAGCACAGATAATCTTCCATATTTGAAGGCCTCCAGTAGCACCAGCTGGCACCATGTCACTCTCTCAGTGCAGCACCAGATATGAGGGGCCCCTGTGGGCCTCAGGGCAACAAATAAACAGCCAGGGCCTGCAGCCCAGAGCAGAAGTGCCCCTTTCACCTCAGGAGCAGAGCTCAAATTTTTTTAAAAAAGAAAAAGCCCAAAAAGTATGAGCAAAAAAAGTAATAAAAAAAGAATTTGACCACAAAAAGTTAGTATCTTGATAGGGAAAATCAAAATACAAACTCAGAAGAGGATAACAATGCTAAAACACTGATGTATAAATACCCACCCAAACAATAATGGGGAGTGGTCTCAAACCCAGAAAAAACAACTCATGGAAGAGCTCAAAGAGGAGCTTAAAAATCATAGGAGAGAAATAGAAGAAAAATTGGGAAAAGAAATTAGTGTTTCAAGAGAGTTATTAAAGAAGAGTCAACAGCTTGCGGGAAAAATTACTTAAAAAGTAGAATTGACCAAATGAAAAAGGAAATACAAGAATTAATTGGGGAAAACAACTGAAAAGTTAGAACTGGGCAAGTGGAAGCTAATGACTCTGAGACATCAAGAATCAATTAAAGAAATTCAAAAGAATGAATAGAAGAAAATGTAAAATACCTCTTTGGAAAAACAACTGGCCTGGAAAACAGATCCAGGAGGGACAATGTCAGAATAATTGGACTATCTGAAAGTCATAATCAAAAGGATAACCTGGATAGTATGCTTCAAGAAATTATCAAGGAAAACTACCATGGTGTCCACGAACAAGAGGGCAAAAGATGCATTGAAAGAATCCACCGATCACCTCATGAAAGAGATCCCAAAATAAAAACTTCAAGGAACATTAGAGTCAAATTTCAGAACTATCTGGTCAAGGAAAAAATACTACACGTGGTCAGAAAGAAACAATTCAAATATCGGGAGCCATAATCAGGATTACACAGGACCTAACAGCTGCCACATGAAAGGATTGGAGGTCATAGAACATAATATTCCAGAAGACAACTAAGAATTACCTACCCAACAAAATTAAACAGAACACTTCAAGGGAAAAAAAAATGGTCTTCCAAGGAAACAGAAGGATTTAAATCTTTCATAAGGAGAAGACCAGAATAGAACAGAAAATTTGATCTCCAATATCAAGGCTAAAAGAAGGTTAAAAAGATAAACGGGGAAAAAATATAAGGGATTCAGTGGAGATGAATTTTGTACATTGCTACATGGGAAGTTGAGACTTAAAATTCTTAAAAATTTTACCAACTAATAGTAGTATACATAGAGAGTATGAGGATAAGGTGATTTTGAGGGAATGACATAAAAAATTAAGGAATAAGAGAGAGGAGTATGCAGAGTACAGAAGGGATATAGAGGTAGAATAGGGTAAATTGTTTCACATGAACAGGCACAAAAAAATCTATGGAGGAAAAGATGGGAGGGTGGATTATGGACATCGCATGAACCTTACTCTCAACAGTTTTGACTCCAAGAGAGAATAATATATCCAATAAAATACACAATCCGTTGAAATCTATCCAATTTGGCAGGAAAATAGGAGGGGAGAAGACTAAGTAAAGGGTAGAGGGAGGGGGATTGACAGAAGAGAGGGCAGACTGGGGCAGGCTATAGACAAAAGCAAAACACTGTCAATGGAAAATGTGAAAGGAGAGAAGGACAAACAGGAAGAAAAATAGGATGGATGGAAATATACACTTAGTAATCGTAACTGTGAATGTGAATGTGATGAACACTCCCATAAAACAGAAGTAGACAGCAGAGTGGATCAACACCTAGAATCCTACAATACATTATTTATAAAAAACACACTTGAAGCAGAGAAACATACACAGAGTAAAGGTAAGGGGCTGAAGCAGAATATATTATGTCAGCTAAAGTTAAAAAAAAAAACCAACAAAACAGGGGAAGCAATCCTGATCTCAGACAAAGCAAAAGCAAAAATAGACATAGGAAATTACATCTTGCTAAAAGGTACCATAGATAGGAGGCAGAGCCAGGATGGCAGAGTGGAAAGATGCACATACTCTTAACTCTTCCCCCATAACCCATAAAATATCTGTAAAGTAAGATTCTCAACAAATTCCAGAGCAGCAGCAGTCACAGAACAATGGAGTGGAAGAGATTTCCAGACCAGGGTGACCTAGAAGGCCAATGGGAAAAGTATGTCCCACAGGAGGTGGAGCAGAGCCCAGCCCAACCTTGGTCGCGTGGTGCTGGGAGAAGGCCAGGAGTAGGCCTCAGGCGTGGAATCCCTGGCAGCAGCAGCCACGGTTCACAGATCCCTCAACACACAGGCACCAAAGGCAGCTTCAAACGTCAGTGAAAGGGATTTTCATCTCCATTACAAGGGAACAGGGTCCTCCTCTAGCCCCAGCCCCAGCTGGTCATGGTGCAGTGGCGGTGATAGCAGTAGCAGCAGTGTGCAGCTGCAGCTTACGTTGGCCAGGCAGGCAGTAGTAGGCATCCATTGTTGGATAAAGCCCGTGGGGGAATTGAGCAACTGATCTGAACCTCACCCTGAGTGATGGCCTCTCCCCTGCCTAAAGCCCCGAAGGATTGAGCAGCTGATCTAAATCTCAGCCTCAAGCCTGGTCAGGGAGTAAACTCCTCTCCCTTGATTGTGCCACCTTGGAGGAATTGAGATCTTACAGGTCCCCAGAGTATACCCTACTCTTGACAAAGGGCCCCAAAGGCAAGAAATTGGTTGGGAAAATGCCCAAAAAAGTGGGGAAAAGACTGAAGAAGGTTACTTTCTTGGTAAACAGGTATTCTCTCCCATGCTTTCAGATAAGGAAGAACAACATTTACCATCAGGAGAAGACATAAAAGTCAAGGCTTCTGCATCCAAAATCTCCAAAATAAATATGCAATGGTCCCAGGCCATGGAAGAGCTCAAAAAGGATTGTGAAAATCAAATAAGAGAGGTGGAGAAAAATTGGGAAGAGAAATGAGAGTGATGAAAGAAAATCATGAAACGTGAGTAAACAGTTTGCTAAAGGAGACCCAAAAAAATGCTGAATAAAATAACACATTTAAAAATAAGCTAACTAAATTGTCAAAAGAGGTCAAAAAAGTCAATGAGAAGAATGCTTTAAAAAGCAAAATTAGTCAAATGGAAAAGGAGGTTCAAAAACTCACTGAAGAAAATAGTTTCTTTAAAAAAAAATTAGAATGGAACGGATGGAAGCTAATGACTTTATGAGAAACCATGAAATTACAAAGCAAAACCAAAAGAATGAAAAAATAGAAGATAATGTGAAATACGTCACTGGAAAAACAACTGACCTGGAAAATAGATCCAGGAAAGACAATTTAAAAATTATGAGTCTACCTGAGAAAGCCATGATCAAAAAAAAAAAAAAAAAAAAAAAAAAAAGAGCCTAGACATCATCTTTCACAAAATTATCAAGAAAAACTGCCCAGATATTCTAGAACCAGAGGGTAAAATAAATATTGAAAAAATCCACCAATCACCTCCTGAAAGAGATCCAAAAAGAGAAACTACTAGGAACATTGTAGCCAAATCCTAGAGTTCCCAGGTCAAGGAGAAAATATTGCAAGCAGCTAGAAAGAAACAATTCAAGTATTGTGGAAATGTGATGAGGATCTAGCAGCTTCTACATTAAGGGATTGTAGGGCTTAGAATATGATATTCCAGAAGTCAAAGGAACTGGAATTAAAACCAAGAATCACCTACCCAGAAAAACTGAGTATAATATTTCAGGGGGAAAAATGGCCATTCAATGAAATAGAGGACTTTAAAGCATTCTTGATGAAAAGATCAGAGCTGAAAAGAAAATTTGACTTTCAAACACAAGAATCAAGAGAAGCATGAAAAGGTAAACAGGAAAGAGAAATCACAAGGGAGTTACTAAAGATGAACTGTTTACATTCCTACATGGAAAGATAATATTTGTAACTCTTGAAACTTTTCTCAGTATCTGGGTACTTGCATTAAATATGAATGCATGCACGCGCGCACACACAGAGACAGAGAAACAGAGAGAGAGAGAGACAGAGACAGAGAGAGGGACAGAGAGCACAGGGTGAGTTGAATAGGAAGGGATCATATATAAAAAAAATAAGGAATGAGAGAGGAATATATGGGAGGAGAAAGGGAGAAATGGAATTGGGCAAATTATCTCCCACAGAAGAGCCAAGAAAGGAGGGAGGTGAGAGGGAAAAAGTAAAGCCTACTCTTATCACATTTGGGTCAAGGAAGGAACAGCATGCACACACAATTTGGTATGAAAATCTGTCTTACACTACAGGAAAGTAGGGGAGAAGGGGATGATGGAAGTGAGGGCAAATGGGAGGAGGGAGTAATTACAAGTAAACACTCTTGGGGAGGGACAAGGTCAAAAGAGAGAATAGATGAAATGGTGGGCAGGATAGGATGGAGGGAAATATAGTTAGTCTTTCACAACATGAGTATTATGGAAGGCTTTTGTAAAACTACACATATATACCCCATATTTAATTGCTTGTCTTCTCAGTGGGAATGGGTGGGGAGGAAGGAACGGAAAGATGTTGGAACTCAAAGTTTTAGGAACGAATGCTGAGAATTGTTTTTGCATGCAACTGGGAAATATGAAATATAAGTAAAGGGATATAGAAATCCATCTTGCCCTACAAGAAAAGAGAAAAGTTGGGTATAAGGGAAGGGAGGTGTGTGATAGAAGGGAAGGCAGATTGGGGGAAGGGGTAATCAGAATGCATGGTGCTTTGGAGTGGGAAGAGGGGGGGCAGAAAATTTGGAACTCAAAATCTTATGGAAATGAATGTTGAAAACTAAAAATAAAGAAACAAATAACTAAACAAATAAAAAGAGCAGGAACTTGCAAAGTAAACAAAAAAAAAGAAAGTCATGAGAAGTCAGTCAACAGCTTGCTAAAGGAGACCCGAAAAATGCTGAAGAAGTTAACATCTTTAAAAATAGACTATCCGAAATGGCAAAAGATGTCCAAAAAGGCAATAAGGAGAAGAATGCCCTAAAAAGCAGAAATGTCCAAATGGAAAAGGAGGTTCAAAAGTTCAATGAAGAAAGTAGTTCTTTAAAAATTAGAATGGAGCAGATGGAAGCTAAGGACTTTATGAGAAACCAAAAAAGTATAAAACAAAACAAAAAGAATGAAAAAATAGGAGACAAATTGAAATATCTCATTGGAAAAAATAACTGACCTGGAAAATAGATTCAGGAGAGACAATTTAAAAATTAAGGGATTACCTGAAAGCCATGATAAAAAAAGAGGTTGGACATCATCTTCCAAGAAATTATCAAGGAATACTGCCCTGATATTCTAGAACCAGAGGGTGAAATAGAAATGGAAAGAATTCACTGATTACCTCCTTAAAGAGATCCCCAAAAGAAAACTCCTAGGAATATTGCAGTCAAATTCCAGAGTTCACAGGTCAAGGAGAAAATATTACAAGCAATCGTAAAGAAACAATTCAAGCACTGTGGAAATACAAGCAGGACAACACAGGATTTAGCAGCTTCTGCACTAAGGAAATGAAGGCCTAGGAATATGATATTCCAGAGGTCAAAGGAGATAGGATTAAAACCAAGCATCACTTACCGAACAAAACTGAGTATGATACTTCAGCAGAAAAAATGGTTATTCAATGAAATGGAGGACTTCCTAGTATTCTTGCTGAATAAAAAATCTGACTTTCAAATAAGAGAAACATGAAAAGGTAAACACGAAAGAGAAGCCTTAAGCAACTCATTAAAGTTGAAGTGTTCACATTCCTACTTGGAAAGATGTTATTTGCAACTCATGAGACCTTTTTTCAGTTTTGGGGTCATTAGAGGGAATACATATAAATACATACACACACATATATGTATATATACATACATATATATATACACACACACATTATATATAAGGGTATGTATACCTACATTATTTATGTGTATGTATGTATACATACATGAGTGTATGCACGTGTACACACACACACACACACACACACACACACACACACACACACATAGACCAAGGGCATAGACTGAGCTGTATATGAAGGGAGAATACCTAAAAAAATAAAATTCACTCTTCAGTGGAATGTACTAGGAGTAAGAGAAAGGGAGAGGTAGAATGTAACAAATCACCTCATATAAAAGAGGGAAGAAAAAGCTTTTACAATGAAGGGGAAGAGGGAGGGGATGAAAGGAAATAAGCGAGCCTTACTCTCATAAAATTTGGTTTAAGGAGGGAATAACACACAGTCAATTGGATATGGAAATCTATTTTACCCTGCAGGAAGGCAAAGGGGAAGGGGATAGGAGAGAGAAGATAATAGAAGGGACAGCAAATTCGAGAAAGAGATAATGAGAAGCAAATACTGTTGTGGGAGGACAGGTCAAGGGAGAGAATGGAATAAATGGAGGGAAGGATAGGATATAGGGCAATGTTATGAGTCTTTACAGCATAACTATTGTATAAGTGCTTTGTATTGTTTCCCATGTATGACATATATTGAATTGCTTGTTTTCTCAATGATGGTGGGTGGGGAGGGAGGAAGGGAGAGAAGGTGGAACTCAAAGACTTAAGAATGAATGTTAAAAATTGTTTTAGCATGCAACTGGAAATTAAGATATACAGGCAGTGGAGTATAGCAATCTGTTTTGATCTGCAGGAAAATAGAGGGGAAGGAAGATGGAAGAAGCGTGGGTAATAAAAGGGAGGAAAGATTAGAGGAAGGGGTGGATTGTCCTGGGGTGAGGGTGGAAAGAGATGGGGACACAATTTTGAATTCAAATTCTTGTGGAACTGAATGTTGAGAACTGAAAATAAATAAATTTTATAAAATTTCTAAAAAGGTACCATAGATAATGAAGTAATATTAAAAAGAAACTTATTTCCTGATGTTATAATGCTATAACGCATCAAAATTCTTGAAGGAAAAATTAAGTGAGTTACAGGAAGAAACGGAGAGTAAAATTATATTAGTGTGGGACCTCAACTGTCTCCTCTTAGAACTTGATAAATCCAATCAAAAAAGAAACAAGAAAGAAAATAAGTAGGTGAATAGAATATTACAAAAGTTAGCTATGACAAACCTTTGAAGAAAGCCAAATGGGAACAGAAATGAATACATATTTTTCTCAGTAACATATGACAACCTACACAAAAATTGACTGTGAATTGGGGCATAAAAACCTCACAATCAAATGTAGAAAGGCAGAAATATTAACTGTATTCTTTTCGGATCATGAGGCAATAAAATACATTCAACAAAGGGCAGTGGAAAGATGGCTTGAAAATAAATTGGACTGAAGCAGCCGGGAAAATCCCTCCGCCCACAGAAGCAGGTCAGTGAGAGAGGCCGGGCTGAAGGAGAGGGGAAGCAGGGCGTCTGTGACTCGGGCCCCCTCGGGAGGAAGCGGCGGCGGCAGGGACGGGGGCAGGAAGCGGCGGAGGCAGAGGCGTGGGCGGCGGCTGAGGCGGCAGCGGCCCAGGACCCAGGAATCCCCCAGCAGCAGGCAGGATCTTCATTACAGAAGATTCCCGCATAAATCCTGACGGAGCTGAGCCTGAGAGACGGCCCTGCCCCCAACCCGCTCTGTTGCTGAAGGCTTCTGCTCGGGACCCCCAGGGGAGCTGAGATTGGGAGGCGGGCCCCCCACCCCACCCCCACCCGCTCCATTCTTGAGAGTCGCTGCATAAAGCCCCCCCGAGGGATCAGAGTCTCGGAGACAGCCCTGGCCCCGCCCCAGCACCTGAACTAAAGCTCACTGATTGACAGCCAGCAGGAGGAAAGCCCATTTGAATCTCAGAGGCCAGGCGCTGGCTGGGCGGATCCAGGCGGGGGTGGAAGGGAATCTCAGAGGTCAAGTAACTGGCTGGGAAAATGCCTAGAAAGGGGAAGAAAAATAAGACTTTAGAGAGTTTTTTCCAACAAATGCAAATGATCCCAACCTTCGGATCTGATGGGGAGGACGACAACGTATTTTTCCCATCAGGGAAAGATGTGGAGGGCGGGGCCTCAGTACCCCAGACACCCCAGGGGGGTGTTGGGTGGGCTCAGGCCTTGGAAGAGCTTAAAAAGGATTTTGAAAAGCAAGTTAGACAGGTGGAGGAAAGACTGGGAAAAGAAATGACAAAGATGCAAGAAGAGTATGAAAAAAAGGTCAATATCTTGGTAAAGGAGACCCAAAAAAATGCTGAGGAAATTAACACCTTGAAAAATAGGCTCACTCAATTGGCAAAAGAGGTTCAAAAAGCCAATGAGGAGAAGAATGCATTCAAAAGCAAAATGAGCCAAATGGAAAAAGAGGCTCAAAAGCTCACTGAATTTAATAGTTCTCTCAAAATTAGAATGGAACAGATGGAGTCTAATGATTTTATGAGAAACCAAGAAATCACCAAACAAAACCAAAAGAACAATAAAATGGAAGAGAATGTGAAATATCTCATGGGAAAAACAACTGACCTGGAAAATAGATCAAGGAGAGACAACTTAAAAATTATGGGACTACCTGAAAGCCATGATCAAAAAAAGAGCCTAGACATCGTCTTGCATGAAATTATCAAGGAAAACTGCCCTGACATTCTAGAACCAGAGGGCAAAATAAGTATTGAAAGAATCCATCGATCACCACCTGAAAGAGATCCAAAAAGAGAAACTCCTAGGAACATTGTGGCCAAATTCCAGAACTCCCAGCTCAAGGAAAAAATCTTGCAAGCAGCCAGAAACAAACAATTCCAGTACTGTGGTAATACAATCAGGATAACCCAAGATCTAGCAGCTTCTACATTAAGGGATCAAAGGGCGTGGAATAGGATATTCCAGAAGGCAAAGGAACTAGGACTCAAACCAAGAATCACCTACCCGGCTAAACTGAGTATAATATTTCAAGGGAAAATATGGTCTTTCAATGAAACAGAGGACTTTCAATCATTCTTGATGAAAAAACCAGAGCTGAAAAGAAAATTTGACTTTCAAACACAAGAATGAGAGGAAGCATGCAAAAGTAAACAGCAAGGAGAAGTATTAAGGGACTTACCAGAAATGAACTGTTTGCATTCATACATGGAAGGACAATATTTCTAACTCTTAAAACTTTTCAGTATCTGGGTGGTTGGTGGGACCACACATACACATGTACACGCATGCACACACATACACACATGCATTCACATGCAGAGACAGAGAGCACAGATTGAACTGAATAGGATGGGACCATACCTTAAAAGGAATTAAGGTAAATGATGAGAGAGAAATGTAGTGAGAGGAAAGAGGGAGAAATGGAAGGGGGTAACTATATGTCATTTAAGAGGCAAGTAGGAGATGTTTTTAGTGGAGGGAAAAAGAGGAGAGCTGAAGAAAAACAAACAAACAAACAAACAAACAAACAAACAAAAGTTTACCCTCATCACATTTGACTAAACGAAGGAGTGAAATGCACACTCATTTTGGTATGAAAACCTATCTTACAGTATAAGAAAGCGGGGGAGAAGGAGATATTGGGGGGGGATGATGGAAGGGAGGGCAAAGGGAGGAGGGAGTAATTGAAAGTCAACACTTGGGGAGGGACAGGATCAAAGAGAAACAATGAGGGGCAGGTGAGGAGGGATGGCAATTCAGTTAGTCTTACACAACACGACTATCAGGAAGGTCATTTGCAAAGCTACACAGATATGGCCTATAATGAATTGCCTGCCGTACCAAAGGGAATGGGTGGGGAGGGAGGGATGGGGAGAATTTGGAACTCAAAGTTTCAGGAACAATTGTTTAGTATTGCTGTTGCAACTAGGAAAGAAGACATACAGTTAATGAGGAATAGAAAGTCATCTGGCCCTACAGGAGAAAAGAGAAGATAGAGACAAGGGAAGGGAGGGATGACAGAAGAGAGGACAGATTGGAGATAGGGAAAATTAGATTGCTTGGGGTATTGGGGTGGGGGGAGGGGAGAAAAAGGGAGAAAATTTGGAACCCAAAAATTTGTGAAAATGAATGTAAAATAAATAAATAAATAAATAAATTAAAAAAAAATATATAGACACAAAAAAAAAAAAGAAAAGAAAAGAAGCAAAATAAATGTTGAGCAACATAAAAAAAAAAAAAAGAAAAAAGAAAATAAATTGGAAACTAAATAACCTAATGATAAAGAATAAATGGGTCAAAGAACAAATCATAGAAATAATCAATAATTTCATTAAAGAGAATGATAACAATGAGACAATATCTTAAAATTTATGGGATGTAGCCAAAGAGACTGAGGGGAAAATTTATTTCACTAAGTTATTATGTCAACAAAATAGAGAAAGAGGAGATCAATGAATTCAGCATGCAACTAAAAGAAAAACTAGAAAAAGAACAAATTAAAAATCTCCAATTGAGTACCAAATTGGAAATCCTCAGATCACAGGTGAGATTAATAAAATTAAAAGTCAAAAAGTATTGAGTTAATAAATAAAACTAGGAGATGGTCTTGTGAAAAAATAAATGATAGACAAGTCATTGATTAATTTAATTTTAAAAAGAAAGAAGGAAACTAAATATTCAGTATCAAAAATGAAAAGAGTGAAGTTACCACCAATAAAGAAGAAATTAAAGGAATCATCAGGAAATATTTTGCCTAACTGCTTGTCAATAAATCTGACAATCTGAGTGAAATCTATGAATATTAATGAAAATATAAATTACCTTGATTAACAGATCAGGATATAGAATGCCTAAATAATCCCATCTTAGGAAAAGAAATTGAACAAGTCATTAATGAACTCCCTAAGAAGAAATCCCCAGGGCCAGATGGGCTTAAAGATGAATTCTACCAAACATTAAAACAATTGATTCCAATACTATATAAAGTATTTGGAAAAATAGGTGGAGTCCTACCAAACTCCTGTATGACACAAATATGGTGCTAACACCTAAACCAAGAAGAGCCAAAACAGAGAAAGAAAATGTAGACCAATTTGCCTAATGAATATTGATTCAAAAACTTTGAACGAAATACTAACAAGGAGATTACAGCAATATATCACACTATGACCAGGTGGGATTTATACCAGGAATGTAGGGTTGGTTCACTATTAGGAAAACTATCAATATAATTGATCATATCAGTAACAAAACTAACAGATTATCTCAATAGGTGCTGGAAAAGCTTTTGACAAAATAGAGCACCCTAAAGGGAGTGTTTCTGAAAATTTATCTAAAGCCACCAGCAACCATTATATACAATGAGGATAAACTAGAAAGTTTCCTAATAAGATCAAGGGTGAAGTAAGGAAGCCCATTATCATCACCACTATTATTCAATATAGAACTATAAATGTTAGCTATAGAAATAAGAGAAGAACAATAAACAGAAGGAATTAGAAGAGGCAATGAGGAAACAAAACTATCACTCTTTGCAGATAATATGATGGTATACCTAGGAAACCCTCAATAATCAACTAAAAACTACTTGAAATAATTAGTTTTAGCAATGTTGTAGAACAGAAATTATCCACATAAATCATCAGCAAGAGATAGAAAGAGAAATTCCATTTAAAATAAATACAGATAATATAAAATATTTGGGAGCCTACCTACCAGGACAAACTCAGGAATTATACTAACACAATTACAAAACACGTTTCACACAAATAAAGTCAGATCTAAACAATTGGAAAATATCAATTGCTCATGGATAGTCCAAGCCAATAAGGTAAAAATGACAATTATACTTAAGTTATTTACTTATTCAATGTTATATCAATCAAACTACCAAAAGAAATCCTTTATAGAGCTAGAAAAAAATAACAAAATTCAACTGCAAGAACAAAAATTAAGAATACCAAAGGTGTTAATGGAAAAAAATACAAAATAAGGTGGTCTATCAATACCAGATCTAAAACTGTATTACTGTTACAATCATCAAAACTATTTGGTACTGGCTAAGAAATAAGATATTAGGTGCATGAGACACAGTAGTAAGTGATCATAGTAACCTAGTGTTTGATAAATCCAAAGACCCCAGCCTTTTGGATATGAACTTGCTATTTGATTAAAAAAAAAACTGCTAGGAAAACTGGAAAACAATAGGACGCAAGCTAGGTATAGACCACCATCTCACATCATATACCTAGATAAGGTCAAAATGGGTGCATAATTTAGACACAAAGGGTAACACCATAAGCAAACCAGAAGAGCAAAGAATAGTTTACCTGTCAGATCTATGGAGAAAGGAAGAATTTATGACCAAACAAGAAATAGAGAGTATCACAAAACATAAAATAGATAATTTTGATTAGATTAAATTAAAAAAAGTTTGCACAAACAAAACCCATACAACCAAGATTAGAAGGAAAGCAGAAAGCTGTGAAACAACCATACAGCAAGTGTCTCTGATAAAAGACCTCACTTCTCCAATATATAAAGAATGAGTCAAATTTACAAGAATACAACCCAACTGATAAATGGTCAAAGGATATGAACAGGCAGTTTTCAGATGAAATAACCAAAGTTATCTACAGGCATATGAAGTACTCTAAATCTCTTTTGATTAGAGAAAGGAAAATTAAAACAACTGGGGTACCACCTCACATAGTCTAATATGTCAAAAAAGGAAAAGGATAAATGTTGGAGAGGATATTGGAGAGGACATGAATGTGCTAATGCACTGTTGGTAAAGTTGTGAACTGATCCAACCATTCTGGAGAACAATTTGAAACCATACTCAAAAGGCTAAAAACTGTGTGTACTCTTTGACCCAGAAGTACTACTACTAAGTCTGGATCCCAAAGAGGTCATAAAAATGGAAAAGGACCCACATGTACAAAAATTTTTATTGTGACTATTTCTGTGGTGGCAAAATATGGAAATTGAGGGGATGCCCATCAATTGGGGAATGGCTGAACAAGCTGTGATATATGAATATAATGTAGTATTATTGTGCAATAAGAAATGATGAACAGTCAGATTTCATAAAACCTGGAAAGACTTGTACAAACATTAGTTTGTACATTTGCATTAGCAAAGTGAAATGAGCAGATCCAGGAATACATTGTACGATAATCAACTCAGCTCTTCTTAGAAACCCAATGATGCAAGACAAGTACAAAGGACTCCTGAAGGAAAATGCTATCCAATCTACATAAGGAACTGATGGACTCTGAATGTAGATCAAAACATACTTTTTCCACTTTATTCTCTTTCATATTTTTTTCCTATTGATCAGTTTCTTCTTTCACAACTCTAATACAGAAAAGTTTTACATGATAATACATATATAACCTATATGAAATTGCCTGTCATCATAGGAAGAGGAGGGAGGAAGGAGAGAGAAAAATCTGGAACTCAAAATCTTCTAAATATGAATGCTAAAAATTGTCTTGACATGTAATTGAGAAAAATAAAATACTGTTTGAAAAAGAAAGAACAAATAGTGTGTAAGCTCCCTAAGAGCAGACCTTTATTTTTGTCTGTATCCCTAGTGCCCACCAGAGGGTCTGACACACAGGAGGCCCTTGCTGAATGAATGAATGCTATCAATCAGAGGTGTTTAACAATGGTGCAGGAGGCAGAGAGTTCTTGGTTCAAGCAGATTATTTTTAAGGATGTCTTGGAGCACCAGGCCTGGAGTCAGAAAAACCCGAGTTCAAATCCATCCTCAGACACTGGCTTTGTGACCCTGGGTAAGTCACTTAATCCTGTTTGTCTCAGTTTTGTCATCTGTAAAATGAACTGGAGAAGGAAATGACAAACCACACCAGTGTCCCCGTCAAGAAAATGAGATGACAAAGAGTTGGACATGACTGAAATGGCTCAACAACTGCTGCATTGAGGAATCAGGGGAAGCTAGAACTTGACAATCTATGAAGCCCCTTTCAAGTCTAAGGTCAATTCAAACTCTAGACAAAATATAGCTTGTGTGAAGGCAAACACAGGCGAACAAGATGATTGCCTCTTTAGGGAGGTTTGAATAAAAAAGAGAAAAGAAAAAAGAAAGAAGAGTATATAGTAAAGGATGGGGGAAAACATGGAAAAGAACCATTACCAAGAAATCTTTATTCCAGAAGCTAAAATAGTCTTGAAATATCACCCTTTATTATTTAGTCCTGAGGACACACACATGAGAAAAGCTAGAGAGACTCATTAGAATGAGCATTAAAGGACTGGTATTGATGACCAAAGTTAAGGGCTTTGGGTTTTTATTAGGTAAAAGTCTAATGGGGGGAAGAGCCAAGATGGTGGAGTAGAAAGACTCATGTATGCTATCTCCAAACTCACAGCCCATAAATTTTCTGTAAAAAGAACTCCCCACAAATTCTGGAGCAGTGCAAGCTGTGCAGAAACACAGTGGAAGAGATTTCCATTCCAGAGAGCGCTGAAAAACCGATTCCAAAGGTCCATCACACACCGGACAGTGGAGCCCACCCCTGCACTGCCCTGGCTGCATGGCCCCAGAGAGGCAGATCCAAGCAGGCTTCAGGGATGGAATCTCTGGTGGCCGTGAAGGTCCCTCCACCCACAGGCTCTACAGGTTATTGAGAGAGACTTCTGGGCTGGTCAAGAGGAGAGTGGGGTGTCTCCGTGACTCGGGCCCCCTCTGGAGGCAGTGGTAGAGGCAGCGGTGGCCAGGCGCTCCTGGAGCAGGCAGGAGTACTGCTCCATTACTGAAGGTCTCCACATAAACCCCCTGAGGGAACTGAGCCTGGGAGGTGGCCCTGCCCCCACCTGAGCACCAGAACTTAAGCTCACATTGAATAGCAGCTCCACCTGCTGCTGAAAGCCCTGAGGCCGGGGAGCAGCATTTGAATCTCAGACCCCAAGCACTAGCTGGGCAGATCTAGGCGGGGGTGGACAGGAATCTCAGAAGTCAAGTAACTGGCTGGGAAAATGCCCAGGAAAGGGAAGAAAAATAACACCATAGAAAGCTACTTTCTTGGGGAACAGATGATGTTTCCTCCTTTCATTTTCGATGAGGAGGAACAATGCTTACCATCAAGGGAAAGACGTGCAGGTTGGGGCCTCTGTATCCCAGACATCCCAGGTGTATGACCGGTGGGCTCAGGTCATGGATGAGCTCACAAAGGATTTTGAAAATCAAGTTAGACAGGTGGAGGAAAAACTGGGAAGAGAAATGAGAGAGATGCAAGAAAAGCATGAAAAACAGGTCAATACCTTGGTAAAGGAGACCCCAAAAAATGCTGAAGAAAATAACACCTTGAAAAATAGGCTCACTCAATTGGCAAAGGAGGTTCAAAAAGCCAATGAGGAGAAGAATGCTTTCAAAATCAGAATTGGCCAAATGGAAAAAGAGGTTCAAAAGCTCACTGAAAAAAATAGTTCTCTCAAAATTAGAATGGAACAGATGGAGTCTAATGACTTTCTGAGAAACCAAGAAATCATAAAACAAAACCAAAAGAATGAAAAAATGGAAGAGAGTGTGAAATATCTCATTGGAAAAAACAACTGACCTGGAAAATACATCCAGGAGAGACATTTAAAAAATTATGGAACTACCTGAAAGCCATGATCAAAAAAAGAGCCTAGACATCATCTTTCATGAAATTATCAAGGAAAACTGCCCTGAGATTCTGGAATCAAAGGGCAAAATAAGTATTGAAGGCATCCATCAATCACCACCTGAAAGAGATCCAAAAAGAGAAAACCCTTGGAACATTGTGGCCAAATTTCAGAATTCCCAGGTGAAGGAGAAAATATTGCAAGCAGCTAGAAAGAAACAATTCCAGTATTGTGGAAATAAAATCAGGATAACACAAGATCTAGCAGCTTCTACATTAAGGGATCGAAGGGCATGGAATAGGATATTCCAGAAGTCAAAGGAACTAGGACTCAAACCAAGAATCACCTACCCAGCAAAACTGAGTATAATACTTCAGGAGAAAATATGGTCTTTCAATGAAACAGAGGACTTTCAAGCATTCTTGATGAAAAGACCAGAGCTGAAAAGAAAATTTGACTTTCAAACACAAGAATGAGAAGAAGCATGAAAAGTAAACAGCAAAGAGAAGTCATAAGAGACTTACCAAAGGTGAACTGTTTCCATTTCTACATGGAAAGACAATATTTGTAACTCTTAAAACTTTTCAGTATCTGGGTAGTTAGTGGGACCACACACAGGCATACACATACACACACACACATACACACACATACATGCGTGCACACACACACATACACACATGCACGCACATACAGAAACAGAGAGCACAGAGTGAATTGAATAGGATGGGACCAGATCCTAAAAGAAATTAAGGTAAACGGTGAGAGAGAAATGTAGTGGGAAGAGAGAGGGTGAAATGGAATGGGGTAAATTATATCTCATTCAAGAGGCAGGCAGGGAACTTTTTAGTGGATGGAAAAAGAGGAGAGCTGAGAAAAAAAACATGAAGTTTACCCTCATTATATTCGACTAAAGGAAGGAATAAAATGCACACTCATTTTGGTATGAAAACCTATCTTACAATACAGGAAAGTGGGGGAGAATGAGATAAGCAGGGTGGGGGGGATGATGGAAGGGAGAGCAATGGGAGGAGGGAGCAATTTGAAGTCAACACTCAGGGAGGGACAGGATCAAAAGACAGAATAGAAACAATGGGGGGCAGGATAGAATGGAGGGAAATAGAGTTAGTCTTACACAACACGACTGTTATCGAAGTCATTTGCAAAACTACACAGATATGGTCTATATGGAATTGCCTGCCTTCCCAAAGGGAATGGGTGGGGAGGGAGTGATGGGGAGAAGTTGGAACTCAAAGTTTTAGGAACAACTGTTGAGTATTGTTCTTGCTACTAGGAAATAAGGAATATAGTTAATGGGGAATAGAAAGTCATCTGGCCCTACAGGACAAAAGAGAAGATGGGGACAAGAGAAGGGAGGGATGATAGAAGAGAGGGCAAATTGGTGATAGGGAAAATTAGAATGCTGGTGTATTGGTGTGGGGGGAGGGTACAAATGGGGAGAAAATTTGGAACCCAAAATTTTGTGAAAATGAATGTAAAAAGTTAAATAAATAAATTTTTATTTTAAAAAAAGTCTAAGGAAGTTCCATGGAAACATCATACATTTGATACCTGTTACAACACACTTCATCATTTCACTGTTGTGGATATTGGGGGAGAGGGGAGGATGTCAAATTATCCCCCACATTTGAAGACATCAAGAACTTGATTTAGGGTTCCTCTTGTATGCTGCCACGATCTTTAGATGACTCAGCAAAGCTGCTCTCCATTTCCTTGCCCCGACAAAAGGTGGACAGTGAAGAGTGTTTCATACCACTCCAGCAGTGAAGCAATAGAGTTGGAATCCCCCTGCGTAGGGCCCAAAGACCTAGAAAAACACTCTGGGTCACCAGTTTCCTCATCTTTTAAAAAAAATGTTCTCCTTGTGGGTTTTGTTGCTGTTTTAGTTTTTGTGGTATGGATCTGTTCTTTCCTGAGGAACTCTTTGGGTAAGGAGACACCCTCTACTAATGGAGTGCAACAATTCTTTAGCAATTTCTCAAGACAATTCTCCAGAGCACTGAGTGGCTAAGGACTTGCTGGGAGTTACACAAGCAGCAGGTGTCCAGGTGGAATTGGAATCCAGGTATTTCCAATTCCAATATAGGATCTCTATCCACTGACTAGACCATGACACCTCTCTGCACCTCCATTGGCTCATTTGTAAAATGGTGCTATTTCCTCTTCCATGTATGGTACAGCCTTAGGAAGTTTAAATGAGATAATGTATATGGAACATTCTAGAAACATCCAAGTGCTACATAAATCTAGCAGCAGCAGGGCCACTGGCTCTGAACTATATCCCTAGGCAGTCAGGAGTTAAGAAAGGTCTAAGTTCAAACCAAGCCTCAGACACTTCCTAGCCATGCACCTCTGGGCCAGCTATTTCCTCTGTTTACCTCAATTTCCTCCTCTGTAAAATGGGGATCATAATAGCACCCACCTCCCAAGGTTGTTGTAAGGATCCAATGAGATGTCTATAAAGTGCTTAACTTGGTTCATAGCACATAGCAGATTCTCTAGAAAGGCTTATTTTCATCCCTTTCCTTCCTTTAAATCCATAGAAGCTTCCCCACCTTTTTTCTGTCTTTCAAAAATAGCAGTTTCCTTACTGCAGAAATGAGCCAAATTAAAGTGCTTTGCAAACCTGGAAGCCCAATAGAAATGACAGCTCTGGTATTCACTGACCAGGCCAGATATTGTCTCCCAGTGCAGCAAGTTACATAATCAAAACAATGCAGGTACTTTGGTAAAGAAATCATCCTTCCTTACTGCTTGCTGAGAGGTGAGCCAGGCAAACCCCTTTCCCCTTCTTGGTATCAGCTCCTTCCATGTAAAATTCAGGGGGTTGACCTAGGTTATTTCTAAAATCTCTTCAAAATAGGACATCAAATGTGAACTAATCTGGGGTCACAGGGCCTGGGTTCAAATCTGAGTCCTGCCACTTACTGTGTGGCCTGGTGCAAAGACATTTTAGTTCTCTGGGCCTCTGTCCAATGAGATGCCTGGGGACCTTTGCTCTAAACCCATGAGCCTATGAGCCTATCTTTTTCCCCCCCCATGGGTCACAGTTTCCTTATCTATAAAATGAGGGAGTTTAACTATCAGATGGTCCCTAAGGTCACTCTGTCCTCCTGTGACCCACCCCCCCCTCCCAAGTGCCAAGGGAAATCTATGGGGCAGAGAACTACAACCATAACACTATGTTTTAGGAAGTCACTATAGTGAGGAGTGAAAATGTCAGAGTCAAAGTATGAGAATTCTGAAAGCATTCAATGCTTTCTAGTAATTAAGTTATAAAATATAGAAGATATTGCAGAATATCTGCAATATCAGATAACTGCAGAAGATAACCATGTTCTGCTAACTAAAGGCATTTTACTCTGAAGTGCAAGCAAGATCTTTGTCATTCAAGGTTCGTGTAGTCCAACTGTGCTCCTTAGTGCCTGTGTAATTTTGAACCCATCTAGGCCTCAGTTTCCTCATCTGTCAAATGAAGGGCTTACACTAGATGATTTTTAAATAATTTCCTGTTCTGAATCCTATGATTTGATGACAATGAAGGAGAGAGGATTGGATTTGGAATCAGAAGATCAAAGTTCACATACTGGCTCTGCCTGTATGATCTTTGGAGTCAGGGGACTTTGGTTCAAATCCAAGCCTGGTCACTTACGTGAGCTCGGGTAAGTCACTTTCCCTCTATAAAATGTGGGAATTGAACTATCTCTGAGGTCCTATCTACATTTAAACTTATGATCTTCTGATTCTATCTGTATTCACTGAAGAAAAGGATGGATGGTGGAGACCTCCTGAGTCTCCTAAGACTCCCTCTGACCTTGAGAAGGAGTAAGGAGACCTGAGTTTGGTTCCTGACTCTGATGTAAATTAGCTATAAGACCTTGGAATCAGTCATTCAATTTCTCAAGGCCTCAGTTTTCCTAAGCTCTAAAATGAAAGAGTTGATAAAGTTTCTTCCAGCTCTAAGCAATAATCACTCTTAATCGGGGCCTGTTTTAGGGATTCAAATACAAAGGAATTTATTGTGGGGGTAGCATGGGAGTCAGATGATCTGGATTACACCAATAGGCCTAAGACCTAAAACAATTGTCTGCTCTGTGGAAGAGAATGGGAAGTGTTTTGCCATTGGATGGGGGGGCGGGGCTTTGGAGCCTAGTAGGCCCTCTCTCGTGAGTGTCCCCATGTAAGTAACAAGAAGATGCTTAAATGCTGAGGGGTGCTCTAGGAGGCCAATTTAAAGACTGATACAAGATTTTCTGCTCTTTAGGATATAGCAGCATGCTCAGGCTTCATTTCCATGGCAGCAGTTTTAAGCTTGAAGTCCAAGGAAGCGGGCTGTGCTTAACACATCATCTCGTGTCAGGTAACAGCCACATAGCTGGCGATAGCCCGTGAATGATTCCCGGCCATGTAGAACACGCCAGTTGTCTATAAATAGGACCTGTGAATGAACAAATGGAAAGAGGACATCATCAGAAGAGGACTATGGGATTCTGAAATCAATTAACTTATTTATTTTATTATAATATTATAATAAATTACTTACTTGATTTGTTTGGTAAATAGTGTTTTATTTTTTCCAATTACATGGAAGGATAGTTTTCAACATTAAGTTTTTATAAAATTTTGAGTTTCAAATTTTTCTCCCTTCTTTCCCTCCCATTCTACCTCCCCAAGATAGCAAACAATCTGATATGCTATACAAGTGCAATCATAAATATTTCCAAATTTGTCATATTGTGAAATAAAGAGAACAAAAGAGAAAAGCTATACAAAAAAAGTGAAAATAGTATGTTTCGATATGCAGTCAGACTCCATAGTTCTTTTCCTGGATATCCATTATGAGTGTTTTGGAATACTCTTGGATCATTGTATTGCTGAGAAGAGCTAAGTGAATCATAGTTGGTCATCACACAATGTTGCTGTTACTGTGTACGATATTCTCCTGTTTCTGCTCCCTTCACTCAGCATCAGTTCATGCAAGTTACTCCAGGTTTCTCTGAAATCCACCTGCTCATCACTTCTGAGAGGACAATAATATTCCATTACATTCAAATACCACAACTTGTCCAGCCATTCCCCAATTGATGCATATCTCCTCCATTTCCAATTCTTTGCTACAATAAAAAGAGCTGCTACAAATTGGGATACAGACCTATTTGATTGGTGGATCAAAGGGTATGCACAGTTTGGTTGTCCTTTGGGCAACTGGAGGTTACTTTAAAGAAAAGCTTTACATAGACTACTGAGTGAGCTCAAAAACCCAATCACCATGTTTGAATGCTCAGTGTCTGTGGAGTCCCTGGGGTAAGTCCTGCTGGAAGCTACAAAGGAAAATGGTAGCATCATGGTATCTATACTTGAGGAACTTGTACTGGCTGAAATAATAGCTTCTCAATGGAGAGGACCCAAAGAAGTCAGGCAGCAGGAAGACTACTGAAAACTACCAAACAGTCCCTGTCCTCAAAGGGCTGACTCTTACTGCTAGGTGGCTTTGGGAAACCTACTGAGTCTCAATCATATCAAACTCTCTACTCAAACGGAATGTCATGAGGTTCAAAGGAGCAAATGGGAATTTTGTTCTTAAGATGCCAGGCTTCCTTTGGAGCTCTACCCAAGTTCTACCTCCTCAATGAGACCTTTCTGGATGCCCTTTCTTGTTAGTACCCCTTCCTCATATGACCTCATACAGTATGTATTCTGCACTTGCTTAGATGGCAGAAGGCAAGCTCTGAGAGTATGGAGACTTTTCTATTTTTGTTTTTATATGCTTAGTGACTTAGTGAGCTTAATGACTACTTCTTGATTGACTTACTACTCCTCTTTTCCTGTAATTCTTCCACTCTTCCTGGAAAGATATCAGATTTCTCACAAGGCATAAACAACAAAATCTCTTTAAAGATCAAACTCAGTCTTTTATCTTTTATTCTGCAAGGAGGAGGAAGCCACTGGCAGTTAAGCAGAGGAGTAATGTGGTCAGAGCTGGGCTTTAGGGAGATAATCTGGGCAGACACTTTTGTAATATAATCAGTGCTGATGAAAGAACCTTTCTCTTTTTTCCTGTACACAAAATATCATCACTGTGCTATTTCCCTAGAGTTTCTTACAGTCTAGTCTGAAGGTCCAAGCATTTGAATGATCTGTCCTGAGCCCTTTTCTTTTCTCTCTCTATCCTGCTTCACTTGGGGATCTCATCACCTTCCAAGAGTTAATGACCATCACAAGTTCACATTGAAAGCCAAGAGCAAAGAAACCACCTGAAAAGATCCATACCTGACTCCTCGGCTCAGTTAGCATCAGATCCAGTTCAAACAACTTTCATTTCAATTCTAAAGGGAAGAACTCACCTTGCCTGGTTTCAGTTTGATCCATAACTCATTCTCTGGCCTCCTCAGCTCAGTAGTGAGGGTCCGGTGTGCTGCATACCAACGGCGGACAACATCATAAGGCACAGTGTTGATGACAGCACGGTCATAATTGTTGTACCTGTGGGGAAATCCCCCCCAAAAGTGGAAATCTTCCTTTAAAAACAAGACTGTAAGCTAAGTCCAAGAAACAAAGTTGTTATTCTGAGAGCCTGGGAGGAAAGAGGAAGGACTGGGGAGATAATACAAATCGGTAACTTCTGCAGATTTCTTATTTCAGAGAATTGCTTGGGGCATTGAGAAGTCACCCAGCTAGGCTGAACCAGAGGCAGACCCTAAGCCCAGGCCTTCTGGACTCTGACACCTGCTTTCCATCCATCCTGTTACACTGACTCTTAACATGCTCAAGCACATCCATGTTGCAGAGGAGAGAACTGATCAGTAAAAGTAACTTGGACACATTTGAGGTGACTCTTGCTTTTCTACTTACTAATTTGTTAAGAGTCAGTGAGTCAGGCAGGCCTTATTTAGATTTGACTTTTGAGTTTCTGCCTCTTTTAGGAAATGTGATATTCAATCTCCCTGAATCCAAGCCTTTATGGTGAGGCTGCTGTCACTTTTTAATTTCTGAACCTTCCCAAGACCTTCTTCTGAGATTCTCCCTGGAGTAAAGGCCTTTAGTGATGAAGTCTATGGCACCATTTCAATTGATTCTAAGGAGGCTCCTCTAAAGCTGTAGTGAGCATAGATGTAAGGACTTGGAAGATTTTGATCAGGAGGGTCAGCTTACGGTTCAAGAGTCACTTTGGGGAATATGAGCTGTGGTAGCTAATTCCATGCTCTGTCTAGGCAAGGGGCAGTTTGTTCATGCTCACCTGATTAAGTAGAGCTCTTTGTTCCATGGGTAGATATTCAAGACTGGCCCAACGCCAATCATGTGATTGTGACATTCTCCAACATTTTCAATATACTCATGTTTCAAGGGCACTTTACTGAGGAGGTCAAAGTCTGCAGGAGCCTTCTGCAGGACCTTTTCTGCCGCATAGAATCCATCCACGAGCAGGGTCCTACCACCAGTACCTTCATGCTTGAGACAGTGAAATACCTGGATGCTAATGGAGAGGAAAAAGGCACATCAAGAAATCCCTCTGTTCATTGTGGAGCAGAGGATCTTATCGGAACAGAAAAGAATTTTGGAAAAAAAAATAGAAAATTCCTTTCACTAGCACTAATCTGATTACAAAAAGTATCCATCAAAAACATAACTCCCCAAATGATCTCCCTAAAGCCCAACTCTGAGCACATCACTCCTCTGCTTAGCTTTTAGGGGCTTCCTATCCCTTCAAGGATAAAAGAGAAATGACAGGTAAATATCTTTAAAGTCTACCTTTCTAGGCTCATGAAACATTCTTCTGCTTTCTAAATCTATGCTCCAGCCAAACTCTAACTCCTGCATCTGTGCCTTGGCCCAGACTAGTCATCCCAGGACTGTAGTGTCCTCCTTCTTCAGAAAATGCCTAGTTCCTTTTGAGAAAGATAGTTTAGGAAAACTCTTCTCTAAAAAAAGGTTGTGAAAGGAGCAGAACCAGGAGAACTTTGTACACAGCAACAACCACAGTGTTCAAGGAACTTTTCTGGTAGACTTAATCCTTCATAGCAAAGCAAGGACCTAAAAAATTTCCAATGGACTTTTGAGGCAAAATGCCTCCCTCATCCAGAAGAACTACAGAACTGGATCACAGAATGAAGCAGACCATTTACTGTGTATTATGTTTTGCTTTGTTTTGTGGTTTATCCCATTCATTTTAATTCTTCTATGCAACATGAATAAGGTGAAAATGTATTTAATAGGAACATATGTGTAGGACCTACATAAGATTGCAGGGAGAGAGAGAGGGGAAGGAGGGGGAAGGAAGGGAAGGGAGGGGAAAAATCTAAGATACATGAAAGTAATTGTAGAACACTGAAAACAAATAAAATAATTTTTAAAAAATAAAAATACCCCCCCATAATATATATATTTGCAATAAAAAATTTAAAAAAATTTTTTTAAAAGTTTAGGAATTTGTTCTTGATGTTGTTAGTATTTGTTGATAGTATTCTGTAAGTTAACATTTGATCACTTTCCCGTCCTCTCCCCTCAATGTAAACTTCTTAAGGGGAGGGCTGTTTTCTTTTTTTCTTTCTGTCATTGTACCTGGCATCGTGCCTTATTTAAGGCACTTTTTAGTTTTCCTAAACTATCTCAAAAGGAACTAGGCATTTTCTGAGGAGGGACTTATAAACAGGCAGTTCTTAAGAACTGTTGTTAGTGGTGGCTAAGTGGGGCAGTAAATAAAGTACTGGGCTTGGAAGTAGGGAGACTCATCTTTCTGAGTTTAAAGCCAGCCTCAGACACTTACTGGCTGGATGACCCTGGGCAAGTCACCTCACCCTGTTGGCCTTAGTTCTTCCTCTATAAAAAGAGCTGGGGAAGGAATGGCAAACTCCAGGATCTCTGCTAAGAAAACCCCGAATGGGGTCACAAAGAATTGGTCACAACTGAAATCACTCAACAACAATAACGAAGGTAGCCATAGGCCAAGACTGAGGCTAGTAAGCCTCAGAGCTTTCTGACCTACACGGCTGAGGTCTGACCTCAGGCTGGTCCCATAGGGAATCTGACATTCATCTTCTTGAGTAGCTAGGTAGTACAATGGATAGAGTGTTGGACTTGAATTCAGAAGTCAGGAATACGTGAATTCAAATCTGGCCTCAGATAATGTGTGACCCTGGGCAAGTTACTTAACCCTGGGTGCCTCGGTTTCCTCATCTGTAAAATGAGCTAGAAAAGTAAGTGGCAAACCATTCCAGTATCTTTGCCAAGAAAACCCCAAATGGGATCACAAAGAAATGGGAATGACTGCACAACAACAACACTTTTCATTAGAAACAATGAAGTTTCCTTTCATCATAAGCTTAGGCGAGCAACCACTGATGAGAACTTGAGTGTAGCCAATTAGTACGCATAGCTAGAACTATAAGAAACCCACCAGAGCCCCCTCATCTTCAGCCTGCTCTTGGGTCATGAAGCTGACCTCTGCCTCCCCTGTGCTCAAGACTGGAATCCCTTGTGTCAGCTTGAAGGCAGGGGTGATTTGCCTAACTGAGATTTGCTGAATTTCTGGGCTACCCCCTCAGAGACAGACAGAAGGCTTCTGGCTGAGCAGAGAGGGAACCTTGTTGTGGAGTACTTGTATAAGACATATTTACTGGGAAGCCCTAAGACATCAGGTGTTGGTTCCTAGAGATGTTAATATTTGTATTGTCTAATAAGTAATATAAACAGAGGTTTGCATGAACTAATGAAATTGACGCTAGGATTGAGAATTGTAAGTCAGATGAATGTTTCTCTCTTGCTAGTTAGCATAAGTGATGGTGACTCCTTTGTGCACTGGCAGGCCACATTTGTCTTGGTGCTTTTACAAGACACCATTAGTCTGATTTCAAGTCTCCATTTGCAGAAGACTAATGACTCACTCTAGGTTCCACAGCAGTGTTGGTGTAAACAAGAACCCCAGGTGTGAGTAAAAGATTCAAAGGGAAGGGAGATATGGTCATCAAAGACCAGTGACTCAGAGGTGGGATTTACTGGTGTTTCATTCCCTAGTTCAGCTGAGAAATAAACTGTGGTAGCCACCAGCCATGGTCAGATGTGCCTGCAGCAGCTGTCGGGGGCGGTAACATCAGCAACTCACCAGTGTCCTCATGGTGGGGGCAGGGTAAAGAGGGCCAGCTAAACAAGGTCTGAGTGCTAATGTCTGACTAGCCCTCCCTTCCCTGACCTCCTCTGCAGTGAGAGACAATGATTTCCTCCTTTTAATGCCACCCTTTCCTTGTCCTTCCTGGTTTCACTGAGGAAAAAGCATCTCCTGTTTAAGAGGATTAATGTTGCAGAGGTAGAGGAAAAGAGCAATGTGGACTGGGTGTGCTGGGGGACAGGAAGGACAGATACCTTGTTATTGGTTTTCCAATGTGTGGAGAAAGGGATTTTTCTCTGTCCCACATAATAATCACTGCATGGAACAAAAAGACTTAAAGATGTCCAGTACTTTGGGGAAAAAAAAATCACCTTGAAAAACGTAAACCCCTTCGCTCTTATAATGAGATGGCTTTCTCTTCTCATTTAAACCTAAAAGGAAGCTGATGAGTACTATTAAATCACAGAATGACTGTGCTTCCAGGAGGACAAAGATGAGAAAAACATGATGCAAATAACTGGCCTTTAAGCAAGATTTTGATATGCTTGCAACAATGTACACTCAATTGCTGCCAGCCCCAGATCAGAGCCAGCAAGTTCTGATCCTGGTTAGTCAGTTCACATACCCACAGGGCTCTTGGAAATAGGTGGTGTCTGTATGGCGATCCAGGGCTAGCTTAGTGTATGCTGTGTCTCCCCTGGAGAAATCAGAAGTAAAATTCCACATCCTACCATAGATGGTTTCTCTGTGAGATAAAGAGAAGGAAGATGAATTCCTTGACATTTTCATTTCTTCCCCTTCAATCTTCTACCCTGAAATGCTTTCTTATTTTTTTTTCTATTAGAATCAATAAGAAAAGCAGGCTGCTATCTGGAAAAAAAAGTAACAAATTTCATCACAGCTAAATATGGCAATATCCTCAGCAAAGGTCTGTTCACTGAGCTCCCTGTCGAGAAGCTGGCATTAGAGTATCAGATATGATCAATCATCAGAAGCTCTGAAATCTTGAGCCACCTCTTGGAACCACAGACTAGAAAATCTGACGTGGAAGGACTGTATCTACCCTACAGCACCCTAAAGGTGGGCATTCAGCCTTGGCTTGAATACCTCCAACGATGGAGAGCTCAATTCCAAGAGGGCTGATTTCTCTGACCAGCTCTGGCAAGGATATTGTTTCATATAGTCAGCTAAGATAGAGCTGTCTGTGAATTTTAACTCCATGCTGACTGGCTTACTCATGACAGCCTCACAAATATCTGAGGATAGGCATGAGACCTCTACCTCCCTATGGATACTCTTTTTCAGGCAAACCATCCCTCTTCCTTTCTATTTCTTTCTGGACATAGTCCTCCTACCCCTAACCATCCAGGTAATAGATACTTTTCATCTGTGGCCTAAGATTGTGGTACCTAAGACCCAAACACAGCTGGTCAATCTGTCCAAATGGGAGCTGACCAACACAACACTTTGAAACTCTTGCTTTTGCAAAAAAGCATCAAGTCAGGAGACTTTATTGCTGGTTCATTTGCTGAGAAAGTGACTTAAACTTGGAATCTCAGCTGCTTTAAATGTAGTGATGATATACACAATCTGCTTTGTCTCTTCATTGGCCCATTGTAAGGACTGAAAGACATCTAGGGGAAGTGTTATAGGAATTGAAAGTATTGTTGGGATTGCAGTAGGAAGAGATTTCATTGATCATTTCCCATTTCATGGAATAGACGGTCAACTGTGAACTTCAAGCTTTTTGCCCACAAAACTCTATTAAGCCAGACAGTCTTCTTTCCTCCCATTCTGGACCCTAGTAAATTGATTTTTTTTTGATTGACATACAAGACTTTACATTTGTCCCTGTTCATTTCTCCTATGTTTTAGCTCCCCTTTCTAGGTTGAGATCTTATGAATGTGTGATTCTGAAATTTGACATGTTATTTCATTCATTCATTCATTCATTCATTCATTCATCCATCCATTCATCCATTCAACAAATTATAGGACCTCTCCTGTCTGTCTCTCCCTCCCCTTTCTTCTCCTCTCCAAAGGAAGGTAAATTTGGATGGCCAAAAGTTGGCAGTGGACTTGGGTTTTACTGGTTAGATGCTTCTTCTCCTTCTTTCCTCTCCTCTCCTCTCTTCTCATTTCCCAGAACTTTAAACCTACTGCACTCTGAAGCTCAGACAACACTGGGCCCCTGCCTAAAGGCTCTCTTCTGAACCCTCCTGACTTCAGAATGATTATCAATAGTAACCATTGCTATTTCCCTCTCAGACTGATGTCTTTCTTTTCCTTGCCTCATTAAAGGGGCCATGCCCTGGATACTTCTTAAACAGGCCTATTCAATGAATAGGCATTACCTGACCCTAAGTGAGTACCTGCAAACACCTTGGCCTAAAGGCCCCAAGGTCTCCCAGTGCATCCTGGGACATCTCCAGTCATCCTGAGGAATATCTGGTCACTGGATTCAAATGTCTCTGGAGAAGTGAGGCTGGTGACCTGCACAACCCTCCTTCACTCAAAACAAAGTTAAGTGCAAGCCATGTCATCATTTCTCTGATGGTGTGGTCTTCTTTGGCAACAACAAGGACCTCAAAGATAAAAAGTACCTCAGGGACCATCTAGTCCAGCCTAGACCTGAATCAGAATTTCTTCTATAGCATAACCAACTATTGACCAGCCAGCTTTTGCCCCTTCCTAGGACATGCATGTAGAACATATGTAGTTGTTATTTGCCACTACAAGGAACCCAAACATACGTAGTTGTGTACATGAACTGCAATATTCCTGGGGCTCCTTAGTTATAACAACAGAGATCCTCAGTCCTCCCTCCCTCTAGCTGCTAGGTCTTGTGACAAATTGCCACAGTAAGCTCCAGTTTTCCATACATGTTTGCCACCCCGGCCAGATTTGGGAAGCGGCTAATCATAGCCATGCACTTTGTTTAATTTGAACATTTCATTTGTGGTACTCAGTCCCACAATCTCCAATCAGCCCAGGTCTCACACTGTCTATCACAGGATTCATGAGAGATGATGCTGCTATGGCTGTGAGAGCCTGGATCCATCAGAGAAATCTAAGGAAGATTCTGGAGTTGAAAGGGACTTTAAAGGTCATCAAGTCCATCTCTACTCCCTTTTTACAGAGGAGAAAACTCCTGGAAACTTTTAAGGAACAAACTTTTACCCAAGCTCCACCTTCAGAGAAAAAGCATGGGAAATAGAGGACCCTTGGCACATGCAGAAGATGCAGCCAATGAGCAGGGGGGAACAGGTCTGCCCTAATGAGACTTCTGGCTTGGTAGCTCCCAGCTTTCTCACCTGTTTTCCCATTTAATCCTGATGAAGCAGACCAGACAGGTTTTTATTCTTTGCATCATTTCACAATCTAGTCAAACAGCTGGTATGGGACGAAGGCAGAAGTAATTCCTGGGCTCCTGAAGTAAGCCCAGGGTTCCCACCAGCATGCCCCAGCAAACCACACAGAAGAGTTCATATTCAGACAATAGAGCTTACTGAATGCTTTGCAAACAGTAACCTTGTGAATTCTTGCCAATAACCAAAATCATCTTCAGAACACAAGAGAGTGACTGTTGGTAAGGGTTAAGTGACTTCTCTTTGGGCTCCAACTACAGTGCCCTCACTTCCCTCCCCCAGCCTCCCAACCATGCCATGGACACAACCATTTGCTTCTGTGAGAGAAGCCACTGAGGATGAGTCCACACTGAGACTCCAACTTTGGACTCTCCCCATTCCTCTCTCTTTGGCCTGTAGACCTCCTACAGCTCAGGATGCCCACACCTAACTCATCAGGCTTCAATCTCTGCCTGTGGCATGAACCCTGAATGCTTGTTCCAGTAGGAAATCCCCAGTCTAGCCCATTTTCTACTACCAGCTTCCTACCTGGTCTCCCTGACTCTGGTCTCTCCCAACACAACTAACAGACATTTATAAAGTATGGGAATGAATCCCCATTCCATTCTCCTGCTCAAAAAGCTTCAGCAGTTAACACTGGTTGTTTATGTTTTTTCACAGATTGGCTCCAACCTATGTCTCCAGACTCCCTCTCATTCACTCTCTGCTTATAGCCAAACGCTCCTACCAGCTGTTGCCTATACATTTCACCTCCTACCCTTGGGTATGGCTTCCTGGTCTGGAAGGCTCTCCCTCCTCCTCACCTTCCACTTCCACCTTGGGGGATCAAGCTCAACTGCCACCTTCTTTCCAGATCTCTTTAGGTGTTAGTTGCCTGCCTCCCTACCCCTCACCACCACCTGCCAAATGACCCTGTATTGACTTTGCTTATGTTTTGTGTAAAATGCATGTTGGATCTGAACAGCAGAATGGCAGCATGTCCTTAAGGTCCTTGTATTTGTACCCCCAGCACCAAGTGCAGAGCTCAACATATAGTAAGTAAATTAGTCAATGCTTGCTGAATTGCATAGCACTGAAATGAGCTATTGAGGCATTTGCTGATCGCCTCTTTGGCTAAACTCTAACAGAGACTGTCCAGGCATGTATTTGTCTTTTACTCAAATCCTCCTCTTGCCACACTTGTTCCTAGTCTCCCCTGGAAAGCTGAGGCAGTTCATGACTTCCTCCTGAACCCATGTGAATTCTTTATGATTATTTTGCCTTCTAATATGCAATCTATTCTAGAATTTTGCCAGGGAACAGCACCAAGCATATGCAGAATTCACCTTTCCTTCCCCTTATTTTGGCTTCTAGGATGGTTCCTAGGATGGACCTTTTCAAATGACAATGCAGTTGTGTCCAGTTCACACTTGGAGAATCGATAGGCTGGAAAATCTCTTAGATTGCTCCATATGCTTCCATATTAAAAAATGCAGCATAAAAAGAAGTATCAGCGGTCTTACTGCACATGACCTTTTGGATTTATGCATGAGAATGAGTAAACAAGTTATGTTTGATTTCTGGCCCTCAGGCTCTGCACATTAATTAATGATGGTGGACTTGAGAAATTGAATGTTGGCTAGGTCCTCCTCAAGTTTACCTGATCAAACTGATTCTGCCCACCAACTTTTCTGTATCCTCTCGAGTTGGAGGGACATTCTCTACAAATGCAATTCCATAGAGCAGGAAGTTTTGCAGAAACTCCTTCAGGCCATCTTTTGTCTCCAAGAAGCTCTGGAAGTCAACAGGCAGCACCTGGGCCTGCCGGTAGATCTCTGCATTCCACAAAATTCTAGGCTGGACAGATTGTTTCTGCCCTTCATAGCTATTTTTCAGCAGCCACTCCAAACTGTACCTGGTCACATGACCATCTGGCCCTGGAGAGGGACAAAAAGGAAGCATCACAAAATGTGCTATCTGGGTGGGATTGCTGGGAACTTGTTAGATGAAACTGGCTCTTTCAGTAACCAGTTACCCAGGGCCACATTCTTCCATGAAAAATATTTTAGTGGGTTTAAAGGTTTATAGCAGCACCTATCCCCTCAACATCCCCAACTATCAAAGACTCAGCAAAGAATGTTCTTATAACCAAAGAAAGTCTTTGGCATTGTAAAATGGCTCAAGATTAGAAAGGAATATCGTTTTGTCAATGGAAAACATTTTGGAAAAATATACATTACCATCTGTTTTGCAACTACTCCCTAAAGATCCCAAGGGAAATGAAAAACCAAATGGAGGAAATGAAAAATCTAACTTGCGGGTGGAACCTGCTATACGCAGTATTGTCTCCCTCATTAGAATGTATGTAAGCTTCTGGAGACCAGTCTTACTCTGCTCTTTATTTCCTTAGTGCTCAGCATAGGGCTTTCTACATAGTAAAGCATTGAGTGAATGCTTTTTTTACTGTCCAAAACAAAACTCTGTCTGCTTTTCCCTAAACCGTCACCTCATCCAAGTCACTTCAACAAGCATTTATGAAGTACCCCCTATGTGCCAGTCATTGTGCCAAGCACTGCAGGTTCAAACAAAGGTGAAAGGCAGTCCCTATTCTTAAGGAGCTCATACTCTAATGGAGGAAATAATATGGAGACAACTCGATGTAAATACGATCTATGTTGGATAAACTGGAGATGGTGTCAGAGGAAGGTCAAGGAGGACTAGAAAAAGGGTGAGACCTGAAGGAAGCCAGGGAACCCCAGGCATAGAGATGAAAAGGGAGAGAGTTCTGGGCTTGTGAGAGAGCCAGTGAAAATGCCCAGAATTGGGAGATGGATTTAGATGGAGCCCAAGGTAAAAATAAATCAGTGCCACTTGACTATACAGCATATTGGGGGCAGGTGGAGGGAGTAAGATGGAGGAAGTCTGAAAAACTAGGAAGGGGCCCAGTTATGAAGGCTTTAAAAGCTAAACAGATGATCTGGTATTTTATTCTGAGGGCAACAGGGAACTACTGAAGTTTATTGAGTTGAGAAGGTGACATGATCAGATCTGTGCTTTAGGGAGATCAGCTGGCTGAATGGAGGATGGGCTGTAATAATAACTATCATAGATAATATTTATATAGCACTTACTGTGCTGAGAACTTTACAATTATTATCGCATTTGACCCCCACAACAACCCTGGGGATGGTGGTGCTATTATTATCCCTATTTTACTGAGTCAGACAGAGGCTAAGTGATTTGCCTAGGGTCACATGGTTAGTAAGTATCTGAGACCAGGCTTGACCTCAGGTCCTCCTGACTCCAAGCCTGGCACTCTCTCCACTGTAGCGCCACCTAGCTGCTCTCAACTGTGGTGGGGAGACACCTGAGGAAGGGAGACCAACCAACCAGTTGGCCACTATAAAGGTCCAAACATGAAGTGATGAGAGTCTGCATCAGAGTGGTAGCAGTGTCAGAGGACAGAAGAGGGCATATAGAAGACTTCAGTCATTTCAGTCTTATGCAGCATTGTGTAACCTCATTAAGGGTTTTCTTGGCAAAGATCCCAGAGTGGTTTGCCATTTCCTTCTCCAGCTCATTTTAGAGAGGAGGAAACTAAGCAAACAGGGTTAGTTGACTTGCCCAGGGTCACATAGCTAGTAACTATCTGAGACCAGATTGGAACTCAGGTCCTCCACTGTGCCCCACTCATATAGAAGATAGGACTCAACAACTGATTGGATCTGGGGGGTGAGAGATAGTCAGGAGTCAAAGATGACACCTAGTTTGTCAACTTGGAGGACTGGGCCATTGACAGTAATAGGGAAGTTAGGAGAGAGGGAAGTTTAGGGGGAAAGATAGATGATATGTTTAGTTATGGACAATGTTAATTTGAAGATGTCTAGTAGGTGGTTGGAGACACAAGCCTGGAGGCTGGCAGAGAGGCCATAGAAGAGCTGGAGAGAAACCATTAGGTTTCTGATCTGGGAAACTGATCTGGGAAACATCAGCATAGGGATTCCAAACTTTCCATGACTGTTGACTGCACTATTTTCCCAGTCACCCTAGTGCAGGCCCTCATCCTCTCACACCTGGACTATTGGCAGCATCTTCTAGTTATCTCCCCGCCTTAAGACTTCCCCACTGCAGTTCATCCTCCATGCAGGTGTCAAAGTGATTTTTCTAAAATCCCCCTTGCCCCCATTCAACATATTCTAGTGGTTTCCTATTGCCCACAGGATCAAATCCCAAATCCTCTGCTTGTCGTTCAAATTACTATATAACCTATTCCCCTCTTCTCCCTTTCCGGTCCTAGGTACCCTTCTCACTAAGGTTCCAGTGACACTTGTTGTTTCTCATACATGAATCTCCATGTCCCAGCTATGTGCTTTTTTGCTAGCTGACCCTCAAGGCTGGCATGTTCTCCCTTCTCACATCCGCCTCCTGGCTTATACAGGAAGCCTTTCCTCTGAGATTACCTTCTACTAATCCTGTATGTGGGCCAAGAAGAAACAGTTAGAACCAAACATGGAACAGCTGATTGGTTTTAAGATTGGAAAAGGTGTATGACAAGGCTGTATATTGTCACCTTATTTATTTAACTTATATGCAGAAGATATCATGTGAAATGCCAGGCTGGATGAATCAAAAGCCAGAATTAAAGTTGGGGGTAACACCAACAGTCTGATAGGCAGATGAGACTACTCTGAGGGCAGTAAGTAAGGAGGAATTAAGAAGACTCTTGATGAGGGTGAAAGAGGAGAATGTAAAAGCTGGCTTGAAGCTTAACGTTGAAGGAAACTGAGATCCTGGCAACTGGAACCATCACTTCCTGGCAAACAGAAGCAAAGAAATGGAAGCAGTGTCAGATTTTGTATTCTTGGGCTCAAAGATCATTGCAGATGGTCACTCTAGTCACAAAATTAAAAGATGCTTGTTCTTTGGAAAGAAAGCTATGGACAAGACAACTCTGTAGAGAGCTGGCATACCTGACTGTTTGCATTTGTCTCTCTCATTAGAATATGGGAACTCCTCAAGGGCAGGGACAGGACTTTCTTTATATCCCTATCACTTCCTGTCCCATACTAGGTACTTAATCAATGGTTCTTGAGTGGCTGAGCTTTTCATTCACTTGTTCAGTATGAAATCATCTTTATAGCTGGAGGGACCTGAGAGCTTTGAAAATGATTCACTAAGGACAAAAGTCAGTAGAAGAGCTGATCCACTTTCAGTTCTCTTGGTTGCCTGTTGAGGACCTTTAAACTCTGAAAAATATGTTTTTAAAAATGGGGTTATAATTTATTTTCAGAATGAAAGTGTTAATCTAAGGGGTCTATAGATGAACATCTGGTCTTTGTTCCTCCCCTCCTCCTTCCAACCTCTAAAATAGGAGCATGTTCATGTAAAATAATTATACCAACCACTGCATTTGAATCAGTCCATTTCTGTCAGATGTTTCTCACCAAATGGCCTTGAGAAAAACAATTTAGTATACATACACCTACATAATATCTACGGGTCTTTCTACTTATAAGTGAAGAATAAAGAAAAGTGAAAGGGATTATTAAGAATAGGAAAAATTATAACATCAGTCCATTTCACTTTCAATATCTTTGATCCAAGAATCAAAGGCAGAAATACAGGGGATAAGGACCCTGCTACAGAGATGACAAAACACACTTAGAAGCTGAGGTTGGGAAATACATTTTTAAATATTGCAGATCATAAAACAACCAGTAAATCTGCTGAGTACATCAAACTCTGCAACACAGTGGTAATATGTTTTGTGTAACATAGGCTGTGACTTCTCTTGTTTCTTCACTATTTCAGATCTCATTACCTTCCACATCCCATTAAAGGAAATTGGCTATAGCGAGCAAGTAGCCCTAAACAAAACACAGCAGGTGTCACAGTAAGGCAGTGAGAGTAGGGAAAGCTAATCAATGACTCCAGGAAGAGACAGCTTTCAATTTAAAGTTGAGGGAATAGGAATTCTAGCTACAATGAAATGAACATTTGCAATTCAGAATAACAAGGAGAAATAAACTCATTTTGTTACATGCTAGAACTGAAGCTAGAACAGAAGGGAAACTATGTTCTTGAATGAATGACTTGGCAGGGAGGAAAGGATGAGGTACCCAGGGAAAGCTGTAGGGAGAACGCTTTGGTCCAATACCCTGTGACACAGATTGAATTGCCCAGCAGGAGAATGCCTGAGAATTGAAATCTCATTGCTCCTGACTAGAGGACAAAGGAGGCAACAGGTGAGAATCCCCCTCTTGGAGAAGAAAGGCTACAGGTCAAAGGGACCTTGGAGGAAGGAATGGGTTAAACAGCTAAAGGATTAGACACATCAAAACAAAGCTAAGTCTAGGATTCCATTGTGAGGCTACACATAAGCTCAGCTTTAGAGGAAACTAGGAATCCTAAAAGGCAGGGGTGAGGAGGGAGTATATTTCAGGCATGGATAAAAAAAAAAGAAAACCAAGTTATCAGTATCAAAATGAAAAAAGTGAATGCAGAAATAATGGAGGTGAAATTAAAACCACTGTTAGGAGCTATTTTGCCTAACCACATGCTAATAAAACTAATTTCAAAGAAATGAATATTTACAAAAATATAAATTGCCCAGATAAATAGAAGAGGAAATAGAATACGTCAATAACCCTATCTTAGAAAAAGAAATTAAATAAGTCATAAATGAGCTCCCTAAGAAAAAATCCCAAGGACCAAAAGGATTAACAAGAGAATTCTAGCAAATATTTAAAGAAAATTAATTCCAATATCATCTAAGCTGGTGAAAAATTGGTAAAGGAGTCCTACTAAATTCCTTCTACAACACAAATATGATTTCAATATCTAAACCAGGAAGAGCCAAAACAGAGAAAGAAAACTATAGACCAACTCCCTTAATGAATATCGAGGCAAAATTTTGAAAGAAAATATTTGCAAGGAGACCACAGCAATATATCACAAAGAATGTATCACACTATGGCCAGGTGGGATTTATATCAGGAATTAAGAGTTCAATACTAGGAAAGTTATAAGTATAAAAAAACACATGATTATATCAATAGATTGAGAAATAGTTTTTGACAATGATACCCATTCCTATTTAAAACACTAAAAAGCATAGGAATAAATGGAACTTTTCTTAAAACTATAAATAGTATCAATCTAAAACCAAGAGCAAACAGTAAAAACTGCTGGGTAAACTGTAAAAAAGCAATGAGGAGGGCATACATTCCAGACAGGAAGGATAGCTTGTACAAAGGCAAGTGAAGGATGTGGTAGAGAAGGGAGAACCTGAAGAGGATATTGGCCAGAGTAATGAAAGGTTATGGAATTTGCGGGAAGTCATACATCCAATAAAATAAAAATGTTGGGATAGATGATTCCCAAGGTCCTTTCAGACTCCAAATTTTATGAGCCTATGAGGGTGATAAAGGTTTGATCTGAAGGAGGGGAGGAGGAGAAGTGGTCATGTGATTGGAGATAGGGGAACAGTTATAAGATGGTATGTATATGAATTCTATAATCCTTGCAAGCTGACTAGATCTGAGAAAGGAGAAGAGGAAGAATTCAAAGATAATTCCAAGGTTTTGAGCAAAAGTAACTGTGAAGATGGTGATCAACAAAAAGGGAATCTGAGAGGAGGAGTGCATTTAGGGAGGAAGGCATTGAATTCAGTCTTGGAAATACTGAGATTGAAGTATTAATGAGAAATCCAGGTGAACATGTCAACTAAGAGATCAGAGATAAGACACTAGAGTTCCAGGGAGACACTTTAATTTAGATGGGAAATCCAGGTGAACATGTCAACTAAGAGATCAGAGATAAGACACTAGAGTTCCAGGGAGACACATTAATTTAGGAGTCATCTCTGGAAGGCAACAACTGAAATCATGGTAATTACTGAGCCTCCTATCACAAATGATAGGAAGAAGACATTGAATCACGAAAGAGACTTAAAGATGTCTTTAAACAGTTGTCAAGTGTGATGCAGTGAAAAGAGCACTGGTTCTGAACTTAAAGGGCCTAAAATCAAAGCCTAGCTCTGTCACTTACTGTTTGTGTTTGATCCCAGACAAGTCACTTAACCTTTTCAGATTCCAGTTTCATACGTAAAATGAAGACGATGGACTAGATGACCTCTAAGGTCCTTTGCAGAGCTCAGTTTATGAACCCATGAGGTAGGAGGAGAACCAGGTGAGTGCAAAGTCATAGAAAGCAAAAGAATAGAGAGTGACCAAGTCAAGATATGCAGAGATCAAGGACAGAGAAAAAGGGAAAATGTCATTGGAGTTAGCAGTGAAATGAGCACTGGTAATCTTGGAGAGAGCAGCTGGTGGTTAGGAAGTTGTAGTAGTGGCTGGGAATTTGGCATAAAAAGGAGGAGAGAATTAGGTCTTGAGACAATGGGAATTAAATAAAAAGTCATTAAGGGGGAAACGTGGGCATGTTTGGAGGTGTAACGGAGGACCCACACATGTACAGAGTGTATCAGCATTTTGTTGTTGTGACTGAGTCATTTCAGTTCTATCTGACCCTTCATGACCCCATTTTGGGGTTTCCTTGGCAAAGATACTGAAGTGATTTCCCATTTCCTTCTTCAGTTCATTTTACAGATGAGGAAACTGAAGCAAACAGGGCTAAGTGACTTGCCCAGGGTCAAAAGGCGAGGGTCTGAAGCCAGATTTGAACTCTGAAAGACAGGGGCCTGGTACTCTATCCACTGCAGCACCACCTAGTGGTCCTTCAGCACACTTAGTTAACATGAATTCTCCATGTGCGAGAGGGTGGAGAACCTGTTTCTAGGATAATCAAGATGATGTGTAATGGAAATGCTTTGGAGAGACCACGAGATATGCCCAGACATTCTGGAACTGGTTCTAGAGTGCTAACTACATGTTTAGGGGAAGCTTCTTTGACTAGCTGCACTTGTGGAACTGAAACGAAGCATTTTCAAAGAGGCTTTAGGCATTCTCTTCTTCAGCTGCTCTCTCTCTCTCTCTCCCTTGGTTTGATTCCTTTGTTAATGGTGTCTGGTAAAAGATAATGCTGAAAAGAGGGAAGCCTTCCCTGCTTTGAGAATGTGGTCCCATGGAAATGGCCCTCTGTCTATTTATTTTTTGTATTGGTTCTTTTCTTCTTTAGGTGAAGGGATTGGAAATTTGAAACTTAGGGGTTTTGAAGGGTCCAGGTAACATGGAGTTCCATGGCCAGCTCAGAATCAATGCCCCCAGGAGCTCCCTCAGGAGCAACCTTCAGGTCATCAATAGCTGAGACAAAGACTTGCATTTGGCAATCTTAAATATCATAACAACAACATGGTAGGACCAAAGCAATGTAGAAATTGTGTTGAGTAAATAAATTTTTTTGCAGGTTGAGGTGGGATCAAGGAAGTGTGCCCCCATATTGTTGGGGGCAAACGTTTGTACTTTTGCTTTTGTTGTATCTTTCAAGGAAATATGCCTTTTATAAAAAGCTAATTGATGTCTAGTGGTTAATTCAAAGTGCCATTTAACAGTGAGGCCATAGAAACAGTTGGTCAATGTCATTAGAATTGAGATGCTTCTGAACTCCTCAGACTGGAATCGAGAGGGATCCAGCCAGGAGGGGAAAGAGTCAGGAATTTGATACCTAGATAGGAAGGAGTCAGTAAATAGGAAGATATTGGAGGTGAAAGAGTGGGAATGATCAGACAAAATTCTAACTTTCCAGCAACCCTGGCTCCCAAGTCAGAACACCAGGCCTGGAGTCAGGAAGACTCATCTTCCTGAGTTCAAATCTGGTCTCAGACAGTCACTAGCTGTGTGACTGTGGGCAAGTCACTTCACTCTGTTTGCTTCAGTTTCCTCATCTGTAAAATGAGCTGGAGAAGGAAATGGAAAACCATTCCAGTATCTCTGCCAAGAAAACCCTCAATGGGGTCACGAAGAGTGAAATGTGATGGGCCAACTACAACAATATTTAACCCCCTTGGCTTTAAACTTACTAGCAACCTACCCAAGTAATTTGTGAGCCTTTAGCTATTGATGCTTCCTAGCTACCTTGGGATTATGGTGTAAATCTGAGTCCCAAAGTTCACTGGTGTTGGACTCTCTTTTCATTGGTGGAGATCAATGCCCCACACCTGCATGAAGGGTAGGGTGGAGTTGACCAAAGCAGGAAAGAGGAGAAATTTGGTCTCTTCAAGTTCTTGAGTCACTTTGTCCTCTGCAGTAGCTTTGGGCACTCCTAGCTTCCAGCTTTGAGAGAAAAAATGGAAGATGCCAACCCCACTTTAGATTGGTGAAAGGAAAATTAGACTCTGGGTCGAAGCTGACATAAAAGCTGCCAGTCTCCTTCATGTCCCCATCTCCTGCTTGCATGAGATCTAGGATTTTTTCTATTTGTTGGGCTGAATTAACTTATTCCCAATGGGAGAGCTCATTCACTCTGTATTTTCGGGTATATGCTCTCTTACATATACATCCTCTGATTTTGGTTTTGCTATAGACCCAGATAAATGGGTTTCTTTTCTATTGACTATGTAAGTTCATTGTGGGAATTCAAACCAAGCCCTGGATATGAAGCTTGAGGTCTTCCTTTCTCCATTAAGGATTAGCAATCAGAAGGTTAGTTTGAACCTGAAGATCACATGTCCTAGATATGGTTTGACCCTTAACATTTAAGGGGGTAGATTGACACTGCAGATAATGTTTAAGGAAACAGAGTACAGTACTCCTTCTCTCTGAGGAGAGCAGAGTGATGGCCTCCAGCTCCAAATGCCTTCTGCCCTTCCTGGCAGGAATGAAAGAATTCCTTGCAGAAAATGGAATAAGGTGAGGGAAAAGAGGCAAAACATGTCACTTCTGCCTCCTTTCAGGCCACACAAGGTCACCCCTCTGCTACATGTAGGGGACTACTCTCACTACACTGGGGATGGACTTGTGGATTACACCTTTACTCACTCATCTTCAACATAGCCTCCACCTATCCTAGGTGTACCCTGGCCCAAGATTCCTCTTTCCCCTGGCAATTATTTCACTAATTACTAATATTTGGGGATCCTTGTCTTTCAGACAGCATATGACATCATTGTCTCAATCTGTTTTTAGCTGCGACAGGGCTGTGTGCTGTACTACCACTCACCAGCAGGGGGACCCAGAGACTGCTGAATTAATCAAGGAAAAAAAATAGATCTTTGTTAAAGTCAACTATGCACCCAGCTGTGGATACAAAGAAGAAAGTGAAATGGTCTCTGCCTCCAAGAATTTACATGTTATAGGGGAAAACAACACACATGTAAGTACACAAAAGAAAATTTTGGGGAAAATACAGTACCTAAGGGGGGAGGGGCAGATCAAACCCTCATAAGTAGGTGACCTGTGAGCTGAGCTTTGAGGGAAACAAGGGATTACAAGAGGCAGGGGTGAGGAAGGGAAGGAATTCCTGGCAAGGGTTTTATAACCAATACAAAGGCATGTAGGTGGAAGATGTAAAGCAGATGGAAATAAAGATGTGCAAGGAATGGCAAAGTATACCAGGTAACTGGATCATAAATTGTGTGAAAGTACAATAAGCCTGAAATAGTCAGCTGGAGCCAGACTGTGAAAGATTTTAAATGTCCGTTTTACTCTAGAGTTGGGTTTTCACTTTTGATATGTTTTTGATATATCAATTTTATCACAACTTTTTGATATGGTGAAATTAAGAGATCCTTTCTCAGAATAAAGGTTTACCATTCCATTCATAACTGAAGGAAATGCTAAATTTCATTTAGAGGTTAGTGAAAATAAAAATGTTATGGTTTTGTTTTCCTCCCCTCCAAGTTCCTGGGCCTTCTGAATGAGGTGAAGAACTTGTTCTGAAGACAGAAGTGAGGGAACGATGCTTCTAAGGTACAGGACTGGCATCATCAGATATGAACTTTAAGAATATCCTTTTTGCAGTTGTGTGGAGGGTGGATTGGAGAGAATCTGGGAGCCCAAATGGGAAGCTATTGTAATAATCCAACCAATATGTAATGAAATTGTTTGAGAAGGGGAGGAATGGGAGGAAGGTAGAAAAGACAAGATGTGGCAATTGACTGGATAGAGAGGAGTAGCGGTAATGGACAGCAAAAATCTGAGGATGACTCCATGTCTGTAATAGCAGAGAATCCATCATCTAAGTGACATCACTGAGCAGATATCTGCACACACATCTACACCCACACATGTGCACACACTTGAATAAGTTTTCACCCCCCAGCCAAGGCCCAGAGTGAAAGGGAACTCACTACCCCCAAGGGATCCTGACCCTATTATTAGGGATGTTTCCTCTTACATCTTAGTTGGCCTATCTGCAGCTTCTACCTATAGTTCCCAGTTCTGCCTTAGCTAACCTTGCTTCTACACAACAGTCCTCCAAATATTTGAAAATAGTCATTAGATCCCCTTTCTCACTCCAAATCTTTTCCATGTTAAACAGAATAACCATTCCCCTACTTGAAAACTTGTATCCTTACAAATCTGATAGACATCTCATCTATGCCTTCATCCAAAACATCTCATCTATGCCTTCATCCAAGTCATTAGTAATTTTACTAATTTTACATATTAACACGTATAAGGACAAGGCCAGACCCCCTGAGGCACTCCACTTGAAATCTCCCTCCATGATGACACTGGTCCACTGATTGAGTGCTCCTAGGATTACATTGCTTGATCAATTCTCAAGCCATTTAACTGTGCCACCATCTAGCCCGCAGCCCTCCATCCTGTCTACAAGGACAGCATGAGAGATATCCCACACATTGGAGAAATTTAGGTAGACCATGTCCACATAAGGTTTTCCCCTTATTTATCTATCTACCAGTCTAGGAAGCTAAGTAAAGGAAGGCTAATAAGTGTACCTGGAAAGACCTGTTTTACGATGCTCAACTCACTCCCTCCTTGTGCATTTTGCCCTCCAAAATACTCACAAGCCATCCCTCTGATGACATTCTAGAGTTTTGTCAAGTATTAAAGGCAAGTTTGCAGGACTACAGTCTTACAGACTCTTCCTTTTTTGAAAACTGGGTTGTTTCCCCTTTTGCAATGCTGTAACACCCCTTTATACCTCCTTGATTTTTCAAAGAATACTGCTGATGACTTGGCAATCACGCCAGGTGACTCTTTCAGGGCCCTGGTGTGGAGTTCAACTAGATCTATTGAGGAACTCATTGAAGGCAGCTAGAGAAGATGCATGATTCTCCAGGACTGAGGATTCCTCTGCCTTTGTTTGGGAAGGACATAAAAAATGGCAGCTAGGCTCACCTGAAAGTGGTGAAAACTTCCAGAACCTTCAGGTAAATGGAAGGAGGTAGGAGAGGTGAGACCAGAGTTGAAGTCAGTCAGTCTTGCCCTTGTCCTTGACCTGCTGCTATAGTCACCAGGCCTCAGCAAAACTATGATGGCTCTTGCCTCAGTATGTCTGCTCTTTAGAAGGTGCTGTGAGGTAATAGCCCACTTTGCTTCTCTTAGGACCAAATGATCTCTGAAGCGCCTTCCAACTTTTCGTGGCCTGCCTTAAAACAGGCCTGTGAACGGTGAGGGTTTGGCTTTTTGGAATGGATCCAACCTGGCCTCAAACTTTCTATAAGCCTTTGGGTAGGCAGGAGTCTACTACAGACTTTAGCATGACAGACTCCATTGACCACACCCAAGACAGAAAATAGTTCTTGGAGATACTGTTCACACTGCTACAGATGGGGTTCAAAAAGTAGCCTACTGCTTACAGCTGTGGTAGCTAAGGAGGGAGAAATGGCCAGAGTTGGATAAGCCACCTGACCCTTTCTTCCCTTTGGCTGCCTGGAGGATGGCACCTTGATACTTTCCTATCCCCTACTGTATACGCTGAAAACATTATCACTGGGGCTACTCTGCTCTCTGACACACTGGCTGAATGGAAATCTTGTCTATGACAAGTTCTTAAGTCCTATTGAAAAGGCATTGATTTCTGATGCTTTCCTGGAAAAAAAACAGGGCTTTCTATCTGAGACCACTAGCAGGTACCACAGTGCATATAGCCTTGGGCCTGGAGGCAGGAAGACCTGAGTCCAAATTCCACCTGTCACTGAGAAATGATGAATCTTAACCGATGCAGATCAAAGTGGGCACAATCAAGAAAATAATGCATGTGATGATCACAACAATGCAAAAATTGAAACTGAAGCTTGTATTAATTATAATGCCCGAAGAAAATATACCTGCCACTGTAGGGACCAATAGGTGTGTGGAATTGTGCATACACTGCAGGTACCAATGTTGTTTTTGTTGGTTTACCTGAATTACTCTTCTATTCTTTTTAAAAATTTTTAAATTTTTTTAAATTTTTAAATTTAAATTTTAAAAATTAGGAAAAAAAATTTCTAATAAGGTAATGACAAACAGGGGAGGAATGGAAATGAAACAAAAGATAACAATAAAAACAAGATTAAAGAAAAGAAACTGCTTTGCCCAATCATCCTCATTCTCCACCCCCCCTTCCCCCAACTAGAGCTATGCTCCAAAAGGCTCAGGAAAGTGGCTGGTCAATTTTCAGTGCAAGCATTCACGCCTTGGAAATTGGCAAATGCAATAAATCAGGGCTTGACTGATTGTTTTCTAGATGTCTAAATTTAGGAAAGTGATGGAGAAAATGTTAATAATGCAGATGAAACTTAAAAGGGTCTCATGTGCACTTTTCCTTCTGGAAAGCTGGTTGTTAAATATTTACTAGCATGTCTCTTCCCCTTCCCCAGTTATTCCCAGCTGGTAAATGGGAAAAAAATGAAGGAAGAGATTGCTATTTGGAACTTACTGAAATAAGTTATGGAACAATGAGAGGAAGTCTTAGAGGTTGAGATCAGTTTCCAAATTGGATCTCCCAAGCTCAACTTTCATGACAGCTGCCAATCTGGTTGGTTGGATCCCACCTTATCTTTGGTTCTGCCTGCTTGTCTGTCTCCTGTCCCTGTCCAAGACATCTCAGCCCTGTCTCTGTTCCAAGGTCTAGCTTCCAACTGGTCCAAAATCTGTTTTTGCAAATGCAGTGAAGCCCCCACCACCTTCACCCCCGCCCCACTAACCAGAGTCACAGGGAGCTAACAGCTGCTGCGGGGCTATGAAAGTAATGGGAAGTCAAGTCCTTTTAAAGGCAACAAACAAGGGAGCTAGGATGCTGGGAAATGGATGCCTCACTCATGTCCTATCTGTGTCACTGTGTGAGCGGTCAGATTCCAGAAGATGTTATGAAAACCTTCTCCATTCCTCTCATTATCCTGCCTGTCTTCTCATACTCATAGAAATATGGCTCCCTCTAGGAGATACTGCATTCCCTGCTCTCCACTATAATGTTAGAGGAAGCTTCTTTCATACTGCTACTCATCCTCTGACAGACACACTGAGTGCAGGGGAGTTAGGTTTGCTCCCAGCTCTCCATTGCTACATTATGAGCCTCCCACTGCCACCACTACCCAGGAAGACCTTTTCCTTAGAGATTTACGCTCTCTAGTTTCATTATCCTTCCTTATGCAAATCCTCATCATCTGGGATATAAAAAACATGTCCACTCTCTTCTTTCTCAAGAAGTTCACAATTGGCTCACAATCTTACTCTCTATCTCATGTATTACCTTTATTGATATCCCCTCAGGAAACCTGCCCTCCCGGTTCAATAGCCTCTTAAATGCTCATGATGAACACCTTCATTCCATTTCAGTAACACACAGGTACAGTCAGACCTCTGATTTTGTTTTTACTGGCATCTGAAGTACAGCATGTTGAGTGAGATCTCAAGAAGGGGTTCTTTGTATCATCAAATACAACAAGGACCTGGTTTTCATAAAGAATATGACAGAACTTTCAGATAGGAACTCAACTGTCAGTTTCACACACAGGTAAGATGACAGTAGCATACTGAACAAGAATCTTCACAAGGAGAGGATATTTTAAAGCCAGATAGAGCTACATGGTTGGTCATGGCCAGGATAGGGCCAGCACTCAAATGTGATCCCCTAGAAGTGCCAAAAAAGGGCCTAGAAGACCCTGAGTCAGTGAGGGCCAAGGGCTGCTGATATGCAAAGCTCTGAGGAGAAGAATCTAATTTGTACACGTCATGCATGAAACACTGAAACTCCTGTGAAATAGCTAGCTAATTAACTCCTTTCTCTAGCTTAGGGATTTCAGTTTATAAACTAGGATAGACAGGAGACCATTAGTGAAGAATCAATTAGGAACTTCTGGGAAAAGCAGACCATGTGCTCTGGGTCATTTTAATGTTTAGCCTAGGGATATGTGTGCTCCCACATCCTTTTTGTATAGTTGGTTGGTCAAGATGTTAGAAAAAAAAATCTTTCCAATGTATTATGAACTTGAGTTTACTGTTTTACTAGAAGAAATATCAGAATAGAGGATTCTGTGGTTGAGTTGGTTTCCCCCATCCTTCCTTCCACCCTCCCACCCATTCATATGGCTGACAATCTGAGAACAAGTACTTTCTCTGTTTGTTTAACATTGTAGATGACATAAAGTCCAGAAAACATGATAATTTACTTTGTTATACAATAACATTGTGAGTATCCAATGTCCTCTGGGTTTTGCCCATGATCATTGATTTCAGTTAGAAGGGACCTCAGAGTCCATAGAGTTCAAACTCCTTCATCTGTATGGGAGATGGGGAAATTGAGGCGCAGAAAGAGGAAACTTGTGGTCACTTGGTGAGTGGATGGATGCTGAAAAAGAAATTCTCCTTAGTCTGTAAAGGATTAAACAAAAGTGATTATCAGAAACCTGAAACTCTAGGTGAGGAAGGGGGTAGAAAAACAATGCTCCAAGGGGCAGAGCCAAGATGGCAGAGTAAAGCCAGGAAGTCACCTGAGTTCTCCCCTGTTTTCCTCAGAAACAATGTTAAATCAAGCCCTTAAACACATTATGGGGCAACAGAATCTACAAAAAGATAGAGTGGAACAATTTTCTAGCTAGATAACTTGGAAAGATAGAAAGAGAAATCCCATTTAAAGTTACTATAGACCCTATAAAATATTTGGGAGTCTACCTGCCAAAACAAACCCAGGGACTATGTGAACACAATCACAAAACACTTTTCGCACAAATGAAGTCAGATCTAAGTAAGTAGAAGAACATCAGGTGCTCATGGTTAGGCCAAGCTAATATAATAAAAATGAAAACTCTATCTAAATTAATGTACTTATTCAGTGCCATACCAATCAAACTACCAAAAGATATTTTCTAGAGCTAGAAAAGATAACATCAAAATTCATCTGTAAGAACAAAAGGTTCAGAATATCAAGGCAATAAATGAAAAGAAATGCTAGGAGAAGTGGCCTAGCCATACCAGATCTTAAATTGTATTATAAAGCAGGAATCATCAAAACCACTTGGTACTGTCTAAGAAATAGAGGGGTAGATAAGTGGAACAGGTTAGCTACACAAGACATAGTACTCAATGAATATAGCAATCTACTGTTTGGTAAACCCAAAGACTCCAGTTTCTGGGATAACGACTCACTGTCTGACAAAAAATACTGGGAAAACTGGAAAATAGTATGGCAGAAATTGGGGCATAGATCAATGTCTGACACTGTACACTAGAATAAAGTCAAAATGGGTACACAATCTAGGTAGAAAGGCAGATACTATAAACAAATTAGTGAAGCAAGAAATAATTCATCTGTCAGATTTATGGGGAATGGAGGAACTTATGACCAAACAAGAGACAGAGAGCATTATGAAATGCAAAATGGATAAATTTGATTACACTAAATTGAAAAGTTTTTGCAAAAAGCTAATGCAACCAAGATTAGGAGGGAAGGGGAAACCTGCAAAAGAATTTTTACAGCTAGTGTCTATGATAAAGACCTCATTTCTAAAATATTTAGAGAACTGAGTCAAATTTATAAGAATACAAGTCATTCCCCTACTGATAAATGGTCCAAGGATATGAACAGGCAGTTTTCAGAGAAAGAAATTAAAGTTATCCATAGTCATATGAAAAAATGTTCTAAATCCCTATTGATTAGAGAGATGCAAATCAAAACAACTTTGGGGTACCACTTCACACCGATCAGATTGGCTAACATGACAAAACAGGAAAAGGTTAAATGTTGGAGAAGATGTGGCAGAGTTGGAACACTAATTCGCTGTTGGTGGAGTTGTGAGCTGATCCAACCATTCTGGTGAGCAATTTGGAACTATGCTCAAAGGGCCAGCAATATTGCTTCTAGGGCTATATCCCAAAGAGAGCAGAAAAATGGGAAAAGGACCCACATGTACAAAAATATTTATAGCAGCTCTTTTCTTGGTGGCCAAGAATGAGAAATTGAGGGGATGTTTATCAATTGGGGAATGTCTGAACAAGTTGTGGCATATGAATGTAATGGAATTCTATTGTGCTATAAGAAATGATGAACAGGTAGACTTCAGGAAAACCTACAAAGACTTATATGAACTGATGATGAGAAGTAAGCAGAACCAGGAGAACATTATACACAGAAACAGTCACAGTATGTGAGGACTGTTTCTGATAGACTTAGGCCTTCATAACAATGCAAGGACCTAAAACATTTCCAAAGTGGTCATGATATAAAATGCCCTCCACATCCAGAGAAAGAACTATGGGGTCAGAACACAGAATGAAGGAGACTATTTTCTCTTTGGTTATGTTATGTTTTGTTTTTCTCATGGTTTCTCCCATTTGTTTTAATTCTTCTGTGCAATAAGACTAATGTGAAAATGTGTTTAATAGGAATATATGTGTAGAATTCATATAAGATTGCATGCCATTTTGGGGAGGGAGGGAGAAAAATCAGAACTTATGGAAGTGACTGTTAAAAACTGAAAGCAAGTAAATTAATAAATTTTGAGAGAAAAAATAAAGATAACTTGGAGGGACTCCAGGAAAAGTGTGGCTCACTTGGGCAGAAGGGGAGCACAGATCAGCACAACCAGTATCTAGGCAAGTCACTGGGAGGCTCTTAGCCACAGCACAGATCAGCAACTAAAACCCTGTGGTTCTAGCTCAGCAGGCCAGATGTGAAGCTTCTAGCTGCAGAGCCAAAGGCACAACAGGCGTGACTAGGGTGGGCCACCCTAGCTCAGTGTGCAAGTTGTGAATACCTGAAGCCTTGGAGTAGAAAGCCAATGACCAGACTCCTAGCCCCCAGCACAAGAAGCTTGGGACACTGCCCTCTGGGCCCTTGGAGCACAACCCAACTTTAAAAGCCACAAAATAGGCTAAAAAACTGAGTTTCTTGTTCATTTCTGTTTCTTTACAGAATAGAGTCCTGACCATAAAAAGCAACTATGGTGATAGAGAAGATCAAAACACAAATTCAGAAGAGGACAACTATTTCAAAATACCTACATGCAAAACCTCAAAGAGAATATGAATTGGTCTCAAGCCCATAAAAACTCGGGAGGGCTGAGAAAGGATTTTAAAAATCAAATAAGAGAGATAGAAGAAAAATTGGGGGGGGGGGGGGAATGGGAGACATGCAAGAGAGAGTCAATAGCTTGAAAAAGGAAAGACACAAATTGACTGAAGAAAACAACTTCTTAAAAAATACATTTGGTCAAATGAAAAAGAAAATCCACTGGAGGAAACAGCTCCTTAAAAAGTAGAATTGGCCAAATGGAAAAGGAGATACAAAAGCTCACTGAAGAAAATAATTCCTTAAAAATTACGACTGGGCAAGTAGAAGCTAAAGACTCTATGAGACATTAAGAATCAGTCAAACAGGGGATGAACTCAAGATGGCGGAGTAGAAAGATGCACATACTCTAACTCTTCCCCCACAGCACATAAAATACAGGACAAAAGCCTCTCAACAAATTCTAGAGCAGCAGAAACCACAGAATGATAGAGTGGAGAAGATTTCCAGCCGAGGGTGCCCTGGAAGGTCAATGGGAAAGGTCTGTCACACCAGACATAGAGCAGATTGCAGCCCTGGTTTGGCCATGGGATGGGAGGAGCAGGACCTGAGAAGTCTTAGGGGATACAATCCCTTGAAGGAGTGGTGGAGGTTCCCAGACCACCCAATCCACAAATGGCAGAGGCAGCTTCAAAGGTCAGTGAAAGGCCTTTTTCACCTCCATGATAAGGGAGCAGGGTCATCCCCTAGCCCCAGCCCCAGGTGGCAGTGGCACCTGTGGCAGCAGCAGTGGGCAGCAGCAACTGAGGTGGTGGTGGCCATGGCAGGCATTGTTGGAGCCTCAGCATAAAGCCCTTGATGGAATTAAGCACCTGATCTGAATCTCAGCCCTGAGTGGCAGCCCCACCCCCACCTAAAGCTCCTGGTGGAATTGAGCAGCTGATCTGAATCTCAGCCATGAGTCAGGCCAGGGAGGAAACTCCTCTCCCTGGATTGTGCCACCTTGGAGGAACTGAGAACTTACAAGTCCCCCAGAGTATACCCTCCTCTTGACAAAGAACTCAAAATTCAAGTAACTGGCTGGGAAAATGTCTCCAAAAGTGAAAAAAAGAATAAGACAGTAGAAGGTTCCCTTCTTGGTGAGCAGGTATTTTCTTCCATCCTTTTAGATGAGGAAGAACAATGCATATCATCAGAAGAAGACCTAAAAGTCAAGGCTTGGGTATCCAAAGCCTCCAAAATAAATATGCAATTGTCTCAGGGCATGGAATAGTTCAAAAAGGATTTTGAAAATCAACTCAGAGAGGTGGAGGAAAAAATTGGGAAGAGAAATGAGAGGGATGTAAGAAAATCATTAAAAGCAAGTCAATAGATTGCTAAAGGAGAACAAAAAAGGCTGAAGAAATTAACACCTTTAAAAAAAGACTAACTCAAAAGGCAAAAGAGGTCCAAAAAGCCAATGATAAGAAGAATGCATTAAAAAGTAAAATTAACCAAATGGAAAAGAAGCTCCAAAAGTTCACTGAAGAAAACAGTTCTTTAAAAATTAGAATGGACCAGATAGATGCCAATGATTTTATGAGAAACTAAGAAATTACAAAACAAAACCAAAAGAATGAAAATATAGAAGACAATGTGAAATATCTCAATGGAAAAACAACTGACCTGGAAAATAGATCCAGGAAAGACAATTTAAACATTATGGGACTACTTGAAAGCCATGATCAAAAAAAGAGCCTAGACATCACCTTTCATGAAATTATCAGGGAAAACTGCCCTGATATTCGGGAGCAAGAGGGTAAAATAAGTATTCAAAAAATCCACTGATCACCTCCTGAAAGAGATCCCAAAAGAAAAACTCCTAGGAGTATTGTAGCCAAATTCCAGAGTTCCCAGGTCAAGGAGAAAATATTGCAAGCAACCAGAAAGAAACAATTCAAATACTGTGGAAATATAATTAGGATAACACAGGATCAGGCAACTTCTACCTTAAGGATCGAAGGGCTTAGAATATGATATTCCAGAAGTCAAAGAAACTAGGATTAAAACCAAGAATCACCTACCCAGCAAAACTGAGTATAATACTTCAAGGAAAAAAATGGTCATTCAGCAAAATAGAGGACTTTCAAGCATTCTTGATGAAAAGAACAGAGTTGAAAAGAAAATCTGACTTTCAAACACAAGAATCAAGAAAAGCATGAAAAAGCAAACAGGAAAGAGAAATCATAAAAGACTTTCTAAAGCTTAACTGTTTATATTCCTACATGGAAAGATAATTTTTGTAACTCTTGAGACTTTTCTCAGTATTTGGGTAGGTAGAGGGATTGTACATACACACACACAGAAACACACACACATATAGACAGAGAGTACAGGTTGAGTTGAATCAGAAGAGATAATATCCACAAAAATAAATAAATAAATGAAATGAAAATTAAGGGATGAGAGGGAGGAAAATACTGGGAGGAGAAAGGGAGAAATGGAATGGGGCAGGCTATAACTTATAAAAGAGATAAGAAAAATTTTGTTCAATGGAGGAGAAAAGGGAGAAAGGGAGAGGGGAAAAGGGAAGCTTACTCTCTTCACATATGACTAATGGAGGGAATAACATGCTCACTAAATTTAGTATGAAAATCTATCTTACACTACAGGAAAGTATGGGAGGAGGTAACAAGTGGGGTGAGGGGAATGATAGAGTGGAGGGCAAATGGAAGAAGGGAGTAACTAGAAATAAACACTTTTGGGAAGGGACAAGGTCAAATGAGGGAATAAAAAAATAAGGGGGGATAGGGTAGGATAGAGAACAATGTAGTTAGTATTACACAACATGATTATTATGGAAGTCTTTTGCAAAACAAGACATATTTAGTCTGTATTGAACTCCTTGCCTTCTCAGTGGGGATGGGTAGGGGGTGAGGAGAGAAGTTGGAATTGAAAGTATTAGAAACGAATGTTGAGAATTATTATTGCATATAACCGGAAAATAAGAAACACAAGTAATGGGGTATAGAAATTTGTCTTGCCCTACAAGAAAAGAGAAAATGGGGATAAGGGAAAGGTGGGGTGTGGAGAAGGGAGGGTACACTGAGGGAAGGGGTAATCAGAATGCAAGGTATTGGGGGAGGGGGTGGGGAGAGATGGGGAGAAAAATTAGACATGTTACAAAGTGATGTAAAAACAATTTGTATTAAAACAATTGACTGAATTAATTACTGAGAATAAATCAGAGACATCTTTAGTTTGGGGAAAAGAATTTTAGTTAACTTTCCTAGAGGCAGGCAACTTTAGGTAACATTTGGCACTGATGGAAAAGTTAAGGTTTTAATGGCAAATGTGATTTATGATTGTTATTTAATCAGGAACTAGAACATGTGTAGAAAGCCATGTAAGCCACTTAAGACTTGCCTCAAAAGATGTTCCTTAGCCAATGTGAAGTTATATTCCTATCTGAAACCTGGTTATTGGAACTTGCTCTTTTAAGATTCTATGGGACTATTAATTGACTGTTCTTCTGAGTCTAACTCCAGGTATGCATAGCAAGAAAGGAGGTCTGAGCCTCTAATCCATGATGCCAGTAAGCCTGTGAGATGCTGGTATGAACTGAAAAAAGTGATCTCATGGGAAGGGTGGGAGAGTGGCTGTTCAGCCTAGGTTCAGGTAGGATACTCCTGACTCAATTTCCCACTGACACTTGGCAGACTTTAAGCCTGACTGAATGCAAGTTGACAATCTACTCTTGCCTGGAACTGACATGAAGTTGGGGAGATATTGTTTCCCTGCAATGTCCCTACTCTTAGTGGCAATTTCCTATAGTCAAAAGGTCTGTAAGCTTAATACCAGATCCATTAAACTATAGATTGTTGGTAGGGGAACATCCGAGGTTAAGTCTAAAATTAAGCTATTAGGCTTAGGACTTTAAACCAACAACAATAAGTTAGGGTCTTTTAATTCTCAGTAATAGTATGGAGACAATTAGGTCAAGGGCTTGTGAAGTTAGCATACATAGTTATTATTTGTGTCTCAGTCTGTCAATGTTAAAAAAAAAATTCGTTTGTGGTCTATATTGTAAATGCTTTAAAAGAAATATCACCTGACCAAAAGTTGGAATTGTCTTATGTGATATGAACTGTGTTAAAAATGAGAAATAAAAAGAAGAGTAGTAACTAGTTTTGATTTTGTATTCTATCCACAGTACTTAGAATAGTGGCTGGCACATAGTAAGTAAGCACCTAGCAAGGGCTTCTTAAAATGAATTAATTAATGGCCTCAAATGGCAGGAAGGTTCCTGCTGTATTAGTGAATTTTTTTTAAAAATTGCCTAAGAAGGCATTGAAACTATCCTTGAGACTTAACAGGCTAAGGTTACTAAGGCTCAAAGTATTGATCCTAGGCACTTCCAGCTTAATGGGATATCCACTGCTGTACAAATTCATGTACTCTTCTGAATAAGAGTGTGCCACAGTGGCAAATGAGGAGAGCTGCACCTACCTGAAATGATGCTGAGTCACTGTTGAATGTTCTTTCTGTATAATTGTGAAGTAAACTGCCTTTCACTGAGGGTTAGATGGCATATAATTGATATCGTGTTCCCATTTGGAGCCTGGGCCACTGGCCCAGAAAGCAGTAATGGGTCCAGGGTGTAGAAGCAGGGTCCTACTCAGGGCCCCTTATCATGAAGCCTTTGTTCTCTTTACTCCCATTTCTTTCCACCCTCCCACCTAGCATCATTTAGTTTCTAGTCTCTTGGCCAGGAGCTTCAGACAACCCACAGTACAAACATGGCCTCTTGGCATAGTGCCAGATCTTCCTGGCTGATTTCAACTCCTCATAAACCTATCTTGGTAATACCACCAATCTTAATGGGCTCCCTTGCATTCAGGGCTGGGAAGTTCTCAGTGGATGTATATGGATCTGGCTGTTAAGTAAGGCAGCGGGTGCCTTAATGAGGCTTGATTCCCTGCAGAAAAGAGCTTCATAAAACTGTGAAGCAGCCGTTTTGCTTCCTTATTTTGTATCATGTGACCTGTCTAGAAGCTGAGCCACAAACCATTCATTCTTGTCCATCCTGGCATGGCTTGTGGAGAACTCCTATGGATGAGTGGTTATGAACAGCTTGAACTAAATTGGCCAAATTTTATAGAGTACTTCTGGTTCTGGTGACTGTTCCCTGCCCCAATTTGTCCTGCAGCGACTTCGACCTGACCCTCCAATCACATGATAACGTTCATTCCTCCAACGCATGAATTCAAATGAGCCCAACTCCCTAGGCAAGATCACCTTTTGGGTTTATAACTCAGGCAGATATAACAAGGAGAATATGAATGAGGTGGGGGCCAGAGGTGGGACTAGGAGCTATCCAGGGTGCCAGCAGAACTCCATTGAGGAGAGGCAATCAGTTCTAACATTCATATGTTTAGAGCTGAAAAGAACCTTAGAGGTCATTTATTCCAATCCCCTCATTTTACAGAGGGAGAAACTAAAGCACAGAGAGGCTAAATGACATCATCAGGATCACCAGATATTAAGTGACAAAGCTGGGGTTTAAAGTGAGATCCTCTAGATGCAAATCTCTTTCCACTGTGAGTATGACCCAATGGTAAAAATAAAGTCAGTAGTGCTAACACATAGGAGGAACTGAGGCCAGCAAGGGAAACTAAGTAGAACAAAAAGGCATGGGTTTTTCAAACTATGAGTACAGAAAAAAAAAGAAGGCTCAAGGAAGGGCAGAACTATCAACGGAAAGAAGACAGAGCTGTTAAATTCTGATCTGACTTCTGTTTGCCCTGGCAAGGATAGGGGTCTTTAAAAGGAAAGTAACAGGACAGAGGTGGCAAAACAGAGGTGCTACCTAAGAGAAATAAGGGGATATTAAGAAAGTATCTAATGCTCCAGCAATTTAACCAATCACTTGGCACAGATGAACTATATTCTCTGATACTAGAAGAGCCAATATTTACAGTTGCAAAGCCACAATACCACAAGACTGGAGATCAGAAAAGTATCAAAGTCTTCTAAATTCAGAAAGAAATAGAATGCTAAGGGAATAGGGAGGGGAGACAGGATAAGGGAGGGATATTTAGAGGGTAGGTTAAAGGGAGAGGTCAAAGAGGGCTAGAGAAGGGTGTTTAGATTTATGGGAATAGGAGGATAGGAGAGGTATCCTTGGAGGGGTTAAGGTAAGTAAAAGGAGGGCAAGGTAGCCAAATTCCAGACTTTCTAGGTCAAGGAGAAAATATTGCAAGCAGCCAGAAAGAAAAATTTTGAGTATCATAGAAATACAATCAGGATAACACAAGATCTAGCAGCTCTTACATTAAGGGATTGAAGGGCATGGAATATAATATTCCCAAAGTCAAAGGAACTAGGATTAAAACCAAGAATCACCTACCCAGCAAAACTGAGTATAATACTTCAATTGCAGAAAAAAATGGTCATTCAATGAAACAGTAGCTAGGGTAGCTAGGTATTGCAGTGGATAGAGCACCAATGAAGGAATCAGGAGGATCTGAGTTCAAATCTCACCTCAGACACTTGATACTCACTAGCTGTGTGACCTTGGGCAAGTCACTGAACCCCAATTGTCTCATCCTGGGTCATCTCCAGTCATCCTGATGAATATCTGGTCACTGGATTCAGATGCTCAGGACGAGAAGTGAGGCTAGTGACCTGCACAGCCCTCCCTCACTCAGAACGAAGTCAAGTGCAAGTCATGTCATCATTTCTCTGATGGCATGGTTTCTTTGGCAATGAAGGACAAACACAGAAAAAAATTTAAGTCTAAAATAAAAAAGATAAAAAAATTTTAAAATTAAAAATTGGGCCAAAGGACCCATTTTCAAAAGAGGGAAGAGAAGTATAGACTACTGAGTTTGACTTTGATTTCAGTGGAAATTCTATAATAGATCACTCAAGAAATGGTTGGCAAACACCTAGAAAAGGAAATGATGTGAACAGGTCATGCCAGACCAAGTCATTTCCTTTTCTGAAAGAGTCACTTGACTGGAGGATCAGGGGCATACTATAGCTTATCTGATCTAACCAAAGCTTTTGATTAAGTTCCCATTCTTGTGAGGAAGATGGAGCTTGTCTTCTGACCTCCAATTTCACATTTCCAACTGTTTTTCAGACATCTCAAACTGAATGTCTAGGAGACATCTGAAACTATTTACTATGTCTAAAACACAATTCATTGTCTTTCACCTCATGCCCTACCTTCCCTATTACTGTAGAGAGCACCTCTGGGTCCTTCAGGCTTGCAACCCCACACTCTCACTCCCCAGATCTACATGGTTGCCAAGGCTTGTCGATGTCACTTTTACAGCATGTCTTGAATATGATTCATTCTCTTCTCAGACACTGTCCCTGCCCTGGTGCAGGCCCTTAACACCTCTCATCTGGACTATTGCAAAAGTCTTTGGGAGGGTCTGCCTGCCCCAGGTCTTTCCCCACTGCAGGCATGGGCAAGCAAAGTGGCGAAAGGTCTTGAATTCATGTCATAGGAAGGTAGATCTACTGAAGGGCTTGGGCAAGTTTGGCTTGAAGAAGGAAACATTCAGGGGGATCATGTGGAGCAGGGTTTAGATCTGTTCCATCTAATGAGAAGGGCACCATCAGGAGCAATGAATAGGAGTTACAAAGAGACTAATTTAAGATAAATATCAGAACAAACCTTTTAACAAAAGTGGCGGGGCTGCTTTGAGAGGTGGTGGGATCCTCACTCCCGGGAGCTCTTCAAGTGGCCTTTAGAGGACCACTTGCTGGTCAGTTTATAGTGGGAATTAGTCAATAGCCATTGAGATCGTTTCCAATTCTATTCTTCTTCTTATTATTAAATACTTCTTGGCTACATTTATCAATACTGAGTTTACTTACATGTGAGAAAGAGCATGGCCTCATTTATACGGATGGCCTGAGGCTTGATGTCCAAATCCACACTGGCAGTATCCAAGCTGCGTTGATTGGTCTTGGAGTTGTAACAAGATGCTGAGCGGCAGTGATCTCTGAGCCAAACATAATCAAATCTCATCACTGTGCCAGCATAGCATAGTTCTGGGAAAGAGACAGAGAATATTGACAATAGAGAAAATTTTTTGGCAAAATTGTAAATTCAGAGGTTAAGAAAGTAATCCCCAACCCCAACTAGAAACCATCAAGGCAAAGATCCTGGAGCAATTTATGGATACCCTAAAAGCCCTATCTTCTCAAGCTGGCTTGCAGGCAGGAGAAAGGTTAAGGGGACATCCACAAGGGGTGGATGTCTTTTCCTCCCAAAAGCCCAGGGCCCCGTCATATGTGACTTCAGCCCCACAGCTTTTCTTCATATTCTTTGCTGTCCCCTCCACACTTGTACTGACAAAGGTATTTTATAGTTTACCATATCTCTGAAGTACTGAATATATAGCCCTCAATTCAAGTCAGTCAGCATTTACTGAGTGACTTTGTGATAGGTCATGTGCTTACTATTGGGTGTACGCAGACAAAAATGGTAAAAATATACATGATTATATGTATATATACATATATGTGTGTATGTATATGGATAAGCTTTATATACATATCTATCTACATGTATATATATATATGTATATCTTTATGTACATCTGTATAAATACAAAGTAATTTGCAGAAAGATGGGAAGATGTTAACTTTGGACGGTGCTTTGGGGGAAGTTAGTGATTCTGCCAGACAAGGATAAGGAAAGCTTGTACAAAGGGGCCCAAGTGAGAAGATTCATAGACTCCTGTACTTAGACAGTACCTCATAACACTATTGGGCACATCATCTGACAACATGGAATTCTCGCTTCACCATACAAATCCTGGGTCCCGGGGGTTATTTCGGAAACCTCTGTGACACAGCAATAATGAAGATAAGGCTTTTCCAAGCCCTAAACAGTTCTACTGGACTACCCCGTAGCAGAGGGACACATAGCACCAGGACTATCCACTGATGCTGGGCTCCATTAAAATGTAACTCCTGCCCTAAAATACTGATTTTCACCTGCTAGCTCCCACCTTCGAATGCACGGCTTTGAGGAGTTATGGGGAGTGGAGCTGCTTGGATCTGATTCTTGCATGCCAAGCTCATGTTTGCTGCTTCCCCTGCCCTGGCCAAGCCATCTCCATTCCCAAGGCATGGTCAATACCTCCTTCAAAACCAGCCTCAAAACACTCAGCCTTTAGAATATTTCCCAAATTAATCCTACATCCCTTTACAGAATGAATGTGCTATATAGATACTTTGTTAGTTTATTCCACCCAAAAATACTAAATGAAGACCTATACTGTGTAAGACCCTCCAAAAGGTGCTGTCCGGAATACAATTCAGTTCAACTCAGTATACATCCAGAAAGTGCCTGGTCTGCTGGGCCATGGGAAGGCAGAGTCAAAGTCAAAGAATAGGCCCTGTCCTCATTTTGTTTGTTTGTTCAGTCATTTTTCAGTCATGTCTGGCTCTTTCAAATCCCATTTTGGGTTTTCTTGGCAAAGAAACTGGAGTGGTTTGCTATTTCCTTCATGAGCTTATTTTACAGATGAGGAAACTGAGGCAAACAGAGTGAAGTGATGTGCCCAGGGTCATATAGCTAGTAAGTGCCTGAGGCCAGATTTCAACTCAGCAAGATGAGTCTTCTTGATTCCAAGTCCAGTGCTCTATCCACTGGGATATCTGGGAAAGAGAGAGAGAATACTAATAATAGAGAAATTTGTTTAGCAAAATTGTAAATTCAGAGATTCAGAAAGTAATCCACAACCCCAACTAGAGATCATCAGAGTCTCATATCATCATAAAACTATCTGCACCACATAACTACCTAACATATTCTACTGGAAGTAACATAAGATTCCACAGATAAGGAAATACAGAGGAATTGGAATATGGTGAGAGCACCAAAAAAAAAGACTCAGAGAAGGCACCTGAACTGAGCTTGGCAAATTTTGAGAGATGGTAAAGAGGAACAGCAGATGAACTCTGAGCATGGAGGAAAGCTTGTATAAATGCATGTAGGGTGAAAGACAGTATGAAGATTCTATAGTCCATTTTGGCTGTATCAAACTACTAAGGGCATTGAGATATAACCTATGAGATAAAGCTGGAAAGTGAGATTGAAGCCAGATTCTTTTGGTCTTAAAAACCAGGTTGAATGAGGAACTACTGATGAATCTTGAGCAGTCTTTCTTTCAAACTACCCAAATAAAAATGATAGTCATAAAAGAACTGATAACATTTTCATATATGAGTAAATGATTTGACCTTATTGAGTCCCTCATAGTTGGTCCCTAATGTCTATATTTCTCTTGCTGTTTTTGTCACAAATACCTAAAAGTGTTTTAGTTCATTAAATGTTCATTTATTTCCATTCAGGATTATACTTAACTTTGCTGGGTATGTTACCCACGGTCATAACCTGAGAATCTGATAATACCTTAGCCTAAAATGGCCAGTGTCCCACATTGCGTCCTGGGTCATCTCCAGTCATTCTGATGAATATCAGATCACTGGACCCAGATAGCTCTGGAGGAGAAAGTGAGGCTGGCGACTTTCCCAACCTCATTCAAATCAAAGTCAGCTGCAAGTCATGTCATTATCTTGATGTCATGGCCCTCTTCAAGAATGAAAGACAAACACAACAACAACCTTAGGAAGCTGCTTCTGGAAGCTAGGTGGGGGCTGGGTCAGAGAGGGATGAGAATGGATGGAGGCAGCAAGACTGATTAGGAAGTCATTACAACTGTCCAAATAAGAGGGGAATGAGAGTCCATGAAAGATGCCTGCATCTTCAAGAAGCTCACCAGACAAGCCATACAAGTGGCACCATGTTGATACTCTAGGGGTACTGAACAGGGAGAACAGGAAGGAAAGCATTGAAGACATGGCCATGTGATCTGTGCCTTAAAGACTAGGCAATAGTTTGAGAAATGGCAATGAGAAGGGCATTCCAGGCAGAGGTCATCATAGAAGCATATGCTAGGGGAATGCTAAGCTAATCAGCTTAATTAAGGTAAGATTTGTAGAAGGGAGTAAGAGAATATGAACAGAAAGTCAGATTGTTGCATACTTAATGGGTGCAGATCTGGGTACCAGAAGACAAACAGATACAAAGCAAGCCTTCTGAGAATTTACAGGCTATCTAAGGAGAAAAAAAACCTTTCTGTAAAGCTCATTTAGATCATGGATCACCAAAAGTTCCCCTACTCCAAAGCTTGCAATGGTTCTGTATGGTACATGTAGTATACAGTGACTATTTGCTTGGGCCTTAGTTTGCTTATCTAAAAGAAGGTGACAACAACCCTTCTACCGATGAACCCAAAGACGTCATTTGGGGCAGAGATTGAGATGGATGAGTCATACATTGCCAAACTGGACTTATAATAAACAGGGATACAAGGATGGTTCAAGATTGGGGAAACAATCAAAGTGTGTCATCTTAAAAATCAAATACAAAACCACATGGTTATCTCAAGAGATGCAGAAAAAAGTCACTGAAAAAATACAACACTTCTTTATGCTAAAAACCCAGCAAGTATACGCTTTGAGGGATATTTTTTTCAATATCATAAAAAAGTATCTATCTAAAACCAAAAGCAAGCATTTCATTGTATGTGATGGGAATGCACAAGAAACTTGTAGGATAAAAATGAGAATAAAGCAAAAATATTCATTCTCCCCATTACTATTTGATATGAGTTCTGGAAATGCTAGCAATAGCAATGAAACAAAAGAAATAAATTAAAGGCACTAAGACGGGAAAAGAAAAGACAAAACTATCCCTATTGGTTACTTTGCTGAGGGAATACTAGAAAAATCCTAGAGAATCAGCAAAGATACTAGTGAGACAATTAATATGTTCAGCAAAGTTGCAGGCTACCAAAAAAAAAACCCTCAAAAATCAACTGCATTTATCTATGATACTAACAAAATCTAAGAGATCATATACAAAAGGGAAATTCCATTCCAAATAACTACAAAATTAATAGCATAAAAAAGATTTGTGCAACCAAAGTGTCAACTGTGCAGCTCGCAAAACTTCCAAGTAAATCTCAAGACAGATGAAAGTGTATTTGGGAAATTTTTAATAACATAACTACAACATAATGCTAATTTGTGATTTTCTAAGTCAACATACAGCCTAGTTTCTCTTTGGGTTTGACTCCACTGTTGTAACATTCATTTACAAAGTCCTTCTTAAAAGATATAATGAGCAACTTAAATATATGGAGGAATATTCAGTAATTATGTCTAGATCTGGTCAATGTCATAAAAAGGACATGCTAATTTATACTTTGAATGCTATACCAATGAAAGTATCAATGGGATGGAACTTGATAAAATAAAAACAAAAGATCTAGAATACCATTTGGAAAAACAAAAGATCTAGAATATGCAGGAAAATTATGAAAAGGAGAAATAGCACTTCCATATCTCAAAATATATAATAAATCAATATTCATCAAAACCATCTGGCATTGGCTGAAAAAAAAAGAAACTAGAAATAAAGAGAGAATCAGAAACAACAGATCTCAACAACCTAGTGTTTGACAAAGCTCAAAACATAAATTACATAGGAAAAAACTCCCTATATGATAGAAACTTCTGAGAAAACTAAAAAGCAGTTGGCAGAAATTAGGCTTGAAACAGTACCTTATACCATATTCCACAATGTATTCTATTTTTTAAAAATTTTTGTTCACATTTTCTGTTTCTGATATTACCATAGTTATCACAAGTTTCCCTTACTCTCCCACTGTACCATATGACAAATAGCATTTTTCTAGAAAGGAAAAAAAAAGTCAACCTAATTAGTTGATATATTGAAAAAGTCTGAAAATGTGAATCCCTCCAATTCCACCAAAAGGGGGTTATTCCTCATCTCATTATGTTTATGACTTCACAACCTTTACTTTTCACTTTTTGGCGTGTTCTCATTCTTTCCCTTTATATCACTGTAATTACCATGTATATTGTTTTCTTGGCTCTGATGACATCACAGGGTATCAGTTCATATTGATCCCTCAATGCTTCTCTGTGTCCATCACGTACATCATTTCTTAGAGTGCAGTAATATTCCATTACCTTCATGTACTTTGTTTATACATTCAAGTAATTTGTTTAGCCACTCCCCCAACTGATGAACATCTACTTTGTTTCCAATTCTTAGCACAAAAAAGTTATGCTATAAATATTTTGGAGTATATGGGGACTTTTTTTTCTGAATGATGGCTTAATTTAGGTTCTCTGGGACATTTTAGTGACTTTATTTGCATAATTCCAAATTGCCTGGTTGTACTATTTCATAGCTTCACAAACAATGTATTTATGTACCCATCTTTCCACAGCCCCTTCAACATAAACTGTTGACATTTTTTTGTCATTTTTAGCAATTTTCAGAGTGTTGGGTGAAATTGCAGGGCTGTTTTGAACTGCACTGTTTTTATTGTTAATGATTTGGAGCATTTTTTTTAAGTAGTTGTGAATACTTTGTACTTCTTCTTTTGGTAATTGTTCATGTTCTTTGACCATTTATCTACTGAACAATGACTATCTCTCTCTCTCTCTCTCTCTATATATATATATGTATATTATATATGTATATATACATATATAATATGTATATATACACATATACATATATACACACATATACATACACATATATACATGTATGTACATACATACAATTATATATACATATATATCATATGTACACATACATAAACATTCATCAATATTGATCCAAAAATTTTTAATAAAATACCAGCAAGGAGATTACAGCAATATATCACAAAGATCACAGCCATGCTGGATTTTTACTAGGAATGCAATACTGGTTCAGTATTAGGAAAACAATAAATGTAATTAACCAAATCAATAAAATCATATGATTATTTCAATAGATGCAGAAAAAGCTTTTGACAAAATACAACACCTATTCAAATAACTCCTACCATCAGATTGACAAGGTTGAGGGATAAGAAAAGATAAATTTTCATGGGGGTGTGGAAAACCAGTACATTACTGTAATGCTGGAAGAATTATGAAAGCAATTTGGAATTATACAGAGTATACCATTATACTTGCCATACCAAGAATATAACTATGAGGAATTTCCAAAAGAGATGAAAGAAAGAGGGAAAAGACCCATATGTATAAAAAATATCTATAGCAGATGTTTTTGTGGTGGCAAAGATTAGAAACTGAGGGGATGCTAATTAATTGGGCGATTGGATGAACAAGTTATAGAATATGAATGTGATGGAATGTTATTGTAATGTAAGAAATGATGAAGAGGATGATTTCAGAAAAACCTGGGAAGACTTGTTTAAACTGATGCAAAGTGAAGTGAACAGAACCAGAAGAACAATGAATACAATAATACTTGTAAAGATGGTCGATTCTGAAAGACTTAGGAACTCTGATCAATGTAATAAAAAACTATGATTCCAAAAAAAAATCATGATAAAACATGCTATCCACCTCCATAGAGAGAACTGATGGACTCAGAGTAGGAATCTGGTCAGTTTGGCATGTTCTAATAGATTTGTCAATTCAGAAGTTGAAGCAACTCCTGATAGAATCTACTCTTGGTTTTGGAGTTCCTGTTTGGTTAAAATAAAAATTAATATTTCTCGAACTCTAGAAAAGCCCAAAATAGAACTTCCTTTATCTCCCCCCTCCCTTCCTCTAGGGTCTTATAAAATTGAAACTGTGTGTATCCTTATGATAATTGATGAAGCTTCATATTTGAATTAGTTGAGATGGTTTCTGATTCCACAGGGAAACTTGCTTTCCCACAAACCACTGTCCCCTAGATTGAATTTAAATAGGCATGAAAGCCTGGAAATTTTTTTCCCCTTATTCTGCACCAGATTTCTGGAATGCAGAGGGCTAGGGAAAGGTAGAGGGAGGGCAGAATCAAAGGTTTCCCCTCAGCAGAAGGTAACTGAAAGATAACTGATTTACCATGTATTGATTATTCATGAAAATGTGGTTTGAAAGATATGAAAAATCCCAGTGTTTGGGAGTAAAGGGGATCTTTGTTATACAAAACACCCCTCTATCCCACTCTTTAGTCCTCAGGATATTGTCCTGGAGGACTCTACAGAGAAAATAAGGAAAATTTATTATCTAGTGATTATAACATTTGATTTTCAGAGGAGAATTGTTACCTTAGCATTATAAATGATTTAACTGAAGCTAAATTGTCTAGGTAAATTAAAAGCTAAAATAGAAACTGGATCTGCACTTTGTTTCTGTGAAGTGATAGAAGTCTGACAGGTGAGATAGGAAGTGTCTTAGGTGATTCCATGAAAACATTCTGGTAGGGCAGGAAATCTCTTAAAAGAGTAGAGATTTCTTCAAGATAGGACTAAGGGTTTTATTTTGGATCTGTTTTGGTCAGAAAACCTGAGGGTCTTGCCCTCCCAGACTGATTTTGGGTTTTTTGTTTGTTTGTTTTAACTAAGTAAAAGATGCCATATTTTGCCTCATTTCTTACCTGGCCTTGATCACTAAATGGGCATGGCCTCAGTCAAACTGAAAACTGGGGAAGACCTTAGCTTAAAAAGGTCAGGGTCTCCCACTGGATCCTGGGCCATCTCGTATCACCAGGATCTATATCTTGCCACTAGACCCAGAAAGCTCCAGAGAAGAGAGTGAGGCTGGTGACTTGCAAAGCCCTCCCTCACTTAAATCCAATTCACTTGGAAGGCATGGAATCACCTTCCTGATATCATGGTCCTCTTCCAGAATAAAGAATGAACAATGAATTAATGAAAGGAGAGTCAGTAAATTGAAGGGATAGGTTTAAAAATTAACTTTGAGATATGTCTGTACTGTTAGGGAATCAAGAAAGTGTAGTGTTAGATCAGTGTGGAGAAAGATGAATATTTTTATTCCTCTAAATTTGTGAATACTATTTCAAGATAGACTCGTTATGTTCAATTGTGAGATGTCTACTTCATTACCAATTAACAAAGATTACGCTGGCAAATCCTTTGCTTCAGAAAATATTTCAATATTTGGTTTTGTAGCATATACTTCAGGAAAAGCTTAAAAGTCTGTTCTCTTTTTTTTTTTACCTTATCAGATAAGGTTCTGTTTTCTTGGATCTTGAGTACAAGGTTATGTTTATTAGGCACCACTCCTTTGTAATCTACAAATTTACTTGTTTGCTTTCTATAGTAAATTCCAGCCATTGACTCTGAAACAATATTGTAATGCTCTCTCGTTTAAAGTAATATGTGTTTTGTCTTTTCTCTCCCTGTTAGAATGATTACAATATGTTCTTTTAATTTTTTAAAAAATATTTATTTTTAGTTTTCTACATTCACTTTTATAAGATTTTGAGTTCTAAATTTTGCCTGCCCTTCCTGACTCCTTCCCCAAGATGGCATGCAATCTGATATAGGCTATATGTGTACAATCATATTAAACATATTTCTACATTAGTCATGTTGTGAGAGAAGTAAATGATTATGACACAATCCTCTCTAAGTTAGAAAGGTTTTGATGGAAAATACTTTTGGAATTTGGCATTAAGGTAAAATGTTTATAAACTGCTAGAATAAGAAGCACTTTTGTATTTCTGAGTGCAACTGGATTTTTAATTGCTGATTTCTGGATATAGATAGTATAGAATGCCTAACTTCACAGTTAGGCATCTTTTTTGCTTTTCTGCAAGAAAATTTAAGAATGTATTTAACTGAATTGATGTCAGTTGCCTGGCAATAAGTTTTGTCTATGATTTACATTCTGGACATTATATTATTATGCATAGTTTCTTCTATCATGCTTTTGGGAAACCATCATATAAGAAATGCTGTTGTGCCTAGAAGGTAATAATTTTTTTATTGTTTTATTTAGATGGTAGCTTGCCCTTCTGATTATAGATTGCCTGTAATAGCTAAATGAGGCTCCTTTGGGGTTTATTTGGAAATACTCTTTTCTTGTAGGAGAGAAACCGTTCCCCCAGGATTCTCACAGCCATCACATGGGAATGGCTTGTTTGTTCTTTATATAATGAATAGTCTGGGTGATGTGTGAATGTGATGTGTACACATTTTATATATAAATTTCTAGAATGTAGACATTTTCTCAACTTCTTCTTAATTGATTTTTATACGAGAATGTGTTTAACCTGACAAAGAAAAGTGATAAATGAATGCTTTTGTTAAGATGTTTTACATACTCAGTAAATATTGTTACTTATTGCTTACTATTTATGCAACATGATGGGTGAATTGATAACTCTGGGTCTAAGGAACTGGTCCTGATTTGGATCAGCAGAGGAAAGACTCCAAATGGTTCCTTAGGTCCAAAGTTATCAATTCACCTATCACAGGTATAGCAAAGGAAAATTCCTTTAGCTCAGTTTGAATTTAGGTAAAAGTCATAGATACCTTTTGGAACAGTTAATCAGGCAATAGAGTTCCACAGCATTCACAGGATATCATAGCCAGGCCCAGAATAATTTTTTATTTCTTTTTATTACAATGTATTACACAATTTCCTTCTGGAACATTTTGGTTAATTGGAGTCTGTTTTCTGTTTATATTAACCTCATCTGGCTAAACATGACTCATGGAAAGGATAATATTAAGGGAAGATGTTTTGACAGTCCTCAGATAGGAAGCCAAAGAGGAGTGTGAGTTTTCCAAGGCAATTTAGCTAACTATTTGTGAAGACAGTATATTGATTCCTATTCTGTAGTTATCTCTGAGGCATATAAATCAATTCTCTCAATTAGCCCATTATGAACCCCCTAAATGTAGTTTTAAACTGTAACATGTGTTAGTTTACCTGTAGAATATGTTTAACTAGGTTTGTTTTGTTAGGACATATATAAAATTATGATTCTGTTTAATTAAGTTTGTTCAGTTTTTGTGGCCTAAGAAGATGTATTAGATTGCCATATGTCAAAAATTATTTCTTTGTCTCTCTGATATAACTTTGTCACTAGAACCCTAATCTTTACTCAGGGTCATTTCTCTACTTCCTGAACCTGTACTTAAGCACAATAAAATCTAGGTTTCTACCTCTATAATTTCTGCATTGTCATATGCTTATTCGGCACATGAACTCAAAGAGGAGATATTTCTCCTATAATAAAAGCAACTTTCTCTAATGTTTTATAACAGATCTTTGTTACAGTAAGCAAGTATCTCTGAATTGTTAAGTGTAAATGACCCCATTGCTTTGAGAGCTATTTTTAACTGTTCAGACTTTGTGACCACTACTTTTATCATTTTCTTTCTTTCTCTATCTATCTATCTATCTATCTATCTATCCATCCATCCATCCATCCATCTAGTACAAGGGTCAGGTAAAGATAGGAAAAACAAGTGGTATGTAAAGACTGAAATTCTCTAAACATTCAGATGTACTTTAGGTAGTTTAATTTAATGTTCCTCTTATAGCTCTGCTTTTTGTAAGGTTAGTTCCATAAGGCATAAGGTCTGACCTGATTTTCATCACATGAATTAATTACTGGAAAGCTAATGTGATTAGATTTTGTTAGGTTTTTATATTAAATTAAACCAAGTCTTATTGCTAGAAGGTTTAAACAGCATTACCAAGGGAACCTTTGCAATTGATTTGAAACCTGGGAAATGGATCTACTGGAAGGAACGCCTCTCCAAAACCACACTAAGGAACAAGGCCTGATCCAGGTATTATTACCAAGTAATAATTATTACCAACTACTTAATCCTAATTAGGAACAGTAGGATGTTTGAACTAAACTGGACATTTCATAAACACTGATCTAGGACAGGCCCTTTTAGCATAGAATTTGCAAGGTACAATGTTTCCCAGAAGCAGATGACTTCATGGGACAGCTAAATTCAAGACAAGAGAATAAGAAATATGTTGTCTAAATGGACTTGTGGGGTTGGTAGTCAAGAATGTGTTGAACTAACAAAACTATGGTATAATGCCAATATTTCTTGCTTCTGTTTTGTTGCTGTATTCAATACTGTCCAATACTTGTATCTACCTATAGAAATGCTTGCCATAAAGGTGATACTGAGGCATTCAGAGAGGTGATTGATTGACTAGATGTATAAGAATATAGTCACAGAGAGGCATTTTATTTCCATTTCTCTCTACAACCCAGAGGAGGGAATGCATTAAGAGTTTTAAAATTCCCTTTCTATTTGGCTTCAGAACAGTCATTTCATCTGTAAGGCAAATCATGTAGCCAGCTGAGGCTTTCATTATAATGGCTTCATTCTGAGATAACCCTTTGGTATACTAATTCCTGGCTATGTTTGATGATCAATTTACAACTAGATCTAACAGAACTTTCTCCAATTATCATTTGACATGTAAACCTCCTTCCTCTCCATTTGTCTGGTATGAAGTTTACAAGTTACCTTTTCCTTTTGGCAACTGTCTCTTTTCTTTCTCTGATGCAACTGGTAACTAAATAACCTTTACCACAACTTCTTTTTCTATTACCCAGAGGTAATTTAGAATCATGAAGTTTTGCTCTGAGCATCATAAAACCTGGTTTTAAAATGTCTCTGCATGTTGATGAGTATGATTGGCAGCAATACTTATCAACGAATCATTGGCTATTTCCACAATACATGTCTCATCTCTCCATGTAAGAATGTAAACACTAATCTTGTTTCACCCCTTATAATTTCTCTCATGTTTATTTTTTATACTTCTCTTGAGTCTTGTGTTTTCTATTTCAAAGTTTTACTTCAGCTGTGGTTTTTTCGTCAGGAATGCTTGGAAGTCCTTTATTTCATTATAGGTTCATTCTAACCTCCTCCCCCACTGTCCCTGTAAGATCATATACTTAGTTTTACTGGGTAAGTTATTCTTGGCTGTAAACTTAGATTGTTTTGTCTTCTGGAATATCATATTCCAACCTCTCCAATCCTTTAATTCAGTGGCTATGAAATCTTTTGTTATCCTGACTGTAGCTCCTTGGTACTTGGATTCTTTCTTTCAGGCTGCTTGTGGTATTTTCTCCTTGACCTCGGAGTTCTGGATTTGGGTTATAATATTTCTGGGAGTTTTCATTTTAGAGTTTCTTTCAGAGAGTACCTGGTAGATTCTTTCAATTTCTATTTTGTCCTCTGGTTCTAAGAGATCTGAGCAGTTTTATTTTATGATTCCTTGAAATATGATGTCTAGGCACTTTTTGTTGTTGTTGTTCATGGCTTTCAAACAGTCTAAAGATTCTTAAATTATCTCTCTTCAATCTACTTTCTATGTCAGTTTTTCTTCCTATGAGATGTTTCCCATTCTTTTCAATTTATTCAGATTTTTCAGTTTGTTATATTATTTCTTGACATCTCATAGAGTTATTAATGAGCTTCCATTTGGTCAATTTTGATTTTCAAAGTTATTTTTTTTCAGTAAGGTTTTGGACCTCTTTTTTCAAGCTGTTAATTCTCTTTTTTCCATCTTTCACAGCACTCATTTGATTTTTTAAATCTCTTTTGCTTTCAAAAAAATACTCTTCTAGGAATTCTTGCTAGACTTATTTATGTCTCAGCTACGTTTTTTCCTTGAGGTTTTGTTTTTCGATGTTCTCAAGTCATTGTCTTCTGAGTTTCTGTCTTGAGTTTCCCCATCACCATGGAAGCTCTTTTCTGTCATTTGGTCATTCTTCCAGCCTCCTTCCTGACTTTGAACTCAGTATTAAGGCTAGGCTCTATGCACTTTGGCAGGGGTTACAAGTGGTGTCTGGCCTGAACGTCTGTCATCTTCCATCCTTCTGCTGCTTTCACAGCTCCAGTTAGAGGCCTGCAGGTTTTCAGTGCTACTACAGTGAACTGATATCAGACAAGGTCTGTTCACTGCCCTCCTAATCTGTGCTCTGCAAATTCCTGATCCAGCTTTGAGTCTATGGACAACTATGGTTGGGAATTTCAGCAGACAGCTGCTGCACTTGATCATTAATGGCATGTTGGCTCTTGAGAGGTTCAGAATGACTGAAATTCTGGCTCCCCTTTGGTCTGGGAATCCTACCCTGATTATTCTTCTGCAGGTTTATAGTACTGGGGAAAAGGCTAGAACTGAGTCACCATTCTGGTCCAAGAATCAGGGCCATAAGGCTACATTTCCAGAACTTGTTTCTTGTTCACTACACAGCTAAGATCCATTCTCGAGACTTTGGTCCAGTAGCCAGAATCGGGTAATGGACAGTAGAGTTGTCACATGTCACCTGTTGGTGAACTCAGACTAGTTCAGGGATACAATGAGCAGTTAGGTGGCACAGAGGTGTTCTCATTGATAGAGCACTGGGCCTGGAGTCAAATCTGGCCTCAGACACTTACTGGCTGCATGAACCTGGGCATATCAATTTATCTCTTACTGCCTCAGTTTCCTCATCTATACAATGGGGGTAATAACAGCACCTACCTCCCAGAGTTATCAGCAGGGTTCAATGAGATATTTGTAAAGTGCTTAGCATACTGCCAGACATATAGTAGGTGTTATGTAAAATTTATTATTATTATTATTATTAATAATAATCATCCCCTGGGATCTCTTTTTACCCTGCTGGCCTATCTTGACTCTCTTTCTGTCTCTGGCAACTGGAATGCTCCTTGCCACTGCCACACATATTTTTTGGCCAGAGCCTATGTCCAGTGTCTCTAATTGCTAGTCCCCATACACAATATTTTCACAGACCTCTGTCTATCTCCTGGAGCTACCCAGGGCAGGAAAAATGACTTACTGTGACTTTTTCTTAGCTTGCCCCATCAAAATTTGGATTGTTGCCGTTTTTAGATTGTTGCGGAGAAATAACAGAGACAAGCTAGGTTCAACCACTTCCTCTCCCTCTGCCATCTTGCCTCTTTTCCCCGCTTCAATCTAGTTTAGGCTCTCATCCACCCAGACCTCCTAAATGATGACACAGTTACCAAATGGCTATCCCTAAAACATGGCCTAGCCATGTAACATGAAAATCTAAAGGATGAAATCTAAATTCCTCCAGATGGCACTTGCAGTCCTCCACTGATTACTTCCATCCATTCCTTCCAGGTTTACTGCACATTACTCATCTTTGTACACTTTATGTTCCAACCAAACCCCTGATCGTTGCTCCCCATACACAATATTTCATCTCCTATATTTGCAGAAGCTGCCTTCTAGTCATGGAATGACCCTCCCTCCTCACCTTCACTTTATACAATCTCAAGCTTCCTTCAAGGTTCAGCTCCAGAGCCACCTCCTACACAAGGTCGACTTTTATGTCCCAAGTTTGGGACCACTTTGCATATGTTTTGTATTTACTAATTACTGGATCCTAGATCAAAGTGCTACAGAGGGCATGCAGTCCAATCACCTTATCAACATGGAAATTGTGTTCTAGAGAGGAGAAAGAACTTACCCGGGACCACATAGGTAGGATGTTGTGGAGCTGGGATTCATACTCAGAGTTCTTATACCAAGTCTGATGCCTCTCCACTGTACCAAAATATCAATTAAATTCATTTATATTCATGTTTCTCCTTCCCATCCCACAAATAGAACATAAGCTCCTTGAGGACAGAGACTATTTTGCTAGGTGGCACTTCAGTGGATAGTTTCTGGCCTGGACTTAGGAAGATTCCTCTTCCTGAGTTCAAACCTGGCCACAGATACTCACTAGCTGTGTGATCCTGGGCAATTCACTTCACTATGTTTGCCTCAGTTCCTCATCTGCAAAATGAGCTGTGGAAGCAAATTAATGGCAAACCAAGTCAAAATCTTTGCCAAAAAAATGAGGTCACAAACAGTTGGACACAACTGGAAAAAACTTCCCAATACCCAGCACAGTGCCTGATATTTAGTAGGTGATTCATAAGTACTTGCTGAATAGATGAATGAATGTTCTTCTTGCTTTCACTGTTTCCTCTCTCCAATCCATCCTCAATAAAACTTTTAAAATCATCTTCACAAAGCATAGGTCTGGCTACATCACCCTCATGCTCTCACAGGGCAAAAGAGACAATCCACACCTTGGCTCCCACATTCCTTTCAACCCTTAGATCTTATTACACTCCTTCACAAGTTATATGTTCTCGTCAAAATGGATTATTTGTTAGCAGTTGACTAAACTCACTGCCCATCTATGATCTTCATGCATTTACATGGGTTCAAAATTCTTCTCTTTCTTCAAGGTCCCCCCTCCAACCCCCTTCACCCACATCACTGTCACAGTTTCCCCTGTTCTCAGGGCTGGCCAGGAACACTCTACTTTACTTATCTTTCTCCTCTGTGGTCCCTAGTATCTTTTTTGATTCCTCTTCAATCCTTCCAGGTAAGCACCCTAAAGACAGACACTCTATCATTTTGATCTTTGTGTGCCTGGCACCCAGCACAGAGCCACCCACTGAGTGGGGGACAGAGACTGTGATGGGCAGTTCTTCTGGGGAAGAAACATTCATTGCTATTGAATTCACAGGGTGGTCACTGTCACTAACCATTATAGTGAGTTAGTCATTAGTTGACATAAGTCAGGGACCTTCTAGGATACTATCTTTGCTGTCATCATCTCTAATTGGTTTGGGGAGAGGGGCTTCAATTGCTAGAGATTCTCTAGACATCTCAGCAAGCAGCTCCAGATGACATCAAAGTCTCCCTCCTCAGTATACGTCTCTGCACTCAAATTCTGCTATGAGTCAGCCCCTACCCAAATGATCCTCATGCTGCTGCCAGGCACAGTTCAGAGGCCCAAGGGCTGTGTGCTGCCATCGGCGAGTTGCTAGAAGTCTGTTTTGGAAGCAGGGATGCTGAAGGGCTGGGTGTCTCACTCCTCCTTTCAACTGGTGCTGAATGACGCAGCATATCTGAGATAGCCTATGGTACCACATTCTGAAGAAAAGAGCAAAAGGAAAAATGAGTCAGATGCACTATGAAACATAGTCGGAGGTGACAGTGACTTAATGAGCTCAAGTACAGAGAGCCAACTTCAATTTGGAAAAGCTAAGAACAAAGGGCCCCAAGTCATTGCTTTCAATCACCTCACCCACTATTCACTTGGTCCCCAGTAATCTGGATTTTGCCTCCATTACCACAAATGAACTTTAATCACAAAATCTCACAGATGAAAGAGAACTCCAATCTGTAATAGATTTACGAATGATACTGTAATAAGAGGAGTATAATTTCCACAGAGAGAGAAATGATATTCCCTTTGCCTTCTGCCATGGGCAGGCTTCATCTGCAGTACTGTGTGGACACTGATGAGATGGAGAATGTGCAGAGAAGAACAACTAGAATGGAGAAAGGTCTTGAATCCAATGGCACATGAGGAACTGGGCATGTTAGTGTGGAGAAGAGAGAACTCAGGAAAGGCATGAGAATCTGTCTTAAAGGATTTGAAGGGCTGTCACATGGAAGAAAGATTTGAGTCACAGAAGTAGAAGCAATAGAGGGAAGCTACAAAAAGGCAAATTTAAGCTTGATTATCAGGAAAAAAAAACTTCCTAACAACTAGAACTATCCAAAAGGGAAATGGACTACTTCAGGAGGTAGTGGATTTTCCTCAGGTAGTCTTCAAGCACAGGCTGGACAACCACTTCTTAGAGACAGAAAACCAGGATTCTTTTTCAGTGATTGTGCTGGCCTAGATGACCACTGATAGATGTCCCTTTCACTTGTGCAACAGCATGAATACTCTCTCTGGGCCAAAATGTAATTCACTAATGGTGCCTAAAACAATGACCTCTTTCCAATTCTCATCTTCCATAATTTTTTTTTGGTGGTATTTGAATTCCAATAATAAATATCCCCTTCTTTAAACTCTCCTACGCCCTCCTTCAAAGGCTTTCTTGCCTGGCTTCTATTACACCATGTTCTCCTGATTTTCCTTCTTTTCCACCCACTTCTCTGTTTCTCTTAATTGGCTCTCCTTGTTCTTCCTATCTCCCTTGCCCTTACCTTACCTTCTTTTAATTCTATACTCAGTCCTTTTGAGACATTATCCACTCTCAAATCACTAGGTTGATTATTTCAAGATCTCTACCTACAGAGGGGCAGAATCAAGATGGTGGAGTAAAGGGTACATTTTTTGCTGAGCCCTCCCAACATTTCCTCCTAAACAACTTTTAAAAAACATGTCACATCAAATTCTGAGTGGCATAACCAACAATAAGGTAGAGGGAGTCATTTTTCAGACAACTTAGAAGGACAGAAAGCTTAGAAGGACAGAAAAAAGAGTTCTGCAGCAATGGCGTCGGGGCTGGGCAGGAATACAGTGTGGTAGAAGTTATACCACCTTGGGTCTTGGAGGTGGAAGGGCAGCAGAAACAGGAGCATTCAGTGCCCAGAGATGGTAAGGAGATTGAGCACCTGATCAGAAAGAGATTACAAGGGACTCCTGTGGGACACAGGGCAGAGGACCAGGTACCATTTGACAACTCCACTGCCCCTTAACTAGCTCTGGGTTGCAGTTTCAGGGAGGAGAGGAACACTTGCAGTTACAGAGGACCAGGAGCCCTACCTGGTTAAGGACCAGATAGTGGTCCTTTCAGAAAAGCAGTGGCCACACCTCTCCCCGGATCACACCACCTTGGAAGCACTGAAAACTCACAGGCCTCTAAAACTCACTGTGAAAACAGCAGAAGGACATAAACAACAGAAGCTAAGGTCAATTTTTCTTTCCCCCATGCCTGAACTCTCACTCCCAGAGGTGAGTAGATCCCAACTCTAACATAAAGTCCAAAGTAAAAAAAAAAATAGGCTAGAAAAATGCGCAAACAAAAAAGAACTTGACTAATGAAGAGCTGTTGTGGTAATATGGAAACTGAGGACACAAACTCAGAAGAAGACTTGTGAAAACAAAGCTTCAAGGAAAAATGAATAAAAAATTACAGCAATTTTCTCTGATAAATGTTTCATTTCTCAAATATATAGGGAACTGAGCCAACTTTATAAAAATAAAAGTCATTCTCTAATTAATAGATGGTAAAGGGATATGAACAGGCAGTTTTCATAAGAAATCCAAGTTATCAAGTCATATAAAATGTTCAAATTACTAAAAACTAGACAAATGCAAATTAAAACAACTCTGAGGTACCATCTCACACTCATAAGATGAGAGGGAAGGAAAACAACAAATGCTGGAGAAGATGTACAAAAATAGAGACACTAATGGACAGTTGTTGGAACTGCTAACTTGTCCAAACATTCTGGAGAACAATTTGGAATTATGCCCAAAAGGTTATAACATCGTGCATATCCTTTGACCCAGCAATGCTGCTATGAGGTCTGCATCTCAAAGAAATCAAGAAAAAGGAAAAAGACCCATATATTCAAAAATATTGATAGTAACTCTTTTTGTGGTGGCAAGGAATTAAAAAGTGAGATACTCAACAATCAAGGAATGGCTGAAGAAGTTGTGGTACATGAATACGATAGAATACGATGGTGCTATAAGGAATGACAAAGGGGCATGGTTTCAGAAAAGCCTTGAAGCACTTAAATGAACTGATGCAAAGTGAACTAGGCAGAAGTAAGAGAACATTGCATATGATAACAGCAATATTATAAGGATGATCAACTGTGAAAGACTTAGCAACTCTGAGCAATGCAAACGATGCTTGCCAATTCCAAAGGACTCATAATGAAAAAATACTATCTACCTCCAAAGAGAGAACTGATTTAACTCTGAATATAGATTGAAGTAGATTTTTTTCACTTTATTTTTTTTTTGCTTTTATAACATAGCTAATGTGGAAATGTGTTTTACATGACTTACCATGTACAATGGGTACAAGTATTGCTTGACTTTCCAATGGGGGTGGAGGGTCTGGAGGGAATTTAGAAATCAAAATAATTTTTTTTTTAAAAAGGAAAAAAAAGATCCCTATCTCCAATCCTGACTTGTCAACCCAGCTGAATACAGGTTGTCTATACTTGGATGAACTCAATAGGCCACAAATAATCCTTCCCACAATTCCCCCATCTCAAAACCAGATACCCAGTGCAACTTTTCAATTTCTTTCAATGTCACTTTCTTCCTAATTCCACAGTCTTTCAACCTCATTAAGAATGGTCTCTCTCCTCTTCTACATCATGTCACATTGCTTCTCCCTTTATGTCTCCTGAATTCATCCTTTTTCTTTCTATTTTCCTTGTCAGGCCCTCCTCAATTTATGCCTGTATTACTGTAATAATTTCCTAACAGGTTTTCCTACTGCCAAACCATCCTGCACATTATTGCCAAAGTAATCTTCTTAAAAACCTTGTTGCTCCCTTATTTGAAAACTCATGATCACTCCCAACTGTCCATCAAATTAAGCTTCTCCAACTGGAAATATAATATTCCAGGTGTGAATACTACTTACATTCTCTTCTTTTTTCTCTTCTAGTGATGAGCACAGGGCAATCAATAAAGACTGATTTGTGTGAAATTATTCTTAATATGAACCATAACTTTATGTCAGATGTTTTACAAAAGCAACTGGCCTCTTTCTGGACAAATGAAAAGAAAATGCTCTTCTATTTTCCCATTTTTTTCCTACAAAAATGGCTTCAGAAAATTTGTCCTTTTAAAATATCCAGAATTAAAGTAAGGTATTTTTGTATTCCATACTTCCCTGGAGCTTGAAATCAAAAGCTAAGAAAAGTTTCCAGTCACTTTGACACTCCATCTTCTGATACAGAGGGGAAACCAAAGAGGAGATTAATAGCCAATAAATATTTACTAAGCACTGACTATGTGCTATCACTATACTAAGTGCTGGGGTTATGAATATGAATGAATATGAAATATGAAAAAATAAAGGTAATCTCTGTCTCAAAGAGTTTAAAATCAAATGATGGAAGAAATCACAAAAGAAACTAAAAAGTGTAGGGCAGGGGCCTGACATGGGGGCATGATGGAGAAGTCTCAAAGTAGTACTTTGTACTTAGTACAAAGTAGATGGAGAAATAAGGAGATGTTCTAAGCGAAACTCCCTCCTTAAATGGAAGCATCCTCCAATCAGAGAAGCAGAGGGTGGTGAAGAGGAAGAGAGCCAAGGTTTTTGAGATGATGAGGTTGTTCTAATAATGAACTTTCTGGGGCCTGAGAGAGAAGCCTCAAGAAAACTCAAAGTAATGTTAAAGATACTCAGCAGCAGCTGGCATTTCAGCAGAATTGAAGGAGTAAAATTCCCATCACCAAAAGTAAAAGTTTAATATTGTCCCACTCACAGCTCTCCCCCACTTCAAGTTGTGTTTTTTTAAAACACCATATCCTAGGATTCTCCTCCTGGCCCTAGTCTCCTGTGTATATTTCTGCAAAGCCCTCCCCCTTTGGAGAGATGGCAGTTCCTAACAAGTAGGCAAAAATATACAGTGGGGGAACACATGTCATGACTCCTATCTATTCTAGAAATATGCCAGCTGTCAGAGCCAGAGGTTCTACATGGGATGTGCCAAATTGGAACACGTGCAACTAAGCAGCCACATATCAATGTGACTTTGTCTTAAATGCCATAATTTCCCTCCTATTAAGCAGCAGAGGCAGCCCTCTTTAGAAGTGCAAACATTTAATGTGGACTACCTGAAGAGTCTGTGTTTCAGGCTGCTTTTGCCTAGCCCCTGGCATGCTCCTAGACTGCCTTCCTTACCCACCAAGTCAATATATATGCAGGCAGTGTTTCCAGAATCTGAAAAAAAATTTTTCCTTGATCCTTCTACCCTATTAACCTTATTCTTAATCTCTCTCTTCCTTCACTATTAAACTTTCTAGGAAAAAAATGGGAAAAGTAGAGCCCTATTCCCTAGCCCCTTTCCATCTTTTCTCCATTACCCTCCCCATCCTCTCTTGCTCACCCCACCCACCTTCTCCTTCACCTTCTTTTGCCATGGGATTTCTGCTTCCTCCATGCTACTAATACTTCTCTCCTAAAATATCACCAAACACCTGCTAATAACATAGTTCAATCCATTAGTCTTGTATCAGTCTGTATCCTTCTAGATCTCTCTGCATCATGTAACACTACTGACCACTGTCTTTTACTATCCCAGAGGCAATCTCTCCCTTGACTTCAGATACCACAATCCCCTGATTCTCTTCCAACCCTAGTCTTGTTCACTGGCTCTTTATTCTCTTCTCAAATCTTTCATGTGGTTGTTGGCCAGAGCTCTGTTTAGGCTCTCTTCTTCTCCCTGTATATTTTTTTCCTCTCTCATTTACTCCTACCTCACTAGCATTTTTTCATCTTACTCTCCTCTAAGCATTCTGCACTCCAGCCAAATTGCACTGGATGTGTTCTTCTACCAAAATACCTTTGCTCATGCTTTTCTCTGTATCCTTTCTCCTCCGCTTTTCATACTCAATGAGTTCATACTCATTCTGTAAAACCCATTTCCAATACCACCTCATTCTGGAAGCTTTTCTACCTTAGACCTTACATAACATTTTGAATTTCAACTCCCCAGCGTAGTGATCATATACTGGTGTATATAATAGTTATTTGTGTTTACTTCTTATCATCCCCCCACAATATTGTAGCAAAGTCCACAAATGATTAAACTTTGTATTTGTCCCAAGAATCTCCCAGTGCATCCAGTATATGGGAAACACTTCATGAATGAATGTATATGAGTCTGATGAAGACACAATTGAGCTCCCTGTCAACGATATGCAAGACAGGGAGCAGAGCCAAGATGGCACAGTAGAAGGACAGATAGCTCTACCCCACCCATAGCCCATAAAATATCTGTAAAAAATAATTCTAAACAAATTCTAGAGCAGCAGAAGCCACAAACTGACAGAGTGAAACAGATTTCCAGGCCAAGACAGCCTGGAAGGCTGACAGGAAAGGTTTATCACACCAGGCTCAGAACAGAGCACAGCCCAACCTGGGCCACACAGCATGGCACAGACAGGACTGGAGCAAGCTTCACAGCATGGAATTATGGGTATCAGCTGTGATTCCAAGATTTCTCAACCGACAAATGCCAAAGACAGCTTCAAAAGTCAGTAAGAAACCTCTTTCACCTGGGTGAGAGGGGAGCTCAGTCCAGCCACACCCTGTGGCAGCATCCACTTTTGGAGCCCTTGGCCTAAAGACCTTCAGGGGGTCAGGGTCTCAGTCCTGAGTGGTGGTCCTGGGGTGAGGAGGAAAGTTGGTGTGTTGAACTGGTGGTGGTTCTGGAGAGGGAATCCTACTCACAGATCCTGGGGAGAAAAGAGTGCTTGTGTTTGCTCACAGTCCAGAGTGTGGACCAGAAGAGGCCTCCCCTCCCTTGATTGTGCCACCTTGGAGGAACTGAGAACTTACAGGTCCTTAGACTATACCCTCCACTTGGCAAAGGACTCAAAGTCAAGTAACTGTCTGGGAAAATGCCCAAAAAAAGGGGGAAAAAACTATAGAAGGTTCTTTCTTGGTGAAAATGTATTTTCTTCCATCCTTTTGGATGAGGAAGAACAAAGTATACCATCAGAGGAAAACATCAAAGTCAAGGCTTCTACATCCCAAACCTCCAAAAAAACATGCAATGGTCTCAGGTCATGGAAGAGCTCAAAAAGGATTTTGAAAATCAAGTAAGAGAGGTGGAGGAAAAATTGGGAAGAGAAATGAGAACAATGCAAGAAATTCATGAAAAGCGAGTCAACAGCTTGCTAAAGGAGGCCCAAAAAAATGCTGAGGAAAATAATATCCTTAAAAATAGACTAACTCAAATGGCAAAAGAGGTCCAAAAAGCCAATGAGGAGAAGAATGCTTTAAAAAGCAGAATTAGCCAAATGGAAAAGGAGATTCAAAAGCTCATTGAAGAAAATAGTTCTTTAAAAATTAGAATGAAGCAGATGGAAGCTAATGAAGAAATTATAAAACAAAATGAAATGAATGAAAAAATAAAAGACAATGTGAAATATCTCATTGGAAAAACAACTGACCTGGAAAATAGATCCAGGAGAGATCATTTAAAAATTATTGGTGAACCTGAAAACCATGATCAAAAAAGAGCCTAGACATCATCTTCCAAGAAATTATCCAGGAAAACTGCCCTGATATTCTAGACTCAGAGGGGCAAACAGAAATGGAAAGAATTCACCAATTACCTCCTGAAAGACATCCCAAAAGGAAAACTCCTAGGAACTATATGCAAAACAGTGAGCTAGGTACCGAATACATTCGAAAATCAAATTATTGTTAGGTCACACACAGTTTAGGTTCTCCTTTGCCACAGTTCTAATTGGTTATTATGCATAACTTTTAAGAGTATCCCTACTTCACTCACTCTTCTCAAAATGAAGTGTGTCCATCAATGAATAAAATGAAGACATCAGAAAGGATGTTTTAAAGATATATTGGAAGGGAACAAGAAGTTAACTAAAAAAGAGAAAGGGAGACTGCTGCTTGGGGCTTATGAAGGTATGATACAGGATTATGGAAAGAATATAGAAATATTAAACTTTTGTGTTGCCTCTGCTTTGTCCACCAAGGAGAATGATCTCAAGACTGAGGGGGCTAGAACCAAAAAAGGTTAAAGGGGAATTACAACCCAAGATGACCATGATTTAAAGGGGGAATTGAAATCTAAGAGACTGTAAAAGAGGACCCAGCTACCCTCCATTAGTTCAAGTCACTAGGGGCCTAGATGGCCTGTATCCCAGAACACTGAAAGAATTAGCAAATGCTGAGCTATTGTCAGAGATTTCAGGAAAAAAAAATGTGATTGATGAGAAAGATAACATAGGACAGGAGATCTGATCTTTCAAAAAAATGAAGAGAGGGAGCCTCACCCAGACTCTTGGCCTAGAGTTCTTATTTTGATTTCTTCCAAAATATTAGAGTATATTTTTAAAGTGATAGTTTCATGAGCATTGAGAAAAGGAAGTGATGAACACTAAAAGCCAGCATGACTTCACTAAAAATAGTGATATAAGATTAACTTCCTTTTGTCTTTTAGTAGGATTACTATAGCTGATAAATAAAAGGAAATTTCTTCCCTTGTCAGAATGTACACTGATTTCAGTGTGGAGAGATGGAGTGATGAAGGCTAGATGATAGTACAGTTATAACGATTTAGAACTGGCTGAATGAGTAAATCCAAAGAGTACCCATTAATGAATTGATGCCAATTTGGTGGAATATCCCTAGCTGCCCTATGACCTTCAACATCTAAAAAACTTTATTTTTATATTCAACGTAGCAGCTCCTCCCCCCAAGTGAGTATTTCTATATACATAGGAGAACAAAGAAATGTGGATGTTACTGTAGGTCTTCATTATGTCTAGTGTGCTTTTCTTTTTAAGGAGATAGTAAGTTCCAGCTGTAGCTTTGAAAGACCATTCAGTGTTTTTAAGACTAACATAGATAAAGGTATAGGTACCATGTTTATCAAATCTACCGATGACATGAAGTGGGAAGGGAGAGCTCAGACACTGGCTAGAAGACATCTCAGCAGGTTAAAACAGAAAGAAGTTAGTAAGATGAGATGCATCTTATAAAGATCAGTATAAAAACCCTACAGTGGGGTTCAAAAAAAGTAAAATTCAAGAAGGAAGATGAATGGATGGACAACAGATAGATAAATGGACAGACAACACTTCCCATGATAAAGATCTAGGGAATTTTAGAGGACCACAAGGTCATTATGAATCAACAACATGAGATGGGACCAAAGCATTCCACAGGCTTCATTAAGAAAACTATACCATCAAGAATGGATTATGTGATGGTTGTCCTATATTCGGGCATGAGCAAACTAAATTTGGAGTATCATGTTCTGTGTGGGGCATATTTTATGAACAATGCATTTCCAGAGGAAGGGGAGGATGACAAGCTGACTGGAGACCAAGATATACAAGGTTTGATCAAAGGGATGGAGATATTTAAACTGGAAGAGAAAACTTGTAGAAGGATGGGGGAACTGGAGGTGACTTCCAGTATTTCAAGGGCTGTCACAAAAAAAAAAAAAGGAAGAAGACTTTCCCCCTTTAGCCTGGAGGGTAGATGTTGCTGGGACTACATATATATATATATATATATATATATATATATAAGTTTTTAAGACTGTTACCCCCTTGAGGACAGTGTCATGACCTCCTTTCATAAGTCCAAGCTTACAGTAGGTACTCACTCTACTTTTGTCCAATCAAACATCAGGCACAGTAGCCAAAGCTCCTGGAGAATTGCTTAAGCTTTGAATTCTAGTCATAGCCAGCAATTACATAATGGATCCGCCGCATTTTTTTCACCATTATTACAAAGGAAGAAAGATCACTTCCTGGAAGGCTTTAAGCCAACAGCCCATTTTGCTTCTGTTGATTTTTTCCTTCAAAATGTGTCTTCAATTCAGCCCTCTCTCTCCATTCCTATTGCCACAGTCCTAGGACATGTCCTGATTACTTCACACCTGGACAAATGCCATAGCCTAGCTGGTCTCCATGCCTGCAGTCACTCCCCCCACCCCCTCCAATCCATCCTGCACACCCCTGACAGACTGATTGGTTTAAAACACTACTTTCATCGTATCACTCCCTCAGTGACAGGGCAATGGCTCCCCATTATCTGCAGGTTATGGTTCTAGTTCTTCAATCAGGCATCCAAGGTCCTCCACGATTGAGCCCCATCTAATTCATCCAACATTAGAGTCTACCACACCCATGATTCCCATAGTTCCCTCTGCCTGTCATTTCCTCCTTGGTTTCCTCTGCCCATTCAGACCTACCCATACTTCAAAGTCTATCACAGTTCCATCTAATTCAATTCAACAGATACTTTTTGAATACCTACTATGTGCAAGGTGTGAGGTTCTACAAAGTCAACCAGTCACTGCCCTCAAGGAACTTGTATTCCACTAGGGGGGAGATATAACAGTTACACAGAAGGAAATGGGGGATCATTTGAGGAGGGACAAAGTAGTAACAATTGAGAGGAAACAAGGAAGGCTTCAGGGAATTTGGAAAGAAGACAAAGATTCTTAGAGGCAGATGTGGGAGGTAGGGGAGTGTATTTCAAGCTCCTGCAAAGATATGGATGCAAAAGATAGAACAGGGAACTTGGGAGACAGCTAGGAGGCTAGTTTGGCTAGAATGCCATGCATGCAAAGAAGACTAAAGAGAAATTAGTCTGAAAATCCAGACTAGGAAATGTGTCTTTTATCCCATAATCAATGGGGACTCATGGAAGGTTTTTGAGCAGGGAAGTTCCATACAATCTCAATTCAACAGACATCTATTAAGCATCTGTTATGTGTCTGGCACTATGTTAGCTCCTGTGGAAGAAAAGACAAAACCAAAACCTGTCCTTGTTCTTAAAGAACTTACATTCTGCTGGGGAAATACAACATGAAAACAGAGAATAACATACAATATAATTTCAGAAAAGATAGAGTAACTGGGGAAATCAGGAAAGGCCTCTTATATGACGCAATATGTGTGCTGAGGCTTGAATGGGGCCATGGATTTGAAGAGAAAAATGTAAGGGAGGGTACATTCCAGGCATGGGCAAAAGCATGGAGGACGGAGATGACATGTCAATTTCTGGTAATATCTACTAGTCCACTTTGTCCTGAACAGAGCAAGAAGAGAAGTACCACTGAATCAGTCTTCAAAGGTAGGTGGGAGCCAGATTGCAAAGTATTTTAAATGTCAATTTCAGTGTGGTCTTTATCCTGGAGGTAACGGGGAGTCATTTTAGGCAGAAGTACATGGATAGATTTAGACATCTCAATTTGGGAGCTGTGTAGAGGATAGACTAAGGAGGAGCCAGGGAAAGTGTGGAAGCAAGGAGACCAATTAGGAGGTTATTTCAATAGACTACTGAACCCTAGACAAGGTGAGAAGAGATAAGATCCTAAATTCAAGGGATACTGTGAATTCTATGGCTTCTAGGGAAGAAAGTAACTAGAAAAGAAGTAGGAAAAGAAGATCTGAGTTGAATAAGAAAGAGAAGGAAATTCTGACAGTGATTTGGAGGGGTTTGGACTAGAAGTCAGTTTACTTCACACAGCAAAAAGAAATTTGGAAGAATTTGAAGTAGAATAGTCTCAAGACCAGTTACTATTGTTAGACAACTATAACAGAAGACTAAAGAACAATGAGCATGATTAAGGATCTTAAGGAATAAGGACCTGAAGAAAAGGAAAAGGAGAAGGTAGCTAGCTAAGCAAGGTAGAGAAAACCAACTGATAAGTGAAACAAATTGATGAACCAATTAATAAGTAAAACAGATCGATGAAACAAGTGGAAATGTTGGCTGTGAGTGGCTGATGGGGGTCAAGAGAAGGCTATAAAGGGTCTTCAGAAAATGCTTAGGAAGTTGTAAACACCCATGAGTAGTTCAAACAACAAGGCTGAGAATGTTAATCAGTATGAAGGGGGGTGGTATTTGCAATGATTTATATAGTGTCCAATGTTTATATTTCTGCCACAGTCAAGTGACTGTTATCTATATTCCAAGTGTCTGTCCACCCTCCTAGAAAATTAGATGAAGAAGTAAAGGATAATACCTTTCCGTAACCCAGGTTATCATGGACAATAAAGTAAGTAGTCAGAAAAGACCTGAACTAGCATAAGGAGATTGGGGGGGGGGGGGGGTAGAAGAATGGCACACAGAAAAATCCAGAACTTCCACATCAAATTATAGATGTATGTATACATATATATATATATATACATATATTTTTACATATATACTACTACAGACATCTGGAAAGAAGCAGTTTAAGTACTCAGAAATGATGTCCAGGATTATACAAGACCTGGCAGCTTCTACTCTAAATGAAAGGAGACCTTAGAATCAAATACTCCAATAGACTTTACAACCAAGAATTAAACACACACACACACACAGTTTAATGTAATCCTCCTGGGGAGAGGGGCAGGACCTTTAATGGAATATTAAATTCTCAAGCATTTCTGGTGAAAAAACTAGAGTTGAGTAGAAACTCTGAAATACAAACTTCAGAGTCAAGAGATACTCAGAAAGGTAAATTTGTTTGAACAATTAGAAGGGGTTGCATGATGATGTAGTGCTAGCACTCTAAAAGAGAAGAAACAAGTGTTCCTTCAGAACCTGAATGTCTTCAAAGGATATTGAAGGAGTTAAAGAAAAAAGTCCTGGGGATGGATTAGTTCTGTTCTGAATGTTTAAATGAAAGGATGAAGAAGAGAAAGTAAAGGAATATGTTGATATAGAAAGGAGAAAGAAGGGAGTGGAACTTATTCTTTCTTATAATTAGGGCATGTGAGAATATACAAATATGATGGAACAGATAGGGATACCAGATGAACCTTATTCCTCTCTGAAATGACAAAGGAGGGGTTCAATATCTTCAAAGAGAAATACATAAAATTCATCAGGGAAATAAGTCAGGATTGGGAGAGGAAGGTATTAAGAGGGAGGATAACACAAGGGAAGGAATAATCACAGCAAAACAAACTTCTTGATTCTGAAAAGGGGGATTAAAGGAAGAAAAATAAAGCAAAGAAGCAGAATATAAGGGGGTACCCATAAATTGGAGATTAACTAAACAAAATATGGTACATAAATGCAATGGAATGTTATTACCCTTTGAGTAATGATGAAAGAGACCATATGTAGTAGTATGAACTGTTACAGAGTGAAGTAAGTGATCGCAATCAGAACAATTTGCGAAAGGACATCAACAGTACAAAGAAAAACAATTACAACAACCATGTCTCTAGAGGACATGTGATGGAATATGATATTCACCTTCTGAAAGAAAGGTGGTAAACTCAAGGTGCAGAAAGAGGCATAAGTTTCTAGGCACAGCCACTGTTTAAATTCGTTTTGTCTGACTGTTTATTTGTTCAAATATGTGTCTTTTTTATGGAGAGAGCGTTAGTAATATTGATTCTCCCCCCCACCAAAAAAAAAGAAGAGGGCCATTGAAACATTTTTGTAAATGCCCAGAAGCAAACTAAAAAAGTAAAGATAAGTGGCAGAGTTGAAGATAACATCAAGTCAACAAACATTCATTAAACACCTGTTATAGGTCATATTATGTACTTTTTAATGAGTGGTATAAAATAGAGACTCATGGCTTCATACACAGTCTTTTCTTAGTGTTCAGAAATGGAATTTTTTTATGTTTTGAGTTCAAAATAAAATGTAAAAGAACAAGTCATGCTAGATGAACTTAATTTCCTTTTTTTGACAGATTCTAAACTTGAAAGATCAGAGGAAAACAAACTGCTATAGTTCACTTAGATTTTAGCAAAGCATTTGATAAAGCATTTCACGCTATTTTCTGTAGAAAAGATGTATACTAGAAAATAATACAAAAACAATAATAATAAAAACTAGTTAACACATATGGTGCTTATGGTGTTCCAGGCACTGTGCTTTACAAACATTATCTCATGTGATCCTCATGACAACCCTAAGAGGTGGGTGCTATTATTTTATTATTATGATCCCTATTTTCCAGAGGAGTAAATTCAGGCAGGCAAAAGTGAAGTGATTTGCCCAGGGTCACACAACTGATGAGAGTCTGAGGTCATAGTTGAACTCAGGTCTTTCAGACTCCAAGCTCAGAGCTCTGTGTACTGCAGTGCCCCCTGGCAGCTTCCTAATACAATTAGGATTCAGAACTGTTTGAATGGCCAAGTCTCAAAGAAGTCAACAGTCATTCAATGTGAACTTGCCAGGATCTACGCTTAGCCCTGGATAAAGTCAAAAATAACTTGCTCATCAAACTTGTAGATGACAATAAACCGGGAGAGCTAATACAATGAATGACAAAGCCAGGATCCCAAAACATCTCATCAGGCATTGGTCTGAGTCTAATAAGATTACATTCAGAAAAGGATAAATTTCAGATCGAACACTCAGGTTCAATGTATCAATTTCACAGTTTGAAGATTGGAAAGACCTGTTTAGACAGCAGCTTTGAGCTACATATGAGTCAGCTGTGTGATATGCTGACCAGAAAAGCTAAGCAGGGATGGGGAACCTGCAGCCTCAAGGCCACATATGGTCCTTCAGGTCCTCAAGTGAGGCCCTTTGACTGAATCCAAACTTTACAGAACAAATCCCCTTCACAAAAGGATTTGTGGTGTAAGACTTGGACTTTAGTCAAAAGGCTGCAACTGAGGACCTAAAAGGTCAAATGTGGCCTCAACGTCACAGGTTCCCTACCCCTGAGCTAAGGCAAGCTTGGGCTCCATCAAGAGAAGTCCAGCAGCTAGGAATAAGGAAGTATTAGATCCACTGTCCTCTTCCTGGATAGATACAGACAGATCAGACAAATAGATAAACTGAAGAGCATTTAGAGGAGAGAAACCAGGATGGTGAAGAGTCTTGGGTCACTGTCACACCGTGTTTGTCCTTCATTGCTGAAGAAGACCATGTCATCAGAGAAACGATGACATGACTTGCACTTGAGTTTGTTTTGAGTGAAGGAGGGCTATGCAGGTCACCAGCCTCACTTCTCCTCCAGAGTCATTTGAATCCAGTGACTTGATATTCCTTAGGATGACTGGAGATGGTCCAAGATGCGCTGGGGGACCTTGGGTCCTTTAGACCAAGGTCTTTGCAGGTACTCAGGGTGAGGCAACACCCATTCATTGAATAGGCCTGTTTAAGAAGTAGGCAGGGCATGGCCCCTTTAATGAGGTGAAGAAAACAAAGACATCAGGATGGGCGGGAAACAGCAACAGTTACTATTCATAATCACTGTAAAGCTAGGGGGATCCAGAAGCCTTTGGCAGGGGCCCATTGGAGTCCCAGTTTCAGAGGAGAGAAGAGGGGAGGGGAGGAGGCAGTAAAACCCAAGTCAACTGGGCAACTTTTGGTCATCCACATTTACCTTCCTTTGGAGAGGAGAAGGAAAGGGAGGGAGAGGCACTGCCATATAAGGATTAGCTGAAGGAACAATTTATAGCCAGGGAAAGATCCAGGTGGAATAAAACAGCTGCTTTCAAGGACTAGAAGGATGGTCACAAGGAGGAAAGATTCCATTTGTTTAGCTTAGCTCTGAGGGCGGAACCAGTAGCACTATGCTAGGAAAACCCTCCTAACAACTGGAGCTGTCCAAAAGGGGAATGGAAGCTAGGTGGCACTGATAGAGCATTGGTCCTTAGTCAGTCTGGCAGACTCATGTTCCTGAGTTCAAATTCAGCCTCAGATACTTACTAGCTGTGTCACCCTGGGCAAGTCACTTCACCCTGTTTGCCTCAGTTTCTCCATCTGTAAAATGAGCAAAGGAAATGGCAAACCAATCCAGTATCTCTGCCAAGAAAACCCAAAATGGGGTCAGGAAATGTCCGACTGAACCAACTGAACAACATAAAGGGAAACCGGCTGCCCTGAGAGGTGATGGGTTCTCCATTCTTTGAAGCTTTTCAAGCAGAGGCCGGATGGCAGCTTATCACATATGTAATAGTGAGGATTCCTTCTGAATATGAGCTGTATCAGTTGGTCAGTAAGGTCCCTTCCAACTTTTCAAATTCTATGATCCTGTGATTTTATGTTTAATACAATAAACATTTATTATTAAGCACCTACTATGTGCCAAACACTCTGCTAAGTTCTGGGGATACAGAGAAAAAGAAAGACTCCCTACCCTCAAGGAGCTTACAATGTATCGAGGGAAGACTCCTTGAGAACAGGAACTGTCTTTCCAACCCCTCCTCACCTATAAGCAATGAGTTACCATATCTTGTCAATTCTGCCTCCACAACACCTCTTGCATCACTCATCTCTCTCCACTCACACAGTCATAGGCGTAATAATAATAGGAGGAGCAACGGAAGCTGACCCATGGCATTAAAACAGTTCTTTAAGAAATGATGTTATTATCTCAACTTTGCAAGTGGGGAAACTGAGGTTCAGTGATGAAATTGAACCTAATTCAACCACTACCGCCTTTGCAGTAGCTTCTTCACTGATCTTGTTTTCTGGTCTGTTTGCTCCTCAATGCTTCTTGCAAGAAGCTGCCCAAACCATCTCCCTAAATCATGCCTATCCTATGCTCAACAAACTTGAGTGGCTGCATTTTTTTTTCTCTAGGATAAAATTTAAAACTTCTCAACTTGGCATTTCAAGTCATTCACAATCTGGTCCCTGCTTTCAGCCTGATTCATGTCTGCCCTGTGCTTTAGGCATACTGGCTTTGTTGCTATCACCCCAAAGGCAACAGTCTATCTCCATGCATTTGTTCAGGGTATTCCCCCATGACCACACTTACCTCTTAAAATCTTTAGCTTCCTAAAAGACTCCATCCAGGTGACAACTTGTCCAGGACGCATCTCCTAAGTCTCCTCCTTGTTATTACTTTGTCCCCTCTCAAATTCTCCATACATACAGAATGTATGAACTGAAGGGAGTGCCTGCCTTAATTTATACTGTTAGATTGGACTGGATTGGATGAGGTATGTGTGTGGTGCCCACAGCTAAGAGCAGGGCACAGATAATAAGCAGAGCTGGGGTTAGACCCCAGGTTTCCTGCTTTCCAAAGAGATGCTCCTTCTACTGCCCAGATGCCTGCTGGCCCATACTTAGGCTTCCTTTCTCCTTTTTAACTTCCCATATTCATGGACTAGGTCCTTACACTGGCCTCTGACTGGTTTACTTAACTAAGTCATCTACCTGATTCAATCATGAACCCTGGGAAGGTAAAGAGTGTGTCATGTTATGAGCTCTGTGGCTTTCCCACAGTGCCAGGAACACAGTAGGTGTTCCCTTGAATTACATTAATATTCCCCAAGCTGCTATCAGAGTAGCCAAAACTGCTGGAGGTTTTGCTCTAAGTTCTAGCCATAGCAAGCAATTACATAATGGGTCTACCCGCATCTCTTTCTGGTTATTATTAAGAAATAAGTAAGAAGATTCACCTCCTACAAAACCCTGAGCCAAAAGACCATTTTGTTTGGAGACAGTGACAGTTGTTCCTGAGGAGAATTAAAATGTCCTCATTCCACTGTATTAAGGGATTGCAAAAAGACAAATGGCTCTGTTCCTCACCTCTCCTCTGCTCTCCTACCCCTTCCCTTCCCCTCCCCCTTTTTCCCTTCCCCACTTCTCCTTTCTCTCCCTCCCCCACCCCAACCTTTGCAGGTTCCCGTATAAGCACTGATCTCTATATCCAATGAGAAGAACTCCACTCTGTTCATTCCACAAATTAAGCACCTACTACGTGGTAAGTATTAGGTCAATCCCCATATAAATCAATGAGAGAAAACCCAGAACCCAAAAATCAACTGCAGTACAGGGTAGAAGACTTGGCCCAAAAACAGGCTATGTGGAATAAATACAGCTAGACAAGGAAAGTCGAGAATTAGGCCCTGAAGAGATTGAATCCCTCTCCTTCAATTTAGCTATCTCCCTCCCTCATTCCACAGAGGAAGACAAAGGACCAAAGCACTAATATGGACCAACAATCTGGCTCACCTGCTCAAAAAAGTGGCATTACTGGGAGGTTTCTGTCACTAGTTCTGGCTAACTTTTGTGACCTTAGCCAAATCACTTTCCCTCAGTTTTTCTTAAAAAAAAAAAAACAAAAAAAAAACAATTGTCTCTTCTCTCTCTAAACTGTGCCACTGGGGGACAAAAGGACATTACAAGGCAACAGCTCCTAGGTTTCAGATGTGCAGAAGAGCTCACTAGGGGGACTTGGCCAAGATCCCAAAGGTAGTAAGGGGAAGCAGCAGGATGCAGTCCAACCAGATTTGGATGCTGTCCGGCTTTCCTGCCCTCCCAAAAGAATCTGGGGAAAACATCCTCCACACCTGAAATGACTAACAAACACAAATCGATTCCTGCCAGCACATGATTAACTGTGGCTGAGACCGAAGTCATGCCCAAGGGCCCAGGATTCCTCACACTAGCAGTTCCTAAAGGGCCCTAATCATACTTCAGGTCTGAATATTTACTTGGCAGCATGGAACAATGAATGTGACAAGCGTGGGAAAGGAGTAGATCTCCGAGGACATGTTAATTATGGGCTTATTTATCTTAGCCATCCTAATGTGTCTTCAGGGGCAAGGGCCAACATCTTCATTAACATACCTCAAGCACCTAGTACAATGGCGCCTCTTTGTTCTGTGGGGGCCAGATAGACCCTGCTGAGGCTTTCACGCCATCAAGGCTGGCTGGCTCATCATCCCCGGCCCACCCCCTAATGCCAGGGTTCCCCAAGTCTCTCTCCTAGGCCTTCTACTCTCCTTTCTCTCTAAACTCTCCAGTGACCTCATTAAGCTACCCTGGCTCTGCTATCATTTCTGTGCCAATGACTGCGAGATCTACAAAGCGAAAGAATAGACTGAGCTATCGATTCCCACATCACCAACTGCCCATGGGATATTTCGATGTGGATGTGCCAAAGACATCGGAACCATTATCATCCCAAACTCCTCTAGTTCTGTCTGTACCACCATCCATCTGCTGTCCCAGGATTGTAACCTTGGCATTTCCCTCAACTCCCCTCACCCCCTCACACTAATCAGTTGCCAGATCTTACCACTGGAAACTTCACAATGGATTTCTAGATTTGATTAGATTTTTCCAATTACATGTAAAAACGATTTTGAAGATCTGTTTTTTTAAATTTGAGTTGCAAACTTTCTCCCTCCCTTTCTTCCTCCCTCCCCTTCCCCCTTCTGGAGAAAAGCAAGCTATTTGATATAGATTCTGCTTCACAATGGATTTCATGTCCCTTCCCAGCTCTCTATTCACACAGACACCCTTCCTTCAAGCCCTCATCATTTATTATTTTGTCAAAGTCTCCTAATTGGTCTCTCTGTCTCAAGTCTCTCCCCACTCCATTCTATTCTGTTTCCAAAGTAATTTTCCTTAATTGACCATCTGATTATATTGCTACTCAGTTAAATGCAGGCGCTCCCTACTGCCTTGATGAGTAAATAGCGGCTCCTCTCTTTAGCTTTGAAAGTCCTTCACAACCTGACCCCAACTTATCTCATCTTCATTCTTTGTGTGGCACTTAAATGTGGGGCCACACTGAATTCTCTCTCTCTCTCTCTCTCTCTCTCTCTCTCTCTCTCTCTCTCTCTCTCTCTCTCTCTCTCTCTCTCTCTCTCACACACACACACACACCACATACACACACATTCTCTCACACACACTCACATACTGTCTTTCACATATACACACACTCTCTCCCTCTCACACACACACTCACACACTCTGTCTCTCTCAGACACACATTCTCTCACACACCCACACTGTCTCTCACACACACACTATTATATCTCATCCTCATTCCACACCCATCCTTGTGTGGTACTCAAATGTGGGGCATATAACACACTCTGTTATACCCCCCTCTCTCCCCCACACACAAACACACATTCTCTCTCTTTCCCTCTCTTCCCCCCCCACATACACCCACACACTCTGTCTCACACAACTCTCACATACACTGCCTCACACACATACATTTTCTCTGACACACACAATACTCCATCTCTCATGGTTTTTAACATTGACTATCCTCTATGGGCAGCTAGGCGGCACTGTAGTGAATAGAGCATTAGTCCTCAATCAGTCAGGAAGACTCATCTTCCTGAGTTAAAATCTCCCTCAGATATTTACTAGCTGTGTCACCCTGGGCAAGTCGCTTCACCCATTTGCCTCAGTTTCCTTGTCTGTAAAATGAGCTGGAGAAGAAAATAGCAAACCATTCCAGTATCTTTGCTAAGAAAACCCCAAATGTGGTCACAGAGAGTCAAATGCAACTGAAATGACTGAATAACAGTAACAAAAAATCACCCATGCCTAAAATTCCCTCTCTCCTCACTGCTGCCTCCTGGACAAGACAAGAGTGCGGTCAGTCAAGGCCAAGTTCATTATCATGAAGTAATGAAGAGGGCACAGAGAAGGCAGAGTCAAGAGGCAGGGTCTTTACTTAGAGGACCTACAGAATTCAATTCAATCCCACAACCATTGATGAAGTTCCTACTACACTCCAGGCACAATGCTAGGCATGAGGGATCAAAAAACAAGGAACAGAACAAGCTGTGCCTTCAAGCAGTGGCACAAGTTCTCCTGGGTGTACAGTTGGTACACTTGGATACTCCAACAGATGTGCAATCGTCCCCATTTAGATATTACCTCCAAAGACGCAGATTGTTACATAATTCAGACCCATGTAGCTCCTGCCCATGTCCTCCCATAAGTCTTCCACAGGACATACACTTAATGTGCTGGAACCTATGCTCTCTTTCTCTGGCCATTCGAGAATGCCAGTGGAGTAGCTAGGCTGTCTATCCATTCCTCCTGGACCTGTCTGCTCTGGAATTCCCCATTGGTTATAAGTTGATGGCACAGTACACAGAGCTCTGGGCCTGGAGTCAGAAAGATCTAAGTTCAAACATGACCCCAGACACTGGCTGTGTGAACCTGGGCAGATCACTTCACCTGTCTGCCTCAGTTTCTTCATCTGTAAAGTGAGGATAATAATATCCCCTACCTCTCAGCGTTGTCAGGTTGTCAAATGAGATAATTAATTGCAATGCACAGTGCCTGTCACATAGTAAGCACTCTATAAATGTCAGCTATTATATATTATTATATGTTACGGTCTCCCAGCCATATAACACTAGTAGGACACTGGTATTAGAAAGATGAGCCTTAGTTTCTAGAAGCTTAAGGTCATTAAGGAAGCTTTGCAATCCAACATGCTCTCCAATTACTGTTTAAATTTGGGACCCGCCTCATTGTCCACTTAGATTGTCTGTCCCAGATATCTACACTAAGGTTAAGCATCCAACTGGATGGCATAATCCAAGCAACTGATGAGCTTCATCCACTAGATTTTCTCCTGTGTAGAGATGGGCAGGTCAATTCTTTTGAGTGACTAAAGATCTCTTCCAAGAGGCTTGGCTGTGTTTTAGACCATGAGTGAGAAACCTACTGCCTCTAGGCCACATGTAGCCTTCTAGATCCTTGGGTGCAGCCTTTTGACTGAGTTCAAGTTTTACAGAACAAATTCTTTTCCATTAAGGGGATTTGTTCTGTGCAGTCTGGATTCAGTCAAAGGGTTGTACCTGAGGACCTAGAGGGCCACATGTGGCCTCAGGGCCAAAGGTTCCCCACCCCTGAAGGACTTCTCCTTGATCTGAGTGTCCTTCATCAGGCTGAGTCAAGAAGTATTTATTGTGTATTCGGCACTTTTCTAAGCACTTGTAAGGGGCAGCTAGGTGGTGTAGTGGATAGAGTACCAGTGCAGAAGTCAGGGGGACCTGAATTCAAATCTCACCTCAGACACTTGACATTCACTAGCTGTGTGACCTTGGGCAAGTCAAGTGACTTGTAACAAGTAACAAGTAACTTGTGACAAGTAACCCCAACTGCCTCATCCTGGGCCATCTCTAGTCATCTTGATGAATATATGGTCACCCTCTCTCACTCAAAACAAAGTCAAGTACATGTCATGTCATTATTTCTCTCATATCATGGTCTTCTTTGGCAATGAAGGACAAACACATACAAGAACTTGTATACAGATACAAGCAGAAAGAAAGACAGTCCCTGATCTCAAGGGGCTTCCAATTCAATGGGGGAAGACCCCACATAAAAGTGAGCTGCCTTTCTCCAAATGGAAGTTGCAGGAGGAGCTGCCCAATGGGTGAAGGGGGCCACAGGACTGGAAGGTTGTGTACCCAGGTGAGAAGGCAACTGAGAGGAAGTGGGAAAGTCCGATAAGTTAGAAGCAGAGTCAGAAGAGGAATGCGAGATAGCACAGCAGCCAATATTTCTGGGGGTCTTGCTACCTCGCAGTTTCCACTGCATCCTGTGGCTGTTGAACAGGATTAGTTAGCTCTCTTGGCACACCTTTCAGGATCCCAGCTCTAGATCTGAAAGGGACTGAAGAGGTCACCTTGTCCAACCCTCTCATTTTGGAAATGAAAAACTGAGGCCTGCAGAGGCAAAGCCCCCAGACCCCAAATTCAGCATTCTTTCCTTTGTATCATACCGCCCTTTATCAACAGGAGAGATCTGATTGGACATCCCCATCCCCAAATAAATAAATACAAAGTATGTCCAAAATAGCTTTGCATAGGAGATGGCCCCACTGAGTTTCACTTGAGGGGAGCTGATGACTCTAGGTGAAGAGGGAGTACATTCCAGACATGAGAGACAGCCAGCCAGCCTGTGGAATAGAACACCGTGTACAGGAAACAGCTAGCTGGCCCATTTGGTGTGAAAGGGAGTAATGTGACATAAGTATAGAAAGTTGGATGGAAGCCAGGTTGGGGAAGGCGTCAGATGCCAGGCTGAGGAGTCTGCATTGGATTCCAGAGGCCAAAGGGAGCACCAGAAGATTTTCAAGTGGGGGGGTGATGCAGTGATCAGATCTCTGTTCTAGGAAAATCAATTTGGCAGCTGTGGGGAGGGTGGATTGAAGAGAGGTGGCCATACCATTTACAAAAGCTGAGACCAAATGGTCCCAAGACGCAGCCTTGGCAGATGTTTGGGTCCTGGGCTTGGAAAATGGAGAAGGGGCTTTGCCAATCTCTGACCTGCTTGTCACCTTCTCAGAGAGCCAGTATGAAGGCCCCAGCCCCCTTCCCTTGTGGCTGTTCTCCTGAAAGGGCCAGTAGGGGCTCTCTCTTGTTTACCAGGCACCGTGACATATTCAGGGAAATAAGTACTCATTCACTGATTGATTCTAACACCACGCTTCAACTGCACAGGGAGGGGAACATGGGTCCCATGGGGCTCTAAACCGTACAAAAGTGGAGTTAAGAGATATTTGCTGAAGTTTTAAACTGAGAACACATTTGTCCTTAGAAATATTAGAAATTGTGGTTAGGTTCCTAGGCCAGCCCACAAAACCCAATGGTGTCTTCAGGGTAGCAGCCATGTTGCACATTTACAAAGAAAAAAATAGAAGCAAATAATGCTGCAGGAGCAGGCCATTCCCCTTATCTGGAGGCCAGCCTTACAGCAACCTCAGCAATCTAGAACACAAGCATAGGAGGTATACAAAAGTTCCCCTCCCCCATCTTGCAGAAACTTCTACGTAAAGTAGGGAAGGCCCTAAGGCCGTCATTTGGACTCAATTTACACACCATTCGGAAGAAAGTCCTGGGTTCTCTAATTTCTCAGACCCCTACAGAGAAGCAACCAATCAGAAAGGGGGGGTGGGGCATGGGGAAAGAGTTTGCTGGTTTTGTTGGATGTACTGGTAAACTTGGAAGGGAGGCCACAATCTGACAGCAAGGGAAGAGACAACACACACACACACACACACACACACACACGCCTCAACGAACCCAACAAGGGTACACTTGTGACAAGCCATGGATACATTCTAGGTGGTCCAATGGGACCAATCTTGGCCACAGAGTTGTCATTTCAGCTGCCCCCCCCCCAATCCAAGAAAAATACAAACTTATCCAACTACCAACTGATGCCTGCAATTGCTCTACCAGGAGCACAATCTTTCTGTCTCTATTTTATCTCTATTAAGAGATAAAAGGCTGAAAATCCCCAGGCTCAGAGAGTTGATTCACACTAAAGTCCATTTAGTGAAAATGCTGAGCAAAGACAGGGATGAAAGTGTTTTCCTGTTTTGTTAGGAATGAAGAGAGAATGATGGAGAGTGGAGAGGATGAAGGATTGTTTCCTCAATGATCTCAGAGGTCAGCTGGTCCAACCCTTCATTTTACAGAGGCCAGAACAATTGACTTGCCCAAGAACAGTTATTAAATGAGGACGGGGGCTTGAACTAGACCTTCAGAATTCAAAATCCAGTGTTCTTTTCCAGTGTGTCTTACAGAGGGCTTGAGACTCCAGCAGAGCACCAAGGGAAACTGACTCTTCTTCCTCGTTTCCCAGTCTTGCCAGGGCTGACCCCTTGCCACACTGTTGTCTCCACCTTTCCCAACGCTCTCAGTACTGCTGAGAATGCCAACTCCTCTGGGCCCTCCCAGTAGAGGAGGCTGCCTCCAGCTGCTCAGCTCTGGGGACAATTTTCCAATCCTTTTGTTGTCCCAGTCTTTGTTCCTCAGGACCCCAGGGACCCACCATCTGCTTAACCCTTCTGGCTACCACTGGCTCACTCCTTGCCCTTCCGCGAGGGTGGCCTCTCCCACAGACCAACTGAAGAGTGAACACACAGTGTTTCCTTTTCTCATAGAAGCATGCAGCTGCCTGGTCCCCTAACATCTGCTCTCCTGTTCTCCTGGGAAGCACTTCCTTCAAGCTTCAGCCCTCCTGCCCCTAACACTACTCTCAGCTTTTCATCACAATCACTCCTCTGTCCACATGTCATATTCATAAGCAGAGTGTAAGGTCCTCTGATGAGGGACTGGTTTTCTTTTTACCTTTGTACCTAGTACCTAGCAGTGTGCCTCATACTCTGCAAGCTCACTCAATGTTTGCTGCCTTGAGAGACTGACAGTGCGACTGTTGCTCAACTCACTTCAGTTGTCACTCAGTTTCCCCTACCAGGAAGCAGAACTCAGTGACCTCAGTCTCAGACGTTTCAGCCTTCAGTGCTTTCCCTGCCACAGTCAGCCTTTAAAAATGCTTGTTGATTGACTGGATGGTCCTTTGTAAACGCTCAACTTTGGCCTCTTGATTCATCTCCCCTTCAGCCTTTTCTTTCTCTTCTATAGCTACCCTCCAGAAACACTGTGGGGTGGGCCCTAGATTGAACATCTGCTTGGGAGGGGAGGTGTTTCTTTCTCCCAGTGCCCAGCAGGGGTTGAACTGAATTGAATTGAATTACATATAGACCCAGGAGTGGCCTAATATTAATGTATACTAATACATAGGTATAAATATTATTTGTATACACAAATGACTCTCACAAGATTTATTTGTGGGAAAGCTCCTACTAGGAAAAGTCTCTTCACCATTGCAGCAGGTGGGCAAGCAGTAAAAGGTTCAGTCCCAGAACCTGACTTCTGCCATGGATGTCCAGTCTGAAAGGCAGCCCCTCTAACCACTAGACCATAAGCTGGCTTTCAGATATTCATCACATCTCTTCAGAAGAACTGAAATGGGCCCATATGAGTTATATGAATTAGGGCAAGTAACTAGACCTTCCTGAGTCTCAAATCCCTTATGTCAAAAGTAGGGTTCCGAATCCATCTGTTACTGCCCAAGCAAGACTATTGCTCAGAATTGGCTCTGTAACCCTGGGTGGGCTCCATCCCTCTCAGGCTCAGCTCAAGGGACCTCAGAGGTCCTGCTCCCTGGGAGAATACTGCCACCAAATCAAGTAAGGCCTATGGTGATGGCTGCACCCAGCTCCCCTTCCCCCCTACCTCCCCACAGTGTGAATCAACAGCAGGCCCCAGGCAGCCCCAAGCCCGGGCCCCCAATGTCTGCTCTCACTTGACCCAGATTAGAACAGTTAAACGGGGATATGGGGGAGAAGAGAACTGACTCCATTTTGCCCTATATTTACTGTTTGCTACTATATTTCTTTGTGTCTCTGGGAGATGCCTCTTTGACAAGGACTGAATGTGTCCTTGTGTACCTCCCTTCCCCCAATCACTTTATGGTTACAAAAGAAAACTCATAGCGTTTGAATAGTTCCAGGAACTCACTCCCTTCTCTTTATCCTATCGAAGAAGGCCCTGTAGGAGCTTAACAGATGCTAATTAACTAACTGACGGATAAAGAAGATACTGTTTTCTTCTTTCTGCAGTGGACAGGCTACAAAGGACACATTCTTTCCTTACTAGAACAATTAAAGCATCCAAAGAAGTATCTTTTCCTGCCCTACATGATCTAACCCCAGACTTATGTGTAAGAAGCTGCTTTCCTTTTCTCCTTTTCCTTAGGCTCTGAGGGGCAGGTAGCTTGGGAGGAGAGAATCTATAGAGGCATGCATGCTTAATGGATGGATGAAGTGTATGTATGTGTGTGTATATGTGTATATACATATGTATATATGTATGGCTCTATGTGTGTGTGTGTATGTGTGTGTATGTGTGTATGCTGTCTCATGCCTGGGATGCTGAGGCACACATGCCCTCCACCTTGTGATGGGGAGTACCACCCTCTTGAGTGGATAATAACCTACCTGCCTAAAGGTAACGTCCCTATCTGCCTGGATCCTGTGCTGCCTTCTTCAGGGCAATGGACCCAGCAAATTCTTGTAATCAAGCCTAGTAAAACCCAATGGCTTTTGGTGCCCAATTCCATTGGGATCCCAGAGAACCTGTTTCCACCCTCCCTTCTTACTGTATTTCCCCTCAATAAAGCCAGCTTGCTCTCATTTCTGGCTGCTGACTGCCTGTGTTTCCAACTTCCTTGTAATGAGTGCATTTTGGAATCCCCCAAACCTTACCCCAAACTAAAGTATTACTTCATTGTGCAGAAGAGAAGATTGAGGGCCAGAGAGGGGAAGAGATTTGTATAAGGTTCCACAGAACCCATGACTTGTGATGGCTTCCCAAACCAGGGTTTACTTCCTCTATCCACCATTATAATTCAGAGGTATTTTGTTCTGTGTCATTTGGTTGCCTGGGAACACTGATGTCAGGCCATGTGACTCACTCCAACTCTGCTGCTAATGATTTAAGGAGTCCCCTTTCCCTTATTTATTTTTTTGTTAAACAGGAATCTTTTCCCCAGAGGGTTCATTAATTGCATGATCACTGTTGGATATTACAACACAGCACAGAATTTCTGTGCTTAACTGTGACCCTGAGTCATTTAGAGAATGGCTTCTTCAGGGTGGAGAAGGAAAAGATGTTCTTCTACTGAGGAGGGAAACAAGAAAGAATGCATGAAAAACCTTCCAATAAAATCATTAAAAAACAGTTTGGGTCCACATGGCAACAGGCCTTGGTACTTTGGAAAACTCATTTCTGTGAAACAACTCCTTCATAGACAATGAAGGGTACATAAGGTCAAAATGGAATAAGACTGATCAGGAACATCAGTGTTTAAGGAAAAGTAGGTCCTATGGTAGGAGTATGAGGGCTCACTGAATCTCAGAGCCAGAAAGCACTTTGGAAGCTGCCTGGGCCACCAAAGTCTATATTCTCATTCATGGCCTAGTGGATAGAATGCTGATCTCAAAGACAAGAAGATCTGAGTTCAAATCCCTGCTCCATGGCTGGCTAATCATTTCATCTCTCTGACTCTCAGGGTGTTAACGGTCTGAGCAATTGTTAATCTGCACTGAGAGGAGTTTGTCTCCCTCCCAAGGAGACCCTATATTCATTAAAACCACAGGTCCGGTTCAAAACAACAACCCCAAAATGACTTACTTTACAGACTTGTTGTAAATCACATATGAGTGTGCTTCTGCAAACCTTTCCATGCTTTCTAAATATCAGCTTGGAATATCCTCCACCAGGCTCTCAGTCTCTACTGGAAACCCTCTCTCTAGTGACAGGGCACTCACTACCTCTTGAGATGGGCCCCTTCCACTTTTGAGATGCTTCTAAGTACTTGTCGTCGATTTTTCAGTCCAACAGAGTCTCTGAAACTTTCAGCACTTCCTCCTATTTATTTCCTCTGGGACCAACACAGTAAAACTCCTTCTTTCAAAATCTGAAGACAGCTTGTATCCCACCTCTCTCTCCCTTCCTCTCCCCACCCCCTTTCCTTCCCAGCTGAGCCTCATGTGGCTGCATTCCCATCAGACACACTTCAACTTAACAGAAATTCAAGAGGCTACCTAGTTGAACCTGTGATTGAACAAGAATCTCCTTTGCCACACCAAGGCCCTTCTTTAAAACATGGTACGAAAATTAATCCTTGAAACACTGCCTGACCAAGGTAGGGTAAGGAACAATTGTCACTTGTGGTCCTGTAAGTTCTAGCTCTCGTAAAAGTCTATGGTCATGTCATATCCCACAGAGAACTCATGAAGAGCTAGCAGTTTACTAAAAGCCCAAGATCTTCTGCACAGGAATGGTCATCCAACCAGGCCTCTCTGATTTTGTAACTGAACAGGTGATTTTGTTAACCCAAATGCAGGACTTGACATTTATTCCCATTAGATTCCATCAGATTACATGGGGCCTGTCATTCTCACAACTGGAATCATTATGACTTCTGACTCAGTCATCCAACACACAGTTACCCTTCTTTGCTTTGTTTCATCTGAAAATTGATCAAGCATCTCATTTGTGCCTCATCCAAGTCAATGACAAAAAAGACTAAGGACAAATTCCTGCTGCTCACCTGTTTGAAACTCCCTTCATGCCTGTCCTTTCCTACCTATGAAGATCACTCTGACTTTAGATTTCATCCTCCTAGGATATGGATAAGTTTTTATGAGCAGCTGACCTCCCAACTGTGACAACTTGCCTCTTAAAGTTGACAGAGTCATAAATAGGCAGAAGGAAGAATGTTTTAAAACGATTTTCTAGGCTCTTGGTGTTTGGCTTCTCCTTCCACCCAACCCTTATTTTACAAAGGAAGAAACAGAAAGTCATAGAGGAAGGAACTTGCCACCCATAGCCAATGACTCTAAACTCTTCCCACTGTATCCGGCTCCTTCTCAAATCACGTCAACACTCAGGTCTGTTTATTTTTTTTCTGAAAACTAATGAACTGGGCTGCTATGATGAAAGCCGTAGATTCCTATATGGTTATCATAACTTAGAATATGGGAAGTGCCAGCTGCAGGGGATTAGAAGCTGGTATAATCACCATCAGTTTCCCCCAGCTCAGGCCCAAGTTCACCACTGCCCACTGGTGTCTGAGAAACCCCCTTATTCTTTTGGGTGGTGGGGGTGCAGTGCCCATCACAGAGAGGGAGGGAATGTTTGACAAGGTTTTACTACTTCTTAAGGAGAAGAAAAGAGCAGCTAGGTGGCACAGTGGATACAGTGCCAGGCCTGGTGTCAGGATGACTTCTCTTCCTGAGTTCAAATCCAGCCTCAGACACTGTGTGACCCAGGGCAAGTCTGTTTGCCTCAGTTTCCTCATCTGTAAAATGAGCTGGAGAAGGAAATGGCAAAGCTCTTCAGTGTCTTTGTCAAGAAAACCCCATATGAGGTCACACTCAGACATGACTGATATGACTGAACAAGAAGAGTAATATCTTCTGCTAAGAAAAACTTAGCTGTCATTTCCTATGTATTCCTAACAACAAAAAATGAATTCCATTAGAGAATTTTCAAGCCCTCATTATCAAGACAGGCAATTAGCTCACCAAGGCTAGTGAAGATCCTCTCAGAGAGAGTCTCCATCAGTGGCATCGGGTTTGAACGCTGCTGACACAAGGCCCTTGGGAGTTACCCTCAGATGATGCAAGGTGACATCTTTGTGAGGGTCACTGGCCATTACGGAAACATTTTCAACAACAAATATTTCTAAAGGCCTTACTATGTGCTACGCACTTGAGAGGGGAAAGCAAAAAGTGAAATACTCCTCTTTTTCAAGGAAGACCACTTAGCTAGGAGAAAACATGGGCATATCTGATAAGTCAATACCTAATATATTCAACATGAATATAAAGTCACAGTGAAAGGGGTGGTCAGTCTATGTCTGTGTTCGTTCTTCATTTTTGAAGAAGACCATGCCATCAGAGAAATGATGACATGACTTGCACTTGACTTTGTTTGGAGTGAGGGAGGGCTGTGCAGGTCACCAACCTCACTTCTCCTCCAGAGCCATCTGAATCCAGTGACCAGATATTCATCAGCATGAATGAGATGGCCCAGAATGCAATAGGAGACCTAGGCCTTTTTAGGCTGGCCTTTTCAGGTACTTTCTTAGAAGGAGGTAACACTCATTGAGCGAATAGGCCTTTTTAAGAAGTAGTCAGGGAATGGATCTTGTAATGAATAAAAGAAAAAATAACTAAATCAACAGAAACTGTTACTAGTGATAATCACTGTAAGGCAGCCATTAAGTGGAGCTTGGGCAGGGATCTATTGTTGTCCAGCCCATGGACTTCAGAGTACACTAGGTTTAAGGTTTTGGGGGAAGGAAGGAAGGGAGGGAGGGAGGAAGGGAGGAAGGAAGGAAGGAAGGAAGGAAGGAAGGAAGGAAGGAAGGAAGGAAGGGAGGGAGGAAGGAAGGAAGGAAGGAAGGAAGGAAGGAAGGAAGGAAGGAAGGAAGGAAGGAAGGAAGGAAGGAAGGAAGGAAGGAAGGAAGGAGGAAGGGAGAGAGGGACATCTAGTCAGTAAACCACAAAGCCCCAAAGGAAGGAGAGAGGGAGACAGAAGGGAGAAGATGAGTTAGGTTACCCAGTTAGCTGGGTCCCCCCTCTCAGGCAGCTTGGTCTACTCACAGTCTGTGTTTGTGCTTCGTTTTCGAAGAAGACCATGGCATCAGAGAAATGATGGCATGACTTTCACTTGACTTTGTTTTGAGTGAAGGAGGGCTGTGCAAGGTCGCCAGCCTCACCTTCTCCTACTGAGCCATCTGGATCCAGTGACCAGATATTCATCAGGATGACTCTTCTTGCTTTATAAAATTAGGGGGATGGAACCAAAACTAGGCTAAAATACCCCCTAAATAGGCCACAGGTCACAATAGGTAAATGGTCAACCCAAATTCACCAAGAATTCAATCATTCAGAGTAAAGGGGGCTGAGGAATGGCACTGGAAGACACACTGCATATTGGCCCAGGACAATGCCACACCATACATGGACAATAGAAGAGGTATCAACATGGCCTGAAACCTAGAAAAAAGCAAAGAAGAGTATTTTTGACAGAATCCAATCCATAGGATAGGCCTTCACAGCAGGGGGCCTACAGTACACTCTGGGCCAGAATTGCTCACATCAATCCACCAACACTCTGCAGATGATAGAACATCAAGTGGTGAAAAAGCAAAGCCAAAACTAGGGTAAAACAGACCCAAAATATGCCTCAGGTCACAATAGCAAAATGGTCAACACAAATTTTCCCAGAATTCAATCATTCACAGTAAAGGAAGAGAGCATTGACTCTGGCAGTGAGAGCAGAAATCTTTCCCCACACTGCATGTATGACCAGGACAATGTCAACCCAACACATGGAAAGCCAAAGAGACACAAGCATGGCCTGAAATCTAGACTTAGGCAAAGAGAAGGAGAATCTTCCACAGAATACTATCTTTGAGACAGGCTTTCATAACAGGGGTCCTACTTTGCACTCTGGGTGAGATTCTCTCATAGAAATCCAACAATACTCTGCAGACCTTAAAAAATCCAAAGGAAGAAAAATGCAACCAGAACTAGGCCAAAATACCACTAAAGTGTGTCCCTTGTCAAAAAAGGTGAACATATAGCCCAAATCCACCAAGAATTTGATCATTCAGTGGTCAGTACTAACCACAGGAAGAGGCAAGAGGTTTACTGGGATTATGGGAATTCTTGAAGGGAACCAAAGGCATCACAGTGTGGCACCAGGTTTCACAGGTCATCTGGGCCAACCAGAGTAACTTCATCATGGGGTCAATGCAAGGAACTAAGTACATTCAAATTATAGGGTTCCCTGAGATTGGGGAGGGGGACACACAACCTAGGACAAATAGGGCAAACACAGGGTAAAGCTGATCCCAAAGGATCAGATTAGATTCATGGAGCAATGATATAAGACGTATCAACAAGATAAAGTACTGTGTGAAAATTCACAAAATACGGTCAGAAACATTTGAGTGAGGACCAGTAGAAAGGAAAAGAAAAGAGACAGTGTAGATGGAACATGTCATAAGCCATCCAGAGAGGAGGAATGGAGAGATGAAATGGTCCAAAAGCAACACCTGAAGCAGCAGGATACTGTCATGCTAAGATGCCATAATTATTGGATACTTATTGAAGAAATTTATTTCTCTGCTAAAAGCAGAACAGAGAAGAAATTCTTGACTTACAAATCATCCTATCCTTCAGAAAACAAAAATGCAACAAGGGAATCTACTCTTGTAGACATGGTTCTCACCAATGTGGAAAAGGAAAAGTGACAACAAGCTTGGGAGAAAATGACTTTAACATCTCATCTTAGCATTCCTGTCAGATAAGGATCAAAAATTTCAGAAAAAGGGTCAGAGAAACTGGCCAAATGAAATGACATATGTCTATCAAAGTGTTATATAAATTTCATCTTAAAAAAATAAAAGCTAGGCAGGGTCTCAAGGTTTAAGATATCACAGGAAAATCCGATAGAGAACAAAATTCCAACAGCCTCAAAACAGAGTAAGAAGAAAAAGAAGGAAATGTCTAAATAGACCAATATGGCTACTCAGGGAACTCAGTAATAGAGTTAGATTTCGAAAATACATGTACAGAGGATGGAAGCAAAGGTGGATAAGAAAGTAAGGAAAACAATCATTCCCCAATTGATAAATGGTCAAAGGATATGAACAGGCAGTTTTCAGAGGAAGAAATTAAACGTATCTATAGTCATATGAAAAAATGCTCTAAATTGATGAGAGAGATGCAAATCAAAACAACTCCAAGGTACCACATCACACCTATCAGATTGGTTAACATGACAAAACAGTATGATGATAAATGTTGGAGAAGATGTGGGAGAGTTGGAACACTACTTCATTGTTGATGGAGCTGTGAGCTGATCCAACCATTCTGGAAGGCAATTTGGAACTATGCCCAAAGGGTCATAAAAATGTGCATACCCTTTGAACCAGCAATAACTCTTCTAGTACTGTATCCCAAAGAGATCATAAAAACGGGAAAGGGTCCCACATATACAAAATTATTTATAGCAGCTCTCTATGTGGTGGCCAAGAACTGGAAATCAAGGGGATGCCCATCAATTGGGGAATGGCTGAACAAGTTGTGGTATATGAATGCAATGGAATACTATTGTGCTACAAGAAATGATGAACAGGAAGACTTCAGAGAGGCCTGGAAAGACCTATACGAACTGGTGCTGAGTGAAAGGACCAGAACCAGGAGAACTTTGTACATAGCAACAACCACAGTGTGTGAGGAATTTTTCTGCTAGACTTAGCCCTTCACAGCAATGCAAGGACCTAAAAAAAATTTCCAATGGATTCTCCACATCCAGAGAAAGAACTATGGAATTGGATCACACAATGAAGCAGACCATTTTTTCTTGGGCTATGTTGTGTCTTCTTTTCTTTTCATGGTTTCTCCCATTCATTTTAATTCTTCTATGTAACATAACTAAGGTGAAAATGTATTTAAGAAGAAGGTATGTGTAGAACCTACATAAGATTGCATCCTGTCTTGAGGAGGGAGGGAAGAGGGAGGGGGAATGTGGGATAGGGAGGGGGAAAATCTAAGATATATGGAAGTGATTGTAAAAAACTAAAAACAAATAAATTACTTGATTTATAAAAAAAGCAAAAGAAAGTAAAGAGGAAATCATGGCTCCAGGAACTTGAAAACACAGAAGGAGCCGAGTCTGGTAATGAATGGATGCTAAGGTTGATCCAAAGCATTCCCTGAGCTATGTTGGGATCAAGAGGAGGATAAAAGAAGGGACAGCACTACTACTTGGGGGAGACAGTCAGACAGCAGGGATGATGGAGAGACAGCCCAACTACTCAGTTCTGTTTTGCTTCTGTTCAAACTAAAAAGGCTACAGAATTCAAGTGGTTAATAAACAACTTGATCCCAAGATCAAAGAAATAAGAAAGAGCACCCAAGCATGGAGGGAATTCAAGTCCCCAGGTAGCCACAAGCTACAAGGACTAAGTTGCTGTCTGTGATTTTGGCAAAGTCACCAAGAATCAGAGAGGTGCCACAAGGCAGAATAGCAAAAAATGTGAGTCTGGTTTTCAAAGATGGGAGAAATGGAAGAATTTTTTAAACTAGAGGCCTATGTACTTGACTGGGATTCCTGGAGAATTGGGAGAATGAATTATTAAAGTCTTGTGAGAAAGGCCACATCAGGGAAAGTCCTGAGGAGAACGGGGAAAGGGAACAGACAGGCTTTCATAACCAATTCGTTGCAGTGGACCACATTTTTACAGTAACACAGTTGACTGAGTGGTAGAGAAAATATAAGACTTCTCAGTGTTTGACTGCACTGAACTCAGCAGAGCAAAATTAAAGGTGGGACCCCACTCTGCTGGGGATTGAACAAACTGATAATTTTCAACCCTGAAATTCTATTATTCTCATTGCATTTTTCTTCAAAGGGGGTCTTCCTAGAAGATTCAGCACCTGTTAACACCCCTGACTCCTGAAAAATTTCATGGCACCACTGGGGATGTTGATCAGGCAGACCCCCATTTCAGGAAAGCAAGAGTGACATGAGAGAACGGGGAGTGGGGGGAGAGAGAGACAGAGAGAGAAAGAGACAGATAAACAGACAGAGAGAGAATGCCAGAGTATCCATTTTTGTTTAAAAGAGAGAGATAGGAGAAGTTACAAGAATGGGGACAAAACAAAGAAAATTGTAGGAATCTTTAAAATTCTAAAAACAATGCTACATAAAGTCCAGCAAACTTGGGAATATACAAAAAACAGATGACTACAAAAATAAATTGAGATAACAAATGTACCTTTTTCCAAAAGAGATACTGGAACAGTTTATTCAGAAGTTGACACATTAAAACCAAATCACAAGTCCAAAAACCCATGAAAAAATGTTATCAAACATTTTGAAAATTTAACAATTCTTTTGCTGCAGAAACTGTTTTTGAAAAAAAGAGAGAATAGTGTGTTCTCCTCAAGCTTCAACAGTTTCAAAGATGCTGATAAACTGGACAAAGGCTACAGAAAAGCAAGCCAAATGGCCTTGAGTTCCCACCACAAGAGAATCAGTTGAAAAAACCAGTTTAGCTTGAAGAAGAGATGACTGAAGAGGAATAAAAACTGCTTGTCAGGTAGCCCCCAAAGGAAGAATCAAAAGTAAAGATCAGAAGTGGAAAAGAGGCCAGTTGAGGCTAGACTGTGTTACAATGAAATAAAAAATCCCAAGTATAATCCAGACAAGCAATGTATTCAGCAAGGCATGAAGTTACAAAAACAAGTCAGGCTCTCAGTAGCACAAGAGACCCTGAATCCTGGTTTCTATAAGGCTGATACACAATGTGGAGAGAGTGATAAACAGGATGTTAGATTAAGCCACCTGGTTTCTTTTTGGTACAGGGGATTGGGAGACACTCAGGTAAGGGTAAACGGGTATTCTTGTGGCTGTGTGATAGTGGGGAGGGGCAGTAGTCTTGCAAAATTATCAAAATCAGGTGGTTCAAAAATCAGGTGATTCACATAGAGTTGGGACATAACTTCACAAAATGGTGGATAAAGGCAAAATAGAGTCACTAATGTTAGTGCAACAATTATAAGAAAATTATTTCTAGCACTATCAATTAACCAAACAGCATTTTATGAGGTGATAAATGCTGAGAACATAGACCAAAATCAAATGGTCCCAGCCCTCAGGAGCTGGCGGGAAGGGGGAGGCAGGAGGTGAAGAAGATGGATGTACACATATTACAGAATCAGGATGTACAAGGTAAATCCAAAAGAAATACAATGGATTTTGTAGGGGAGGCACAAACAACTGGAGGGCAAACAGGCAAAGCCTCCTGGCACAGCAGCATTTTGAGCTGGGCTTCAAAACGAAACTAAGGATTCTGAGAGGTACAGATGAGGAGGGAGGACATTTCAGGTACATGGAACAGGCTGTACAAGGCATGGAGACAGGAGATGAAAGTGTAAGAAATTGGCATGGCCTTGGTCACTGTAAGTCTAGAAAGCATCAGGTAACGATAGGAAGAGCACTGGACTTGTACCAGTCCCAAGACTTGAATTCAAATCCTGCCACTGGCACTTACCACCTTGAGCCTCCATTTCCTGTATAAAAATTAAGGGAATAGGTTACCCTCCAAGGTTTCCTCCATCTGTATACCTAGAGATAGTCTGTGGTCTTGTGAAAGGTAGGCTGGGCCCAAGCTGGGAAGGGCTTTAAAAGGCAAACAGAAATTTGAATTCAATTCTTGTGACAAAAAAAAAAGGTTTTTTAGCAGGACCATGACATATTTTAGAGATATCACTTTGGTAATTGTGTGAAAAGGGAAGAGACTTGAGCTGGGAGACAATCCATCAGCAAGTTGCTATAAGGATCCACATTGGGCATAAGGGAAAGGATTTGAGAAAAAAGGAGAACTGACAAAAGGACAAATGGTCACTTGTGTGATGTGAGAAAGAGTAAGGATCTCAGAACAACTCCAAGGTTCTGAATCTGGGCGACCAGAAGGATGGCTGCACCCTTGACAGGTACAGGGAAAGTCAGAAGAAAGATGGATTTGGGTTAGGCTTAGGGAAGGAGGGAGAGAAAAAAAGTTCTCTTTAGGATACAGTGTGAGATGCCTATGGGACATCCAGTCAGAGATATCCAAATGGCAGTTGGTGATTCAGGACTAGAACTTGGGAGAGAGGCCAGGGCTAGATAAATAGTCATCTACATGCAGATAATATTTGAATCTACTGATGAGAGTTCAGAAATAGAAGAGAAAAGGGCCCTGAGGAGAGTCTTACGGTACATCCACATTTAGGATGTATTAGATGGAGGATGATCCGGTAAAGAAGACTGAGAAGGAATGACTAGATCAAAGAACCAAGAGAGAACAGCACCACCAAAACCTAGAAAGGAGAGGATATCCAAGAAGAAAGGTTAGTCAATAGTACTGAATGCTATAGAAAAGGCAAGAAGGATGAGAACTAAAAAAAAAAAAGGCCATGAAATTGATACTTGAGAGAACATTGATAATTTTGGAGAGAGCAATTTCAGTTGAGAGATGGGACTGGAAGCCAGAATGAAGAGAGTTTGAGAGGTGAGTGAGAGAAGTGGAGATAATGAGTGTAGACAGTTGCTGTATTTGCCCCATTCCCCTTCAATCCTAAAAACAAAAACCAACATGTCCAGAGCCTTCCAGTCCCTCAAGCTATTGTCTTCTCTCTCTTCCCCTCCTTGTCTCATCTCCTAGAACAAGCTTGTCATTTTTATCACCTCTACTTCCTCTCCTCTCTCTCTCCTCCTAAACTTTTCTCTACTTGGGGTTTTCACAATGCTGCTCTGACCTGACCCCTCCTTGTCAGCTGTCTTTACTGGCTCATCATCCATTTCACTCACTGGGTGTTGTGGAAAGTCCTGTCCTAGAACCTCTTTCTTCTCCCTCTATTCTCTCTCTGTTTCTGTCTCTCCCCCCTACAAACTCATCAGCTCCCATGGGGCTCATTATCATTTCTATGCAGATAACTTACTGTATATAGCCATCCCTAGTCTCCCAAGCTCCAATCCCATGCCCAAAATCTACTGAACATTTCAAACTTTGTGTCCAGTCTGCTTCTCATACTCAACAAAACTCATTATCCTTCCCTCCCCTCCAAACCCCATACCTTCTCCAAACTTCCCCTGTAAGAGTGCAGAGCCATGTTTCCAATGCCCAGGTTCACAGCCTCAAAGTCGTACCTTACTGCACTCAGTAGCACCTTTTATCCTAGGTCTGCACAACCTGCAGTCCACTAAAGGATTTGGGGTAGCCCATGAAAAATGTAGAGGTATACATCCTTTGTATGTAGGGGAAATCCAGCAGCAAGTTGTGTAGGCCTGTCCTATCTGATCACTAGACAGGTTTTATAGTTCCTACCTTCATAGTGTGTCTCCCATATACTTCCTTCCATCCTTCACTCACACAAATGCTTTTTTATTGATATCTCTACCTCAAATACAGGTCTGACTGTGTGATTCCCCCGCTCAAGAAGTGGCTACTTATCACCCCTAGGTCCAAAAACAGACTTCTTGGCTTGGCATTTCAAGTCTTTCCCAGGCTGGCTTCATCGTTCTAACCTTGGTGTACATTCATTACTCCCTTTCACATGCATGCTACAGCTGAACTTCTCTTTCTACACAGAACTCTCCATATCTGCCATAGCTGCCTCCCATGACTAAAGTACCCTCCCCTCTCCCCTGTCCCTTAGAATTTCCCATTTCTTTTGAAAGCTCAGCTCATACCCCACCTTCTCCATGAAGCCTTTGATGATCCCCTTGGCTCTCCAAATTACTTTTTATTTATTTTGCATAACTGACTGTCTATATGAATATGTCTCCTTTTATACAAAATAAGCTCCTTGGGAGCAGAGACTTATCCCACTTCTATCTTTGTATCTTCAGGGCCTAGCACAGAGCAGCTTGCAGACTTTCTATGGCCTTCTCTTAGAGGCATGATGACTGACTAACTGAAATGAGAGAGAGAGGATGGCACCTAGGATGAAAACATTCTTTCCACTGTCCCCCAGTGCTACTCGCGGCATCCCAGGTTTGCTCCCCACAGCTATATCCCAGTGAGATATATGCATGGTACCATGAATCTAGATGGCTCACTGCAAAAGGCAAGGGTCCTCTTAACTGTTTACAGAATTGTGTTTCAGCCCTCTTTGTATTCTGTCAGGGTAAATAAAGACTGTCCTATGTATATTTGATGATTTCTCAGTCTCAGTGATTGTCAGTGAGCTGAAGATGTTTTTAGAAAGAGGCATGAACCACTTCTGATGTTCCTGGAAAAAAATTAAGGTGAATAAAAAAGGCCAAAGAGTTCCCCCCATTATGTTCAGGTCAATAGTGGTGTCAGTTATATTTCTTTCCTTCCTTCTTCCTTCCTCCCTCCCCTTTCCTCCTTTTCTAAACTTAACCAACATCCAAGGAAATGATATTCTCCACAGAGAGAAGAGGAGGCCACAGGGACTGTCTTGAACCAAGGATATCAAGGAGAGCTGGCTTTTCTTAAATAGATAATTAACTCAACACTGTTCCTGAGCTGCCCTCTTTGGCTGGGCTTCCATAGTTCTCCTCTCTGTGGTTTTACAATACTTCAGTGCCCCCTCTTTCCTTTTTCTCCCAATTTTGGTAATAATATTGCTAACCTCTTATCCCCACTTCCAAAACATTTTTGAAAAAAAGAAAAGAATATTGGATCTCTACAACTCCAGAGGGGAAAAACTCTTGCCCAATCATGACACAGGAAATTATGAGACAAAATAGACGAATTTAACTGTGTATAAATAAAAGCATTTGCAAAGCTAAAACAGTGCAAATGGAATACAAAGGAAAGATATAGAACCAGAATATGTGTGTGTTATCAGTAACAGTTCTGACAAAATTCTGACATCAAAAAATCTATAAGGAAGTGATACAAATGTATGAGTAATAGTCAAAAGATGTGAAGAAGCAGATCTCAAAGAGATACATATTTTTATTTATTAACCACTGCAGGGTCCATAGCTCATCAAGCTTTCTGAAATGCCTGTAGGGGACCCCAATGAACACCCCCAGGGAGGTTCAATGTCTCAAGGAGGGGAAATTACTTCCAACTCCACCGTAAGATATCAAGTTATCTATTTCAAACTCCTCACTTAACTATTTGGGAGAAGCCCCCTAGAGTCTCTTAAATTACTTAGTCTATGACACAAGGACTAGGTCAGATAAGTTAAGTGTCACATTTCAGTCCCAACTCACAACAGTGTTTACTAAGGCCTAGAGCAATAAGGTTCTGGTCACAGATGAGGGAATAGAGAGAGTACCTGCATGGATGAATTCTCATATCCTTGAAATAGAAACATGATCATTAACCTGAACTGATGATGCCATGTCAGCAACCATCTTCTCCTACTCTACTCTGCATTCTTGATAGAATGCTATCAAGTCTAGCTTATCTTCCTCTGGATGAAAAGGTCAAAATATAGGCACTGCAGAGATACAAGATGGCAAAAATATGGTTTGAGGGGGGCCTTTGACAAAGAGTTAGAACTACAGTGAGAAGGGGCCTTGGAAATCACCTAGTCCAAGCCTACCCATTTTATGGATGGAGGTGAAGGATTTTTCTGTAGTCTCACACATACACACATGCATGCATACACATACACACACACACAGCAGAGCTAGGACTTGAACTCTTGCCCTACAACTCCCAGTTGAATTCTCTTTCCACTTTGGGCAACAGGATTGGCTAGCCTTGTGGAACAAAGTCACTTGGGAGCTGCACTGGCATATTCCAGGGGTAGCATGGCTTTCAGCACTGGCTGGCCTACAGTGGGCAGGCCAAGGCCTCCAGACTATCTACAGATTGTGCTCTTGGAACATCTACACTTTTGTTTCTGACATAAAATGGTGGGGGTTTTATACTCAGTTCACTGATGTCTCATCAAAAACAATAACGAGGTGCCAATTCATTTACACAAAGTTTTATCTACAGTGAGAAGCAAGAATAAGTGGGACAATGAGCTCAATGACCTAGTTATGAAAAGTTAGCTTCAGATCAAGAAAACTCAAGTTCTAGGCTCATGGAGGCAGCTAAATGTAGCTGAAGCCAGGATGATCTGAGTTCAAACCCTGCTTCAGACATTTCCTAGAGACATAAACTCTACAACCACGATTAAAGAAGGAACCCAGGTCAGAATATGTCCTCAGTTTATCACTTGGATGTTCTATTTTGGGATTAGACTTTTCCATCATGCTCCCACATCAGGACCTTCCCCAGGGCCTCTCCAACCCAAACACCCACTTTTCAGCTTTTGTGTGTTAGAAATAACCCCATTCGACTGAGCTCTTTGTAGGAAGGGACTGTCTTTGGCCTCTTTTTGAACCTTCCAGTGCTTAGCACAATGCCTTGCTTTTTATTAAGCATAGAGGTGCTGACTGACTATGGTATGGTGTGGTGTGATTCTGGACAAGTCACTCAGATTCCTTATCGGTAAAATAGTGACAATAAGGATACTACTTACCTGGTAGGGTGTCGTAAGGGTCAAGTAAGATAATATATGCATAATATTTGGCAGCAAGCCTTCAAGTACTACATAAACAGTAGCTATTATCATACACACAAGCTGAGTTCTCGGTATACTAGGCAGCTCTCTGAGGGTAGGCTGAAGGAGTTAACATCCTGGAAGTTTCCCATTGCACTGCAATCTGCCCTCCCCAGCCCCCAAAAAGTGCTTCTTTTCCTACAGCTCTTCTAGCTGACAAGGGGCTTCCTTCACAAAAGCCCTAAGAGGGAGGAAATGTAAATAGTATTACCCTCATTTTGCAGAGGAAGAAACTGTGGGTCTGAGAGGTCAAGCAACTGTCCCACAGTCACACAACCTGCATCAGAACTCAAGTCACTGCTTCAAAGTCAGTTAGTCACAAGTGTCCCTCAAGTATTTATTATGGGCCAGGCATTGTGCTAAGTGCTAGGGATACACAAAAGATAAAATGTCCCTGCTTTTCAAGGGCTGTGTACCTCCTAATAATGAAGGAGATAACACATAAGTCAATAGATCTTGATAGAAGGAAATCCAGAAGGACAGGGCAATCAACATCTCCTGTAGAACAGGGTTCTTGAGCTGAATCTTGAGGAAAACCAGGGAAGGGAAATTGAGGCAAGAGGGCAGAGCATTCCAGATATGGGGGAAAGCCAATGCAAAGGCTCAGAGATTGGATGCCTTATTCACAGGCCAATGGTGCTGGCTGGTAGAGGGCATGTAAAAGAGTCAGAGTAAGAAGGCTGGAAAGGAAGGGACCAAGTTAAGAAGAGCTTTAAATGTTAAAAAGTCATTTGTATTTGATCCTGGAGGTAAACAGGGAGCCAATGGAGCTCACTGAGCAGGAGACCAAAATGATCAGATGAACACTTTAGAAAAATCCTTTTGGCAGCTGAATCAAGATGGACTGGAACAGGGAGAGATTTGGGGCAGGGATAACAAATAGTTAGAAGGTTACTGAAACAGTCCAGAGGATAGTTGATTAAGACCTGAATTAGGGCAGTGGCTGGGTGGGTGAAGAGAACAGAACATCTCTAAGATGATGCGAAGGGAGAAATGACAAGATTTGCCAATGGACTGGATCTGTAAGATGAGTGAGAGATAGGAGTCCAAAAGAACACCAAGGCTGTGCACTGGGGAGACTGGATGATGGTACCCTCCACAATAATAGAGAGGTTTGGAAGGGGGAGGGATTTGGGGGAAAAGACAATGAATTCTGTTTGGGTCGTATTGAGTTTGAGGTGTCTGTTGGATGGACATCCGGTCTGGGAAGTCCAAGAAGCAGTTAGAGGTATGTGGACAGAGCTCAGTGGAGAGCCTAGGGCTGGACACATACATCTGGGAGGCATCTACATGGAATTAAGCATTGAAAGCAAGGGAGTTAATGAGATCACTGAGCTACGTAGCAGAGGGTAAGAAGAAGAAAGGTCAGGACAGAGTCCAGGGGGCCCATATGCAGTTCATGTCAATGGCCTAGACCAAGAGCTAGCAAATTTTGAGAATTTCTGCCTACCACAGACCCCAAGAACAGGCTACACACAGGCCATAGACAGGCCTATCCGTATGGTTGTGGAACAGGAAAAAAGTTGCTCCCCTTAAGTAGAAGCTTTGCCCCTAGTGTGAGAGTTCACTGGGGGGAGGAGAGAAGTCAAGACCATAACCAGTGACAGCACCTGAGAGAGAGAGAACTCAGGAGGATGTTGGCTCTCAGCCTGACCCAGAGCATCAGATCTCAGGACCTAACTAGGACAGGAATCTTCAAAGATGAGTCCCAAATCTTTTCCTGGAAGGGTATCCTCCCTAATACTTAATCCTAAGCATCAGACCCTGACCCTCCATGCCTGCCATTTTTCCTTTTGAAAGCTAAAAAGGAAAGCATGTGGCTATTGGCATGAGGACTTTGCAACTCAGTTATATTTTTACAGGAAGAAAGAAAAAGTGTTTATGGTACCAGAATTTAGGAAAGTTCTATTTTGTCCTCAGTCAATAAGCATTTATGAAGTGCCTACTATGTGTAAGGCAATGGGAGAACATAGAAAGATAAAGATATGGCCCTTCCTTTTAGAAGGTTAAAATATCACAGGGGACACAGGATGCATATAAATAACAAGAAAACAGAGCAGAACATGAAATATGCATGAGGTACAAAAAGATCTGGAAGATTTCATGACACCCACCAAGAACTGGAATCAAAGAAGATTTCATGGAGGTGGCAACATTTGAGCTGGGTCTTGAAGGATGGGTGAAATGTCAAGAGAATGGGGGAGGAAGGGTATTCCTGATGCCGGAAGCAATATGAACAAAGCAATTTGGAAGAGTGGGCTACATTAGGCCAACACAAAATAAACATGAAAATCTGTAAGATGAGACAAAGACAGAAGCATGTTATAGAATGCCAGGATGTCAGAGGCAGAAGAGGCCTCAGAGGCATCCAGGCTGATCCATACCTAAATGAGAATTCCCTCTACAGCTTAGCTGACAGGGATTGTCCTCCAGACTTTGCAACTTCCAGGGGCCAGCCACCCCACTTTGGGATGGCTCTGATTGTAAGGAGGTTCTCCCTCGTGGCATGTCAGTCTAAACTTAGCATACTACTTACTGGAATGTTCATGAAAGACATCCACAAGTCACAATCATGTTTCTCCCTGCCACTTTTGAGTACTGAATGGGTCCCAGGAAGATAATATGGGAGCAGTGAAAAAGAAAGTCTAGAGCAAGAGCCCCCTTAGCTAATGGTGGTGGTAGGACTTTTTGGAAGGACTCAGTTTTCCTCCCTTGAAAGGGGTACCCCTCTTTCTACTTCCATCCGGTTAATCACAGGCTTGACTGTTATACTTCAGAAAATATGCTGTATGCAATAACAATTATGGGAGCAGACTTCACACAGTATTGCAACAGGTTTAAGAAAAACTGGGGATCAGCAAAACCTTGAAGAGGTCACTCTGTAATTCTCAGGGCAAAAGCTGGCAGAACACACTCTACTCAATGTCCCTACACAGTTACACCTCCTCCCTTCCCACAGGAAGAATTTTTTGGTCCTTGAAAAAGATACAAGGATCGTGTATAATGCTCTTCCTTATACTAACTTGTGATTGCAAAGAAGAAACATATTTGCAAAACCAAACTGGAACAGGAAGAAATATGATAGAACCAAGCACATTCCTAAGACACCCCCATCACAGGAAAGAAGGGGAGTGATAAGCGTTATCAATACCTTCCACGGCTTTTAAAAAGGCTCAACCCCAACCAAGGGACAAGTCTGGGACTTGCTCCCTCTCTTGCTGTCTCTGGCTTGCAGAGTTTGGGAACTAGCTTGTCTTCTCTCTCCCTAGACATCTTGCAAGTGTGCTCCGCTGGAGGGAACCTATGGTCTCAGAGCCTATCTCCAAAGATGCCCTAGCTTTGAGAAGGAATCAGGAACTCTCGGTGCAGCCCGGACTCTGGAAAAGGTATCTGTCTTCCTCTAGCCTAGCTTTGCAGAAGTGCTTACTTAGCAATCTCAGGTGTGACTTTGGTCTCCAATTCGAGCCAAAGGATACATGTGTCTGCTCAGCAAATCTGTTCTGTCTGTGATGTGTCTGTTATGATGGGAAATGTTTTCTAATATAATTTCCTCATGATTTAACTAATTTCTATTTTGATGAATGATGGTTTACATTTCTTTTTTAGCTAAAATGAGTATTTTAATTCCTCATGTTGAATACAGTGATGCTACCTTTTTGAGGAAAGACCTATAAGAATGTGACATTAGGACTTTTAGTCAGAGCAAAAAGGTCCCAACTTTTCATTACATGGATAAAAGGAACCCAAGTCCAGGTTAAGCTTCTTTCTCACAATTCTTGTGGGAAATTATAGAACAGAATTCTGAAAGAAAGAAGCGCCACATACACTGTGGAATTTGGATTTCATCTAGCAGGCAATGGGCAGCCATTGCAAGTCTGTGAACAGTGATGGATATCATCGAAGGTATGTGTAAAGAGCATCGAGATGTTCCTAACCAGCAGGGAGGCTGGGCTAGAAGGGGGAAGAGAGTGGAAGCAGGAACATCTATTGGGAGGTTATTGCAATAAAATGGGTAAGAGGTAAGAAGGGCCTGAACTAGGTTGGTAGCAGAAGAAGGGATGGAAAGGTGAGGGTTTGGGAGCTACTGGAATCCTAACCAAGGCAGCTTCTGTAAAAAGTTGGGGCTGCAATTCGGTCCAGGTCAGTGGGCTGTGAATAAACAGATCAAGGAGGAGAGAGATCGGAAGATGGTCAGAAAAAGAAAGAATGAAAAGAATTTTTTTTTCCCTTTTGGTATTTCTTTATAAGACTTTGGGGAACTTCCATAATAACTCCTTCTGCATATCTGCAGAAGCCAACTGGGAGAAGGATGCAAGTACCAGGCTGGGGAAGTGAACTAGATGACCCAGGAGGGTACTTCCTATTCCAATGCTAGGACCTCCTTTATCCATTATTTCACAGGCCATATTGTCTGGGATCATAAATTTCTAACTGAAAAGTTTTTCAAGGTCATATAATCCAAAGTCTGCATTTCAGATATAAGATACTGAGGCCCTCATGGGGATTAAGGGGCTTCCCAAATTAACATAACTCCTAATTAGTGGCTGAGACAGAATTTATATTCAGGACCTCTTGACTCCAAATCCAGAACTCTTTCAATGGTTCCAGGTTGGGAGATCAATGCCTCTCCTGAGTTACTAGGCTAGAAGGGACATCCACATTGTTCTGCCACCTGGCAAGGTCTTTGGTTGTAGAGAGTGGCAACAGAGTCATGGCCCTGAGCCTCTGTGGTACCTCAGTAACTTGGGGCCAAACTACAGAAATAAATGGAGAGAAGAACTCATACTCTACCAAGTGAGAGTGACCTCAACAGTGTTCCATTTGACCCACATCTTGGGATTGAGACCTCTCAATCATGCTGTCTAGCTAAACAGGAAATGCTATCAGCCACCTCCTAGCCAGCTACAGTCCAGTTCTAAATTCCTTACTGCTAAACTGGCCTGGGGTCACTGAAAAATGAGAGCTAAAGTGGAAATGGGGCTTGAGTGAGGGGATATTGATTAATGAACAATTGGGCTAGAATCCATCGCATAGAAAGGCAGTGAAGTAGAATGTGGGTCTAGAAGAATAAAGTCTAGAACCTTGCTTCTAGTATCAGCTCCATCACTTGTAAGCTCAATCACTTCAGGGCTCCTTTCTCTGGGCTTCAGTTTCCTCATCTATAAAATGAGAAGGTGGTGCTGGATGGTCTCCAAAACTTGTCACCTCCAAAATTATGTGATTCTATTCTAAAAGTATCATAGGGCCCCACTTCCCACTGGGGTACGGAAGGGGGAGGGGGACGTTGTTCGACTCCTGACTTATTTCTCAGGCATCCGGCACCAAGGAGACCTGAGCTTGAGGTTAGGATATGCCACCTATCCACTGGTGTCCTTCACTAGCTACGTCCCCATCACCACCTCCAACCTGACCCTCCCCCACAAACCCCATTTATAGAATGACTTGGGGAAAGAAATGAGGTCTAAAGTTCCTTTCATTTTGAAATCTCTGATTTCATGTCATCCTGAGAAGCTGTGGTTCCCTGTTCCCTAGTCTTCCTTTCTACCTGCCTGTTTGGGTGTCCAGTCAGTTCTTGAGTGCCTAGTTTTCTCCTGCTCACTACCTTGGAGAGATCACACACTGCCATTTCTTTAGCCATCTAATTCCTCTGAAGAGGCCTACAACTGGAGGCAGTAGGGTGGAATGGGTCTAAGAGGGGTGGAGTTGGAGTCTGAGAACCTGCATTTAAATTTTGACTTTGCCCCTTACTGCCAGTGTGAGTTCCTTGACAAACTGCTTAAGCCTCTTTGTGTCTCAGTTTCCTCAATTATAAACTGAAGAGAGTCAACCAGTTGATGTTTAAAGTCCATTATAGCTCTAGATCTACAAATTCATGACCTTAAGCTCTGACCTTTTATCCAAGCATTAGTTCCATATTTACTGATACATTCCTTTGTCCCGTCATTTCAATAGGTCTAAAACCCAATTTATCAAACTCTCTATCCACATCCCCAAGAGATCTGTCCAAATTTTCTCAATTTTGTAAATAGTACCATCAGTCTTTCAGTGCCCTAAGAGTAAAATCTCAGTAGCATCCTTTGTAGCTCACCACTCACAAGTTCCCACTGAGAACAAACGCTCTGCAGATTCTCTGAGTTGGCCCTTTCTCTCTATTCACACTGTTACAGTTCTGGTCTATTGGAACCCTAATTCTAACCCTCAAATCAAAATATGTACAAGGGCCTCTCCCCAAACCCCCCTCCACAGCCTCCCAAACTTGGCTACACTTTGAATTCATCCTGTGCCACAATTTCATATGAAATGACCTAAAGCACTGATTTTAGGTTGTCACCACTGACCTAAAATCAACATTAGCTCCTACCTGCCTATCACAGACATCAGTGACCTAGACATGGGTCTTCTGTGGCCTCAAAATTGACTAGGAAATTCAATTAGACCCAAGGAAAATTTAGGAAGTAAAGTCTTTTGTTAGCGCGAGCTAAGCTGTAAAACATTCATATTAACTGAGGAATTTACACTTTAAAAGAGTTCAGGATCTTTCAAGAATCCCTGGGATATGGCAGAACTTTGGCCTCCAATATGCTGCCCTCCTGGGCATCTCCTGCACACCCCAGGTTCATTGTTTACCTCCATCCAGGCTTTCTTTCTTCTTCTGTGTCACCCTTTCCAGAATATCCTCCCCATGGTCCCCTCCTCTATATGAAATCTTACTTTGAGAACCAGCTTGTAGTCCTATCTCTTTTCTGAGCTGTTCTCCCTTTCACTAGTGTGGGCTTAGTTAGCACAGTGCCTGGCACTTGGTAAGTACTATGTAAATGCCAGTTACCAGCATCGGTATTATTGCTCATCATCATTATCATTGCTATATCTCCCTTGGCTTTTAAGCTTTTCCCCTATAGGGGAAAAAAATTGGACCTTCTATGCTGCACAGCACACAACACAAATAATGGAGAGGGCCACTCTGGAGCTCTCAAAGGGTCTATGGTTTTGAATATCCCAGTGGCATCTTAGTTCCCTCCTTTAGTCTATTCATTCCTTGACCCATTCCTACCTTTTTTACAATTCTTGTTCCGAATTTGGCAGAACAGGCTATTTTCACGGGACAGATTGGGAAACTAAGTAAAGAGGGAGGACTGTCAGTGTCAGATTTGGAAGAAATCGAATGAAGGGGAAGAAGAAACTTTTTCCAGGTCTCCAGTTAGCCGAACCCTCCAGATGGAGGAAGCTACTTGTAGAGAGCATGGGCTCTGGCAGAGAAGAGAGGAACTAGGGAATGAGGCGGTTTATCTGAACAAAAATTGTCCCCACTAAGCTCCGGCTACAGGCCATCCTTGAGGAGAGCAAGCCACCTTCTTTCAGAGGCACCTGATTTTAGCAGATTAGGGTTGAAGGTGGGGCCTGCTCCGCAGAAACTTCGAGGGTGATCACCTTTCCCACTTTTCCCAGCAGCCAATGTTCCCTTTCTGATCTCTCTGCCCACCCCATTCACACTGTCTGGGTCTGCCCTAGGTCCCTTCATCTGGGAAATGATGGGGTTCAATTCGATGACCTCTGAAAAGTCCACCCCAGCGCTTGGGCTCACATCCTGGGTCCAGGATGCCAGGGGTGCCCCATCCCCCATCCCCTCTCTCCCCTGCTCGCTCTGCCACCCCCCCCCCTTCGCTTAGCTGGCACAGAAGGAGCCCCTTCAGGGGCCGGGGGAGGGGCAGACGCCCCCTCCCATTCCCCGAGCCCCCCCAGGCCACCCCCCAGCCCCGCCCAGCCCCTCGCCCACCCTGTCTGCGGTCTGCACCCACCTGCGCGGGCGGCGGCGGGCGGCCCCAGGGCACCAGCGGGAGGGGGAGGGGCTCGCGGGCCCGGACTTGGGCCCCGCCCCCACCCAGCTCTTTCCGGCCACGACGTCTACGTTGCCCTTCCCGCGAGGGAGAGAGGCGGGGACAGGGCCCGAGGGGGCCCGCAGGAGGGGAGCCGGCCCGCCATGTGGGGCCAGCCAGGCGCGGGCAGCGCCGCGCCCCCTCCCCCTCCCCCTTCCCGCCGTGCCTCGCTGGCACTAGGGAATGGCAGCTGTGCGCGCGCCGCGCGAGGCGGGGGTGGGGGGGTGGGGGGAGAGATCTTCGGGAGGGGAGGGGGCGCACAATTGCAGGGACCTGCGAGCCTCGTTCTGACCAGGAGTCAGTTTCCCTAGAGGGTTGCTGTCCGTAGTTTTTAATGATTCTCCACCAATAGTTTTGCTTTGCTTTTTGCAAATAATAATAATTAATAGTAATTAACGCGTAAAGGTTTGCAAAGCGCTTTCTACTTGGTAACTCCCAATTCCCATTTTACAGATAAGGAAACTGAGGCTGAGGGACAAGACCACAAAGCTAGGAAGACTTCAGGTGGACTCGAGGCACTCGGCTCAGATGAGTGTGCATTCATTCCCACTCCTACCAGCCAAAGAAATAGGTGTAGATATTTCTAAAATATTTCCAGTCCTTTCCATCTCCTCACTCTGGTTACTAGTTGGATGCTTGTAAACATGTCGAACACATGTTTTCTTTGGGCTGTTATTTCTAGCAGGTGGAATTAGAGAGCACGAGTTGCAAGGGACTTGGGAGATCATTTACCCCGGAAGCCCTCAATTTAAAGGGAAGAAAAAAGCACTCAGAAGCTGTGACTTGCCCAAGGTCACACAAATTATTAATAAGCAGTGCAGGTGGAATTTGAGTGCTCTCCTGCTCACCTTCCTTGGTGTTTCCCTTTATGTGTGTCTTCAGATGCCAGATCCAGTCACTCCTATCCCTTCCCTCATGCCCTAGGATCCTAGATCTGAGAGCTGGCAGGGACTTAGAGCCCAGGGTGAGGAAGTCACTTGCCTATAGTTACATAAGTAGTAACGGATAGAGCTAAGGATTTAAAGCAAGGTCTTCTTATGGGAGCCAGGGATCTTGGCATTGTCCTATGCTGACTCCCTTGTTCCTCCTTCCAGGTATGGGGAATCTTCTTCCTGGAGGCCACATGTGGCCCTCTAGGTCCTCAAGTGTAGCCCTTTGACTGAATCCAAACTTCCCAGAATTCCCTTAATGAAAGGATTTCTTCTGTAAAACTTGGACTCAGTCAGAAGGCTGTCCCCAAGGACCTAGAAGACCATGTGTGGCCTCCCAGCTGAAGGTTCCCCACCCCTGTGGACCTTCACCCTTGTGGCAGGAACTATTATCATTACACTCAGTGACCTTGCATCTTTATCTTTACATCTCTCTTAGTACTGATTTTTGCCTTTGCTCTAATTTTAATGATCCAGAGCGGTTGCTATGTCAGGAAGCAAGTATTTTTCTTTGTTGGGGGACACAGTCTATTCCTCTTTTTGCAATGATGTTCCCAGCCTCTCCCAGCGTATTACAACTGTCTTCCAAAAAAAAAAAATCCTCTTTCACTTCTTTTGATCCTTTATCATTGTTTCCAACAGATTTCAGCATTGTCTTTACCTATGCATTAAAATGATAAAGCTGTCTGCTTCTTGGCAGTCTGCTTACTTCTACTCATCCTTAGTACTTCAGGATGAGATGACCAAATCTCCCATGAAATAATATTGCTTGATGCTTTGAATAAAACCAACTCTACCAATTCCTTTATTTCCCTCTTCGGGCAGAAGCTGTGAGCTGTATTTCCATCAACTGCAAACAATTTGTATGTTCTGGCATCATTTAGAGTGAAAATACGCCTAGGGATATGATATTTCTCCTTTTTTTCCCTTTTCAACACCTGCTAAGGTAAGTAAATGCAAGGTAAACACAAAGTAATTGGGAGAGGGGAGAGGGGAAGAAGGAGCATCCCTTTGAGTCACCTCGAAGTCCCATAAGCCAAAGCCTGAACTGCCCAATGGGATACATACTGGCATGTTTGACACAAAAATACATTGCCAGAACATATAATAGGTGATTAACACACACACACACACACACACAGAAAGAGAGAGAGAAATGGAAGACAGGCCCACTAAGAGATCTGTGACATGAAACCTAGAGAAGAAAGACAATCCAAAAAGAGAAGGTGACTAATAGTTATGATGAGAAGGAATTATGCATCAAACATGGATGACCATTCAAAGGGAAAGGTTACCAATCATCACTGTGCAGGTTTTGCTTTGAACTATTCAATAGCCAAGGTCCCATCTAGGTCTGATAGTCTATCTTTCAATGATGTAGAACTTGGAACTTAGTCTGTCAGATCTGGAAGTGTCCTTTGACTCTCAACTGTCATCAGTGGGATGGACAGTGGAACATAGATTGATTGGAGGTGGATGTACCTGAGATCATGGAGTACATGAATACACTCTAGTATCTTCAGAAGGACCTGTACCTCATCAAACATGGATGACCATGCAGAGAGAAGCGTTACAAGTCATCACTGTGCAGGTTTTGCTTTGAACTAATTAATAGCCAAGGTCCCATCTAGGTCTGATAGTCTATCTTTCAATGATGTAGAACTTGGAACTTAGTCTATCAGATCTGGAAGTGTCCTTTGACTGTCAACTTTCATCAGAAGAATGTACAATCAGATGTCATGGCTAAGAAATGCTTTAGAAAGCAGAACATAGAGTTATAAAGCTGAAAATAATGGTTGAACAACATTATACAGATGGGCATACATGGAAAGAATATACATACATTAAAAGCATGTAACATTAGAACAGAAACAAGTATCAAGAGAAGGAATTGTGGAATGAACTTTGAGAGGGATGGTTTGTAAGTCATAGCTCTTTGCCTTGAACTGATCAACATCCAAGATCCCCTCAACGTGGACAGGCCTGATATCATGGAGTACATGGATACATACTGGTATCTTGAGAAGGAGCTGTGCATCACTGAACACAGATGATCCAAAGGGTTACAAGTCATCACTGTGCAGCTTTGCTTTGAACTAATCCATATCCAAAGTCCCATCTAAGTCTGATAGTCTAATTTTCTATGATGTACAACTTGGAAATTAGTCTGTCAGATCTGGAAGTGTCTTTGAATTTCAACAACAGCAGCAGAGAACATACCATTTGTTGCAAGGGGACTTTCAACTTAGAACAAGTGATAGAGCAGAATGGACCACTTCGGAATATTGAATGACAATGTGGGAAGTCCATAGAACAAAGAATTTAAGGCAGATTGATGCCTTGTAACAATAAAATAAAGAGGGAAAGAACAGGAAGTGAACTTAAAATGTGGAATGCAAAGGTGGAAAGTATCAATTGAAGACCAAAAATCATTGCTGGGAGGAACACAGGGTGTAGTATACTTGTAAAATATATACTGTCAAGCTATGCATCATGGGTGAACAAAGGAAGGGATAGTTTGCAATTCACCATTCTACAGGTTTGGCATTGAACTAATGAACATCCAAAGTTCTATCCAGGTCTGACATCTTTCTATTATGTAAAACAGAAAGTATAGTCTATCAAACTTAGAACTGTCCTTTAGTTACCAATATTCATCAGAGGATCCAAGAGGTTAAATGACCCAAGAGCATGGCGTGGCATGCCTGCAAAGAGTCTTCAAACACAGAGATCCAAGGACCCTTCCATATCTGCTATTCTATCTTTCTGTGATGTAAAAGTGAAAAAAACAGTCTACCAGATGTGGAAGTATCCTTTGGCTATTAGCTGCCCTCACTCAAAGGGAAAATGGAATAGGACTGAGCAAGGCAGAAGAAAAGAGTCTTCAAACACAGAAGATGTAATGTCAGAGGAAGAAGAGGTCTCACATAAGAAAAAGTAAGTACATCAACACCCACCTTAAAATAGTTACTATCAAAGCAGAAAGGACCTCTTAGAACTTTGAAGGACAGTGTTGGAAGTCCATAGAACAGAGACTACAAGTACACAGGGATGCCTTAAAAGACATAACACAGAGTGACAGAATCAGGAATGACTTTAGAACACAAATGGCAGAGTTGGGAAATGCCAGTTAGACACAGAAAGAAGTAGGAGGGACGTTCAAACTGAAAAGGCAGATTATCAAAGTCATAAGGCCCAACAGACAGATTTAAAGCATATACCTTCAGAATACCAACTGCTATCATGAGAAGGAACTGTGCATCACTGAATATGGATGACCACTGACAAAGACTGTTTACAATTCACAGTTACAGAGGTCCTGCTTTGAACTGTTCAACAACCAGGGTCACTTCTACATTGGGTATTCTATCTTTTTGTGATGTAAAACTGAAGAGGTAGTATATCTGATGTGAAAGTGTCCTTTGGCTATCAGCTGCCCTCAGTGGAATGGAAAATGGAATAGGAATGATCAAGGTAGAAGGACCCAAGGGCATGGAGTGGCATGTCTACAAAGAGTCTTCAAAAAAGAACATGTAATGACAGAGGAAGAAGAGGTCTCACACCAGAAAAAGTAAGTACATCAGCACCCATGGAGATTTTCACCTTAAGGTAGTTACTATCAGAGTAGAAATGGCCTCCTTAGATCTTAGAAGGACAGTGTTGGAAATCTATAGAACAGAGACTGCCAGTACTGAGAGATGCCTTCAAAGATATAACAGAGAGTGGCAGAGCCAGGAACGACTTTAGATCACAGATTGTACAACAGGGAAGTGTGAATTGGACATAGGAAGACAGAGGTATAAGGGACATTCAAACTGAGAAGGCAGATTATCAAAGTTACACTGCACAACAGAGAGATTTAAAGCATATGCCTTTAGAATACTAACTCTTATAATGAGAATTAATTGTGCATTACTCAACATGGATGACCATGGGCAGTGATTTTTTACAATTCCTAATTCTGCAGGTCTTACTTTAAACCGTTCTAGATCCAAGTTCCCTCCAGCACTGCTAGTCTGTCTTTTTGTGATGTAAAACTGAAAAGATAGTCTATCAGGTCTGGAATTATCCTTGGGCTGTCAGCTGCAATCAGTGGAATGGAAAATGGAAGAGGACTGATCAAGGAGGAAGGACCAAGAGCATGGAGTGACTGGCCTGCAAAGAGTCATCAAACAAAGAAGGGAATGAGGAATTAAAGAACAGGCCTCACACCAGAAAAAGTAAGTACCTCAGCACCTATGGAGCTTTTCACCCTAAGGTAGTTGTTATCAGAGCAGAAAGGGCCTTGTTAGATCTTGGAAGGATATTATTGGAAGTCCATAGGACATAGAATGTCAAGTCTGAGAGATGCATGGAAATATAACAGAGAGAGCCAGGAATGACTTTAGAATCCAGATTGGACAGGTGGGAAGTGCCAAATGGATACCGAAAGAGGGAGGTGGAAGGGATGTTCAAACTGAGAAGGCAAATTATCAAAATTATAAGGCCCAACAGACAGATTTAAAGCATATACCTTTAGAATGCCAACTGTTACCGTCAGAAGGAACTGTGTATCACTGAACATGGATGACTACTCACAGGGATTATTTGCAATTCTCCATTCTGCAGGCCTTGCTTTTAATTCTTCAACTCCAGGGCTCCTTCCATCTCTGCTATTCTATCTTTTTGTGATGTAAAACTGAAAAGGTAGTTTATCAGAAGTGCAAGTATCCTTTGGCTATTAGCTCCCCACAGTGGACTGGAAAATGGAGTAGGACTGATCAAGGTGGAAGGACCCAAGACCATGGAGTGGTCTGCCTGCAAAGAGTCTTCAAACACAGAACATGTATTGGCAGAGGAAGAACAGGTCTCACACCAGAAAAAGTAAGTACATCAGCACTCATGGAAATTTTCACCTTAAGGTAGTTACTATCAGAGTAGAAATGGTCTCCTTAGACCTTAGAAGGACAGTGTTGGAAATCTATAGAACAGAGACTGCCAGTACTGGGAGATGCCTTCAACGATATAACAGAGAGTGACAGAGCCAAGAATGACTTTAGATCACAGATTGTACAACAGGGAAGTGTGAATTGGACATAGGAAGACAGAGGTATAAGGGACATTCAAACTGAGAAGGCAGATTATCAAAGTTACACTGCACAACAGAGAGATTTAAAGCATATGCCTTTAGAATACTAACTCTTATAATGAGAATTAATTGTGCATTACTCAACATGGATGACCATGGGCAGTGATTTTTTACAATTCCTAATTCTGCAGGTCTTACTTTAAACTGTTCAAGATCCAAGTTCCTTCCAGCACTGCTAGTCTGTCTTTTTGTGATATAAAACTGAAAAGATAGTCTATCAGATCTGAAATTATCCTTGGGCTGTCAGCTGCAATCAGTGGAATGGAAAATGGAAGAGGACTGATCAAGGAGGAAGGACCAAGAGCATGGAGTGACTGGCCTGCAAAGAGTCATCAAACAAAGAAGGGAATGAGGAATTAAAGAACAGGCCTCACACCAGAAAAAGTAAGTACCTCAGCACCTATGGAGCTTTTCACCCTAAGGTAGTTGTTATCAGAGCAGAAAGGGCCTTGTTAGATCTTGGAAGGATATTATTGGAAGTCCATAGGACATAGAATGTCAAGTCTGAGAGATGCATGGAAATATAACAGAGAGAGCCAGGAATGACTTTAGAATCCAGATTGGACAGGTGGGAAGTGCCAAATGGATACCGAAAGAGGGAGGTGGAAGGGATGTTCAAACTGAGAAGGCAGATTATCAAAATTATAAGGCCCAACAGACAGATTTAAAGCATATACCTTTAAAATGCCAACTGTTACCGTCAGAAGGAACTGTGTATCAGTGAACATGGATGACTACTCACAGGGATTATTTGCAATTCTCCATTCTGCAGGCCTTGCTTTTAATTCTTCAACTCCAGGGCTCCTTCCATCTCTGCTATTCTATCTTTTTGTGATGTAAAACTGAAAAGGTAGTTTATCAGAAGTGCAAGTATCCTTTGGCTATTAGCTCCCCACAGTGGACTGGAAAATGGAGTAGGACTGATCAAGGTGGAAGGACCCAAGACCATGGAGTGGTCTGCCTGCAAAGAGTCTTCAAACACAGAACATGTAATGGCAGAGGAAGAACAGGTCTCACACCAGAAAAAGTAAGTACATCAGCACTCATGGAGATTTTCACCTTAAGGTAGTTACTATCAGAGTAGAAATGGTCTCCTTAGATCTTAGAAGGACAGTGTTGGAAATCTGTAGAACAGAGACTGCCAGTACTGGGAGATGCCTTCAAAGATATAACAGAGAGTGACAGAGCCAAGAATGACTTTAGATCACAGATTGTACAACAGGGAAGTGTGAATTGGACATAGGAAGACAGAGGTATAAGGGACATTCAAACTGAGAAGGCAGGTTATCAAAGTTACACTGCACAACAGAGAGATTTAAAGCATATGCCTTTAGAATACTAACTCTTATAATGAGAATTAATTGTGCATTACTCAACATGGATGACCATGGGCAGTGATTTTTTACAATTCCTAATTCTGCAGGTCTTACTTTAAACCGTTCTAGATCCAAGTTCCTTCCAGCACTGCTAGTCTGTCTTTTTGTGATGTAAAACTGAAAAGATAGTCTATCAGGTCTGGAATTATCCTTGGGCTGTCAGCTGCAATCAGTGGAATGAAAAATGGAAGAGGACTGATCAAGGAGGAAGGACCAAGAGAATGGAGTGACTGGCCTGCAAAGAGTCATCAAACAGAGAAGGAAATGAAGAATTAAAGAACAGGCCTCACACCAGAAAAAGTAAGTACCTCAGCACCTATGGAGCTTTTCACCCTAAGGTAGTTGTTATCAGAGCAGAAAGGGCCTTGTTAGATCTTGGAAGGATATTATTGGAAGTCCATAGGACATAGAATGTCAAGTCTGAGAGATGCATGGAAATATAACAGAGAGAGCCAGGAATGACTTTAGAATCCAGATTGGACAGGTGGGAAGTGCCAAATGGATACCGAAAGAGGGAGGTGGAAGGGATGTTCAAACTGAGAAGGCAAATTATCAAAATTATAAGGCCCAACAGACAGATTTAAAGCATATACCTTTAGAATGCCAACTGTTATCGTCAGAAGGAACTGTGTATCACTGAACATGGATGACTACTCACAGGGATTATTTGCAATTCTCCATTCTGCAGGCCTTGCTTTTAATTCTTCAACTCCAGGGCTCCTTCCATCTCTGCTATTCTATCTTTTTGTGATGTAAAACTGAAAAGGTAGTTTATCAGAAGTGCAAGTATCCTTTGGCTATTAGCTCCCCACAGTGGACTGGAAAATGGAGTAGGACTGATCAAGGTGGAAGGACCCAAGACCATGGAGTGGTCTGCCTGCAAAGAGTCTTCAAACACAGAACATGTAATGGCAGAGGAGGAACAGGTCTCACACCAGAAAAAGTAAGTACATCAGCACCCATGGAGATTTTCACCTTAAGGTAGTTACTATCAGAGTAGAAATGGTCTCCTTAGATCTTAGAAGGACAGTGTTGGAAATTTATAGAACAGAGACTGCCAGTACTGGGAGATGCCTTCAACGATATAACAGAGAGTGACAGAGCCAGGAATGACTTTAGATTACAGATTGTACAACAGGGAAGTGTGAATTGGACATATAAAGACAGAGGTATAAGGGACATTCAAACTGAGAAGGCAGATTATCAAAATTATAAGGCCCAACAGACAGATTTAAAGCATATACCTTTAGAATGCCAACTGCTATCTTCAGAAGGAACTGTGTATCACTGAACATGGATGACTACTCACAGGGATTATTTGCAATTCTCCATTCTGCAGGCCTTGCTTTTAATTCTTCAACTCCAGGGCTCCTTCCATCTCTGCTATTCTATCTTTTTGTGATGTAAAACTGAAAAGGTAGTTTATCAGAAGTGCAAGTATCCTTTGGCTATTGGCTCCCCACAGTGGACTGGAAAATGGAGTAGGACTGATCAAGGTGGAAGGACCCAAGACCATGGAGTGGCTGGCCTACAAAATGTCTTCAAACACAGAACATGTAATGACAGAGGAAGAACAAATCTCACACCAGACAAAGGTAAGTACGTTAGCACCCATGGAGCTTTTCACCTTAATGTAGTTACTGTCAGAGCACAAAGGGTCTCCTTAGATCTTTCAAGAACAGTGTTGGAAATCCATAAAACAGAAGCTACCAGTACTGAGAGATGCCTTCAAAGATATAACATAGATTGACAGAGCCAGGAATGACTTTAGATCACACATTGTACAGGTGGCAAGTGCCAATTTGACATAGAAAGACAGAAGTAGAGGGAATGTTCAAATTGAGAATGCAGACTATTCAAGTTGTAAGGCCCTTTAGACAGATTTAAAGCATATACCTTTAGAATAACAGCTGTTTACATGAGAAGGAACTGTGCATCACTGAACTTATGTGACCATGGGCAGTGATTGTTTACAATTCACCCCTCTGCAGGTCTTGCTTTGAACTGTTCAACTTCCAAGGTACCTTCTATATCAGGTATTCTATCGTTTTGTTCTGTAAAATTGAAAAGGTAGTTTATCAGATGTGGGAGTATCCTTTGCCTATCAGCTGCCCTCAGTGGAATGAAAAATGGGTTATTAATGTTCAAGGGGGAAGGACCCAAGAACATGGAGTGGCCGATCTGCAAAGAGTTTTCATACAAAGAACGTATGATGGCAGAGGCAGAAGACATCTCACATTAGAAAAAGGGAGTACATCACCACCAATGGTGATGTACATTAAAGTAGTTTACTACCAGAGCAGAAAGGCCCTCCTTAGATCTTTGACAGACATCATTGGAAGTCCATAGGACTCAGATTGTTAACTCTGAGAGAAACCCGGAAATATGACAGAGTGACAGAGCCAGGAACGACTTTAGAACACAGATTGTGCAGGTGGGAAGTGCTGAATGGACACAGAAAGAGGGAGGTAGAAAGGACATTCAAGCTGAGAAGGTAGATTTTCAAGGTTATAAGGCTCAACAGACTTATTTAAAGCATTTACCTTTAGAATAACAACTAATATCATGAGAAGGAACTATGCATCACTGAACAGGGATGACCATGAGCGGTTTTTGTTTACAATTCACAGTTCTGCAGGTCTTGCTTTGAACTGTTCAACATCCAAGGTCACTTCTATATCGGGTATTGTATCTTTTTGTTATGTAAAACTGAAAAGGTAGTATATCTGATGCGGAAGTATTCTTTAGCTATCAGCTCCCCTCAGTAGATTGGAAAAGGGAATAGTACTGATAAAAGTGGAAGGACCTAAGGGGGTGGAGTGGCTGGCCTGCAAAATGTCTTCAAACACAGAACATGTTAAAGACAGAAGCAGAACAGATCTCATACCAGACAAAAGTAAGCACATCACCGTCTATGGAGATTTTCACCTTAAGGTAGTTACTATCACAGCAGAAAGTGCTTCTTTAGATATTTGAAGGACAGTGTTGGAAGTCCTGCCTTCAAAGACATAACATGTTGTCAGAGCCAGGAATGACTTTAGATGACACATTATGCAGGTGGCAAATGCCAGTTGGAAATAAAAAGACAGAGGTAGAAGGGACATTCAAACTGAGAATACAGATTATCCAAGATATAAGGCCCTTCAGACAGATTTAAAACTGTACCTCATGTTTACATGAGAAGAAACTGTCTATCCCTGAACATGTATCACCATGGGCAGTGATTGTTGACAATTCACCATTCTGGAAGTCTTCTTTTGAACTATTCAACCTCTAAAGTCACTTCTATATCGGGTTCTACCTATTTGTGAAATAAAACTGAAAAGGTAGTGATCAGATGTGGAAGTATCCTTTGGCTATTAGCTCACCACAGTAGATTGAAAAATGGAATAGGACTGATTAAGGCTGAAGGACCCAAGATCATGGAGTGGTCTGCCTGCAAAGAGTCTTCAAACACAGAACATGTAATGGCAGAGGAAGCACAGGTCTCACACCAGAAAACACCAGCACCCATGGAGATTTTCACCTTAATGTAGTTACTATCAGAATAGAAATGACCTCCTTAGATATTTGTAGGACAGTGGTGGAAATATATGGAACAGAAGCTACCAATACAGAGAGATGCATTCAAAGACATAACATAGAGTGACAGACCAAGGAATGACTTTAGAACACAAATTGTACAGGGGGAGAGTGCCAACTGGACACAGAAAGATAGAGGTAGAAGGAACATTCAAACTGAGAATGCAGATTATCCAAGATATAAGACCTTTCAGACAGATTTACACCATATGCATTTAGCACTCAAAATGTTATCATGAGAATAAAATGTGTATCACCGAAAATGGAAGAACATGGGAAGTGAATTTTTACAGTTCATCATTCTGCAGATCTTGCTTTCAACAGTTCAAGATCGAAGGTCCCTTCCTACAAAAAAGATGCAACGGAAATGAAAGCAGGGGTCTCACACCAGAAAAAGTAAGTATATCAGCACCCATGGAGCTTTTCACCTCCAGGTAGTTATTATCAGAGCAGACAGGGCTGCTTGAGATCTTGCAAGGACATCATTGAAAGTCCACAAGACACAGACTGTCAAGTCTGAGAGATGCTTGGAAATATAATAAACAAAGTGAAAGAGCCAGGAATGATTTTTGAACACAGATTGTACAGGTGGGAAGTGCCAATTGGACACAGAAAGACATAAGTAGAAGGGACATTCACACAGAGATGGCAGTTATAAGGACCTTCAGACAGATTAAAAGCAAAAAGCTTTAGAATTCAAAATGTTATAATGAGAAGAAACTATGCATCACTGAACATGGATGACCCTGGGCAGTGATTGTTTACAATTCACCATTCTACAGCCCTTGCTTTGAATTGTTCAACATCCAAGGTCACTTCTATATCAGGCAATCTGTCTTTTTGTGATGCAAAACTCAAAAGGTAGTCTATAAAATGTGGAAGTAGTCTTTGACTATCAGGCTGCTCTCAATGGAATGGAGAATGGAATAGGAATGATCAAGGTAGAAGGACCCAAGAGCATGGAATGCCATGCATGCAAAGAGTCTTCAAACACAGAACATGTAATGGCAGAAGAAGACGAGGTCTCATACCAGAAAGAAAGTAAGTACATCACCTCCCACTGAGTTTCTCACCTTAAGGGAGTTACTATTGGAGCAGAAAGGACCACATTAGATATTTGAAGGACAGTGTTGGAAGTCCATAGAACAGAGATTACCAGTATTGAGAGATGCTTTAAAAGACATAATATGGAGTGACAGAGCCAGGACGGACTTTAGAACACAAATTGTACAGTTTGGAAGTGCCAATTAGACACAGAAAGACAGAGGTAGATCGTACAAAAATAAGTACATCAGCACCCATGGAACTTTTCCCCTTAAGGCAGTTACTGTCAGAGAATATAGGGCCTCCTTAGATATTTGAAGGACAGTGTTGGAAGTCCATAGAACAGAGTTTACTACTACAGAGACATGCCTTAAAAGACATAACATAGAGTGACAAAACCAGCAGTGACTTTGGATCACAAATTTTACAGGTGGCAAGTACCAATTAGACAGAGAAAGACAGAGGTAGGAGGGACGTTCAAACTGGGGAAGGCAGATGGCCAAGGTTATAAGGCCCAAATGACAGATTTAAAGCATCTATTTTTAGAATACCAACTGTTATCATGAGAAGGAACTATACATCCCTTTTCATGGATGACCATGGGCAGGGATTTTTTTTACAATTCATCATTCCGCAGGTCTTTCTTTAAAACTTTCAAGATCCAAGGTTGATTCAGTGCTGCTATTCTGTCTTTTTGTGATGTGAAACTGACATGTATTCTATCAGATCTGGAAGTATCCTTTGGTTTTCAGCTGTCCTCAGTAGAATGGAAAATGAAATAGGACTGATCAAGGAGGAAGGACCAAGAGCATTGAGTGACTGACCTGCCAAGAGTCATAAAACAAAGAATATGTAATAGGAATGAAAGAAGAACTCTCACATCAGAAAAAGTAAGTACATTAGTACTCATGGTACTTTTCACCTTAATGTAGTTACTATCAGAACAGAAAGGGCCTTCTTAAATCTTTGATGAACGGTACTGGAAATCCATAAGACATAGACTTTCAAGTCTGAGAAATGCCATGAAATAAAACAGAAGGACAGAGCCAGGAATGATTATAGAACACAGATTGTACAGGTGGGAAGTGCCCACTGGACATAGAAAGACAGAGGTTAAGGGAAGCTCAAACTGAGAATGCTTAAGATCCAAGTTATAAGACCCTTCAAAAAGATTTAAAGCATCTACCTTTATTTGGAATGCCAGCTGTAGTTATAAGAAGGAGCTATGTATCACTGAACATGGATGACCAAGTGCAGTGAATGTTTACAATTCACCATTGTGCAGGTCCTACTTTAAACCGTTCAAAATCTAAGGTCCCTTCCAACTCTGCTATTCATTTTTTTGTGATGTAAAGTTCAAAGGTAGTGTACCAGATGTGGAAGTATCCTTTGGCTATGAGCTGACTTCAGTGGAATAGAAAACGGAACAGGACTGATCGAGGTGAAAGGACCCACCTTTCAACTGAAGGTTGACATTCAGGAGTTTTGAAACACAGAACATGTAAGGACAGAGAAGAAGAGGTCTCACAGCAGAAAAAGTAAGTATATTAGCACCCATGGAGCTTTTCACCTTAAGGTAGTTACTATCAGAGCAGAAAGGACCTCCTTAGATCTTTCAAGGACAGTGTTGGAAATCCATAGTAAAGAAGCTACCAGTTCTGAGAGATGCCTTTAAAGACATAATATAGAGTGACAGAGCCAGGAATAACTTTTGGTCACAGATTGTACAGGTGGGAGTTGCCAATTGGACACAGAGACAGATGCAGAAAGGAGCTTCAAAGTGAAAAGGCAGATTATCAAAGTTATAAGGCCCTCCATACAGATTTAAAGCATATACCATTAGAATACCAACAGTTATCATGAGAAGGAACTGAACATGGATGACTATTAGAAGGAATTGTTTACAATTCACTATTCTACAGATCTTGTCCCCTTGATCTACAGATCAAGTCCCCTTCCGTCTCTGCTATTTTCTCTTTTTATGATGTAAAACTGAAAAAGTAGTATATCTGATGTTGAAATATCCTCTGTCTGTTAGCAGCCCTCAGTGGAATGGAAAATGGAATAGGACTGATCAAGGAGCAAGGACACAAGAGCATGGAGTGACTGGCCTACAAAGAGTCATCAAGAAAAAAAGATGTAATGGGAATGAAAGAAGGGGTCTCACACCTGAAAAAGTAAGTACATCAGAACCCACGGAGTTTTTTACCTCAAGGTAACTACCATCAGAGTAGACAGGACCACTTTAGATGTTTCAATGACATTACTGGAAGTCCACAGGACACAGATTGTCCAGTCTGAGAGATGCCTGGAAATATAACAGAGTGACAGAGCCAGCAATGGTTTTAGAACATAGATTGTACAGGTGGGAAGTGTAGAATGGACACAGAAAGACAGAGGTAGAAGGAATGTTAAAACTGAGAATGCAGACTACTCAAGTTATAAGGACTTTCAGACAGATTTAAAGCATATAGATTTAGAACTCAAAATGTTATCATGAGAAGGTACTGTGCATCACTGACGGTGGGTAAGCAATTCACCATTCTGCAGGTCTTGTTTTGAACTGTTCAACATCCAACATCACTTCTATATCCGGTATTCTATCATTTTGTGATATAAAACTCAAAAGGTAGTCTATCAGATGTGGAAGTAGCCTTTGACTATCAGCTGCCCTCAGTGGAATGGAAACTGAAATAGGAATGATCAAAGTGGAAGGACCCAAGAGCATGAAATGCCATGCATGCAAAGAGTCTTCAAACACAGAACATGTAATGGCAGAAGAAGAAGAGGTCTCACACCAGAAAAAAGTAAGTACATCGGCTTCCATGGAGCTTTTCACCTTAAAGGAGTTACTATTGGAGCAGAAAGGACTGCATTAGATATTTGAAGGACAGTGTTGGAAGTCCATAGAACAGAGATTACCGGTATTGAGATCTGAATTAAAAGACATAATATGGAGTGACAGAGCCAGGATGGCATTTAGAACAAAGATTGTACAGGTGGCAAGTACCAATTAGACACAGAAAGACAGAGGTAGTACAGAAGTTTAAACTGACGATGAAGATTATCCAAGTTATATAGCCCTTAAAGCATATACCTTTAGAATACCAACTGTTGTCATGAGAAGGAGCTGTTCATTAGTGAACATGGATGACCATTGGCCGGGATTATTTATAATTCACCATTCTGTAGGTCTTGCTTTGAAATGTTCAACATCTCTGCACCCTTCCATATCTGCTATTTGATCATTTTGTGATGCAAAACTCAAAAACAGGTTATCACATGTGAAAATATGCTTTGGCTATCAGTTGTCCTCAGTTGAATGGAAAATGGAATATTAATAATATAGGTGGAAGGATCCAAGATCATGGAGTGTCCTGTTTGCAAAGACTCTTCAAACACAGAACATATAAGGACAGTGGAAGAAGAGGTCTCAAATAAGAAAAAGTAACCCATGGAGATTTTCACCTTAAGGTAGTTACTATCAGAGCACAAATGGTCTCCTTAGATCTTTCAAGCATAGTGTTGGAAATGCATAGAACAGAAGCAACCAGTTCTTAGAGATGCTTTCAAGGACATAACATAGGGTGACAGAACAAGGAATGACTTTAGAATACAAATTGTACAACTGGGAAGTGACAATTGGACACAGAAAGACAGAGGTAGAAGTGACATTCAAACTGACAATGCTGATTATCCAACTCATAAGACCCTTCAGACAGATTTAAAGCGTGTATACCTTTAGCACTCAAAATATTATCATGGGAAGAAAATGTGCATAACTGAAAATGGATGAACATTGGCAGTGATTGCTTCCAAATCTGTATTTGACACGTGTTGCATTGAAATGTTCAACGTCCAAGGATGCTGCCATAACTGTTATTCTATATTTTTGTGATATAAAACTCAAAAAGTTGGTTATCAGATGTGGAAGTATCCTTTGGTTATGAACTGCTCTCATCTAATGGAAAATGGAATGGGACTGATCAAGGTGAAAACATCCAAAAGCATGGAGAAACATGCTGACAGAGAGTCTTCAAAACATGGAAAATGTAAAGACAGAGGAAGAAGAGGTCTCACACCAGAAAAAGTAAGTACATCAGCAACCATGAAACTTTTCACGTTAAGGTAGTTACTATCAGACCAGAAAAGGCCTCCTTAGATCTTTCAAGCACAGTGTTGGAAATCCATAGCAAAGAAGCTACCAGTTCAGAGAGATGCCATTAAAAACATAATATAGATGTATGGAACAAGGAATGAATTGTACAGTTGGACACAGAAAAATAGAGGTAGAAAGGATCTTCAAACTGGCAATGCAGATTATTCAAGCTACAAGGCCCTTCAGAGAGATTTAAAGCATAAACCTTTAGAATGCAAAATGTTGTCATGACAAGGAACTGTGCATCACTGAACGTGGATGACCATTGGCAGGGATTGTTTACAATTCACCATTCTACAGGTTTTGTTTTGAATTCTTCAACATCCAAGGTCCCTTCCATCTCGGTTATTCTACCTTTTTATGATAGTAGTCACAAGGTAATTTATCAGATGTGGAAGTATCCTTTAACTATCAGCTCTGCACAGTGGGTTGGAAACTTGAATAGAACTGATCAAGGTGGAAGGAACCAAGAGCATGGAGAGGCTGACCTGGCCAACCGGACACAGAAAGACAAAGGTAGGAGGGATGTTCAAACTAGGAAGGCAGATTATCAAAGTTGTAAGGCCAAACAGACAGATTTACAGCATATACCTTTAGGATACCAACTGTTACCATGAGAAGGAACTGTGCATCTTTAGACATGAATCCATTGGAAAGGATTGTTTACAATTAATGTAGGTCTTGCTTTGAACAATTCAACATCCAAGGCCCCTCTCTGCTCTGCTATTCTATCTTTTTGTGATGTAAAACTGAAAAGGTAGGCTATCAGATGTGCAAGTGTCCTTTGGAAATCAACTGCTCTCAGGGGAATGGAAAATGGAATAGGACTGATCAAGGTAGAAGGACCCAAAATCATGTAGTGGCCTGCTTGAAAAGAGACTTCAAACACAGAATATGTAATGACAGAGGATGAAGAGGTCTTGCACCAGAAAAAGTAAGTACATCAGCACCCATGGAGTTTTTCACCTTAAGGTAGTCACTATCTTAGCAGAAAGGGCCTCCTTAAATCGTTGAAGGATCATATTGGAAGTCCATTTAACAGGGACAACCAGTACTGAGATACCTTAAAAGACATAGCATTGAGTGACAGAGTGAGGAATGACTTTCAAACAAAGATTGCACAGGTGTCAAATGCCAATTGGACACAGAAAGACAGAGGCAGAAGGCGTGTTGAAACTGAGAATGGAGATTATCTCAGTTACAAGGCCTATCAGACAGATTTAAAGCATACACTTTTCGAATACAAACTATTATTATGAGAAGGAACTGTGCATCACTGAAAATGAATGACCATTGATAGGGATTGCTTACAAGTTACCATTCTGCAGTTCTTGTTTTGAACTGTTCAACATCCTAGGTCCCATCCAGCTCTGCTATTCCATATTTTTGTAATGTAAAACTGAAAAGATAGCCTATCGGATGTGGAAGTAACCTTTGGACATCAGCTCCCCACAGTGGAATGGAAAATAGAATAGTATTGATCAAGATGGATGGACTCAAGAGCATGGAATCGAGTGCCTGCAAATAGTCTTCATACACAGAACTTGTAATGAGAGAGGAAGAAGAGGCCTCACACCAGAAAAAGTAGGTATATCAGCATCCATGGAGCCTTTCACCTTAGGGTGAAAGCCACCTATGTGATAGTCACCCTAGTGACTATCAGAGCAGAAAGGGCCTCCTTAGATCTTTGAAGGACAGTATTGGAAGGCCATAATATATAGATTTTCAAGTCTGAGATATGGCTTGAAAGATAACAGAGTGACAGAGCCAGGATTTACTTTGGAACATGGATTGTACTGTTCGGAAGTGCTGATTGAACACAGAAAGATGGAGGTAGACAGGATGTTAGAATTGAGAACACAGACTACCCAAGTTATAAGGCCATTCAGATGCAAATGTAAAACACGTACCTTTAAAACACAAACTGATATCATGAGAAGGAACTGTATATCACTGAACATGAATGACCATTGGGAGGAATGGTTTACAATTCTCTGTTTTGCAGGTTTTGCTTATGAACTACTCAAACTCGAAGGTCCCTTCCAGGTCTGATAGTCTATTTTTCAGTGATATAAAACTTGGTATTGAATCTATCTGATCTAGAAGTGTCCTTTGGCTATCAGCTGTCATCAGAAGAACATATAATGGGATATCGATTGATCGAGGGGGAAGGACCCAAGAGCATGGGGTGGCATAACTAAAAAGAGTCTTCAAACTTATAATGGCAGAGGAAGAAGTCTCAAAGAACAAAAAGTAAGTACATCAACACCCACGGAACTTTTCACCTTAGGGAAGTTACAATCGGAGCAGAAAGGGCCCCCTTAGATTATTAAAGGACAGCGCTGAAAGTCTATAGGTCACAGACTGTCAAGAATGAGACTTGTCTTTACAGAAATATAGTGTGACAAAGTGGGGAATGACTTTAGAACACAGACTGTACAGGTGGGAATTGCCAGTTGAATACAGAAAGGCAGAGGTAGAAGGGACATTGAAACTGAGAAGGCAGATTATCCATGCTATAAGACTCTTCAGACGCAGACTTAAAGCATATAACTTTAGAACACAAACTCTTATCATAAGAAGGAGCTGTTCATTACTGAACATGGATGACCTTTGGGAAGGATGGTTTACAAGTCATGCTTCTACAGTTTTGGATTTGAAGCCATTAACATCCATGGTCCCATTCAGATCTAATATTCTATCTTTCTGTGATGTTGCAAACCTTGGAGCCTAGTCTATCAGACCTAGAAGTGTCCTTTAGCTATCAACTGTCATCACTTGAATGGATAGTAAAGTACAGACTGGTCAAGGTGGTACCTTAAGTGCGTAGATACCAACCGATGTCATGAGGACACATTCTGCATCATTGAACATGGATGACCATTGCCTGAAATAAGTTAATAGACAAACTTCACATTTTGAGATAGTCCTAATCTTCTTTAAGGTCTCTGATTAGTCTGATGTTTCATGTTTTTATGATGTTGTGAAGCTGGGAGGATAGAGTATCAGGCCTAGAATTTGCCTTAACCCATCAATGGATCACGGTGGCATGGTCACAAGAATATAGATTCAGAGAGCTACAATGACCCAAGAGAATGGATTCTCAATCTTGGAAGCAGCCTGAAAGCATACTATGTGCAATGAACTCATTGTAAGTCCTCACAACCAAAAAGACTGATCTGAAGAGAACCTTTGAACAGGAAACACAAAGCATCATAACTTCAAATTCTCCTTAGAATAGAGAAGAAATAACCTTATAAAGTAGAAGCCAAATTGTCATGTGGGTAGTGAGTGGCCTGAGAACATAGAATGAGTAAGCAGGAAATGCCCTTTGAGCACAGAAAGTAATATGTTTAGGTATCTTGAGTACATTGATTATCTAGAAGGAAAAACCCTTCACTTTTTGGAATATTTATTTTTAATATTCATTATTTAAGATTCTGAGTTCCTGGTTCTCTCCTTCCCTTCAGCTTCTCCCCCACTGATGGAGAAGACAAGTAATATGATCTCAGTTATACATGTGAAGTCATACAAAGCATTTCCATATTAGCCATGTTGCAAGAAGAAAAATAAGATAAAAAAAAATCTGTTAATTTGTACTCAAGAGTTCATCAGTTCTCTCTCTGGAAGTATACAGTATTTTTTTATGATGAATTCTTCAGAAGTGTCTTGAATCTTTGTATTGATCAGAGTAGCTAAGTCTTTCACAGTTGATGATTGTTGTAATATAACTTCTATTTTGTACAATAGTTTCTGCTCACTTCACCTTGTTTATGTAAGTTTTTCCAGGTTTTATTCAGTTCATCATTTCTTATGGCACAATAATATACCATTTTGTTCATATACCACACCTTGTTCAGCCATTTCCCAATTAATGGACATGCCCTCAATGTCCAATTCTTTGTCGCCAGAAAAAGAGCTGTTATCAATGTTTTTGTACATAAGGGTCCATTTTGCTTTGCTCTCTCTGGGACACATACCTAGTGTTGGTTTGGGTCAAAGGGTAAGCACTATTTTATAGCCCTTTAAGCATAGTTCCAAAATTGTCTCCACAATGGATCAGTTCATAGCTCCACCTTCATATTCTTGTTAACTCCCTTAATACTTTTGACCTTTTTGTCCTTCCAGATGAATTTTGTTATTATTTTGTCTAGCTCTATAAAATAAATTGTTAGTTTGATTGGTACAGCATTAAATAATCAGATTGGCTAACACAAAAGGAAAGGAAAATGACAAATACTTGAGGGGATGTGGGAAAATGGGCACACTAATGCACTGTTAGTGGAGTTGTGAATCCAAGACAATTCCAAAGGACTCATGATAAATATTGGCGTCTATATCCATACACATACAAAAACTGATGCAATCTGAATTCAGATGAAAGCATACTATTTTTCCATGTCTTTATTTTTTCATGTTTTTTCTTTTGTTCTGTTTTCTTTCACAACATGACTAATATGAAGACATTCTGCATGACTGCACATATATAACTTAAATAAAATTTCTTACTGTCTCAGAGAGGGGGGTTGGAAAGGAAGGAGGAAGAGAATATGAAACTCAAAATTTTTTTAAATGAAGGTTCAGAATGTATTTGGGGGAAAATAAAATAACATAATTCTCCTCAAATGACAGAAACATTTAGAGCTAGAATGACAAGTTCTGTAAGAGTATGTTGTCTCAGCTAGAATGGAGGTGAAACACAGAATGTCACAACTGGAGAGAACCTATGGAAGAATAAGAAAAACTCTTGAAGCAAAGAATGTCAGAGTTAGAATTGTTTACAACGTATAATGCCAGGATGGGAAGGCATTTTGGGATATAAAACACTAGAAATAATAGAACTAGAATATAAAACAAAGAAGGAAAAGGGTGGGACCTTAGAATACAGAATATTATAAATATTTCCTTAGATCACAAAATGTCAGTTCCAGAATGAGCCTCAAAATATAGAACAGGTTCATAGTTGGACGGCTCTTGGAATGTGAAATGACACAGTTTAAAGTCCATAATGGAGAATTTCTAGACTAAAATTCTTTTTCATCTGCCATAGTTTTGTTAAAATGTTGAAAAGAAAAGTCAAGTTACAGGAAAGAATTCTGGGCTGCCTCAATAACGGGGCTTAATCCATGACACAGCCTTGAGTCTTCTTATTTTATTTCTCTAAACTCTCTCTTTGGGTTTAGTTTTCATCTCTTTGCAGATGATATCTTGGATTAATATGTTCAACCCTAACCTTTCTCCTCAGCTCCAGTCCTGTATCACCAGTTATCTTTTGGATATTTTGAAGTGGATGTACTGTGGACATCTTAAATGCAATATGTTAAAAAAAATAGAACTAGTATTCCTATTCCCCCCAAACCCTCCTTCAGATTTTCCTATTGCTGTTGAAAGTATCACCATCCTCTCAGACACTCAGACTTGCAAACTAAGTGTTGTCCTTGATTTCTCATTCTCATCTACCCCATGTATCCAATCTGTTGCCAACATATGATCTATACCTTAACATTTCTCAATAAATCCTATACTCTCCACTCATACGGTCATCATACTGCTTCAGTTCTTATCACCTTGCTCTTGGAATATTACAAAGTGTTCTGGTTGGTTTCCCTGCCTCAGTCCTTTCTCCAGTCCAATGAATTTCCTATCCTGTTATCAAAACAAGAGAAGGTTCATGGGGTAGAAAAACTAATGAGTTCAGTTGTAGACATGTTGAGTTTAAGACATCTACTAGACATCCAGTTTGAGATGTCTGGAAACCAGTTGGAGGTATGAGATTGGATGTGAGCAGAATCAGCAGAGAGATAGTAAGTAAATCCACAAAATTAAATCCAAGTGAAGTAGTATAAAGAGAAGAGAGAAGAGGGTCCAGGAAAAAACTTGGAGGGACAACTACAGTTACAGAATGGGATCTGGAAGAGGATCTGGCCAAGAAGACTAAGAAGGAATAGTCAGACAAGTAGAAGGAAAACCAGTGGAGAGAGGTGTCCCATAAACCTAGAGAGAATCGAGGAGAAGAGGGTAATCAACAGTATCAAAGACTCCAGAGAGGTTATGGGGAAGAAAAACTGAGAAAAAAATGGGAGGAGGCAGAGCCATAGGAGATTTGAGGAGGTATGAGATTTAGAAGAGCTGAGGGAATATAGAAGGGAGGTATAGAAGGATTGTCTAGCAGAGTTAAGGCCTATTTGAGTTTGTATAATATTAATTTTTATCTTTTCTCAGTTTTCTTATGATTTTTGTACTTCTATGTTTCACTGATCACATTCTGCCTTATCATAGGTGTACTTCTCTATAATCAATAGTGATTTAGAACATTTTTTCATGTGACTAGATTTCACATGACTGGTTTTTTCATCTGAAAACTGCCTGTTCATATCCTTTGACCATTTATTGATTGGGGAATGAGTTGTATTCTTTTTAAATTTGACTGGGTTCTCTATAATTTAAGAAATAAGACCTTTATCAAAGATACTTATTGTAAAAATTGTCTCCCAGCTCAAAAGATATTTATTAGGCTCAGGTAAACCTTATAATAGTAACACAAGTATCCAGGCAACAATAGTAGAGATTACACAAGGTAAGTGTATGAAATTACTGATGTTCATTGCCATACATGTTAATTAATCCCTGCACACTTGATTATTCTTGTTTATTTTTGACTCTGTTCTGTTATTTTCATTAGAGAAATGTTTGTCAATTTTTTATGTTTATACACTAATGCTTCTAGTGTTACTGTTTTGGTTAAATATAGGCCTATTGATAATGTCATTGTTCTAGCTAGCTAACTTTGCTTTTTTTAGCCATGCATTGCTTTGCTATTTATGATTAATTTGCCATATAATATGAATATGCATGTATACTCGACCTGTGCATGTACTGTCTTGTACCCACTTGGCTATGCTCTCACTGTAGTACCCTATCTGATGATGCTCTGCCTATAACTCCATGTCTATTGTATGTACTATTAATGTGCATATGATTTCTATTCAAAACTATAGATGATTTGCTTCTGTCTGTTTCACTTCTATTATCCTCTTTTGTTTTGTGTTTTTGGTGAAGCTTGGCATGGCATATTCCAGTTTTCCTATTCTGCTCATTATTCTGGCTCTGTAGGACATATATTCTACTCTGATAATTCTCATTTCTCTTTTAAACTACTTAGGAACCACATCGTCCTTCAATTCCAGAGGGTTCTCTGCCTCATCAAATAATGAATTGTTTTTCTTCATCTTGCTGTATTTATTCATGAATTCCTGAACTAGTTTACTAGATCTGGAGGCCCTATTTTCTCCTGTTGTTCCTGTTTTTTTCTTGATTTGTAGTTGGTTTACCTGTTTATGTTCAAGGTCTTTGAGTTTTCTTCTTCCTGAAATCATTGGTGATTTTAGTCTCTCCCCTTCCCTGCCCCAGAGGAATGTAACTCCAGTTCCAAAGCCCAATGGTATAGGACTTTCTCCTTTTTTGGCCAAGATCAATGCCCTATACCTGCATCAAGGATCAGAGCTGGAGAGATAACAGCTCTTCACTCTTCTTGAGTCTTCTTTGGGTTCAGTTTCTGAAACTCTTCAGATTTGGGTCACATTTGGCTTCCAACTGCTTCAGGTTACTGAAGAAAAAGACCCTTGGAAGGACAAGAGGAGCTGGCTTTCTCCATTATATCCCTATACCCAGCTAGTTATAGTAGCAACTTCAGAGAACTTCCCCTTGGGTGAGATCTGGGACTCTATCTGTTGGTTGGTCTGAGTTACCTCACTCCCAGTGGGAGAGTTTCTTCACATTGTATTGTCTGGTATATATTCTCTCATGTATACTTTCTCTGATTTCTGTTTTGCTATCAATTTGAATAAATGTTTTTCTTGGCTAAGTGTTATATGTATTTATTGTGGAACTGATATTTGGAGGGAAAGGAGTCAAGCATAGATTGAGAAACCCTGGCATTCAAGGGACTCACAAGTTAGGGGACTCATGAAAAACTAACTCATGCAAAGTAAATGACAGATTAGAACCACCTATTGCCCATAGGAATTTAGCTAGACTTTCTAATCAGCAGGTGGAGAGAACTGATGGACACTCAGGAGAGGAAAAGGTTGAGAAAAAAGAGGCTGTCCAAAACTGTACAAAGACTTTCTGACTCAAATATAGGCATTGAAAGTGATGCAGTCATTGAAGGAAACTGTGTATTATTGCAGAGCAGGAAAACTGATCTAGAGGCAGGTCATCTTCTGCCCTAAACTTCTACAGAGATTCCTAGGGTACAGATTCAACTCACAGAGCTCAAACATACTGACAACAATCATAGGTAATCAAGTAGCTGCTAGCCATGGTGCAGACATACAAGTTTATAATGATCCTGATTGTTGGACCACACCAAACTATACCAGGGTATAGGAGCTGAAAGATCAGTCAGTGATAGGAGAAGTAGGCCTATGATGCTGTGGTGTTACAGGTAAGCTTGAAACTATTTACACTTCTCTAGGTGATAATACTAGAGGCTGTTCATATGAAAAATGTCTTACATGAAATTGCATGTTTACTATTGTACATGGCAATTACTGCATATTTGAGTATGCTTGTTTTTTTTTTATTTTACTATTTTATTCTCTTGACTATGTTTTGTATTGTGCTTCCACTGTAGCAATGCCTATTCATTGTTCATTGTTTTGTATACATGCTATTACTTATAGTTAAATTATATTTTCAATATAGGCCTATTGGAAGTGTTATTATTGCAGCTAGCTAACTTTGCTTTGTTAATCTCACTTATTGCTTTTGATTGATTGCTGTGTACTATGGATATGCATGTACTTTTGAAATGTGCATGGGATATATGTCCTGTATGGAGTTAGGACATGTCATTATTGTATAGTTGCAGGTTTTCAACCTGGTCCAGATGACCTTTGCAAGGGACTGAAAAGAGTTTTAATTCAGGGGAGGAATGTAGTAACCCTACTCCTAAAGCTCATTGGAATGAGACGCTGTCCTTATTGTTGGATGTTCCATGCCTATGTGAAGGTCAGAGTAGAGAGAGCAAGAATGGGAGAAAAGACTATTCTTCAGTCTTCTTGAGTCTTCTTTGAGTTATCTTCTAGTCACTGAGTCACTTTGGATTTTTGGAGTTCTGGCTTCCAGATTTGATAGAGAAAATGGAAGAGATCAACTCTGCTTCAAGTTGCTGAAGAAAAAGACGCTGAGAAGATGTGAAAGAAACCTGTAATATCCATCATATCCATATTCCCAGCTTGTTATATGAGATATTTTAGTGAAATTTCTACTGGATGAAATCCAGGACCCTTTCACTTAGTTAAGTTGAATTACCTTGTTCCCAACAGAAGAGCTCCTTTACTCTGTATTGTTTGGTATATATTCACCTATATATACATTTTCTGATTTCTGTTTTGCTTCTGATTTGTATAAATGATTTTTTTTGTTAAGCACAATGTGTGTTCATTGTAGAATTGGTATTTGGAGGGAAAGAGAGTCAAGCATTAGATATAGAACTTGGGGTCCTCCTTCCCCCAATAATGAAATGGCAATCAGAAGTTAGCTTGAACCTGAAATTTACATCCCCTAGACTAATAATATTTAAAGAAGAAGATAGATATAATTCTAGCTTGATATCCCTTTTCTCTGAGGAGAACAGAGTGGCAACCTCTGGCCTCAATTTCCTGTTTCCCCTCCTAGCAGAGGGGGAAAGGTGAGGGTGAATAGAGGCTAGAGGAGTCTATTCTGTCTCCCTCTGAGCCACACAAAGACATGCCTATGCTACATGTGGGGGACAGTCATGGAAGCAATGGACATGAGTTTAGAGAGACTTCAGGAGATAGTGGAGAATAGAAGAACCTGATGTGTCCACGGAGTCACAAAGTCAGACATGACTGAATGACTGAAGAACAATTGCATTTTTTCCTCCAGCACTTACTTCCTGGTTTCCTCATCTCTGGTGATGGTTTCCTTGGGGGCAGGGTCTCAAAGCATCTCAGACTCCTCCCACACTGGGCAATTTATGGTTTACTTGTCTAGGTCTTTGTGATCACAACTGGCCCCAGCTGAATGCTAGAAAAGAAAAAAGAGAAAAGAGAACATGAACTTGTATACTTAATGAGTGAAAATGTACAATTTACACCTGTAGGTTAATTTTATTGGATTAGTCTGCAAATGAATTTCGCTGATGTTGATATTCAACAAGTTGTCTGGTTTGGTGCACAACATCCCATCTGCCCTCTGTTCAGTCTGGTGGCCTAACCTGTTCCTTTTGTTCCTTAGTTCTTTGGCCAGGAACTGTCACTTCAGAGCTTTGTAACATTGGTACTATAGGGTTGTCTACCCCAGCACTGGCTCTGTTGGTATCATGAGGGTTTTTTTTGGCCTGACTCCATTTTTTCTGGAGGCTTGTTGATCTCAATCAGGGCAAATTTCTGCAGACTGGAGCCAGAGTCCCCATGGCACTGAAAAGAGGGAGGAGGGATATGAGTGTGGGGGTGGGTTTAATTGTAAGCTTGTGTTGTGTCCTGAGTTCTGCTAGTATAGCTTTATTGTTGGTATTGTGGGAGGTGAGAGAGGGGTGCTTAGTGAGCTCAGAGCTGGTGAACATCAGTTCATGGGTTTTGAGGGTAGTTTTAACCTTCTTTGGGATTCTTGGTATCCTCAACCATGAAAACAACTGAAGTTGCTTTATTTTAGGTGCATAATTTCTGTTTTGGAGATGTTTAAGAGGTCATAGAAATCAGAGAAAATGTCTAGTTCTCCATGTTGTTCCTCACATACAGCAAGGGGAAAGTGAATATACTAGAGAAGAAATCAGGGAACTAATATTTCTCATAACTGATAATATGAAAGAAAATAGCATAGTAATATGGAAGAGGAAAATGAGTATTAAACCTCACTTTTATCTCAACTGGAAAAAGAGGGTTAAGTACAGAAAAATCAAAATTCTTAATTTTTTTTTATATCACAGTCTCCTTTGGTAATCTGGTGAAATCTGTAGACCCCCATTCAGTAAAATATTTTTTTAAATAATTGAAAGAAATGCTACATTTCATTTAGAGTTAGCAAAAATAAAGATGCAATTTTTTCTCATGAACCTCCTGAAATTTCTCCATTGACCCTTGTGTGTAGGGAGGAGGATTGTGTGAACTCTAGGTTAATAAACTATGGTGCAGAAATACATTAAACACAGTAGGGCAAGGTGAGGACAAAGAGGGCAGAGTTTAAGAGGGTGCTGAAAGGAAAGAAAGTGTAAAAACCAGTACTCAGAGAAAGAGCTAGGTGAAGAAAGGAGAATTATAGTGAGAGTAGAGCACTTTAATTACAAATTAAGACTATTGATAATATTTCTTCTCCTATTCTACTCCTTGTAAAGTGGTGTGTGGGCAGCAAATACAGGAACAATAAAAAGAGTAAATGATGAAGTGAAACACAATGAACAATCTTATCAGCAAATGAAAATGGGATAAACTCACCAATAAAATGGTCTTCACCATTAAACGAAGGGCTGAAGCACAAGCTATGTCTCAAACTAACAAAACAAAAAAGCAGGAGTAGTAATCTCCAATAACAATCTCCAAGAAGGCAACAATAAAAATAGACATGGTTGAAAGGGATAAGCAAAGAAACTGTATTATGCTTAATAGTACTACTGATAATGAAATAATAGCAATATATTATGCACACATATGCACCAAATGGCAGAGCATCTAAATATTTAAAGGAAAAGTTAATCAGATTAAAAGAAAAAGAAATGGACAGTTAAACTATATTGGTTGGGCACTTCGTTGTGCCCCTTTCATACATAGACAAATCAGAAAAAGATTAGCAAAAAAGATTAAGGAACTGAATAGCAATTGGGAAAAGTTTAGTATGATAGATCTGTGGAAATTACTGAATGGTGAGAGGAAGGACTATAGTATTTCTCAGCTGTATATGGCAATTTTACAAAAACTGTCTACGGTCCTCTGGATTGTGTGACCAACAATATAAAGCATATTTATTCAGGCATATTTAATGAAGCATAAATCTACAAAAACAAAAGCAACAAACACAAATCCTCAACTAAATATAAAAATAGAAATTCTGAAAATTTAATAAAATAGATAAATCATTAAGTAAATGCATTTTTTTTAAAGGAGAGGAAAACCAAGGTGCCAAATGTCCAAAAATGAAAAAGGAGAATTCACAAAAAATGAAGAGAAAATAAAGGAAATTTTTAAGAATTATTTTGCCCAATAATATACCAAGAAAACTGCTAACAAATTAAATGGATGAGTATTTATAAAAATATAAGATGTCCTAATTAAGAAAAAAATGGAAAATTTAAATCAGCACACCTCAGAAAAAGTAACAAAATACAAATGTATTCTCATAGGGGAGAAGAAAAAGAACAGACGGATTTACAAGTGAATGATATCAAATATTCAAAGAAGAATTAATGAAAAATTACATAAAATGTTTGCAAATATAGAAAAGGAAAAGATCTTATCAAATTCCTTCTATAGAGCAAATATAGCCTTCCTACCTAAACCAGGGAGAGATAAAGTGGGAAAAGAAAGCTGTGGACCAATATCTCTAATGAATTTCAAGTAAAAATATTAAACAAGATGTAGCAGAGACTGCATCAGTATATTGAAAATGTTATACATTTAAGTGGTATACACTATGTCCATGTTGGATTTATACTAAGAAAGTTAGGATTGATTTAATATTAGAAAAACACTCAATATAATAAATCATATTACTCTCCAGGGTGCACTGCTGACTCGTTTCCATAGGACTTTCTTTACCATTCCATTGAAACCTCTTCACTCTGGAAGCTCACTCCACCCCTGGAATATCCTATACCTCTAGGGTCTCTCCCTCTGGTTGATTGGTTCTTCCTGGAACCTTCATTTAAGGAAGACAATAACAGTAATAACACCTATAATGTCTAACATTTATGCAGCACTTATTATGTGCCAGACACTGTGCTAAGTGCTTTACAATTATTATCTCATTTGATCCCTACAACAACCCTGTAAGGTAGGTGCTATTAGTATATAGCTGAGGAAATTGAGACTGAGAGAGTTTAAATGACATGCTCAGGGACATATGGCTAGTAAATGTCTAAGACTGGTTTCAAACTCAGGTCTTCCTGATTCCAGCCCTGACATTCTATTCATTGTGATACCTAGTTGCTAATAAAGAAATCACTTGATCATATTAACAGATGGAGAAACCTTTGGACAAATTGCAATATCCATTTCCATTGAAAATACAAAAAAAAAAAAGCAAAGAAGTAAATAGAACGTTCTTTATTATGGTGTATAGTATCAATCTAAAACCTTAAGTGAGCATTATCTGTGATGAAAAAAGTTATGGATATTTTCAGTATGGTCTAGAAATCCCCACTATCACCACTATTGTTTGACTTAGTCCTAGAAATGCTTGATATAGCAATACAATCAAAAGAATTTGAAGGAATAAAGATATTGTGGAAGCATATTAAAATCTATTTTAATTCAATTGAAAATATTGTTATGAATATTTTTTTCCTATATAAAAGTCCTTTCCAGAGTTGGTAAATTTCTTATAAAAAAGAATGGCCTCCACTAAAATCCTTCCCACCTTTTTCTTAGATCTAACTCTTTTGTTTAGGAAAGCTGAATACAAGGCTGAGAAGAGTAACCAAATCAAGAAGAAAAATATTTCCTGTCTAGTTAAGCTCATTGCCTTCTTCCCCTTTCTCCTCCCCACCCCATCTTCTGAAGGGACTCGAGGGTAGTAAAGACCTACCTGTGGGGCAGGTAGGTGGCACTGTAGTGGATAGAGTGCTGGACCTGAAGTCAGGAAGACTCAACTTCCTGAGTTCAAATCTGACCTCAGATACTAATTTAGATGTGTGACCCTGGGCAAGTCGCTTCACCCCATTTGTCTCAATTTCCTCATCTGTAAAATGAGTTGGAGACGGAAATAGCAAACAACTTTAGTGTCTTTTCCAAGGAAACCTCCAAGCGGGGTCAAAGTTGGACACAATTGAACAACAAAAAAGGAAGCACCCTCTTTCCCCATTTCCTGAAGGGATTAAACTACAGATCAGAGGGAGGAGGTTGTTTTGATTAGTTCAGGCCTCCTTTGACCACCTGGAGGTGGGAAAAGAGCTTTCGAGGAGATTGGTCAAAAAAGGATTAAGTTGTTTTAAGAGAATAATTGTCCAGGGTTTTCCCCAAAATATTAATAGACTAGAGCAGGACTTTTTTTTTTGTTTTGCTTTGCTATTTTATCTTTCTTTTGCTTTTTTTTTTAAAAAATTATTTTATTTGTTTTTGGTGTTCTACAATCACTTTCATATATCTTACTTTTTTCCCTCCCCTCCCCCTCCTTCCCCCCTCCCTCTCCACTCCTTCCCCAAGACAGCATGCAATCTTATATAGGTTCTACATATGCATTCCTATTAAATACATTTTCACCTTATTCACATTGCATAGAAGAATTAAAATGAATGGAAAATATTATAAAACAAAACAAAACATAACAAAAAATAATACAAGAGAAAACGGTCTGCTTCATTCTGCAATCCAATTCTATAGTTCATTCTCTGGTTGTGGAAGGCGTTTTGCCTTAAGAATTTTTTCAGTCCTTGCATTGCTGTGAAGGACTAAGTCTACCAGAAAAAATTCCTCCCACACTGTGATTGTTGCTGTGTACAAAGTTCTCCTGGTTCTGCTCCTTTCACTCAACCTGAGTTCATATATGTTTTTCTAGGCCTCTCTGAAGTCTTCTTAAAGCAGGACTTCTTAAACTTTTTCCACTCACGACCCCTTCAGCACTTCTTAACTTTGGGTCACAACCCCACCCACAGTTTAAGAACTGGACTAGAGTCTTGGTTTTTTTCCAATGGCGAATATTAATGCTGAATTAGAACAATTTTCCTTGTTCAACACTTATATAAATGTTACTTCCAAGTGTCTTGTGTTAGAGAGATGCTAAGGGGGAACTCTGTCAGTGGGGACCTTTTTCTCTTCAAGCAGAGCAATATTTGGACTAGAATAATGATAAATTGATAAAAAAAATTGTCCGTCAGACTTGCTTAAAACCTATGGTCTTAATATATTTTTTGGCAAAGAGGAAATGAAATCACCGTCTTCTTCAGATGGCATGATGGTTTACCTATAAAACCTTGCCTTCCATTAAACAATGAATTGAAATATCTCATAAATTCAACAAAGTAGCAGGGTAGAAAATAAACCCACAGAAATTATCAATCATCAAAATCCAATGGGAAGAGATAGAGAAATTCCACTTAAAGCACTTCTGAATGTATAAAAGATATGAGTACACTTATCAAAACATATTAAGGAATTATATGATACAAATGGATGACACACAAAGCAGAAATAGAGAAATTTAATATTACTCATGGTGGAGCTATGCCAATATAATAAATATTATAATATTACCCAAATAAATGAACATATTTAATGTCATAGCAATCAAATGGTCAAAGAGTTGCTTTATAGAACTGGAAAAATGGTAACAAAAGTCACCCAGCACAATCAAAGGTCTAAAATTTCAGAGGAAAGAATGAAAAATGTGGTAAGGAAGAGGGCCTAGAAGTACCAAATTTCATACTATCTGAAAACAAATAAAATAATTTAATAAAAATAAATAAATAAATAAAGTTGATCATGGAATAGATGATTACATACATAAGCTCCAGGAGCAAATAAGTGTGTAGGTATTTGTGGTGTGTATGTTCAGGAAATCCTTCTCAAAATTTCCTGAGAAATTTATGTTTTTCTGAATCCCAAATCCCCAGAAAAATTATTCAAAAAATTGGGGAAAATATTGAAATTCTCCTCTGAGAATTAAAGATTAACAATAGATGCTACTGGTTAGAACTGGCTTGGAATCTACTGACATCAAGTTGAAAGGAAGAAAAGAGTTGAAGATGAGGTCAACATTTCTGGAAGTTAGGACAAGAGCAGGTAGGAGAGAAATAGTCATGATCTAGCTAGTCTGCCTTCTCATTTTTGCCATGGTATAATTGTGCATTCCTAACCCTGTCTGCTGTGAATGGGGAGTGATTCTTGAAAATAAGATAAATATTGCTAAGTTTATATATGTAGTATACTTTATGCAAATCATATGAATGGTGTTCCAAAAAATAACAACTCTTAGAAGCAAAAGAGATCCTTAAATTGCCAATTTGGACCCATGATTCTGTGCAGGGGTTGTCAACCTTACTAGGAGATCTGAATGCTACATTGTTCAAATCCTAGCCAATAACGTTCTCTGGCTTTTTCTATAGTTCAACTATTCACTATAGGCTGCAGTTGCTTGTAAATAGTACCAAGCACGATCTTTCTTGTTTATTAAGCAAAATTTTTGAGATATTCATAATGAGTGAAAAATATGAAAAATATTGAAGTATTTTGATAAATAGAAAGGAAAATCAGCCAGCTTATTGCCATATGTTTTAAATCATTATCACAATATATTGATTCAGAATAATAATAAACCATTTTTGTTATTATGTCTCCTTTTGTAACAAAGTATCTCCAAAACTTTTAGTGTAACTATCACAGAAAAGTAATTAATTGTTTATTAAGGTCACTAATTATTATATAAAACATGTAAATGTAATGTTCTAAAAATACAGAATTACTTATGATTTGGAGAATTCCCAGGAATTCTGATTTCTTCTTCCTGAATCCCAAAGATTCATATCTGGTAGGAATTTGGAAATATCATCTAGCAGCATATTTGTTCAAAAAACCCACAACCATCTAGGGATCGAACTACTAGAGGAAGTCTTCAGTATTCAACAAAACAGCTGGAAAAATTGGAAATTACTTTTCAGACCATTACAGAGGAGGTCCTTTTACATATTTTCAAAATGTTGCTCCCAGGACTTACAATGTTGTTTCCCCAAGATCCTGGAGTTCTGAGTCCATCTTTACTCCATGGATCAGGTTATCTCAGAAGATGGTAATTCAGATGATTTATAAGAAGTGGGATCTCTCTTAGGTGATTCAGCTTGTTTCCCTTCCTCTGAAGTCCTGAAAGCTACAGAGAGCCAGAAAACTGTATGTTTCGAGTCTGGAAACTTCCAGACATAGAATATTCTCATATAGGAAGTTCCAGAAAAGGGGAAAGGCAAGGAGATGGTACCAGACAGGATGTCAGTTACCACCTTAGTTGGGGCAGAAGGATGATATTCTAGTATACTTCCCTTGTTGCCCTGGTCTCCTTCTGTGCTCTTTTGAATGACTCTGGTTAAACCACATGACTTCCTTTAAATACCTCAAATAAAAGGAGGTATTACTGCATTTAGCACTGACTGGTTCACCTGATGCTTCTCAAAAGCCCCTTTTAATCCTACCAACAGATCACAGCAACTTGGCATCTGATTGGATATGTGACATGAGGAAGAAGGGAGAGTCAAAGATTACTCTGAGGCTATCAAACTGAGTGACTAAAGATGGTGGTGCCCTTTACAGAAACAAGAAAATTGGAAAGACAGGTATGTTTTAGATGGAAAGGTAATGAATTCCTTTAGACATATTGCATTTGAGATGCTTATGGGACATTCAGGTGGAGATATTCAGCAGAGTTGGTGATCTAGAACTGGAACTCATGAGCATTATCTTGGAGTTATTAGCATAGAGATGATAATTGAACCCATGGGAGTTGATGAGGTCACTGAAAAAGAGTATAGAAGGAAAAGAAAAGGGGGCTCAGGACAAAGTCTTGATTGACACCAAGTTTGGCGAAGTTATATGTATGAAGATCTAGCAAAGGAGGATGAGGGGAAGCTATGGTATCCTGAAACCAGAGAAGGAGAAAATATTCAGGAGAGGGTAGTCAGTAGCATTAAATGCTGAGAACTGAGTGAAAAACAAAAAACAAACGAAATAGTAACAAATAACAAAATAATCAAAAAACACCCAAAATGACAAAAACAACAATCAAAAAAAAAATTAAGAGTTGGCAGTTCAAAGATCCTTGGAAACTTTGGAGAGAATAGTTTCAGTGGTGCGGTCAGAAGCCCAGTTACAAGTCAATGAGAGATGAGGAAGTAGGTGAAAGGAGTGTTGAAGGTTGTTTTATCACCTTGGAGTCTGGAAGAAGAGATGGAGGAGGATACATTGAGTTAGTGGAAGGGTCAAATGAAGATTTATTTTTAAGGGTGAGAATATTAAAGTATATTTTTTGGCTATCACTTTCACCATTGTCTACAAATATCTCCCCCATCTTGTGGTTTTGCACAATTGATTTTCTGAACCCATTTACAAGGTTATTAGATTTGGCTCCCATTCTATCCCAGGGAGATATTTTTAAATGCCAATGCTTTCAATCCATATAATATCGTTATTCTTTTATTTTTGTGTCATTGGATAAGTTTGTGGAAGTAATGTGATAGCATAAAGAGCCCTGAACATGGATTCAAAAAGACCTGGGTTCAAATCCCACCTTTCACATTGACACATTGACAGTGTGTAAGTCACTTATGAGCTTCAGGCTTCACATTGGAAAGTGAGCACAATAGTACCTATAGAATCTACTTCATAGGACTTCTGGAAGGTTCCAATGAGATCAAGGTGTGTGTGTGTGTGTGTGTGTGTGTGTGTGTGTGTGCTTTGCTCTGTTGAAATCCTAGGTTATGATACTGAATAGAATATGACTGAGATAATCCTTAGGATAGTCCTCCATTCATGTTAAAAATGGAACAATTTCTGACTTCTCTTTGGGTCTAGTCATTAAATGAACTCTGAAATCATTTACTTACTCTATTATATAGTTGGCTTCTCTCTCTCTCTATTCTGTGGAGATAAGATGAGTGACTTCATGAAGTGCTCCTTTGCTATACCCTGATCTCTCAATACAGTAACCCTTGTCAAAAAAGCTACTGAGTTGAGATTAATGAGACCTGCCTTGTTCTTGATGAAGTGATGTTGACTCTGTGATCACCACTTCCCTTTCCAAATGTTTGCAGACTATCTCTTTGATAGTACATTCTGAAATTTGATCAGGAATGGACATCAATACAGTTGACCTATAATTTGAAGCTTCTACCCACATCTTTTTGAAAATCAGGATACGCTGTTATATTCCCTGTGATGCAGTTCACTTAGGCCCCTTAATTTTATCAAGGGCAACAAGGTACTACTCTATCTTTTTACTTATTTGGGGTTTGAACAATGATTGCTATTTTGTCCTTTTCAATCATCTTTCTTGACTGGGAAAACAGAAGCAAAATCAGAGTCAAGTAGTCCTGGCTTCTCTGTTGTCTGCTATCAACCCATCGACTCCAAGTAATGATTTTATTCTTTCCTTGATCTTCTTAACTTGGACATAGCAAAGACCAAACCAAACAAAAATGTCACTTTAGTTGTCCTTGGCATTCCTTTCCATCATCTGCTCGTTGACAGGTTCAGTACTGCTGACAATATGCTTATAGGCCTGAGCCACTCATTAGTATTTATCTGTCTTTGTTTTCACCTTCTGTATGTGTCTTTCACAAACTCTAAATTGATCAATGAGTTCCCTGCGTTATCCACAACTGTCTCTTTAAACACTAACTACCCTATTTTCTCATCAAAATTGTTTTGTTATTTATGTTACTACTACATGGTCACTGAGGTTACTTCCAATTCTGTGATTTTGTGAACTAGGAGGATCAGGAAAGTTATCCCCAGGAAATAATAACTGAGTTGAGTCTTGTAGAAATGTAAAAAATCTAGGAGCAGAGGTGAGAAAGGAGAACATTCTAGGCACTCAGCCCATGTCATCCTCCCCAGAGTAGGCAATGGACTAAGCCTTGCAAATTTCTGGAACATCAGGTCCCTCCATTCTCTTCCAGATAACAGATTTAGGAAGGATGTTTTTTTTTTTTTCTTCAGGGCAAGACCTCTACAGGAGGCCAGTGTCTAGTCTATTGCAGTCAAGAACTCAAAGTATCCCATGGATCTCTCCCAGAGAAAAATTTGTGCCAGACAGGCAGGCAATACCTGCCTCTGGTCTCCAGTCTGGGCAGCAATCTTTTCCACTCCTTGATTCCTAGCCCTGATCAGATGTGCTCATTAAGTATATCTTTGCACTGGTAGTACTGAGTATGCTACTAGCATCTAGGTCAGGCTTGAAAGAACATACAAGCTCCCCTGGAAGGCTACCATTCTCCCAACCTTGCCTCTTAAATTAATCTCAGCCCTTCTCTTAATTCCTTCCCTCACTTGATCCCTTCCCCCTCTTAGTTCTCCCCATTCCTCTACTATCAAAGGGTTGTGCTCTAGTAGTCCCTTAGACTACTGGTCTGAGTGGGAAGGGGTGTTAAGTGAACAAATTAAGGAGATCGACAGGTTCAGAACTCTTTAGGTAGCAAAGAAGCATGCAAGAATGGACCAGGAGATGGATGTGGCAACAGATGGCTGATAGTAGCTGAAACACTAAGTAGTTCAGAAAGGTATAGAAATGAATAGGCCATATGGTATCCTCTGGCCACAGAAAGATGGAATACCACAATAGACAGATGATTGAGAGGGGAAATAGTGCTTGGAAGAAGAATGAAATTCTTTGGCATCTAGGGCTCCAAATATGTCTACTTGCAGATGCAAAGTAGAGCAGATGGGAAGGTTGGCTCCTGAGGCTGAGGTCTGCTTGGTCCTTTACTCTTGCCCAAAGAAGTTCCTTCCCTTTGACCAATGAGTTTCTGAGCTTCTTCTGTTCTGCCCCACCCCACTTTTTTCCTCTGATTCTTGCTCCTTTCTCTTTGATCTCCTCTAATTCTCCTCTGCTCTGAACCAGAATCTCTGACACCCTTCAGAAACATCATTTTTCATCAGGGCAAATGCATTTAACTTGCAGTCATTAAGCCCCAAGTAGGAGGAATTCAACCTACACTGATTCTGTGAGCGTAGGAGGATGAAGCTGAATCATTATCATTCTGTTAGTGCTGTAGGTAAGGCGGTGCGATGAGGCTGAGTAGGTAAGAGGCAAGCAACTCTAGCAGCATGCCAAGGGATCTCTTCCCTGTGTTGCACTAGACAGGGTGCTTAAGGGAAGGGAGTGATGCTAAGATTGTCGGTATGTTTTGGCAAGCTAGCTGATGAAATTCTGCAGTCAGAGAGATTTCTGGAAAGAGAGGGACAGAAAGGTCAGGGTAGGACTCGGACATCTCCAAGCAGCATGGTCTTTCCATTTGTGTCTGTGTGCCCTGCTCATCATTTCTACCCCCTGGGAATAGCAGCCAGGAGGGATTGCAGCAGCTCTGTCTCCAGGCAGTTTGCCCATGTAGCTTTTGCCATTTTGGAGCTGGACACGTTTCCCTCTATGGGGTGGTCTGATATAAATATGCATCTCAGGTTCAGCAGATAGCATTTGAGACCCCTGCTGTGAGGCAAGTGCAGTGTTGATCACTATTTGGGGATTCATTACTCGAAAATTCTGGTGAAAATAATGTCATTATTATTTGCTTCAGAAAAAGGATATTTTATAAGGGGACTCAGATGAGGAGCTAAAATCCATCTTTTGCAACTGATTTCTTTCTCCTAAATCCCTGTGTTCAGATCCAGGGCTAATCCAAGATTCTTACAAGGATATCCTTGAAAGAATGATGGATGTTTATAACATGATTTAATGGAGATAAGAAAAATGAGCAGGGGATTTTTTTTCCCCAGACAACAATATTTCAGACTTTGACAAAATACAGCCAAGGCAATTGTGTGCTTTTTATCCTTGCATTCTTGGGGGGGGGGGTCGAGTATAGTTCTGGGTCATCATGAGAGTTTATTATTTTGCATGTCTATCTTGAGTAGCTTCAGGGCACCCAGGACTCTTCTGAGGAGACATCACATGTGAAGAGGAATTGGAGACTTTTTAGTTTCCTTTATACCTCCATTTATGCACTGCCCTGACCTCAGACTACTGCAGCAAGATTATTATTAGTACTGTTACCTGGTCCTCACCTTTTGTGATGGAGTTCAGATAGAAATGCTCTGAGGTCAAGTTGCACTCCAGCTATTTTGATTAAAGTTCTCTGGATTATTGTACAGGTGGGTACAATGGTGTTTTTGGTACCCGAGTTAGAGTCTCGCTTGGGCTGTTGGTTCATTTCCAGGGACTTCAATCAAGACATATTTGGGACCATCCCGAGCAAAGAAGATGAGAGGGATGCCACACATATCTTCCTATTCTTAAATAGTCTCATTGTTATGAATGCTTTTCATTCCTCAGTGTTTGGAAATTATGAGGTTCTAATATGGTGATGATTATGACAGATACTTTTCTTAACTTTTTAAGGATAAACGTTTTATCTCCACAGTTATGGGCAAACAGTTTTGTCTAGATATGGTCCAGTTCACTTGTTGAATTCTCAATGATATCTTGGAGGTTTTAAGGGAGAAAGGGAATAAATATTTATATAGCACCTGCTATGCACCAGGTACAGTATTAAGTGTTTTATGAACATCTCATTTGATTCTCACACCAGCCCTCTGAGGTAGGTGTTATTATTATCCCCATTTTACAGATGAGGGAAGTGAGACAAAGGTGACTTACCCAGGGTTATACAGCTAAGAAATGTCTGAGGCAAGATTTAAACTTAGGTCCTTGACTTCAAGCCCAGTGCTCCATTCTCTGTACCATCTAGCTGCATTTGTGATATCAAGGTTTGTCAACTGTCGGTTTATAATGACTCCAAACTTCTAGTGTGTCATTCTAGTCAACTATCACTCAGGTTATTGATTGTGATTCTTTCTTGCTACAGAGAAATTCCACTTCTATTTCTAGCCTTTCATGTCTTTGGTGTATTTTTGTAAGCACAAAGGATTGTTTGTAATATGCTAGAGTCTACTTGTACTCATTTGTCTCTCTATTGCTCTTTGAATCGCTTGCAATTTCGAATCTTTGGAATCAGTATCTGTTGCTAGATCTCCATTCGGGATATACCCACTAACCTTGGGTGTTCCTGGACCCTCTTCTCTTCTCCCTCTATACTATGCCACTTGGTGATCTGGATTTAATTATCACCTCTATGTTGACAATTCTCAAATCTATCCTTTTTGCTCCAATTTCTCAGCTGATTTCAAGTCTAGCATCTTCAACTGCCTTTTGGACATCTCAAACTGGATGCCTAGTACACATCTGAAATTCAATATGTCCAAAATTGAACCAATGATCTTTTTCCCCTAACTCTCCCCATTTCTACCTTCCCTACTACCGTCAAGACCAACACTGTCTTCCCAGTCCCTTAGAATCAAAACCCAGGTGACATCCTCTACTTCTCGTTCTATCTCCCTCAACCCTCCATATCCAATCTATTTCCAAGGTCTGCCATTTTTACCTTTGCAGTATCCCTTGAATATATTTCCTTCTCTTCTCTGACATGGCCGCTACATTGATGTAGTCCTTACTTACTTCATGCCTGGACTATTAAAGTAGCCTGTTGGTGGGTCTGCCGAGACTCAAGTCTATCCTTCACTCAGTTGTCAAAGTGACTTTCCTAAAGCATAAGTCTAACCATGTCATCTCTGTACTCAATAAACTCCAGCAGCTCCTTTTCACCATCAGGATTAAGTACAAAATCCTTTGTTTGACATTCAAATAACCTACCCCTCTCCCCCTGCCCACACACATATGCACACTTTCTTCTTGCACATCTCCCATCACATTCTCTTCTTTATATTTCCTTGGACAAGACACTCTATCACCCAACTTCTGGTATTTTTTCTGCCTCTCCCCCATATTCTCTCCTTCCTCATCTCTACCTCTTATTTTTCCTGGATTCCTTCAAGTATTCCCCCAAAATAAACCAATACATCAAGAAAATAAAAAATACAACTGCTGAAGTAATAAGTAAAGAAATAAATTACTTCATATCTAGAAACTATTCAGTAAAAAAACCAGAAAGAGAAAGATGCCTAAGAAGTTAAAAAAAATTGTCATTTGACTTAAATGGTCTGGTAATTTACAAATATTATCATTTCTCATCTTAAGACCCTTGTTATATAGATAATTTCAAAAATTGAACTGTAATCTTCCTAGAGATGGATGGAAAACAAAACAAAACAGGCATATAAGCCATGACCAAGAGAACCAAGACTGATTCAGAAACAGAAACTGGAAGGTTGTACAAAGTAAGATTGGTCAAAGTCAGGCAAGCATTCTGAAGAACAAAATTTAGGTACAATGAACAATGAAGATGAGATAAGATCGTTGCTCCCATCTGATTTAAAGATGGAAGGAAAATTTTACTGTGAAGTAGAACTGTTCATAGTATGCCGTTTATGGTGGAAGAGTGGATTATATGACCACATTCTTAAGGCACCTTCTACCTATAGGATTGGGGTGTATGAAGTGTTCAGGGAGAGCTAGCACCTCTGGTGTGAGGGTGTACTGAGGCTTTTTCAGGATTGCTCATCCACCTTGGGTATCCACCTCTCACCCAACTCTCATGTGTGACTCCAAGAAACTGTAGTATGCACAGCAGTCACACCTCAGTAAAACCACCTTGGCAGATGGGTTAAACCAGGCTGAGGGTAACTGGCAGGCCTCAAACCCATTGGTGAGTTGGTGGGAGGATGTCTACACTAAGCATGCAAAGACTTTAGAATGGGCAGATGAGAACAATTGTTCCAATGGCCATGAAGGTGACTTAGAGCTTGGTCAGACATCAAAGACACCAAGGTCATTCACTGTTTCCCCAGCCATCACCAGTCATCTTGGCTCTTGCCACTGCACTTATGAGGGAGTGAGGCTGATGACTTTGTGCAATTCTGTCTCATTTAAATCCAACTCATGTGTAAGTCAAGACATCACCCTGTGATGTCACTGGTCCTCTTCAAAAAGCAATTATGAACCAACAAGAAGAACCTCTAGGATTCCATGAGGCTCAATTTATAAATTTGGGCATATTTCTGAAGAAGTAGCTTTCAGAGCATACCTTGACTTTTTAATGATCTAATTCTTATTAGCTCTTAAGACTCCATTTCAAAATCCATTATACCTGAATGTGCACCTTGGATTGTTTGCATGACCTTCACTGGAGATCTTCATATGTAGGATCAATATCCTGCTGTCCCCATGTCAAGGGGATCATTGGAAACATCTGGCCTGGTCTAGATGTGACTTCTGAAGTCTCTCCCAACCAGAAGATTCTAGAATGCAGGAATATCTTCTATCATAAATCAGCACCACTTATACGCCCTACCCATTTTTTCTCCTACTTCAAGAATATCAAGGCCAGGAACACTAATCTGAAAAGTAATTTTGTTGTGATGGTGCTAGCTACAAATAGTAGAAGGCAAGTTCTATAGACCTAGCTTCCAGAACAGATGGACTCCAGATGATAGCATTAATTTATTTATTAAAAAATAAATGCAAAATGTGAATATTTTACTTTCTATCTTTTGGTTTTGTGTCATCCTTATTACTGAATATATCTAAACTGTCTCTCATACACAATGGACCACCTCTTATAGCAAAGTATTTTAAAAGGAAGGGAAAAAAAAGTTCAGCAAAAACAACCAGTGCATCCTGTAAGATAGTATATGCCTATTCCACATCCTTAGTCCCCACCTTTGCAGAAGGGAAAAAGTGCATTTTTTTCAACTCTTCTTTGGGGCCAAACTTGGTCAAAATAATGTCACAGTGTTCAGTTTCATGCATTTTTCCTTTGTTGTAGTCATTGTATATATTGTTTTCTTGGTTTTACTTTTTTCCCTATCAGTTTTCACACAAGTCTTCCCATGTTTTTCTGAAATGATCATATTCATTGTCTCTGACCATATGGTAATAGTCTATTAGTATATTCATCTGCCACAGCTTTCTTAGGCATTCCCTGGTGATGGACATCTGCCTTGTTTTCATATCATTAACAATACAAAAAAGGTGCTACCATGTTTTTTGTTGTGGTCAAGAGCTGGAAACAGAGTGGAAGTCCATCAATCGGAGAATGACTAAATAGTGTGATATATGAATGTAATAGAACATCACTGTCCTGTTAGAAATAGCATATATGATGCACAAAGAGAGGCTTGAAAAGATCTAGATGAACTGTTACAGAATGAAATAAGTTGAGGCAAGAAAACACTGTATGAAATAGCTACAATAATGTAGACAGAAGAAGCAACTACAAAAGAGTTCAAACTACCATGACATGACAAGATACCTCATCCCCTCACTCTTTCACAGAAGTGGGAGGTCAGAAGGTATGGAGCATTGCATATGTTTTCATATTTTTTCAGTATATTGCACAATGTTGCCCATTTTTTCCCTCCCTCCTTTGTACATGAAAATATTCTTTGTTATATTAGCTGACTCTCTGGCAGGGGGGAAGTAGAAGGTAATGAGTGCTGGTATAAAATTAGAGGCTCTTTCAAAGTTGAAGGAAACTGCAAAAGTTACCAGCCTCCTGCCCCATACAGGAATCCCCTCTATAAAAGTCCTGATGGGTGATCGATCATTCAGGTTACTCCTGATCATTTCCAAAGACAGCTAATTCAGTAACTTACAAGGTAGACCACTCCACTGTGACTGAGCCCTGATTATTCAGAATCTCTTTTAAAATGGAATTGAAATCTCTCTCCTCATAAATTCTACAGATTGTCCTTAGTTCTATCACTTGAACCTATGTAGAATGAGCCAAATCCATCCCCCATGTAACAGCTCTTCCAATATTTTATGACAGCTCTCATAGCCCTTGTAAATATTTTCATTGTCCCCACTAAATGTCTCCAACCTCTTCATTCACTGCACACAAAATGTGGTTTTCAGAGCCCCTGCTCCCCTCTGAATGCTTACTCATAGCTTACTGTGGTCCTCTCTACAATGTGGCCCTCAGAACTGACCACAATCCTTCAGATGTGGCCTGACCAGTGCAGAGGACAGCAGGACTTCAAGAACTTCCTTTGTTCTGGACAATGAATTGCTATTAATGCAGCAGAAGATTGCATTAGCTTTTTTTTGGCTGCCACATCCCAGTGTTGGCACATAATGTTCACTCAAACCTTTAACAGCATTTGAAATATGGAACTCTTTGTGAGATTGTGAGATTGAGAGAAACACAAATTACTGAGAGTGTTTCCAAAGTGATCTTCTCATATTGAGTTTGATCATCAATAAGAAATGTCATTTGTACTAATAACTAAGATAACAAGTTTAAGGGAAATTCTTTGTAATTTATTAACAGAGCTTTCACTTTTCAAATTAGCAGAGGGATTTGCATTTGAAATTTGGATGCTCTTTTACTGTCCCTTGGCAAGGCAAATATGAATTGTATTAATGAATTTGGATGACTCTTGTTATATGACCATATGATTGATGAGTACTCTCATATTTTTAAGGAGTTGACAATTAGGAAAAATTCAGATGGATTTTTAACTTGTAAAATCCATCCTGCAGAATGAAAGAAATAATATCCTTATATCCTGTGGGCAAGTAATAATTATTTCGGTACTTTCCATCAGGAAGCAACTTTAAAAAGAAGACTTCTATCCATGAGCATTGGCCCAAGAGGAATATGTCCTTCCACTTGAGTGTGAGGGGGAAAAAATAACACCACCACCAACAAAACCCAAACTTTCTGCTTTAAGTTGAAGTGAAACTAGTCAGGGAATAATGGTTCACTCCAACATCAGCACACAAAGGAAATCCCCAAACTTCTATTTAAAGAGACATCTCCATATTGAAAGGAATTGACTTTAACTTGATAGTAAAGACTTGCACTGAATTTAGATTCAGAAGACCTGGGTTCAAATCCCAACTCTGCTCCTTACTGTCTGTAATATTTTGGGCAATTTTCTTCATCTCTTTGGGGCTCAGTTTTTTTATCTCTAAAATGAAAGCAGTGGACTAAGGGTTCTGCCAGCTCCAAATTAAATCTAAGTCTAGATCACATGATTAATGCTATATGAATGTTTATCATATGGAAAATGGTTTCTTCTTCATATTCAGATTTGTTACTACATAGTTTTAATATGATTGACAAAATGCCTTTTTGCATAATGGTGCAAATGAGTGATTTGCTCTAAATAGCTTTCAGAGTGTACTTTAACCTAGTCTACACTAACTTTTTAATGATCTAGCTCTTACAAGCTAAAGATTAACTCCAAGAGAGATAGAGGTTTGCTTCTGAGGTCAAAGTATCTAGTATGAAGGAGTACTAGATACACAGAGTCAAGATGCAGAAATTTGTGCATTTCTAGTTCCTTGTAAATCAGTTTAAACTTTAAAAGAATGAAATTCTAGTCCTTGGACTTGGCTTAGATTTTGAGTTCCCTGATGTTTCAGCAAATTCAATTTATCAGGGATTTATTGAGGGCCTACTATGTGCCAACAACTATGCCATGTTTTGAGGATTCAAAGGCAAGAATCAAACAATCTCTATCCTCAATGAGCCAGGCATAAGCAATTATGTCCAGTAATACATATGTAAAAGGTGATTTGAGGAAGATGATAGTGCTCACAGCTAGGAAGCTTAGAGAAATGGAAAGACTGCTGGATTTGAGTTCAGTTTCCTCATCTGTTTAATGAGATAATTGTACCAGATGACCTCTAAGGTCTCCTTCTGCTCAAAATCTATGAGTTTCCTTTGAGGCAAGTCTTGAAGAAATATAGGAAGCTAAAGAGGGAGAATATTTGAGCCATGGTGGATAGCCATGGTGGATAATTTGTGAGAATGTAAGCAACCAGGAGATGGTAGAGGGGAAGCTGAATTTCTAAATTTTAAAATGCACCTATGTAAACAAATTTAAGATATCCATTTTTCATGGTTCTAATTCTATTTCAATTGATTTTGATCTGGTTCCTACTTATATGATTTCCTGCACATGTTTAACCCGTAAGTGTAATATATATATATATATATAGTATATATAACATAATATATATATAGTATATATAACATATATACTATGAAATTTTGATGGTGCTAAACCTACTCAGTTTCATGCAATCAAAATTGTGCACTTTATCTCCTATGAAGGGTTAGTCCAAAACAGGGGTTCTTAATGTGTTTTGTGTCATGGGATCCTTTCACAGTCTGGTGAAACCTATGGATCTCTTCTGAATACAGTTCTTTAAAATAATTGAATTGAATGCTAAATTTTAGTTAGAGATTAGTGAAAATAGAGATATAATTTCCCCCATCCAAATGCATTGTCCATTATATATATATATATATATATATATATATATATATACATACATTATACAGAATATATACAAAATAGATAATACTATATAATATACTCAAAGTATAACCCATGTTATTAATGTAATCTTGTTACAATAATTAGCTTGCTTCAAGCCTAGCAGACACTAATGACTCCTAAGGACTACTTGGTTCCCTTCTGTTTAGCTTTAGGAAGTTTAATTTTAAAGGCATTTTATAAATATCCTCTCCCAGAAAGCCATCCCACAAAAAAAAAATTAAAGAAAAAAAGTAAAAAAAGAGAAAAAGTCAGCAAAATGGACCAATACATAGAAAGAATCTGAAAAGATGCTCCATGTAACACACTCACACTTCTCACTTCTGCAAAGAAGTAGGAAAGGGATTTCTTCTTCTATCCCTTCTCTGGAACCATGCTTTCTCTCCATAATTTGCAGCATTCACTTTAATTATTGTTCATTCCATTTACATTATTGCAATCGTACTGTATATTGTTTTCTGGTCTCTACATCAGTTCATGTAAATCTTTCTAAGTTTTCTGTTTTTCATATCCACTAGGATGTGATTTTGTTTTTTGAATATTTGCTTTCATTTTGATAGCATGATGGTAACTCCTACCTTTGTGGATTCACTTGGTGCATAGTGCATCTTTTTTTGTATCCCCTTAATTTTATTTTGTATGTCTGCTTTTTAAATATGCTTTTTGTAAGCAACAGATTGTAAGGTTGTTTTTTTTTTCTTTTCCAATGTCACTTTTTTTTTTCATTCATGGTTAAGCTCATATTTTCAGGGCAGGTCACCCTGGACCGTATTGTGATATCTATTGCTTTTCAGAACACATTTTTCCACTTTCCTGTGTTTTCTGGTGAGTGTAAAATAATATTGTGTTATTAGAATTTCCTTTCCTTTGTATATAAAAATCCTTCTGATCCCTTGAAGTATTTTTTTTCTCAATGGAATTGTTTACTGTAACCATAATATTTTTGGGACTTTGCAGTCTAGGGTTTTTCTTTTATTTTCTGTGTTCAGAAGTTATGGAAAGTTTTCTTGCATTGTTTCTTTTTTATTTATTTATTTTTTAATTTTTCTTTTAATGTTCTACAATCACTTCCTTAAAATTAACATTTTATCCCCCCCACTCCTTTCCCCCACTACCCCCCTCCCTCTCCATGACAGCATACAATTCTGTATAGGTTCTACATATACTTTCCTATTGGGCACATTTTTACTATAGTCATGCTATGTAGTCGCACTAAAATAAATGGAAGAAATCATATAACAAATCAAAACATAATACACTTAAACCCACACACACACAAACATAATCTGTTACATTCTGCAAATGACTTCCATATTTCTTTCTCTGAGTGTGGAAGGCATTTTGCCTTAGAAAATCGTCATTGGGATTTTTTTTTTCAGTAAGTTCTTGTGTTATTACGAAGTTCCAAGTCTACCAGAAAAAACTCTCGCACACTGTGGTCGTTGCTGTGCACAAAGTTCTCCTGGTTCTGCTCCTTTCACTCAGCATCAGATCATATAAGTCCTTCCAGGCCTCCCTGAAGTCTTCTTGTTCATCATTTCTTATGGCACAATAGTACTCCATTACATTCATATACCATAATTTATTAAGCCATTCCCCAATTGATGGGCATCCCCTTGACTTCCAGTTTTTGGCTACCACAAAGAGTGCTGCTATAAATATTTTTGTACATGTAGGACCCTTTCCCATTTTTATAATCTCTTGGGAATACAGTCCTAGTAGTGATATTGCTGGGTCAAAGGGTATGCACATTTTTGTAGCCCTTTGGGCATAGTTCCAAACCGTTCTCCAGAAGGGTTGGATGATCTCACAGCTCCACCAACAATGAATTAGTGTTCCAGCTCTCCTATATCCTCTCCAGCATTTATCATTTTCTTGTTCTGTCATGTTTGCCAATCTTACAGGTGTGATGTGGTACCTCAGAGTTGTTTTGATTTGCATCTCTCTAATCAATAGTGATTTAGAGCACTTTTTCATATGATTATAGATATCTTTGATTTCTTCCCCTGAAAATTGCCTGTTCATATCCTTTGACCATTTATCAATTGGGGAATGACTTGGATGGTTATATATTTGAGTCAGTTCCCTATATATTCTAGAAATGAGGCCTTTATCCCTGAGCTTAGCCGTAAATTTTTTTCCCAATTTACTACATCCCTCCGAATTTTGGATGCATTGAGTTTGGTTGTGCAAAAACTTTTCAGTTTAATGTAATCAAAATTATCCATCTTGCATTTCATAATGCTTTCTATCATTTCTTTAGAAAAAATTCTTCACCTCTCCATAAATCTGATAAATACACTATTCCTTGCTTCTCCAGTTTATTCATGGTATCAATCTTTATACCTAAATCATGTACCCATTTGGACTTTATTCTTGTGTACGGTGTCAGGCATGGGTCTATGCCTAATTTCCGCTACACATTTAACCAGTTTTCCCAGCAAATTTTGTCGAACAGTGAGTTCTTATGCCAGAAGCTGGGGTCTTTGGGGCATTGTTTCTTGAATCTCTATTCCCCTGTAAAATATCTTTTGCAGCATTGATTGTTGACACTACAGTAGTAGCCACTGAGGCCCCGGGTAACTTCTGCAACTTGGATCTCTATGGCTCTGGAAAGTGCAAAAAGGTGCTAGGGTATTAGGTTGGGTTTTGATATGTCAGTGAGTTAGTGCAGCCTTGCTGCAGGTTGTTTGGTGTGAAATGGAGTAAGATATTCCCTGCAAGATCAAGGTAGATGTCATTAATGTTTTTAACCTTTGTTTGAGTTTCGATGTGCTACAGCACAGAGAGAGGTGAAATTGTTTTACTTGCGGTCACAAGGATCTGAGGAAATATCTAGTCCTCTACTTGGTTGCTCACATCCTCCTTTGCATTTAAAACAATTCTTCAATGACCCTCTTTTCTTTCTTTTTTGTTTTTGTTTCGGGGGGGGGGTTGCAATTCTATAGCTATCCCCTCTCCTGAAAAAAAAAGAAAAACACATTTTATAAAACAAATAAGCATAACCAACCAAAACAAATTCAAACATTTCATATATCCAAAGAGGTGTTTCTAACTCTGCATCTTGAGTCTATTATCTCTCTGTCAGGAGATTACTATCATGCCTTCTCATCATTCCTCTAGAGTCGTGGTTGGTCAGAATTCTCAAATTTTTCAAAGCTGTTTGTCTTTACCATATTGTTACTAGTATATAAATTATTCTCTTGGTTCTTCTCATTTCATTCTGCATCATTTCATACAAGTCTTCTGAGGTTTCTCTGAAATATTCCTTTTGTCATTTAATATTATAGGAATTATATTAAATTTATTATATTAAATTCAAGTGTTCTGAGGTCAGTTTGTACCTCCTGGAGAGGCAATTGTTATACCTCAGAAATTGGTGAATGCTAAAAATCAGAGCTTGATTAAAATATGATTATTTAAAAATTAATATATTAATTAATATTAATTAATATTAATATCAAATCTTTCCCTGTCTCAGAAAAATAACAAAGGGTCTGATAGTCACATAAAATCGGTAGGTCAATAAACATTAATTAAATATCTGAAATGTGAAAGGTTAGGTTGTGTAGTGAGATAGAGTGACAAACTTGAAATCAAGATTATTTATCTTTTTAATTTATATTATTTAACAATTAATATTTAAAAAATTTGATTTTCATTGTTGTCTACACTTAAGAAAAGGATGGGGAAAATGTTAATAATGCAGATTAAACATAAATGTATCATGTATGCATTTTTGAGAGGGTTGGGTTTTTAAACATTTACCAACACATTGCTGAAATAAATTCACATACTAGAACTTGTTCAGCAATTCCCTAATTGAAGGCATTCCTTTGTGTTCATTTCTTTGCAATGACAAAAATGCTGCTACAAATATTTTTATAGATATGACTCTTTTTCTCCTTTATTTTATCATTTAGGTCTAGTATTAATATCACTGGGTCAAATGGTATGCCCTTTAGTGACTTTGGAACATGGTTATGAAATGCTTTCCAGAATGGCTAGACCAATTCACAGTTCTATGAATAGTGTACCAGCATGCCTCTCCCCACAGTTCAGCAAACTGTGATTTTTCTTTCTTGATATCTTGGCCAATTTGATAGGTATGAGTTAGAACCTCAGTTTTAATTTGAATTTCTCTAATTAGGAACATTCTTTCATACATGGCTGTCAATCATTTATATTTTTTTCCTTTGAGAATTGCTTGTTAATATCCTTTTCTTTCACCATTTATCAAAGGTGGGAAACAGCCAGTATTCTTATGTATTTGGATCAGTTCCATATATAACTTGAGTTATAAACTTTTATGCAAAGAGTTTTCTTTTCCTCAGTTACTGGTTTCCCTCCTAACTTTAGCTGGACTGATTTTGTTTTTGCAAAACCTACTCAGTTTTAAGCAATCAAAATTGTGTATTTTATCTTTTGTGAAGGCTCAGTCCAAAACAGGCATTCTTAATGTGTTTTGTGTCATGGGCCCCTTTGGCAGTCTGGTGAAACCTATGGATGAATCTCTTTTCATTGCAACCATTTAAAATAATTGAAGTACATGGTAAATTTCAGTTAGAAGTTAGTGAAAATAAAGATGTCATTTTCCCTATCCAAATTGCCCATTGAAATCTATCCATGAATCCAAAGTTAAGAACTTCTGATCTAAACTTAATTTCTGCCAGACTGTTTTTCAGTTTTCATAGCAATTTTTTTGTTAAATAATAAATTATTACTTTAGAAGGTTTCTTTGGGTTTATTGAACACTAAACTACTATGTCGGTCTGCTTCTGTATGTTGTGTACCTGATCTATTCCAATGATTAACCTCTTTTTTATCCTTAGCAAATAATTTTCATGAGTACTATAATGTACATTTAGATGTGGCACTGCTAAGCTCCCTTACATGACTGTTTTTAATTTCCCTTGAGAATCTTGACCTTTTACTACTTCAAATAAATTTGGTTATTTTTTTTCTAGCTCTCTAAAGTAATCCCTTGATAGTCTGAATGGAATGGCACTGAATAAGTAAATCAATTTTGTTGTAGTCTTGTTATTTTAATTATATTGACATGGCCCAACAATGTGCCATTTGAATCTTATCATTTTTTTGGGTGTCTCTGTTTTTATAGTGTTTTGTAGTTAATGGGTGAGTTGGCAGATGGACCCAAATATTTAATATGTCCAATAATTACTTTAAATGGAATTTCTCTTTCTATCTCTTCCTGATGAATTGTTGCAAAATATAGAAAGGTGTGGGTTTATTTTATATGCTGATATTTTGTTGAAGTTATTGTTCCAATAACTTTCTAGGGTTCTCTATATAGACCATGATGTTAAATGCAAAACCCAATATTTTTCTTTCCTCTTTGCTTGTGCTTATTTCCTAGATTTCTTTTTTTGTCTTTATTGCTATAGACAGCATTTCTAACATTATACTAAAAAATAGTGATGATAATAGATATCCTTACTTTACCCTTGATCTTATTGTAGAGGCTTCCAGTTTATTTCCACTATGTATACTGCTGGCTCTTGGTTTTTAGAGAAATCATATTTGCAAAATAAAGGAAAAGTTCATTAGTCCTAAGCTTTTGAATGCTGTTAATATGAATGAGAGTTGTATTTTGTCAAAAGCTTTTTCTGCATTTATGGATAGAATCATATAATTGTGAGTGTTTTTATATTTATTGTTTTCCTGGTATAAACCCTACTTCCTCATAATGTGTAATCTTTTTATATGTTGCTATAACTTCTTTATTAATTTTTTATTTAAAAACTTAGTATAGATTATTCATTAGGGAAATAGTCTGTAGTATTCTTTCTTTGATTTGTCTCTCCCTAGATCAGGTATCAAAATCTCCTATTTATATCATATAGGAAATTTGATAAGATTCTTTCTTTTTCTATTTCTTCAAATAGTTTACATAATATTAGTATTAATTATTCTTTCAATATGTGGTAGAAATCCCTCTGCATGTGTTATTTACAATCAATATGTTATGACCATTAATATAAATGGGGAGGTGTGCTTGCCAAGAAGTGCAATGTATTCACCACTGCCAATGAGGAAATTTCTCACAAAATACAAGTTGAAGAAGAATACTCTATAGATGAGAAGGTCTCCCTCCTATTTGTTGATGACATTATACTGATAATAACATGCTATAGATCATTTCGAAGGCTGTTAAATGACATTTGTAATCAACTCAAAAGAATTCAATCTATCTATGTATAAAAATAAGTGGGTAAAGAATGCCTATTTTATCCATTACTACATACAATTTGCACAAACACTACAAAAAGACAGTGGGATGTGGTATGTACTCTATTGGTATCTTTATCATATCAAGAGAAAATGAGGAAGACCTCTAGAACATTAGGTAAGCTACTTATGGTAAACTTAGGGGAAAACATAAACGAGAGTCACAGATACATTGTTGGAGAGAGTACCCAAATGGATAAGATTGCAAATCCTTTTGAGTACTGAAATTTCTTATAATGCCCACAAAAGTCCTCCTCTAGTGCCTGATCATTGTGTGGCAGGGACTGGGGACACATGAAGCACCAGAAGAACTCTGTTGGTTCTAATAAGCTGAAAAGACTTTTGAGTATGGCACTGGCGGCAAATTGTGTTCACTCTTTAAAGATCAGTTTACTAGATATGGAGAAACATCACCAGAAGCTTAACTAGTAGGGGACAAATACTTTGGCTACATGTACCCACTAAACAGATAAAAATAAAAAGTAGCCTTTAGTCCTCTACATTCCCCCTCCACTTCTGCAGTGTTGAGGGTGGATTGAATCAAGAGGTCAGAGGGTGTTAAGAATCACATAGTTTTGGGGCCATGTACAAATATTAATTTAACTGTTGGCACTCTAAATATGAAATTTTGTCCAATGACTAATGAGTTGGTACACTACTGGAAGAATTGAACTATATCCATATTGACATTATTACTATAAATGAAATGAGAATAAAGACATTTCAGCTAAAGTGAAGGACAATCACAGGTTCTCCTCAATGAGGTGAATAAAGAAGTTGGTGGAGGGGATTTGTGTGTGCCCCAAAAGGCAATGAGAGACTATAGTTTCCTGGATCCCTTGGTTATCTCACCTATTGGTGTTTATAAGGTGTCTACACAAACAGATGCTTGGGAAAATGACTGCATCTTCCATAAAGGATATAAGCTTAAAAGCATTCAACTGGGCAAATGTTTTAAAAACAAGTCAGCATGTATTGGAACCTTCTGGAGATGAGGATGTTGGAAAATAGGCTCTTAATTAAGAACACATGGTAGTTTCCTACTTACTGATGCAGTCCAATAGGATGAGATACTTCCCTTTGGAATAGGGCACAGGTAGACAGAAACAGCTTGGATGATTCATCATTTTATGAGGACAGGCCCTCAAGCACCCATTCACATACCAAAGGAGTATTACCAATTCCTGGACACATTCATATAGAGTTCTCTCATTCTCAGTATATTCCAAAAGTCCCTGGAGTTTGTTGTATGTTTAAAGGCTCCAGTGACTCCCAAATATAAAGCAGCATCACCTCTAATGTTTAGGACTGCTTAGAGCTAGCCTGGAATACTGGGAAGGGCTAGGGTTATCTGAAACTATTAGATATATCACTTCATCCCTCAGGGACCAGAACAGACAGAGAATTAATTGAGAGAGAATTGGATATAGCCAGTAGAGCCAATGGGAACATGAATTCCTTGTATCTTTTTGATGTGTCACATGAAGGATCTTTCTGTTCATTAATACATTTTTAAAGAGTGTTCAGGTACGTTGCTATTCCTTGAGATCTAGAAATAGAATGATTGATTTAACTAAAGATGGTATCTCAAGGAATAGTAGCTTTACTTAGAAGGTGGTCCTCAAAGAAAAAGAGATATGTCTGACCAGATATCCAGAGGGGGGCAGCTCTGTGAGTGTGTGTGTGTGTGTGTTTGCATGTGCCTGTCTGTCAGTGGCATTAAGTGGTGGGGCAAGGGGTGAAGGGGAGGCATGAGCTGATTGATAGACTGTATGCTTGAGGGGGAAAAATTATAGCAAATAAGGGGAACTCCAGGCTCAGGTATCAATTTTTCTGTTTTTAACAGAGGCTAAAATGATTTAAACACAGCTCAACATGGCTGCAGCGAAACGCTAGAGGAACATTAGAGGAACGCTAGAGGAAGTAAGCAAAGCTTCCCAGTTTAATATTACTAAGCAATTTTTTGGCCCCTCCCCCAAAACTAGAAGAAGAAGCCTAATTATTCCCTGCCCTGCCTCCCTACCCCACCCATCAACTCCATAAATACTGGGATGGAGTGAGGAGGAAAAGCTGTGGAGTGATAGAACAGGTAAAGGTAACTAAGTGACATAGCAACTTGGATGAGGTTTGAGAGAATTTCCCTGAAGGATAAGAGTGTTTGAAAATTTTCCTAGTGTGTTGTGGAATCCCTGGATATGCGCTAATGCCCTTTCTTGTTCCCGGAAACTTCCATCTGTTCAAATGCACGTACTTGTGAAAATTGAACTGGGAAAGCTGGCAAGTTATCTTGAGGTTGCCTTATAGGTAATCCTAAATTTGAAAGGTTCCAACTTCTAGAGATAAAGTGATTTCCTGATACAGTGATTCTCTCCTTGGAGAAGGAAGAGGATCGTTTCCCATAGTTTGTGCATAGCAGAAGAGTAAATCCAAGGAGTTGCTTAGACATTGGAAGTCAAACAGGTAGGAGAAACTTGCTCAGAAGTTCCCCAAAACTACACGAGTGTGTAATGCCCAAAAGGTTTATTTTCAAGTATTGTCTCATTAATTACCTGGAATTGCTCCAGGAAAATCTCTTCATATTCTCAGAGATAACATTGTGGGAAACATTAACACATTCGGTTTCCCCATATATGGGTAATATGGTTCCCAGCAGCCGTTATTTCACCCAACCCAAAATGCACACAATGCAGAGTACTCACAAGACTCAGAGGACATAAACCGACATGGATATTTGTAAAACACTCTTTCATAAGGGAGCTGAACAGGGAGCTGCTGTCTGGTTAATACTCTGACGTGCAGAATACTATATAGTCTTTTGAAGACTCTTAGTACCGCTCTGTGGTTTAGACTTCCCCACAAAATTATCACTTCGGGGGCTGCTGAACAAGTAATTTCCTTCATAGTTGACCTGCACTGTCTGGGTAACTCACTGGCTTTGTTTTCCAAGTAGGATACGGTACAGGAGCTACACAGATAGTCTTCCTCCAAAGTGCATAAAGCATCAGGAAATCCCCTTCTTTCTCCAGAGAAATAATGGAAATTTGTAAACTAACAATGAGGCAATATAAAAGCAGATGCTTCCCAAGAAAGTTCCTTTCTCTAATTTGAAGGTGAGATTTTGGGATCATGCTACCTAGAAAATTCAGTCCTCCCTCTTTCACACAGGAGACTGGGCTCGCCAATGTTGCCTATGAAGAATCCTCTCAGACACAGGTGTGTGACCACATGCCTACCTCTAGTATATGTTTCTGCTATAAGTCACTGTCAGATTCTCCTGGTTGGAGCAAAATGCTGAAGGACACAAGTTTCTCAATCCTTTTCCCAACCTAAAACACTGTTCCACTCTGATATGCACTGGCCTGTCCTCTCAAAATCCAAGGTGAGCAAGAGAGAAGTAGACAGAATACTGGTCATGGAGTCTGGAAGACATCACTTCTAGTCGAGTCTGGATTAAAATTGTTGGTGGAGCTGTAAATGAGTCCAGTCATTCTGGAAAGCAATTTATAATTATGCCCCCAAATATCTTTTCACCTAAATGTGCCATAACTAAGACTAATCCAGAAGAAAGCAATGAAAAAAAACAAAGGACCTATAGGTACAAAACTCTTTATAGCAGTTTTTTGTGCTAGTCCCAAACTGCAGCCTAAGGGGAAATGCATTATATTGGGAAATGGCTAAGCAAACTGCTATATAAATGTAATGGAATGTTTATTGTCCCAGAAGAAATGATGAAATGGATTATTTCCGAGGAAAATGGAGAGCTCTCCATGGAATGATGCAGAGCAAAGTAAGCATGAAGAACTATTGATACAACAATAACAAGAAAAATGATTTTTCAAGACTTTAAAATTCTGATCAACACAATGATCATTTCAAAGGAGTAGAGATGAAACATTCCACTTGCCTCCTCAGGCATGGCCAATGTGTGAATCCCTTTTTCCAGACTATGCATACAGAGAGAGGGTCTTACTCTTCTCTTTTTTCTTATCTTTTCTTATCTTCTATTCCTTTCTTTTTCTCATTGGAGATGGTATGTATTTAGAGGGATGGGTTAATAAAAAAAAAAAAAACAAGACCAAGACAGAACATGTAAGCATATATACCCTAAAACAATGGATCTGTGACCTCCCTGATGTTACTATTCTTTCCAATGCTGCCAATCACAACCCATTCTTAACGGCCTATCTTGTCTATATCACCCCATTAAATTTGGCACGGAGGCTCCCCTCAGTGTGCTAAGGGCCTTCTTCCTGTTCTCTTGACATAACAAGGAAACCAAGAGAAGATGATATACTGGTCATTACACTCTCTCAGTATATGACTATCTTACATGGCTTTGGTGATATCGCTACCATTTTTCTCTTTTATTTTGCCTTGGGTGTAACATAAGGCAGCCTTGCTCCCACCCAACCTACACCTCTTCAAAGACCAGTTGTGGCATACCATCAGTGGAAGAATATTGGTATGAAAAAGATGGGTGTAATATGACAAAGGAGAATTGACAACCAATGAAGAAGGGAGACTATTAGAAACTCGTTTGCCCAACTATGATGATGAAACTTGACAACTTAGATGGAATAGATGATGACTTGCAAAATATGAAATTGACATTGCAAGAAACAGAGAATTTCAGCAACCCAAATTCTGAAAAAGAAGCTTAGTAAGTCAAAATAAACTCCCAAAGTAAAGAAAAGAACAAAGGACCAGATAGATTTGGAAGTAAATTCTATCAAACACTCAAAACACAATTTTTATACAATAAGATGCTAGTAAAAATAGTAAAAGTAAGGATCCTACCAAACTCATTCTATAGTACAAATATTGTTTTCATGCCTAAGCCAAAGAGAATCAAAACAGAAAGAAAACCAATATTCCTAATAAAGATTGCTATAAAAATTTAAATTAAACTATTAACAAAGAAACTACAGCAATATATCAAAAAGATTATATAATATGACCAGATTGAATTCATACCAGAAATGCAGGTAGGCTTAATATTAAGAAAACTGTAAAAATAATTGACAACAAAAATGATATCACATATCAATAGAATCATTTGTTGTTGGCAACCAGGATTAAGTGACTTGCCCAGTGTCACACAGCTAATAAGTGTCTGAGACTGGACTCTAAACTTGGGTTGGGTCCTCTGTCCTGACTCCAGGGCTGGTGATCTATCCAACTATACCATCTAACTGCCTCTAGAAAAATCTTGACAAAAATCCGACACCCATTCCTGTTTAAAAGGGGAAAAAATAACACTAGAAAACAGGAATAAACAGACCTTTCTTTAACATATTAAGGTAACGGGGCAGGTGGGATGTGCAGTGGAGCAAATATGGCCTTAGACACTTACTAGCTTTATAATTCTGGGCAAGTGCATAAAAAAATAAATCTCTCTTTGCCTCAGTTTCCTTAACTGTAAAATGAGGAAAATGGGAATAACATCTCTCAGGATTGTGTAGTCTTTAACCCAGTGCTTGGGAAATGTTAGCTATTTTTGTTAGCCATTAAATATTATATATCTAAAACCAAAAGCCAGCTTTACATATTATGGTGATAAACTAGAAGCTTTTCCAGTCAGATTAGGTTAAATCAAAGCTGTGCATTGTCACCTCTACTATTTGGTATAGTACTAGAAAGGCTAACCATAGTAATGAGGCAATAAAAATAAACTGAGGAAACAAACATAGAAAAAGGAGAAACAGAAGCATCCTTTCTGCAGATGATGTGTTCTTAGAAAACCCTAGAGAGTTAACTAAAAAAATGAATTCAAACAATAAAGAACTTCAACAAAAATTTAGAATATAAAATAAATTCATATAAGCCATTAGTATTTCTTTATACTACCAATAAAATTCAACAGGAAAAGATAGGGAGTTTCCATTTAAAATAACTACATATTGTATAAAATTTATTGAAGTCTACCTACTAAGATATACACAGAAACTCTATAAATACAACTACAAAATAGTATTTGCAAAAAATACAGACCAAAATGATTGGTAATGGGTAAGACAAGCCAATATAATATTACAATGCACTTAATTTACTTATTCAGTACCAGACCAATCAAACTACCACAGATTACTTTAGAGATACCAAAAATTAAGAAAATTGATCTGAAAGAACAAAAGGTCAAAAATCTCAAGGGAAACAATAGAAAAGTGGGAAGGAAAGGGGCCAAGCAATACCAAAATATATCTCAATCGCCACTACAAATAGTAATCATCAAAATGATTTGGTACTGGTTTAAAAAATAAAACAGCTAGAGAGTGCAATGGATAAAGCACTGGGCCTCAAGTCAAGAGAATCCAAGTTCAAACTGGCCTCAGACACTTACTAGTTGTGTGACCCTGGGCAAGTCACTCAACCCTGTTTGTCTCATTTGTAAAATGAGCTGGAAAGAGAAATGGCAAACCACTCCTGTATCTTTTCCAAGAAAACCTCAAATGGGATCATTCAGAGTTGGAGGTGACTGAAAATAGGAAGGTTGATCACTGGGATAGATTAGGTACACAACATACAGAACCAAACAGAACTATTCACTTAACATTTAACAAACTCAAAGCCCCCAATTACCAGGAGAAGGCATCACTATGTGACCAAAAAATATAGAAAAACTTTAACAGTCTGGTAAAAATAAGGTTTTATTTTTTATATACCTAGAATAAAAAGTCACATCATAAACAAATTAGAAGAACAAGGAAGAAATTACCTGTCATACTTTTAGATAAGAAAAGAAATTGACTAAGGGATAGGGAGAATCATGAAAGATACATGGAGGAAAAAAATCTTTGCAGTCAGTTTCTCCGATTAACGGTCTCACATATCAAAGAAGCAATTGCTTAGCTTGGTGGTTGATCTTACCTTCTGGAGATCAATTGGGGTGCGGGAAGTAGAGTGCTTTTGTGTGATGCTTGGATAAAGCTAAAAAGCAGAGTTTTCAGAACTAATCTGTTTGAAATACTTACTGATATGGTACTCTCCTCACAAGAATGTCCAGTGAGGTTCTTCTGATAACTGGGTTAATGGTCTGAATTGCAATTGTAATTGAAAAGGAGTCTGGAAAATCTGTAGTGTGCTTTTAAAGCTATCCTTGGGCGATTGGCCTGAGAAGGGCACTTTTCTCCCAGTTTGCCCAGTTCCGAAAAGCATCAATGAAATCAGCACCTAGACAACAGCATTCACTTGCAACAGCATTGGTCTGAATAGTAAGAAATTTGCAAATGATTGGATATTCAGAGAAGCAAACGAGAGCTTGAATCAGCACTGCAATAGATTTGAACTCAGTCAAAAGCTATTAAAGAGTAAGTAGCTGGAGATAGCCTGGAAGTGAAGAGAATCTCACAAATGGAGAAGAAAGGTTGCCACTTGGAGGCTTGAAGACATACTTTTCAGTCCTACTGTTGAGGTCTGGGAACCATATTGAAGTTTGAGGTGCTCTGGACCCCAAAATATCGACCTGCCAGGTCATGCCAAAAGAATTTGACTTAAGACTTCTTCCAGCCACAGTAAAACAAAGTTCATTAAAGGTTCACTCTATTAAATTGAGTCCTAAGGAACCTAAGCATTTTGGGATGCTTGTATTGACAAGTGGGCCAGATAGAATCTCAGCTAGACAGAGTCAGAGCTGGATCGAATCTGAGCGCCTTCATGGAGGTGAGATGGAGCTTATATACAGAAAGTTCTTGTAAAAGATGTAGAGGTGGTCTAGTAGTCTGGGAGGAGGGTCTAAGGAGGATCTTGATGAGACTGGGGTAACTGGTAATGTAATCAAGGGTGGGAAACAGCTGGAGGCAATTGGGAGCATCCCACAATGCTGGGCTTGAGTGGGAAGCAAGAAGTAACAGACAATGGAAGGCCAGGCTAGGCCCAGGGCAACAGGTTTGAGTATAAAAGGCCATATTAAGTGAAAAGATTCAAGGGGAGTTCAAGCAGGTTCCCAGAGTCTTAACCCCATCACTACCTCATGCAATCTTTTCAGTTTTCCCATCCGTGAAATGAAGGGGGTGGATTGGTAGATAAGATGACCTCGAAGGTGAAAAATGTGATACTATCCTCCTATAAACATATGGTTTTACTTGGTGTATTAGGGATCATCGATTTTAATTTGCAGGCAATACAATAAATCTCAAGATGAAAATGAAGGGACAAGCAGACTTGGCTGAATTCTATCAACAGACAGCATGGTATAGTGGGTGGACATCTGCCCTTTGAGTTGGGAACACCTGCCTTAAAGTCTTACTGTCTGTGACCACGAACAAGTCACTTAACCCCTTAGTGCCCCAAACAAGAATTGAAATTACAGAGAAATTATGAAGCTGCATAAGTGGAGAGGGTTTATATACTGGGTATCATCCACGCCCATGAAATCACAGATGAGGAGCAAAAAATGGATACAGTTGGATCCACTCCATTATCTGGGAATAGAGCTAGGTGATATTATTAGTTGGAAACATTAGTTATAATAACTAGTACATATTATTTTTTCCAAAACATTCTTGATATTTATCATAGAAGGTAAGTGATATACAATGGCACCACATTTTTGCAGGCATAGCATTAATTTCATAACAGTAACAAGGTAAAACTGTGCCTAAAATTCAGCCATGTCACAGCTCCCAAGAAAGATCATTTGATGAGGAAAATGAGGCATAACATAGGACAGTCCCAGCTCCAGATGAGGAAGGGTGACAGATCTCCCAGGTTAGTCAGTCAAGAAACATTTATTAAGCACTTACTATGTTCTGGACACTCTGATAAGTATTGGGGATACAAAAGCAAAAAGAAAAACAGTCTTAAGAGAAGAAAAAGGAATTGAAGGAATTACAGAAGGCAATCAGGAAACAAAACTATCATTCTTTGTAGCTGGTAAGATAGTATACTTAGAGAACCCTAGAGTATCAACAATAAAAGTTACTTGAAATAATTAATAACTTTAGCAAAGTTGTCACATATAAGATAAACTCACGTAAATCATCAGCATTTTTTATATGACCTATAAAACCCAGCAGCAAGAGATAGAAAGAGAAATTCCATTTAAAATAACTGTAAACAATGTAAAATACTTACAACTCTACCTGCCAAGAAAAACCCAGGAACTATCCGAACACAATTACAAAACTTTAAATACAAAGTCATATTGGAACAATTGGAAAAATAACAGTTGCTCATGGGTAGGCCTAACCAATATAATAAAAATGACAATTCTACCTAAATTAATTTACTTATTCAATGCCACACCAGTCAAGCTACCAAAAATATTTTATGGAGCTGGAAAAAATAGCAACAATATTCATCTGGAAGAACAAAAGATTAAGAATACCAAGAAAATCATTTGTTTTAATTCTTCTATGGAACATGATTAAGGTGAAAATGAGTTCAATAAGAATGTATGTGTAGAGCTCATATAAGATTGCATGCAGTAATCAGGAAGGGGTAGAAAATTTAAAACTTATAGAACTGATTGTTGAAAACTGAAAACAAATAAATTAAACAAAAAATAAATCACTTACAAAAAAGAATATTGAGGGATTTAATGAAAAAAAAAAAAAAAACCACAGAGGAAGGCAGCCTATAAAGCAGCAATCATCAAAACTATCTGGTACTGGCTAAGAAATAGAGTAATGGATCAGTGGAATAGGTTAGGTACACAAGACACAGTAGTCAATGATTATAGTAACTTAGTGTTTCAGAAACCCAAAGACCCCAGTGTTGGGGATGAGAATTCAATATTTGACAAAAACTGCTGGAAAATGAAAACAAAAGGACACAAACCAGGTATAGATCAACATCTTGCACCATATATGTAGATAAGGTCAAAATGGGTGCATGACTGGGACATAAACAGTGACACCATAAGCAAATTGGAAGAACTAGGAATAGTCTATCTGTCAGATCTACGAGGAGGGGAAAAAATCATGACCCAACAAGAGATAGAGAGCATTATAAAATGTAAAGCAGATCATTTTGATTACATGAAATTAAAAAGCTTTTGTCCAAGCAAAACCAAATGCAACCAAAATTAGAAGGTAAGTAGAAAGCTGGGAAACAATCTTTACAGCAAGTGTCTCAGATAAAGGCCTCATTTCCAAAATCAGCCACTTATCACTAAGGGGAGACTGTCAGCAGCTTGCTTTCTTGAGAGTGTTCACGACTGAAATGCTGTAGCCATAGTATTAGCTCTGAGTGACACATCTGTCTATCAAATGATTCCCAGATAGATATTTAGGAGCAGCAGGAAAAGAATGGAAAAGCAGTCTCTAAAGGCAATGGCAGAAGGGAAAAGGGCAACTAGGTGGCTAGAGCACTGGACCTGATAGATAAAGCACTTAAAACTCTGCATAAAACTAGAGAAGGAAATGGCACATTCCAGTTTCTTTGCCAAGAAAGCCCCAAGGATAGTTGGTCTACAGGGTCACAAAGAGTCAGACAGGACTGAACAATGACGATGATGACAAAGGGAAAAGCATTAAGAATTAACCACCAGACACTGGGTCAAGTGCTGGGCACTTAGCAAAGACAAAAGTGAGACAGTTCCTTCTCACAAAGAATTTCCATTCCAACTGGACAGGAGTTCTTAATCTGGGCTTGTGAATAGATTTCAAGGGGCCCATGAATTTGGAAAGAAAAAAATGACATCTTTATTTCGATAATTGGCTGCTTTTGTCATCCTTTAGTTTCTGAATTTCAAACCAATTTTTTCTGAGAAAAGGTCCAAGACTTCACCAGACTACCAAAGGGGTGTGTGTCACAAAAGAAGGTTAAAAATTCTTGCAATGTGCAAAGACAATACAAAATGGGGTTGGAGCAGATGACCAAAGAAGGAATTTTTTTAATTGAGGGGGCCCAGGGATGGTGAGTGAAGGCACAAGGCAGTTGATTGACATGCCCTCTCCAAAAGCATTGATGTGATTACTATGCTGCAAGGGACCCTAAAAAGGACTAGATATAGTGCTCTACATGAGTTTGAACTCACCAATTAGGTCAGCTCAGTTCAGGGTAGGAATTTTGAAGGGTCTGTTCCTCTGGTTGAAAAACCTTCAGGGGCTCTCCAATGTCCAAAGGATAAAATACAGACTTCCCCGTACAGTCTGCATTTCCAGACATCTCACATTCTGTGTTCTAGACAAACTGTACTACTAGCTTGTCCTCAATTTCACCTTTGATTCTTCTGCCTCTGGGTATTATATGGATTCTTCTGGTGCCTGTAATTCACCTCATTCTCACTTTCTTCTTGGAGGCAAGTGGAATTAAATGACTTGCCCCGGGTCACACAGCTAGTAAGTATCTGTAGTCACATTTGAATTCAGGTCCTCCCAACTCCAGACCTGGTGCTCTATCCACTGCAGTGCCACCTAGCTGCCTTTTATCCTTACCCTTGCCTTTTAAAACTTCAGGGCCCAGCTCAAGGGCCATCTTCTCTATGGAGCATTCTTTGATTACTCTAAAGTGAAAATTCTCTCTCTCTCTCTCTCTCTCTCTCTCTCTCTCTCTCTCTCTCTCTCTCTCTTCATGTTCTCTCCATTGGCTTTACTGCATGGCATCTTATATAAAACTTATTTGCATATGTGTTTTATTCTCCATTAAATGACAGCTCCTTGACTCACATAATTCCTGTGTTGTTATTGTCCCAGTGCCTAGAAGGGGCTTGTATGTAACCACTTAAAGCTTGATTGAATTGATCTAAATTGAAGAGAAATTCCATGGCTAACTTGAGAAATAGAACTGTTTTTCTTGTATACAAATAAATTTGTAATACACCTTCCAGTTAGCCTTAATTTGGACAAATAGAAATTACTCCTTCAATTAAGCAAATTGAATATTTGTCAAGTACCTCTTATTATGCATAGTGCATTATACTGATATAGCTGGGAGAGGGGGAGAGCACTTACAATCTCTATGGAAGAGGGAAAGTTTGAGCCAGGACTTGAGGGAAAAATATCCCAAGTCACAAATGGGGTGATGGGGTGGAGGATATTTCAGGCATTGGGAGTGCTGTGAGCAAACACAGAATATTGGAGTACTATATTCAATTCTGGGTCCAACATTTTAGGAAAGGAACTTTGAGAGTAGGGTAACCTTGGAATTAAGTGTGGTGAGAGAGCTTAAAATCATTCCATACAAAGATGGATCACTGGAAGGAACCAGGAATATTTAGCCTAAAGAAGTGATGACAAAGACAGAGACAGGGTGAGAGCAAATTCCAGGTGTGAGGGAAAACCAGTGAAAACAAATAGAGTTGAAGGGGTAGAGTCAAGATGGAAGAGTGAGAAATAGCACTTTTGGCTGAGCTCTTCCATAATGACCTAGAAAATGCACCAAATTGAATTCTGATTGGGAAAGCCAAGAAAAAAATCACCATGAGTCATTTTCCAGCCTAAGGAAGCTTAGGAAGATAGAGACAAGGTGGGGGGGGTGGGGGGGTGGGGGGGTGGAGGCGTGGCCAAGAGCACAGCACAGTGGCAGCTTAAAAGCAGCAATATTGTCATGAGAGCACAGGGAGCATTCCAGTGCACAGGGACAGTAAGGACACCAGAGCAGGGAGTACCAGTGTAGAAAGAGATGCCAGGCCATTAATTCTCTTTCCATCATTTTCTTGAACTACTGTCCTTTCTTTTCCCAATTTTTCCTCCCTACTCTTATTTGGTTTTTACAAACAATTCTTGGTCTTTTAGAAAAATCTCTTCCTTTAAATCTTCTAGGAATTTTTGTTGGTCTTGGTCCAAGTGCTGTGATCTGGGGAGAGGTCTCTTGACTGCCCTCCTGTTCTGCACTCTGCAAATTCCTGGCCCAGCTTTGGATCTGCTGGATTGTGTATGGTTGAATTCTCATAGATTGCTGCTGGATTCAGTCACTGTTAGTCAACTGGGAGGTTCTGTAGGTTCAAAGAGACTGAATTGCTGGCTTCCCCTTGGTTTTGCCCTGATATGTTCCACTACAAGCTTATACTCAGGGCTAAAAGTTAGAACTGAGTCCCTGCTCTACTCTTAGGCTCCAAGTTGTATAGCTGTGGTTCTGGAACTCATTCCTTCTCCTCATCCAGGTAGAGTTCCTTCTCCCTTGCAACTATGACTGCTCCTCTCTGCCCTGGGACTGGGTAATGGGTGCCACACAGCATCTTTTCTTACTCCTGGTGCTAGGCAAGGAAAAAATATTGCAAGTAGCCAGAAAGAAATGATTCATATATCGTGGAGCCACAGTCAAGATTTAGCAATTTCTCTATTAAAGGATAAGAGGTCTTGGAATATGATATTCCAGAAGGCAAAGGAGCTAGGATTAAAACCAAGAATCACCTACCTAGTAAAAGTAAGTATAATCCTTCAGGGGAGAAAAACAGGTATTCAAAAAAATAGAGCACTTTCAAGCATTACTGATGAAAACACCAGAGCAGAACAAAAAATTTGACTTTCAAAGACAAGTCTCAAGAGAAGCATAAAATGGTAAACAGGAAAGGAAAATCATAAGGGATTCAACAAGGTGAAACTGTTTATATTGTTACATAAGGAGATGATTCTTGTAACTCATAAGAGCTTTCTCTCTATTAGAGCAGTTAGAAGGAGTATACATAGACAGAGAACTTGGGAGTGAGTTGAATTTGATGGAATGGTAAAAAAAATATAAAATATAAAATATTAATGAAGGAGTGAGAAAGAGGGATACACTGGAAGAAGAGGGAAGGGAGGGTAAATTATCTCACATAAAAAAGAAGACATGAAAGAACTTTTACAGTGGAGAGGAAGATGAGGAAGATGGCAGGGAGAAGTACTTCATAAACTGTACATCACAATTGGCCCAAAAAGAATAACATACACATTCAGTTGGGTATAGAAATCTGTATTACCTTATAGAAAAGTAGGAGGTGAAAGGGATAAGAGAAGAACTGTGACTCATAAAAGGGAGGGCAAATTGAAGTCAAAAGCAAAACACTTTTGAAGATGAACAGGGTGAAAAAAGAGAGAGAGTAGGATAAACAGGGAAGAAATAGGATGGAGGGTAATAAGCAAGAATCATAACTGTGAAAAAATATTACAGCAAGTTTCTCTGATAAAGGACTTATTTCTCAAATATATAGAGAATTGAGTCAAATTTGTAAACGTAAAAGTCATACCCCAATTGATAAATGGTCAAAGGAAACAGGCAGTTTTCAGACAAAATAATCAAAACTATCTATAATCAGATAAAAAATGCTCTAAATCACTATTGATTAGAGAAATGCAAATTAAAACAATGCTGTGCTACAACTGCATACCTATCAGACTGACTATAATGAAAAAAAGGAAAATGATAAATGTTGGAGGGGATGTGGGAAAATTGAGATACTACTATACAGTTAGTGAAGTTGTGAACTGATTCAACCACTCTGGAGAGCATTTTAGAGCTATGCCCAAATGGCTATTAAGCTGTGCATACCCTTTGACCCAGAAATACCACTACTAGATCTGTATCTCAAATAGAGTTTTAAAAGGGAGAAGGGGAGAAGGATCTGTATGTGCACAAATATTTTTATCAGCTCTTTTAGTGGTGGCAAAGAATTGAAAATGCAGGGGATGCCCATCAGTTGGCAAATAGCTGAATAAATTGTGGTATATGGTTGGAATGGAACATTATTGTATTCTAAGAAATGAGGAGCAGGATGGTTTCAAAAAAATTCAGACTTACATGAACTGATGCAAAATGAAATGAGCAGAACCAGGAGAACATTGTACACCATAACAGCATTATGGTACAATGACCATCTGTGAACGACTTAGCTATTCTCAGCAAGACAATATTCCAAGACAATTCTGAAGTACATTTGATGAAAAATAACATCCATCTCCAGTGAAAGAAATGATGGTATCTGGATGTGTATTGAAGTATACTTTTTAAAAACTTTCTTAAGCTTTTTTTTGGCCTGTTGTTTCATTTACAACATAACTGACATGGAAACACGTTTTGCATCACTGTGCATGTAGAATCTATATCAAATTGCTTACCATCTCAGGAAGAGGGGAAAGAAGTGAGGGAGAGGGAGAATTGGTAATTGAAAAAAAATTAGGTGAATGTTTAAAAGTGTCTTTACATGTAATTGGGAGAAAATAAAATATTAAATAAAAAAAGCAAAGAACTACTTAAAAATTAGAATTTTAAATTGAATCTAATGACTCCTTGAGAAGTCAAGAAACAACAAAGCAAAGGCAAAAGACTGAAAAAATAGAAGAAACCATGAAATATCTTATAGGAAAAGGCAACTGACCTGGAAAATGGACCAATAAGAGCAAATTTAAGACTCACTATACTACCTGAAATACAGGAACAAATAAAAAAATCCTAGATATCATATTTCAATAAATTATAAAGGAAAACTGCCCAGATATCTTAGAACCAGAGGGCAAAGTAGAAACTGAAAGAATTCATAGGTTATTTTCTGAAAAATATCTCTAAACAAAATCTCCCATTATAGCCAATATCCAAAACTCCAAGGTCAAGGAAAGAATACTGCAACAGCCAGAAAGAAACAATTCAAGTACTGTGGAGCCATGGCAATGATCACAAAACTTTAGCAGCTACCATTCTAAGGGAATGGAGTCCATCGCCTATGATAATCCAGAACATTCTGAAAGAGCTAGAATTACAACCAAGAATCACGAACCCAGAAAAACTGATTATAATCCTGCAGGGAAACAAATGGATATTTAATGAAATAAAAAACTTTCGAGCATTCTGCATGTAAAACCCAGCACTGAATAAAAAATTTGACATCAAACAAGCTTTACTTGAACCATAAGAAAAACATTAAAAGGTAAGCATGAGTGAGAAATTATAAGGGACTAAACAAGGTTATTTATTTTTTTACACTCTTATATAGAGAGATGTTACATGTAACCCTTCAGAACCTTGTCATCACCAGGGATCTTACAGGGAGTTTAATAAGACAGAGGACTTGGGTGTGATTCTATCATGGTGAAATAACCTCAAGAGAAGAATGGAAGGAAAAGAAAGAAGGATGCAGTGGGAAAAGAGATAAGGGAGAAAAGGGGGAAAATCATCTGGCATAAATGGAGTACAGAAGGAAGAGAATAGGTAAAGGAGGAGAGAAAGATGGGGATCAAGAAAGACATGAACTTCCTTCACATCTGAACTGGTTCAAAGTGGGAAAAATGCACATACACATGATGGTGGGTACAGAAATTCATCTTATTCAAGAGGAAAGTAGGAGGAAAAGGGGAAAAGTCAGAGAAAGGGGAAATGGAGTGGGGAATAAGAGGGAAACAGTGATCAGAAGCAAACAGACTTGAAGAGGTGAGAGGGTGAAAAAGAGAAAGATACACATAAGAAAATATGATGGAAGGAAATGCAGAGCTAGCAATCACAATAGCGAATGTGAATGGAATGGTCACCTATAAAATTTATATCTTTAAAAACTTACATCAAGAAAAGAGAGAAACAGTAGATAAACAAATTAGGTGCTCACCTAAAAAACCCCAGAAAAACAATAAATTTAAAAGTCCCAATCAAATGTCAAAATAGAAATCCTAAGAAATCAACGGAGAAATTAATAAAAATTGAAAGCTTAAAGAAAAACACCATTGAACTAATAAAAGTAGGAGGTATTTTTTTTAGAGAAAGAAAAACAAAAGATTGGCTAATTTGCTTGTAAAACAAAAGAATAAAACCAAATTGCCATCATAAAAAATGAAAAGGATGAATTCACAACCAATGAAGATAAAAATAATGCAATTATTAGGAGCTATTTTGCATATTTACAAAACTACAAATTGACCAGCCTAATAGAATAGGAAATAGGATACTTAAATAATCCTGTCTTAGAAAACAAAATTCAACAAGCTATAAATGAGCTCTCTAAGGAAAACAACTCCAGGAGTAGATGGATTTACAAGACAATTCTTGTTGTTGTTCGGTTGTTTTTCAGTCATGTCTAACTCTTTATGGCCCCATTTGAGATTTTTCTGACAAAGATACTGGAGTGGATGGTTGTTTCCTTCTTCAGCTCATTTTACAGATGAGGAAACTGAGGCAAAGAGTGACTTGCTGAGGGTCACACAACTCGTAAGCCAGATCCGAATTCAGGATGATGATGAGTCTTCCTGACTCCAGGCCTGTCGGTCTATCCACTGTGCTGCCTAGCTGTAAATACTACCAAACATTTAAAGAACAGTTAATCCAATATTACATAAGCTGTGTGAAAAAAATAGGTAAAGGAAAAGTCCTATCAAATTCTTTCTATGACATAAATATGGCATTGATACCTAAATTAAAGGGATCCAAAACAGAGAAAGAAAGCTATAGATCAATTTTTCTAATGAATATTGATACAAAAATAAAAATAAATCATTAGCAAGGAGATTCCAACAATATATCACAAATGTCAAACTCTATGATCAGGTTGGGTTTATGGCAGGAATGAATGTAGGGATGTCACATTATTAGGAAATAATTGACTATATTGGTAAGAAAAAGAACAAAAATCACATGATTATTTCAAAAGATTCAGAAAAGGCTTTTGACAAAATGCATAATAATAGTAGAAAGTATGTGCACATCTATGTATAAAGGCCATGAAGACATGCATGTGTATGTGAGAGATGGCACAGTGGCAAAACCTGAATGTCTGGAGTATGGAAGACCTGAGTTGTAATCTGGTTTCAGACATTTACTAGTTGCAGGACCCTAGACAAGTCACTGAACCTCTTGGCTTGGTGTAGCTGCTATGAGAAGTGGACTAGGGAATTGATTAGGTAGGAACCTCATATTGGTGATGCTGAAGGGAAGGCTTAGTTGAGATTACATCACATACATCTATAGCACACCCACATCATTGTGACTTTGTGATTTTCCTCCAGCTACATTCAATAGTGTATGGAAAGGAGCGCAAGAGGTAGGGTGGGAATAATTCAGGGCTGAAGTTTGGCAAGCTGTAATCAATGATATAACAAGGGGGCAAGAGCAGGTAGAGTGGAGATTAGTGCAGAGTTTGTTCACCAAGGGCTACAGATAGAAGAGGGAGGAGAGAATAACTAAGGGAAGGGGACAACAGAAGTGTAAAGAGGGAGGTCATGGGGAGGATGAAGGCTATCAAAAGTTGGGAACTGTCCTATTGGCTCAGCTGGGGAAAGAATAAAAATGACAAACGCTGAAGGGACTGTAAGAAAACCCACAGCAAGCATTATCTATAATGGGCATAAGCTAGAAACTTTTCTAATAAGGTCAGGGATGAAGCAAAGATATCCATTATCACTATTATTATTCAATATTGTGTTAGAAATAAAGCTATAGTTACACGACGAGACGAAATTGAAGGAATAAGCATAGGCAACAAGGAAACGAAACTATTATTTTTTTTCCTTGCAAATGATATTTAGTTAGAAATAGTTTAGTTAGAAAACCCTAGAGGGTCAAATGAGAAACTAATTGAAAAAAATTAACAACTTCAGCAAACTGGCAGAATATAAAATGACCTCACGCACATCACCCATGTGTATATTACTGACAACACCTAGAAGGAGGAGATAGAGAAATTCCATTTAAAATAGCTACAGATAACATGTAATACTTGGGAGTCTACCTGTCCAAGTCATACTTAAGAACTATATGAACACAATTATAAAATACTCCACACAAATAGAGACAATTCTACATACTTGGATAAATATTAATTGCTTATAGGGAGTCTGAACCATTATAACAAAAATGACAGGACTACCTAAATTGATTTACTTATTCAGTTAATATATAATATATTTACCAATCGAATTACCAGAGAATTTTTTATAGAGTTAGAAAAATAATAAAATTCATGTAGTGGTAAACAAAAGATTACGGATATCAAGGATATCAATTTTTCATTGATTCAATGGAAAAAAATGTGAAGGAAGGAGACTTCTTGGTACCAGATCTCAAGCCATATGCAAAGTTGTAATAATCAAAATAATTTGGTACTAGATGAAAAATAGAGTGACTGATAAATAGAACAGATTAGGTAAACAAAGCAAATGAGCACAGTAACCTAGGGTTTGATAAACCCAAAGATCTTAGTTGTTAGGGCAAGAACTCACTATTTGACAAAAACTGTTGGGAAAACGGAAAGCAGTCTGGCAGAAATTAGGCATAGATCACGATCTTGCAATGTATACAATGTAAAATCAAAGCAGTTTTCTAAATTAAATCATACATACTTTCTTTTCTGCTTATTTACTCTTTACTTTTCAGAATCTGGAGTTAATACTTTATTAATCCGTAAGTCAAGTGAGTGGTATTTCGCAATTTTTTTAATCAACATTTTTTATGCAATTTCTTTTTTACAGTGGTGACTTGCATTTCAAACCTAGATTGCTAAACTTCTAAATTGATGGCATTAAAGGTTACTATAGAGAAATTTTGACCAAAGGGCTCACTAAAGAATAAAAAACTTACTTTTGCAGTTTTAAAAGCATTGCCCTGATGTCAGATATTGTAGAGAAAAGAATATCTTCAGAGAGCAGCGAATAGTTTCTCTTAGTCTACTCAGGAGATCTTGCCCCCAGTTGGTTCACAAGGGGATTTAAGCAATAGGAGAAGGGTATTCTTAAAAGCAGGTAGAAAACTTGTCCCCTAGCTGCTGCTTCTCTGAGTTAAAACAAAATTCCTTTCCACACTCAGCTTCAATTAGTTTAAGTTTCTACTAGATATTATACTGATAGAAAGAGTTGTTATTCAGCTTCTAAAATTGGGGGTGGAACAGGGTGGGGAAGGAGAAGGGAATATCTGGAGAAAAGTCAGGGCTAGGATCTTGGGGTGTGGGGAAAAGAAAATCTGCCTTTGAGATCCACAGCCCCAACCCCTACCTCTTTGTGCAGTATTGCTCCTTAGGGAATCTACTGCTGCTATTTATTTTCTTATTTTAGGGGCCTCACTTTTTCTTTCCACACTTTTGGGCAATATAGCCCTTTTTCCTGCAGTTAGATGTCTTTAGGTGACCTAATTGCCTCTTCATTATCTATATTCCCCAGCTCATGCTGCTTTTGTTATCCTTAGTTCCCATGATCTGGAAAAATTCATAAACTGACCTAGGCTTAAATCTTCTAACTCATTCTTTTGAGTGAGCAGAAATCTTTCCCAAGGGACCACATAGCTTGGCATGTATGAGAGACCGTCAGTTGATACTAATTGAGACATAGGGGGTCTGTTCTCTAAGAATTAATGGCATGGGATAGGGGCAGAAACATAACAAACCTGGGGAGGGGGAGAATTTCCTTCATTAACCCTTGCTTTCTATGACTAGATTCACAGAACCATGCTTCCTCAATATAGGTTCTATTCCCCATTTGGGGAATTCCAGGTCATAAGCTACTGGGTGGCAAGAATGGCAGGGGTGGGGAGGGGGAAGGCACAGCACTAAACTTTCCAGCCTCAGGTTTTCAATCCTCTCATCATTTTACTTGATACAGAATACCCAAGAAAGCACAAAATGGTTGGTTTGTGTTTGTCTTTTCTTTGGGAAGACAACCATAACAGCAGGGAAATGATAACATGACTTGCAGTTGACTTTGATTCGAAGGAGGGAGGGCTGTGCAAAGTCATCAGCCTCACTTTCTCCTCCAGAGCCATCTGGGTCTGGTGGTCACTATTCATCAGGACAACTGGAGATGACTCAGGAAGCAATTGGAGACCCTAGTGCTTTTTAGGCTAAGGCCTTTTCAGCTCCTGGCAAATCATTTAACCTCTGTCTGCCTCAGTTTCCTCATCTGCAAAATGAGGATGATAACAATGTTGTTGTTATGTGTTGTTATGAAGCTAACATAGTATAATATTTGCCAAGAGTTTTGAAAACCCTAAAGCTAGTTATTGTAACATACAGGAACCACTGTCGGTAGTAAAGGGCCTGTCAACTTATACCTCTAGTGATGGGGAACCAGCTCAAGCCAAGACCTTTGCCCTTTGGATAGGGAGGGCTTTTGTCCCAGTAGTCTGTAGGGCCCCTAGAAAGTCTAGCCTTGGGAGGGGGCTCCCCTTCCATTTCTCCCAGGCCAGATACTCCCTATCTTCTATTTAGCATTCTTTTGATATTCCTCCCTTTGATCCTATTACCAGCCACTTCCATCAGGACCCTCCCTGGAGTTGATCTATGGAGACCATCTCTGGGACCCCAGATTACCTGGTGACACCTGCTTCTGGCCCAGGCCTTCCATTGTCTGATATCTCCTGATTGCCTCCAGCTGTTTCCAACACTTGACCAGTCAGCCCCTCCTTGGACTTCTCCTCAAGATCCTCCCTAAACCCCTCCTCCCATCATCCTAGACTGCCAGACCACTCCCAGATCCCTCCTACAATCTTTTCTGTATTTTAGGTACATCTTGCCTCCATGAAGGTGCTCAGATTCAATCCAGCTCAGACTCTAACTGAGATTCTATCTAACAGATTCTATCTGGTTCACTTGTGAATACAAGCATTACTAATGGTTAGACTCCTTAAGAGTCAACCCAATTTGGTGAATCTTTAATAAACTTTGTTTTCTTTGACTCTAAGAAGGCTTGAGTTGAATTCATTCGAGCAGGACCTGGCATGTCAGTATTTTGTAGTCCACAACACCCCTGAACCTCAACAACTACCTCTTCTGTGTTCAGCCACTGCAATTTGTTCTGGGTTCTTGCTTTGGAAGCCTGTACAGGTTATTATTCTTTATCTGGTTGATCAGTCAGAGTCAAGGGATTGAAGAAACAATCCTTTTCCTAAAAATATATTCCAATACACCCAGTAGAAGCAATTCCCTTAGGGAGTAGACCAGAAGATAAAAACACAAAAAAAGCAGCCAGAATGGAATTTCCCTAGTGCTCTCAGCCAGTCCTAAAGTTTATTTTACCCTCCTCTGTCTGAAGGTCCCACATGTGGATCCCAGATCAACCCATCTTGTGGCAAAGTTAGCCACTCCTGCTCTAGGTCTGCACCACAGTCTTCTCGCTTGCAACAATCCCAGCTGGGTACTCCAACTTGAATCTACCAACCATTTCAAAATTCTTATCTTACTATCTTCTTCTGCTAAACTCACATGAAAAAGGTATCCCTTTCCCCACCAAAGGAAACTCCTTTACATGCACAAACGATGCCATTCCATCCTGTCTCCTTCAGCACATGGGCCCCTCTGTCATACCCACTCTCACTCATCTTCAATCTCTCCCTGTCTCCTGGCTACTTCCCTCCTGCCCGCAAACATGTCCATGTCTCCCCCATCCTCAAAAATCCCTTCATTGATCCTCTTTTCCCCCTAGCTATCTTAACATCCTTTAGTTGCTAACTTCTTTGAGAAAGTCACCTGTAATCAGTGCCTACACTTCCTTTCTTGTCACTTTCTTCTTTACTCTCTGCAATCTGACTTCTGACTTAATCATTTAATCAAAACTGCTTTCTCCAAAATTAGCAATGATCGTTTAATGGCCTTTTCACCAACCTCATCCTTCTTGACCTCTTTTCAGTCTTTGACATTAATGACTGTCTTCTCAATTCTCTCTTCTCTCTAGGTTTTAATGGAACTGTTTTTCTGATTCTCCTCCCATCTACTAGTACCCCCTTTACTGGATCTTCATCTAGGTCTTGCCGGGGAACCATAAACTCTGACCTGGGCCCTCTTCTCTCTGTATATTATCTTGCTTGTTGATCTCACCAGCTCCCATGGATTCAATTGTGATCTCCGCAAATGTTTCTCAGGTCTATTTGTCTAATACATCCTCTCTGTTGACCTCCATTCTCACATCTCCAACTGCCTATGGAATCTTAAACTCAACAGATCCCAAACTGAACTGATCTTTCCTCCCAAGTTCTCTTCTCTTTCTAACTTCCCTCTTCCATCACCCAAGATCACAGCCTAAATGTCATCTTTGAATGCTTACTCTGCCTTATGCCCCTTATCCAACCTATTGCCAAGGCCTACCAATTTCACCTTTGTAACATCCATCATATAAAACTCATCATCTCCTTCCTAGATGTTTGCAAAAGCTGGCTGGTTGTTCTCCCTGCCTTAAGTTTCTCGCCTTCCAGTTCATCCTCCACTTGGCTATGAAACTGATCTCCCTAAAGTGCATATCTGACCATGTCAATTCCTTATTCAATAAACTCCAATTGCTTCCTATTACCTATGGGAAAAATATAAAATATAAAATAAAAATATATAAAATGAAATATATAAAATATAAAAATAATAAAATTATATAAAATATAAAAATCCCTTTCTACCTTTCTTGTCTTATATTTTATTTCTTTCTATGTATTCTGCAATCCAGTGACACTGGCCTCCTGGCTGTTACTTGCCCCAAATCCTCCATCTTCTGATTCTGGAAATTTTTCTTGACTGTCCCCAATGACTTTTTCCTCATCTCCATTTCCTTTCTTCTTTCAAGCCTCCACTAAAGTTCTACCTTTTGCAAAAAGTCCTCATTAATCTTAGTGCCTTCCCTCTGAGATTATCTCCAATTTATCCTGTATATATCTTGTTTCAGCAGTGTCTCTCCCATTAGACTGTGAACTCCTTGGGAACAGGAATGGCTTTCCTTTTTGCATTTCTTTGTATTTGCAGCATAAATACTTCTTGATTTGACTTATGGGAATGTAAGAGATTAACTCATACCTCCCCAGTTCTGCCAAGGTTTTGCACTGTTGGTAGAAAATAGGAATAGTGACTGAGCATGTTCAATTGGAAGGCAGTGGAGAGAAGTGGAAGAACTTTTCTATAATAACAAGAAAAGGACCTCTAGTCCATTTAATTTCCCATCTGCTTTCTCCCTTCATAATTAATATCTGATGCCTCCTCAGAACCATTACCCATTATCTCCTTACCCACTACTCAACTGAAATTGCTCTCTCAGAGGTTGACAGGGTGTTAATGTGGTACTGATACTGAAGTCAGAGGCCCTTTGTTCAAAATCTACCATTAAACTGACTATAGTATCCATGTCAGCCTGGGTTGGTCATTTCACTTCACTGGGTCTCAATTTCCTCCTCCATAAAATGAGCTTGAGCAAATATCCTCTAAGGTCCCTCTAGACCTGCTCATGTCCAGAAGGATTCAGAATCCTAGTGGGCATCCCTCTGCCTCTTCTGCCCTTGGACTGCTGAAGTTCTTGGGCAACTACTTCCTCCCATGTAACAGCTAATTCCTGGCACAGGGGTGTGAGACAAAGGAGGAAGTGACTCACAGGCAAGGTGAATGGTTTATCCCAACAAGGGAATAGGCAGGAGGGGTCCTGAAGGGAATTTTGGAGGCCAAAGAAAGTGACAGAGGCTCAGAAGACTCAAACTCAAAGGGAGCTTAGAAGTAATTTAATTCAGCCTTCTCATTTTCCAGAGGAGGAAGCTGACTGGCTAAAGAAGAAATGGGTGCTTTCTTTCAAGGTGACACAGTGAGTGAGTGGTAAGACAAAGGTAGCTCTTCCAACTTCAGCCCCACTGAGAAGCCAGGAGGGACCAAGAGATGATTCAGTGAGGTGGGGCTCAGAGCACAGGACCATGAGGTTCAGACAGGGCCACGGGGCTCAGACAGGGCCACAGGACTCAGACAGCTTGGTTGATAGAACCTCTGGGTCACTCCCTGCATCTCCCAGTGGGGTCAAGCTACTCATCTGCAAACAGCTCATTGTCTGTTCTTTTTTCTTTAGCCAAATGTTCTCAGTGGAAGGGGGAAAGCCTGGCCAAGTCTAACTGGATTCCTTACAGTAATATAGCTCTGGCAAGAATTACTGGATGGCAGAGAACCTTTGTTTCTGTTGTCATTCCTTCAGAAGAATTGATCATGAGAGTGGCCTCATTTTCCTGATCTCGCACAGTTTCTGGGCTCTTCACTTTCCTTTTGGCTGAATCACAAGTTCCCAGTCTCTCCTTTTCCCTGTCCTCACCTCTCCCCAAGTTGATGACTTTCTTCACTACATCTTTCCTTAGAGTACTCATTTTTTTGGACTGTTGCTTTTTCTACGGCCTTGCAGTCCTTGCTTCTTCTCTGAGGCCCCTCTGGGTCCATCCCATCCCAACCTTGGACCACTTCCCAAAAGTATAGAATTCTCTTAAGTAGGATACAGAAAAGAGAAGAAAAATCAAAGGGAAAAATGATGTCCCTTTTCAACATCTTCTGCCCCATGTACTTATCCCACTGTGGTAAGTGCATTGTCATTATGAATGTATTCATCCAAAAGGTAGCTGGGCTTTACTCTTCACATGAGTCATTCAGCATAGGTCACTGTAGAATCAACAGGAAGTAAGTCTGTGAAAACCATATATCTCATTCAAAGTGTTCCTTCCCAGAATCCGAGTATCTCCAAGCTGGAAGCTATATCAGAGACCATAGAGTCCTGCTGGTAGCCAACCAGGAATCCTTGCTCCACCACATCCAGCAGGGGATCATTCTGCTTCTGCTTTAAGATCTATTTGAAATGAAACCCATATCTCCTAAGGTGGCATACTTTACTTTTGGATACTACTAATTGTTAGGAAATTGTATGTGTGTATTTTTTCCTCCTGAAACCTCCATTCTGTGGAAGAACCCAGGCTGGCCAGCCTTCATGCTTCTCTTAGCCTTGTATCTGATTTTCTGGACTCAATCACTTACTAAGCACCTACTATGTATCAGGCACTATGCTAAGTGTTGAGGCTGCAAAGCAAAACAGAAGACAGTCCTTGCCCTGGAGGAACTTTGTGTATGTGTTTGTCCTTCATGCTTCATTGCCAAAGGAGATCATGCCATCAGAAAAATAATGACATGACTTGCACTGGACTTTGTTTTGAGTGAGGGAGGGCTGAGTAAGGTCACCAGCCTCACTTTTCTCCTCCAGAGCCATCTGAATCCAGTGACCAGATATTCATCAGGATGACTGGAGATAACGCAGGATGAGGCATTTGGGGTTAAGTGACTTGCCCAAGGTCACACAGCTAGTGAGTGTCAAGTGTCTGAGGTAAGATTTGAACTCAGATCCTCCTGACTCCTGCACCGGTGCTCTATCCACTGCACCACCTAGCTGCACTTGTAAGTTCCTGCAGGAACTTACAAGCTAATGGAGAGACAACATGCAAGCAAATATAAATAAACCACCCATAGATGAAATGAATAGGAAATAATTAATAGAGGGAAGGGATTTGAATTAAAAGAGGTTGGGAAAATCAAGCAGTAAAAAGAGGGAATTTTAGTTGAGACTTAAAGGAAACCAGGGAGGTCAGAGCAGAGGAGAGGAAGCATTTCAGGTATGGGGGACAGCCAGAGAAAATGCTTAGATTCAAGAAACGGAGAGTCTTATTCAGGGAACAGACAGGAGACCAGTGTCACTGAATTGGAAAATTCTCATCAGGGGAAGACTGGAAAGGTAGGAGGAGGCTAGATTATGCAGGGCTTTGAAAGCCAAACAGAACATTTTGTATTTGATCCTGGAGGCAAAAAGGAGTCACTGGAGTTTACTGAGTAGGAAGTAGGACATGATTGGACCTGTGCTTTAGAAAAATCACTTTGGTGGCCTAATGGAGGATGGATTGGAGTGGGGAGAGACTTGAGGCAGGCAGACCCCCAGAAGGCTATTATAATAGTCCAGATGTGAGGGGATAAGAACCTGCACCAGGGTAGGGACAGTGTAGGTGAGAGAAAAGGGCATATTTGAGAGGTATGGCAAAGGTGAAAATGAAAGGCCTTGGCAACTTGGATATGAGGAGTGAAAGAGAGTGAAGTATCAAAAATGACTCCTAGGTTGTGAGTCTGAGGAATTGCAAGGATGATGGTGCCCTGGCCAATAATGGAGAAATTAGAAAGTGAGGAGAGTGAGAGTTTCGGGGAAAGATAATAAATTCTGATTTGAATATGTTGAGTTTCATATATGTACTGGACATCCAGATTGAGATGTCTGAAAAGCAGTTCAAGATGGGAGATTAGAGATCAGCAGAGAGGTTGGGGTAGGACCGGCAGATCTGAGAATCACTAGCATTCATCACTAGAGATATTAATGAAATCCATGGGAGCCGATGAGATCACCAAGTGAAATGGTATAGAGAGAGAGGAGAGGAGAGGAGAGGAGAGGAGAGGAGAGGAGAGGAGAGGAGAGGAGAGGAGAGGAGAGGAGAGGAGAGGAGAGGAGAGGAGAGGAGAGGAGAGGAGAGGAGAGGAGAGGAGAGGAGAGGAGAGGAGAGGAGAGGAGAGGAGAGGAGAGGAGAGGAGAGGAGAGGAGAGGAGAGGAGAGGAGAGGAGAGGAGAGGAGAGAAGAAAAGAGGAGGACCCAGGACAGAACCCTAAGGACACCTATAGTTAAAAGGCATGATCTGGAGGAGGATCTAGCAAAGGAGACAGAAAGGAGTGGACAGAGAAGTAGGAAGAGAACCGAGAGAAGGGTGTCCTGAAAATCGAGAGAGAAAAGAGTATCAAAGAAGACAGAGTGATCGACAGTATCAAAAGATGCCCAGAGGTCAAGGAGAATAAGGATGGAGAAAGGGCCTTTGGTCTGGCAATGAAGAGATCATAAATAACTTTGGAGAGAGAAATTTCAGGGGTACAAAACAAACTAATACAGTACGTCCAGCTGACAGAGTATGAAACAGTCTGTACCCGTGGTCTACTACATTTCTACTGAGAGTAAGAACACAGTTTATCATGAGGTTTTTGTAACCAAGATTAGGCATTTAATAGAACCTAAATCTGATGTCTTTAAAGACATTGTCATTACTATGTGTGTGTGTGTTGCTCTCCTGGTTTCATTTTCTTCTTACTATGTCATTTCATTTTGTCTTTTTATGCTTCCCTAATTTTTTTTTATTTTTGTCGTTTTTGATAGCGTAATAATATTCCCTTATATTTATAGCATGGGTTTGGGTCACCTATACTTCTACATATACTAAGGAGCTGCTCACCTCTTTTGCTTTGTTACTGCCTAGTTTCTGTCAAGCTGGGTTTTTTTTCTGGTTTTCCCACCATTTTTTGTCAAATAATTTTTGTCCCCAAAGCTTGAATCTTTGCATTTGTCAAACACTTGATTTCTGTCGTCATTGACAACTGTGTATTGTGTGACTAATCTATTCCACTGATCTACCACTCTTTTTCTTAGTCAGTATCAGATTGTTTTGATGATTACCAGTTTATAATACAATTTGAGATCTGTAGTACAGCTCAGTCACCTTCCTTCATGTTTTTTTTCTTTATTGATCCCCTTGACACTCTTGACATTTTGTTCTTCCAGATGATTTTGTTACTTTTTTCCTAGCTGTACAAAATGATTTTTTGGTAGTTTAATTAGTATGGCACCGAATAAGTAAATTATTTTTAGGTGGAAATTGTCATTTTTGTTATATTGGCTCCGCCTATCCATGAGCAAGTGATATTTTCCCCATTTTTTACATCTGACTTTATTTGTGTAAAAAGTATTTTATGATTGTATTCATATAGTTCCTGGGTTTGGCTTGGCACCACCATTTGACTGCAGAAGACCAGACAAAATTTTTAAGAATTATCTTTGTAATTTTACTTCAGAAGGTAAGAGTTAAAAACAGCTCTCACAGCAAAGAAATTCTCATCATACTTTCTTTGTCTTCTCAGTCTCTCTTCAGCTATTAGCAGTCCTTCTGGAAAGACAGTTAAAGTAGTCTTCTCAGATTCTATTCTTAAGGCATTGTAACAGAATCTATATAGTCTCTCTACATACTGTCTCTCCTAGTTACTTATCCACTCGCAATGTTTTAATTATCATCTCTATACACATGACTCCCAGATCTTTAGATCCAGATCTAGTCTCTCTACTGATTCCCATATCACTAACTGGACATTTTGAACTGAATATTGCCTAGGTACCTCAAACTTAATATATCCAAAACATAATCCATTATCTCTCTCCCCAAAATCTGAGGGGATGGTTGAGGGTGTAATGTTTTTGCCCCAGCAATCACCTCCTCAACCCTCTTTTCTCTCAGAGAGCTTTAATCAATTACATCCTGTCACAATCATTACCTCCTTTTAAGCCTAATGGCAACATTATGCCCTTTAACATCCTCATGATCCTGTCCTTTGCTGTTCTATGGAGTTTATACCTGATTAAAAATAAGTTAGTTGTATGGGCTTCTAATTCAGAAAATTCCTCACATTCAGCAGAGGTTTGGCTCTCTGCCCTAATTTAAATGTATGTTTTCTCTAGCCAATCCCTGGCTTCTTTTTGTTTTAGGTCAAAATCAGGACATAGGAAAAGAAGTAAGCAGTATGTTTGCAGTATTTATTACTGGATAGCCATGGGGAGGGAAATTTTGGAAAAGAATTCTTCTTTGGAATTGACCTTAGTTTTCCAAGAGATGAGTACAACCCATAGCTTGGACCCTCCTGTCAGTTTCTCCTTTTACCTGTTACCTCTCCAGTCACCAACTCTTTCTGGATCAGCTTCTTCAGTTAGTAGGTGGCTCAGCTTCTGAAGTCCTCATTCCTTCTTTTAAATAGAACTCTTGCAGACTTTGTCCTTTGAAGAACTCCCAGGTAGGACCTTCTGGTTCAAAAATTGTGACAGTCTCCCATCGCTCTCCAGCCTGAGAAGGAATGAGATATTCTCCTGATGCAGTCTCCACATGGGCTTTGGAGCATATGCAGTTGGTGTTTCTAGCTTGCTTACAATGGCAGAAAAGAAAATGAATCTTTCCATTGGCCTGTGAACCAGACAGGAGGATGCATTTAAAAGGCACTCAGTTGACCAAGATATTTTCTCTTGTCTGCCAGGTTGCCTTGATCAGTGAGCATAAGGACTGCTCTAAGCCTCCCTGTAGGAAAAGAGACCTCTCTGCCAGAGCCATCACCAGGTACCCTGTGAGTGCTTGGTCTTCTTGTTGCTTCTGTCCTGCTCTGGGTGGCATATAGGTGGTTTCTGGAGGAGGATCTGAGTTCAAATCCACCCTCAGACACTTGACACTTACTAGCTGTGTGACCTTGGCCAAGTCACTTAGGCCCAATTGCCTTGCCTTTAACCCTCCAAAAAAAAAAAAAAACAAAGAAAAAGAAATGGAGCAAATTATCAAGCTTGGGAGACTCAGCAGAATAAACTGCCAGAGGAAAGAATCAAGGCCAGCATTTGTGGTTCATTAGCAGAGCTTCAAGAGGTGACTGGGAAGAAACCCCCATAGGGGATTGACTGTAGGCAGGCTGTTGGCTCCTACAAGAGGGAGAGACTGAGTCATTGTCTATGTCACCTTCAGAAGAGAAAAGCCCATTCTCCCTAGGGACTGAGACGGTCCTGGGGGACTGTACCCCATGTGCTTGTTTGGGTAAAATTGCACTTTTTTCTATACATGCTGTATCTTCTAAGCAAAATTCCTCTGGGAGGTTAATTAATGTTCATTTAAATGACAATGTGACTCCAATCAGTGCTGATTGATAATGGGGAGAATATTCTATCACTGAGATAACAGCATTAGAAAAGAATCACCTTGATTTCCTCAGGAGTACCCCTAGAATTCTCAGGGGGAGATTTAACTGGCCTTATGAGAGAGTGAGTTCATGTCTATCACTATGCATGAGATAGCTCCCTCCCCAAATAGAAGTCCTTTCTTGTAATGAATATATATATATATATATACATACATACATACACATATATATACATACATACATACATATATATATATATATGTGTGTATATATATATATATATAGCTAAGCAAAACATAAAAACATTGTTGGAGAATGTATGTCTGATTTTGTGTCTCTAGTCCAGGGGTCTATAAACTATGACTTGAGGGTTAAATTTGGCTCTGTACCTGTTTTTGTATAGCTTGTGAGTTAAGGTTTTTATGTTTTTAAATTCAATGAAACTTTATTTTAAAATATAAAAATCATTTTGAGTGCAGGCTGTGCAGGCCAGATTTAGCCTATGTTCTATAGTTTGCCAACCCTTGCTCTAGTCCATTACCTGTACGCTAAGAGGTGGGAGGTGTGTTTCAGTCTTAGATTTTTGTTTCATAATAGGTCACTGCTTTAGTCAGAGATCTGAGGTGCTTTAAAGTCACTTACCCTTGCATGAGTATTGGAAATAGTTTCTAAGACAAGGGAAATGCTGGAAATAGTGTGAAATTCACCCTTGACCTCAGGAAAATGAATTTCCAAGAGTTCAAGGAAAACATCTATAGGATGCTGTTGCCTGAGCCATACGAAGTTAACCCAAGTGCAGTTATTAAATTTGGACAATATTAAATTTGCCTCACTAGAAAGAAATCTTGCTAACAAAGTGTAATGGATTGTCTCAGGAATCCCACTCTCTGGAGGTCTTCAACTGGAGACTGGAGGACCAGCAGTTAATGATGTTGTGGGGAGTCTTCATACTTAAGGTTAACCTCTGAGAGGGCCTATCAAATCTGAGAGTCAATGAAATCCTAAAGGATGTGAGGAGAACTGCAATGTGTGCCAATTTTATCAGCAGAATCCTCCAGGAAAGGAAAAAAACACAGTGGAAAAGCAGGCAGGAAGCCTGGGTTCTAGTTCAGGCACTACCATGGACACACTGAGTGATGCTGTCTTCATTTCTGGGCCTTTCTTTCCTTCCTTGTAAAAGAAGGTGAGTGAGCTAGGTGAGTGACCCTATCCCAGCAGTCCCATCTTCTGATCCTGTGACTCTAGCCTCTTTCTCCTCTCTCATTTATGCAAGAATAGAGTAGGTGCTGAGAGCTCCTCATGATGCCCCTCTCTGCTTTCTCTTTGTGCAGGTCTAGGGATGAGTGTCTCTGACTTTTACTCTGCTGGATGGTGAAGAAGGTTTTTTGTCCCTAGCCCCTTTATGCTGAGAATTTTCTTTTTATGTGCAATTGTGCCCAGACCTGACACACTGATTACCACTTCTTCTTTCAGACAACTCTGGTCTTCTTTCCTTCTGTTGAATCACTCTGCTCCCCAGTTTCTGGAGCCTTGGGAAGTAGAACAGGGCTGATGAGACGAGGCAGCTAAGAGCTTGGGGTGATGGGCTAGGAGGAATGATGGGCTAAGAAGAGGAAACCAGCTACATATAGGGAACAGTAACCAGCTTCTCTCTTTTCCTACTCATGACTTAGAAAGGGATCTTTTAGACTGATTTTGTATCTTTCAATTGTCCTGTCCCCTGAGTCATCCTGATCCTTGAGGCAGAAAGCCAATTTTGTTCAGCACAAAGGTTCTTTTTTGCACTCTGCAGCAAGGGGGATGGGTTGCAGTTAGACATCATGTTTCTAGGCCTTGAGAGAGGGGCTGACTATTATTGGGGTAAGTGACCCCAAGGAAATCTACATAGTAACCCACTGCTAACCTGGCTTTGAAGGCATCTGTATTGTAGGAAAGAGGACTGTGCTAGCTTTTCTAAGGGCAAATGTAGGAAGAGTGCTGGATTTGGAGTCCAAGGACCTGGATTCAAATCTTTATTTTGAAATTACCTTTGTGACCTTAGGTAAGTCCCATTCCTGTGATTTCAATTTCTCTTCATCTGTAAAACAAAGGATTTGGAAAAGATGACCTTCATTGTCCTTTTCTGCTTCTAGTCTATGATTCCCAACCAATGCTCCCCAAGTCTTGATTTTAGCGTCTTTGATGATGGAAAATTCACTACTTCCTCAGGCAGCGTTTGTGGATACATCTCATTAAATGGATTCAATGAATAGTAGCTGCCTACCTGAACAGGATCAAAGAAGTCATCTGATGGACTTCTCTGATTTTACAGATTAGGACAAAAAGTTTCAGGGAGATTAAATGATTTGCCAAGGGTCACTCAGGTGATGTGCAAAAGTAGTAGCATTGATCTCAGGGTCTCTGATACCAGAGCCAGTGCTGGGGTGGGGGAAGAAACATTGCCATCTTCAACTTCGATCCTCCATTCTCACTCAAGTGCTATTGAAGAGAGCTGGAAGAAGTTGTGAAATTGTCCTTACTAGGTCCACTACAAATTTTTGTGTAGTACAGGCTCTAAGCTCACTTTCCCAACTCATACTAGGACTAGCAGGTCAGGTTTCCAGAGTTGGGCTAAATACATCTCCCTTCAGGGTAACCCTGAGGGATTAGAGGTATCTAACTCTCATTCACAAGCCCCCATCTAGTGTGTCTCCCCACTATTGATCAATCAGTAAATAAACCCCAAATATCAATGAACTAATTGACATCAATTTGCTTGAGAAGGTATAAAAAGAAGTGATATAGTACATCTAAACTTGGAGCACAGTCTCCCCTTTGCACTACTTGGGTCCATTTAAAGTGCTAGCAAGAACTCCACACTTCTCCTTACCTCCTCTGCCATCACCAAAGGTCAACTCTGGTGTGTCATAACCAATGGATAAGTTGCTCCTTTGCTTGTAGGACATGGTGTCTCAGCTGCCAGGTTGATTCACTGTTCAGCTGAGTCAAGGCTGGCTTCTCCATTTCTCCACTTTCTCTCCTCTCACTCTCTTTTTAACCCCTTATAATCTGACTTCCGACCTTATTATTCCAAGAAAAACTGCTCTCTCCAAAAGTTATAATGATCTCTTAGTTGCCAAACTCAATGGCCTTTTCTCAGTCCTCATTCTCCCTGACCTCTCTGCAACCTTTGACACTATGGATCACTCCCTCCTTGATGCTCTCTCCTGTCTAGGTTTTTTCAAGGATACTGCTCTTTTTTGGTTCTCCTTCTAGCTGACAACTCCATCTCTGTCTCTTTTGCTGCATCCTCTTTTAGATCATGACCTTTGACTATAGGTGGCCCTCAGGTTCTGTTCTGGTCCCTCTTCTCCCTCTAGACTACTTCACTTGGTAATCTCATTAGCTCCCGTGCTAACGATTCTCAAAACTAACTATCCTGCCCCAAACTGTCTGCCAACCTACAATGTCACATCTCCAATATTTCCAGACATCTCAAACTGGATGTCCATTAAACATCTTAAACTCAATGTGTCCAAAACTGAACTCATTCTTTTGTTCCCCCCAACCCCACCCCCAACTTTTCTATTATTGTAGAAGGCAACACCCTCCTCCCAGGCCCCTAGACTAACAACCTAGGAATTATCCTTGACTCCTCACTCTCTCTCATCCCTCATATCCAAGCTGTTGCTGAGGCTTCTCCTTCTCGCCTCTGCAACATCTCCCTAACGTGATCTCTTCTCCTCTGTTTCTGCCCCCACCCTGGTGCATGTCCTCACCACCTCACACCTGGATTTTTGAAGTAACTTGCCAGTGAATCTGTCTGCTCCAAGTCTCTCATCACTCCAATTCATTCTCTATTTAGCCACTAAAGTCCAGTCATGTCACTTTCCATGTCATCCCTACTCAGTAAACTCCCATGGCTCCCTATTGCCTCCAGGAGCAAATACAAAATGGTATTGGAAGTCCTTCATAACCTAGCCCCCTCCTGCCTTTCTGATTTTCTTATACCTTACTCCCTGACAGGTACTCTTTTATCCAGTGATAACAGCCTCTTGGCTGTTTCATGAACAAGATCGTCCATCTCTCAGCCACAGGCATTTTTTCTGACTGTCCTCCATGCCTGGAACACTCTCCCTCCTCAGCTCTGCTTCCTGGCATCCTTGACTTTCTTCAAGTCCCAACTAACATCTCACCTTCCACAAGAAGCCTTGCTCAACCCCTCTTAATTCCAATGCCTTTCCTCTATTAATTATTTTCTAATAATCCTGTATATAGTTTTTATAGTTATAGATCTATTGTCTTACCCATTAGATTATAAGCTTCTTGTGGACAGAGATTGTCTTTTTCTTCTTTTTGTATCCACAGTGCTTGGCACATAGTAGATGTTTCATAAATGTTTATTGATTAGGAGGGGAAGACCCTCAGGTTAGTTGTTCCAAAGAGAAACAGTTATCATTGATATTGATTCTAAGTCAAGAGGGTCCAAAATAAAGCCATTAAATGGAACTTGGGCAGGAATCTATTGTGGTCCAATCTATGAGCCTCAGAGTGAACTGGGTTTAAGGTTTTATGAAAGGAGAAAGAACGAAAGGAAGGAAGGAAGGAAGGAAGGAAGGAAGGAAGGAAGGAAGGAAGATTTTGCCAGTAAAACCCAAGTTAACTAGCCATCAAAATTTACATTCCTTTGGAGAAGAAAAGGAGAGGAAGATGGAGAGGATGAACTGAGTGACCCAACTAGCTAGATTCCCATTCAGGCAGCTCAGTCTACTCATAGATTGTATTTATCCTTTGTTTTTGATTGAGGACCATTAAGAAGTGAGTCAAGGATATCTCCTTCAATAAAAAAAAATCAAACTGGGAGGGGAAGACCCTCAGGGTTCCCAGACAAAAGAGAAATAGTTAATATTAACTCTGCTTGGATGGACTTTTTACCTTGTGCTGTTCCCCCTGCACCTTGTTTTACCCTGCTGGTTTCACCAGCAACCATGAGGGTCTTCCCCTCCCAGTTTGATTTTTTTCTTATTTTTTAAATTAAGGAGTCTATCTCTAGACACACTTCTTTAAGAGACTTGCTCACTGAATGGGCATTGCCTCACTCAAAGTGAGAACCTGAAAAGGCCTTAGCCTAAAAGGACCAGGGTCTCACATTGCATCCTGGGCCATCTCCAGTCCCCCTGTTGGATGTCTGACCACTGGACCCAGGTGGCTCTGGAGGAGAAAAGTGAGGCTGGTGACCTTGCACAGCCTTCCCTCACTCAAATGGAAGTCAACTATAAGTCATATCATCATTTCCCTGATATCATAGTCCTCTTCAAAAAGAAAGGACAAACACAATTGATTGATTCTCACTGGACTTAGCCGCTGCTATAGGCTCCAGTTTCTGAGAAGACCTCAAAGAGTGATGGCCGTTCTACCCTTCAGAGGCTTACAAAGTCACAACCTGGTCTCTGTTACTCATTTCTCTAAGATCAGGAAAGAATCAGAAACAGAAGAAATAGGTGCGCTGTGTATTCATGACCTTATAATGGCTCACCTTGTGAGGAGCTAAGGTAGTGAATTCACTACTATTGCCTGTACTGCTACTGCTGCTACTACTGAGATCCCTTCCTCTTTCTCCATCCAAAGGCCCCCAGCCATTCTTGTCATATTCATCAACAAGGAAGAGAGAGTTCACCTGTTTGAGCCTTCTGTATGAATACTCAATTCCATCTAGGAGCATCTTTTCATCTGTGTGCACCAATGTAAGAGGAAACAGAGGATGCTTTCATGAATTCAGACATAGGAGGAGAATGGGTCCCTCTGTCTCACATTGATAGAAGCAGACTCACCATGGACATATTGGACCCTTATTGGCCAGCACCCTATTTAAATGTTATCAATTCTCAACCAGGAACCTTTTATTCCTCTCCAGTTAATCGTCTCTTTTCATTTCCTTCTTTGCCTCTAACTGATAATTCCCCTCTCTACAATGGATAAGCCAAACTACTTCTCTCCTCAAGTTTTCCCCAGTATTGCCTGCCCCCACTCTCTCTGCTGACATCTTTATCTCTTGTTTTATTGAGAAAAAATGAAGACCATTCATCAAAAGCTTTCTCTTCTTCCCTACTCTTCATCGACAACCATTTGGCATGCCCCCTGCCATTTTCTCCTTTACTCCAATCTCTGATAATGAGGTGGCCCCTTTCCTTGCCAACACAAGCCCTTCTCTATATACCCGTGATCATATGCCCTCTCATTTCTTCCAGAATCTTGTCCCCACTATCATCCCTCTCTTTCATCTGATTTCTTTCCTGCTGCCTACAAATACATCCATCTCCCCTATCCCTAAAAAAACCCCCAAAACCTAGTCACCTTTGATTGCTATTATTATCCAATACTCCTACTTTACTTCAAACTCCTTTAAAAACCAAGTTACATTTGCTCCTTCCACTTCCTTCACACCCTTCTAAACTATTTACAGTGGTTTCATCTGAAACCACTCTCTAAAGCTGCCAGGGATCTCTTAGTTGACAGATCTGATGGTTATGGTCTCCTTTCAGTTCTCATCCCTCTTGACTTCTCTGAAGCATATGACATTGTTGACCACTCTTTCCTTCTGGGTCCTCACTTTTCTCTGGGTTTTTATGACCCTGCTCCCTCCTGGTCTCCTCTTACCCTTCTTACTAGTCTTCAGTATCCTTTGCTGATTCATTATCCATGTCTCTTCTGTCCTGGGACCCTCACTTTCTTTCTAACTTATCCCACTTTATTGACATTATGAACTTTTGATGGATCCAATAATCATCCCACGTGTTTTAAAGGTCTATACATTTTAGCTCTTGTCTTTCTCCTGAGCTCAAATCCGATGTCACCTCTTTGATGATGTGTGGTCTTTTATAAGACAATTACATGTATTATAAGCTTCTCAGACTCAACATGACCAAACAAAATAGAATTCACCATTGTCCCCCTCCCCCTAACCACTTCTAAACTTCTCTATCATTGAAAATGTCCTCCCAGTCATTCTTGACTACTCATTCTTCACTTACCCCAAATTCAATCTGGTGCCAAGTAGTTTCAAATTCTGCTTTTACAACACCTCCCGTAAATATTCCCTTATTTCCATTCACACATCTCCCACCATATTATAGGCACTTCTTACCTCTCACCTGGACTATCACAGTAGCCTCTTAATTGGTCTCTTTAACTCAAGTCTGCCTTTACTCCATCCATCTTTCACATAGTATCCACTATCTATCTACCATAACTATCAATCAATAAACTTCAGTAGCAACCTATTATCTTTAAGACAAAATGAAAATTCCTGTGTTCAAGAGGAAATACTTCACAGTCTAGCCCCTCTTTATTTATAATTCTAGTCATCTTATACTTCCACAAACTCTTGTTGTTTTTTGTGAATCTTTCATTTTTGAAAAAGGACCGATGACATCATGGGTTGATGTCTTGTCTCAGTGAGTTGGATTTAAGTGAGGCAGAGTTGCGCAAAGTCATCTTCAATCTCTCTTCCAGAGTAATCAAAGGCTAATGGCAAGACAAAAGTCGAAATGACCACTGATGGCCCAGGATGAAGTGTATGACCTTTAATGTCTGACCAAGTTCGAAGCACTCCATAGCACCTGCTTTAGCAGTCTTCATGATCATTGGAACAAATTGTTCTCACTCACCCAGTCTTCAGGTCTTCACATGCTTAAGGAAGCCACCCCCTTCCAAATCACTGATAGGTTTGAGATCTGTTGGTTACCCTCAATCAGCCCATCTGCCAAGAGTTTTACCAGGGTATGGTCGCTACACATGCTACAACTTCTTGGAGCCATAGGTTTGGTGAGAGGTGAACACCAAAAGTGGATGAGCAACCTGGAAAAGGGTTCGGCAGCCCTCATACCAGAGATGATGGTCCTCCCTGCATACCCCATACATGCCAATCCTCCCTGAACATTCTATATACCTCAATCTTCCCTAAATACCTTAACACCCCGGTCATCTCTCAAAACAAACTACAATCCAATCATATTGGCCTCCTTACTTTTCTACACACACTGCATCCCATCTCCTATTTCCATACTTTTCCATTATCCCCCGTGGCTGAAATGCTCTGCCTCCTCACCTCTGACTCTCAGACCTTCAGCTTTCTTTCAAGGCTCACCTTTTACAAGAAGATCTCTGTGGTCTCATCTTCACATGTTGCCCCTCTTCCTTCCAAATCTATCATATTCATATTCTGTATATTTCATGTATGTGTCCATATCTCCACAATAGAACATGAGCTCTTTAAAGGCAAGTATTGTCTTTTGCCTTTGTCTTCTCCAAGCTTAGCACTGTACCTGGCATAAAGTAAGAGCTTAATAAATGTTTGTTCATTGACTGACTAAAATGCTTGGTTATGACTGATTGCATATGTGTACCCAAGGGAACTGTTTCACTATGTAGGTCTGCTGGTCTGTAGGTACTACTAACAATGTGAGGTCTGACTGAAAGAGCTGTTCATTACCCATGACTGGTGGATAATGATGAACTTTGGTCTACTAAGCATGTCTTATACTAAGCTAACCTGGGGTCTTAATCTATTTACAAAAATAGAAAAACAGTTGGAAAGATAGCCTGGTAGTGACCAACTCAACTAGAGTGGAGGATGTTGATCATGAAAGATTTACTTAGGTAGGATAGGGCAAATTATGGACAACCTGAACACTAAGTAGACATGTCTGATGCCAGAGGAATTATGGGTAATCACAGGGATTTAACATAATAAAAATCCATGTTTTTGAAAAAGCAATCTCTCCTGGTGTAGACTGCAAACTTCTTGAAAGAGTAGTTTCCTCACTTGATGTAGACTGTAAACTTCTTGAGAACAAGAACTGTTCTAATTTTTCTCTTTATATCTCTGAGTACTTAGCACAGTACTTGGGATGTAACACATGCTTAATAAATGCATGGTGAGGGGCAGAGCCAAGATGTTGGAGTAGAAAGACACACAAATGCAGGGTCTCCCCACGCAGCCCATAAAATGCTTGTAGAGAGGGACTCTCAACAAATTTTGGAGTAGCAGAAGTGGAGAACAACAGAGTGGAGGAGACATCCAGCCCAGAGTGACCTGAAAGGCCCACAGGAAATGTTGGTTGCACTGGATACAGAGCAGAGCGAGGAGCCCAGCCTAGCCTTGGCTACTCAGTGTGGCTTGTGAATAGCCCTCGGGGGGTGGAATCGCCAGTCCCGAAATCCCTAGTCTCAACAGCAGCAGGTTCTCAGATCCCTCAACCCACAGGTGCCAAAGGTCAGTAGGGTTTTTTTCTGCTGGCCAGGAAGGGAGAAGTGCCTTCCCATAGCTCTGGCCTCAGGCAGCAGCCCACAGAGGCCACATGGGGCAGGTGGCAGGAGTTCTCAAAGAAGCCCCTATGGCAGCCCGAGACCATTGATGGATCATAAAAACCCCTGGGGGTACTGAGGGAGATGGTCTTTGTCTCCTACTGAATGATGGCCCTGCCCCCACAACTTGACTGTATCCCACCTCCACATCTCCGCCCCATCCCCCAGTGCTAGCTTGGTGGAACTGGAGGTCAGGTACCTGTGAAGAGGAAACTCTGCTAAGATTCTGGGCACAAAAATCCTTCCCTGTGACCAGACCAGTACATGCTTGATTGTGCCACCTTGGAGGAACTGATATCTTAGAGGTCCCCAAAGTATACCCTACTCTTGACAAAGGACACAAAAGTCAAGTAACTGGTTGGGAAAATGCCCAAAAAAGGGAAAAAAATAAGACCACAGAAGGTTACTTTCTTGGTGAACAGATATCTCCTCCCATCCTTTTGGATGAGGAAGAACAATGCTTACCATCAAGGAAAGACATAAAAATCAAGGCTTCTGTATCCCAAACATCCAAAATAAATATTCAATGGGCTCAGGCCATGGAAGAGCTCAAAAAGGATTTTGAAAATCAAGTTAGAGAGATGGAGGAAAAACTGGGAAGAGAAATAAGAGAGATGCAAGAAAAGCATGAAAAGTGGGTCAACACCTTGGTAAAGGAGACTCAAAAAAAAGCTGAAGAAAATAAATGCATGGTGAATTGAATTGAATTAGTTCAGAATTCAGGTTTCTCATAGTAATAGCAGCTCAAGGTGACAAGGACCTGGATTAATGAAATCACAATAGAAATTTAAAGAAAGGAACAAATAAGAGATATTTTAACTCCCTCAGATTGCCCTCTGGCCATTCCTAAATTTGCCCAACTTTTCTCTCCACCCTCCATCATGAAAGTGGAACTCTAGAAATCACTTAAAGGGCTTTGCCCTTTCAGTCAATCAGTAAGTCAGTCACAAAATACTTAGTAAGCACCAAATATGTGCCAGGCCTTGTCCTAAGTACTGAGGACAGAAAGAAAGGCAAAAGACAGCCTCTGTCCACAAGGAGCTCACTTAATGGGGGAGGCAACATGCAAATCACTATGGACAAATTATATACAAGATAGATAGGAAATACTTAAGAAAGGCACTAGAGTAAGGAGGGATTCACAAGGTTTTATGTAGAAGGTGGGATTGAAGCTAGGACTAGAAGGAATACAGGAAAGGCAGGAGGCAGAGATGAAGAGGAAAAGTCAGAGAAAACATCTAGATCCAAGAAAGAAGACCAGTGTCCCTGGATCAAAGAGGATTTGAGGGTATAAGAAGGCTGGAAAGGTAAATAGGGACTAGGTCATGAAGGATTTTAAATGCCAGAGAATTTTATGTTTGATCCTGGAGATGGTAAAAAGCAACTGGAGTTTACTGGGATGGGACGAGACATAGATCTACACTTAGGAAAATCACTTTAGTGACTAAATGGAGGATGGAGTGGAAGGGGGAAAAAATTTAAGGCAAGAAGACCTCCCTACTCACAGGCTACTGTGATTGTGCAAGCATCAGGTAATGAGGGGCCGCTCCTCCAGGGGGGTGATAGTATCAGGAGATACATGATGGGGAAGAGTATTCAAGAGATGTTGCAAAGGTGAAACTGACTAGCCTTGGAAACAGATTGGACCTGGACTGTGGAGAGATGGTGAAAGAGAGTGAGGAGTCCAGAATGACTCCCAGGTGGCAAGGCTGGGTAACTGGGAGGATGGTAGTAGGGAAGTTTGGAAGGAGGGAAAGTTTGAAGGGAAATGTGATAAATTCAATTTTGAACATGTTGAACTTAAGATGCCTGCTGGACATCAAGTTTGAAACATTTGATAGGCATTTGTAGATGTGAAACTCGAGGTCAGCAGAGAAATTAAGGTTGGATAAGTAGATTTGAGAATCATTAACCTAGAGATGATAATTAAATCCATGGGATTTTCAAGACAGCTCCTGGTACAATACACAGAGCACTGGTCTGAGTCAGGAAAACCTGAGTTTAAATTTACACTCAGATATTTATTAGCTGGGCAAGTCACTTAGCCTCTGTTTACTCTCGTTATCTGCTGCAAAGGGTTATTGTGAAGACTGAAAAAGACAATCCTGGTTAAATGTGCTTACAACAGTGCCATATAAATGCTTATTACCTTTCCTTGGTGATGAGATCACCAAGTGAAATAGTATAGAGGGAGAAGAGAAGAGGGCTTGGGACAGAGTCCTCTGGGATTCCTACAGTTAGGCATGTTATGGATGAAAAACTAGCAAAGAAGACCAAGACAGATTAGAAGAAAATCAGGGCTATGGAAAAACCTAGAGAGAAGAGAGTATTTGGGAGAATAGGACTAATTTATGAAATCTTTTGCTAACAGTGCTCAGATGGAAGGCATTCTCTTCCTTCTAGATGGAAGATCAGTTTCAGTGTAATTCTCCATTGCTAGAAATGGGGAGGGGTAAGTTCCAGGTCACATGGGCAATAAAATGGTAAAGTAGATATTTTCTCTGATCCCCATAAGCTCTCAAACTTGTCCAGAACAAAAATTATGTACCAAAGATAAAACAATTTCAGCTGCTCCATGGTCTAGGACACCCAGAATCTGAAAGAAGGTTAAAAAAACCAACCCTGAATTGACTGACCCTGAGCTCACTCAGGACTCTTCCTCACTTACCATGACAATGTGAGAGAGACTACACTAGCAGGTCCAAGGATCTTAGGCAGGTTTACAACAAAATCTGCCCCGATTACCCAGTCTCCTTGTCTCTTTCTAATGCTATGGAATTCCAGGCTCAAGGTTACAGAATTTTATTCAGAACTAGACAGTCATTACAACTGTAACCTTTCTGGTGTGAAAGTCTGCCTAGGCTACAACCCATAGTACCAGTATTACAAAGCTTTGGATTGCTGCTGTCAAGGTGAACATCACTACACACTCAGAATTGCTGGTGCCAGGAAGGGAACTGAGGAACAGAGGGAGTGAGAAAGGTCATCAGGATGGAACAGTGTGGAAGGAGGGGCTATGCATCACTCCACTAAGGCAAAAGGAAAGAGTTCATCTAGCCTGGGACAGTTCTGAACACCTGAAAATTACTTGAGGCAGAATCGTAGGCTGTTGAACCATGACTTGCCCGGTATGGGAGGAGACTGAGATGTTTTGACATCCAGCCCCTAAGGAAACAACAGAAAAAAAACGATTGAAATAACCAAAGATCTCAGGAAGGAGAAATGTCAAAGACCTTGGACATAAGAAGATAAATCAACTAAGAAAACATGCAAAAAAAAAACCAAAACCCAGAAGGAAATACAGTCTCCAGATCCAGTAAAGATGGGTTCAGGCATCTGTGGTAAAACTACTGCAAAATAAAGGAAAAGTACCTAATATTCAATGAGAAAAAAACCCTATGAAATTTGAAGGGAACATGGAATTCCAACATACTACTCCTGAGTGGTCTAAAAGAGGAATGATAATGATGAGAATGGAATTTATGGCCTATATAGCAGAAATAAAGAGCAGAAGAGAAAAATTGGGATCTGCCATGGAGAGTCTCATCAGAGAAACAAAAAAGAAAACAATAGATTGGGAATGTAAATTCAGAGAAGTGAAGGGAAACATAGAAAATGAAAAACAAAGAACAAGAACATTGAAAGAGAAATGTGTTCATTATGCAAGCAAAATGTGGATCTTGAAGACGGGATGTGAAGAGACAACTTAAGGATCATAAGCCTCCTAGAAGAACACAACAGAACAAAAAGCCTTAACATAATAAAGAAGGAAATGATAGAAAAGAACAGCCCAGAGTTTCTGAACATAGTAAATGAAAGGCCAATTGAAAGAATTCATAGATGGCTGCCATGAAAAAAGCCGAGGCTGTAAACTCGAAGACACACAGGGGTTAAATTTAACAATTCCATTCAGAATCAACAAGTTCTACAAACAATCAATGGAAAGACCTTCAAATACAAAGGAAATACGTTTGAAGAATGCACAACTATCCTCACTTATTAGAAAAAGGAGGAGAGAATGCAATAATGTGTTCAGAAGAGTAGGATCTCCTGATGTGGCCCAGGGTGATCTATCCAGAAAAATCTAAGTTTCACCATAAATGACAAAAAGATATTCAATAATAAAAGGGAATTGAAACATTTTTAGAAGGTAAACTGGAACTGAAGAGATTATTTGATTCTTGAACACTCTAAATAACAAAAATGCAGAAGTGAATAAATACATCGATCAAGAACAGACCCACTGTGACATTAGAGAGACCAATAAGAAACTTCTTTATAAATGAACACAAGGAGATAAGGACAAAGGGGGCATTTTGGTAGAAGTAACTGAAGGAACATAGAACTGTATTTAAAAACACAAAAGAGAGAAAACAATCATCACTTGGAGGGGAAAGCAATATCAGAAACAGATTGGGTAAAATATAAACCTAACTATCATAGCTTTATGAATAGATTGAAAAAGAGTGATAGCTTGGATAAGAAAACAATACCCTACAATCTTTTACTTAAAGTAAATACATGTGAAAAACAAAGACAAAATAAAATTGAGAGGAAGGGGAAAAATTACCATGCAGCAAGTGAATCTAAAAGATCATGAGTTACTATCACATTATCAAAGAAAAGTAAACATTCAAAAATAAAAAGGGATTAACAAGAAAACTATATTATGCAGAAAGGAACCATAGACAACAAATCAATATGAGTAATATTGGTTACTGGCATAATGAAGACATGCTGCAAATGCCTTAGCCATCCAGATTCATAAAGGAAACACTATCTGAGCTAAAAGACATAGACAATAACACCCCAGTGACAGGAAACGTCAATCTTTCTCCATCCATTTGTGGATAAATCTAACAAGAGAGAAAATATGGAATTGAACAAACTTCTAGAAAAGCTAAACTTCACATACTTATGGCATCTTCTAAATGGGACAGCAAAAGAATATACATATTTCCCCGTACCACATGAAATTTTTACAAAAATTGACCACATACTATAGCACAGAGATATTGCAAACAAATGTAAAAAGGAAAAAAAAAATGGCTAATGCATCCTTTACAGATCATAATATAGTAAAAATATAAACAGATTTGGGTATCAGACAAAAGACAGAGACCACAGTGAAATCTTATATAAAAAGTAGGTCAAAGACCAAATCATAGAGAAAATGAATAACTACCTAAAAGATAATGATAATGATGAAACAACATGGCAGAATCTCTGGGATGCAATGAAAGCATTTCTCAAGGGAAAAAAAATCATATCTTTACAAACATGCATTAACAAACTAGAAAGAGGTGGCTGTGGAGAGGAAACACTGCTAAGATTGTTGGCAAAAAAATATCTACCTACTCCCAGACCAGTGCACACACTTGATAGGGCCACCTTGGAGGAACTGAGACCTTACGTATTCCTAGAGTATACCCTGCACTTGACAAAGGACACAAAAGTCAAGTGATTGGTTGAAAAAATGTCCAACAGAGGGGAAAAAATAAGACTATAAAAGGTTACTTTCTTGATGAACAGACACCTCCTCCCATCCTTTTGGATGAGAAAGAACAATGCTTGCCATCAGGGAAAGACATAAAAGTCAAGGCTTCTGTATCCCAAACATCCAAAATAAATATTCACTGGTCTCAGGCCATGGAAGAGCTCAAAAACGAATTTGAAAATCAAGTTAGAGAGATGGAGGAAAAATTGGGAAGAGAAATGAGAGAGATGCAAGAAAAGCATGAAAAGTGGGTCAACATCTTGCTAAAGGAGACCAAAAAAATGTTGAAGAAAATAACACCTTAAAAAATAGGCTAACTCAATTGACAAAAAAAGGTCAAAAAAGCCAATGAGGAGAAGAATGTTTTCAAAAGCAGAATTGACCAAATGGAAAACGAGGTTCAAAAGCTCACTGAAGAAAATAGTTCTCTCAAAATGATATTGGAACAGATGGAGGCTAATGACTTTATGAGAAACCAAGAAATCACAAAACAAAACCAAAAGAATGAAAAAATGGAAGATAATGTGAAATATCTCATTGGTAAAACAACTCACCAGGAAAACAGATCCAGGAGAGACAATTTAAAAGTTATGGGACTGCTTGAAAGCCATGATCAAAAAAAAAAAAGAGCCTAGACATCATCTTTCATGAAATTATCAAGGAAAACTGCCCTGATATTCTAGAACCAGGGGCAAAATAAATATTGAAAGAATCCATTGATCACTTCCTGAAAGAGATTCCCCCCCCCCAAAAAAAAAAAACTCCTAGGAACATTGTGGCAGAATTCCAGAGTTCCCAGTCAAGAGAAAATATTGCAAGCAGCTAGAAAGAAACAATTCAAGTATTGTTGAAATACAATCAGGATAACACAAGATCTAGATTTTACATTAAGGGATTGAAGGGCATGGAATATGATATTCCAGAAATCAAAGGAACTAGGACTCAAACCAAGAATCACCTACCCAGCAAAACTGAGTATAATACTTCAGGGGAAAAAAATGATTTTTCAATGAAATAGAGGACTTGCAATATTCTTGATGAAAAGACCAGAACTGAAAAGAAAATTTGACTTTCAAACACAAGAATCAAGACAAGCATGAAAAGGTAAACAGCAAAGAGAAATCATAAGGGACTTACAAAAGTTGAACTGTTTACATTTTTACAAGAAAAGACAATATTTGTAACTTTTGAAACTTTTTTCAGTATCTGGATAGTTGATGGGATTATACACACACACACACACACACACACACACAGAGAGCACAGGGTGAATTGAATAGGATGGGATCATATCTTAAAAAATGAAATTAGGGGGTGAGAGAGAAAAATATTGGTAGGAGAAAGGGACAAATGGAATGGAAAAATTATCTCTCATAAAAGAGGCAAGTAAAAGACTTTTCAGTGGAGGGAAATAGCAGGGAGGTGAGAGAAAAAACATGTAACTTACTCTCATCACATTCGACTAAAGGAAGGAATAAAATGCACACTCATTTTGGTATGAAAACCTATCTTACAATACAGGAAAGTGGGGGAGAAGGGAATAAACAGGGTGGGGGGGATGATGGAAGGAAGGACAATGGGAGGAGGGGATAATTAGAAGTCAACACTCTTGGGGAGAGACAAGGTCAAAAGAGAGAGCAGAAGAAATGGGGGGCAGGAGGCAAGATGGTGGAGTAGAAAGATTCACATATGCTAGCTCCAAACCCACAGTCCATAAATTACCTGTAAAAACAACTCCCAACAAATTCTGGAGCAGTGGAAGTTGCACAGCAACGGAGTGGAGGAGATTTCTGTTCCAGAGAGCCCTGAAAAAGTGACACCAAAGGTCTGTCATGCACCTGGAGCAGAGCCCAGCCCTGCCTTGGCCACACAGCACTGAGAGGAGCACATCCAGGCAGGCTTCAGGGATGGATTCTCTGGTGGCTGCAAAGTTCCCTCAACCCACAGCTGCTACAGGTCAGTGAGAGACCCTATTTGGCTGGCTGTGAGGGGAGTGGGGTGTCTCCATAACTCAGGCCCCCACGGGGGAAGCAGCGGACAGGGCTCCCAAAGCAGGCAGGAGCTCAATCCATTGTTGAAGGTCTCCCCATAAACCCCCTGAGGGAACTGAGCCTGGGCAGTGGCCCTGCCCCCACCTGAGAACCTGAACTTAATCTCTCACACTGAATAGCAGCCCTGCCCCCCGCTTAAAGCCCTGAGGCTAGGAAGCAGCATTTGAATCTCAGACCCCAAGCACTAGCTGGGCGGATCTGGAGGTGAGGCAGGGGTGGAGAGGAATCTCAGAAGTCAAGTAACTGGCTGGGAAAATGCCCAGAAAAGGGGGGAAAAATAAGACCATAGAAGGTTACTTTCTTGGTGAACAGATATTTCCTCCTTTTCTTTTGGATGAGGAAGAACAATGCTTACCATAGGGTAAAGACATAGAAGTCAAGGCCTCTGTATTTCAAACATCCAAAATAGATATCCAATGGGCTTAGCCCATGGAAGAGCTCAAAAAGGAATTTGAAAATCAAGTTAGAGAGGTGGAGGAAAAACTAGGAAAAGAAATGAGAGAGATGCAAGAAAAGCTTGAAAAGTAGGTCAATACCTTGCTAAAGGAGACCCAAAAAAATGCTGAAGAAAATAGCACCTTGAAAAATAGGCTCATTATTATGTTCAGGGGAGGAGCCAAGATGGTGGAGTAGAAAGACTCACATATGCTAGCTCTGAACCCACAGCCCATATATTTCCTGCAAAAAGAACTCCCCACAAATTCTGGAGCACTGCAAGGTGCAGAGAAACACAGTGGAAAAGATTTCCATTCCAGAGAGCCCTGGAGAGCCTTCCCCAGGGGCCCATCGCGCACTGGACAGCGGAGCCCACCCCTGCGCTGCCCTGGTCGCACGGCCCCAGAGGAGCAGATCCGAGCAGGCTTTAGGGACGGAATCTCTGGTGGCCGGGAAGGTCCCTCCACTCACAGGCGCTACAGGTCAGTGAGAGAGACGTCTGGGCTGGCCGAGAGGGGAGCGGGATGTCTCCGTGACTCGGAAATTAGATGAATTGAAAACGAAAACAAATCTAATAGAAGTGACCAACAAAACCAAAAACTGGTCCTTTGGAAAATACTCATAAAATTTTTAAACCTTTAACTAATCTGATTAAAAAGAAGATAGTCAAAAATCAAATCAATAAACTATCAAATGAAGGTGAAATCACAACAAAACCAGAAGAAAAAAGAAGAAGAATCAATACATATTAGGCACAGTTATTGTGGTAACAAAACTGAAAACACAAAAGAAATAGAGGAATATCTTCAAAAAGAAAGAAAGCTCATTACCAGAATTTTTTAGGAGACACATATAATACTAATACTCAAACTAGAGGAATACAAAACAAAACAAGATAGGCTTGCCCAATATCTTTAGTGAAGAATAATGAAAAATTTTTAAGCAAAATCCTGACAGATTATACTAATTCATCCAAGAATTCGTTGATGACCAATCAGGATTTATACCAGGGATACCAGGATAGTTCAACATTAGGAAAACAATCAGCATAGTCATATTAAAAATCAAACATCCAAAACCACATCATCATCTCAATAGATACCAAAAAAGTTTTTGAAAAGGTACAGCACTCTTTTATACTAAAAACTCTGCCAAGCATAGGCATAGAAGGACCTTTTTCTAATTTCATAAAAGGCATCTATCTAAAACCCAAAACAAGCCTTATATGCAATCAGGATATGTTAGAATCTTTTCCAATAAACTCAGCAGTAAAATAAGGATTAGGGCAGCTAGGTGGCACAATGGATAGAGAGTCAGGATCATCTTTCTAAATTCAAATCTGGCCTCAGACATTTACTAGTTGTGTGATCTGGGGCAAGTCACTTAACCTTCTTTGCCTCAGTTTCCTCATCTGTAAAAGGACTGAAAAAGGAAAAGGAAATCGCAAACCAAGTATCTTTGCCAAGAAAATCCCAAATGGAGTCAGAAAGAGTCAAACATGACTGAAAAATGACTGAACCACAACTGAAGCAAGGATGTTCATTCTTACCACTATTATTTTAGTTTTAGAAATGCTTGCTACAGTAATCAGACAAAAGAAAGAAAAGATAGGTAAATGGGAGAAAAAACTATCTCTGTTTGAGGATAATATGATGGCATATTTGAAACATCTTACAGAATCAGCAAAGATTGAGACTATTATGAACTAATTGAGATAACAGCTTTAGAAAACTTGAAGGCTAAAAAATAAACCCTTAAAAATCAACTGCATTCCTATATCATAATAACAAAATCCAAAAGGCAATAAAATGCAAACCCCATTCCAAAAAACTGAAGAATCTATAAAATATATGGAGATCAACCTAACAAAGCATGCAAAAGACTTCTATGAATTCAATTTCAAAGGGTTCCTTGAGGAAACAGAACAACTTAAATAACTAGAGGAACATTCAGTCCTAATGATTGTCATACCAATATAATAAAAATGACAATATTACTGAAATTAGTCTATATTTTTAATCCTTTACCAATCATATTATCAAGGTGTAATGGTAATTTAAATGGGAAGATCTTTCCCATCCATTAATAGGCCCATGTGACTTGCCTGGGTCACATGGAAGTCTGAGTCACATGGAGCCTGTAGGGGGAGGAGTTTGCTGAACGGGTATAGCAGGAAGGGATGGAGCAGAAACTGAGTCAGAGAAGTCAGAGCTGAGAAAGAAAGAGGAGGCAGCAACTAGTATGAGTGGGAGAGCTTGTTTGTGATTTTGTTTAAGGGAGTCTGCTTGTGACTGTGTTTAAGGAAGCTGGTTTGTGGGAAGCTGAACAGAGGGAAGGCTTGGGAATGGTAGAGCCCCCTGCATTGTTATTGTGTATAGATTTCTTTGTTGCTACGATGAATCTGGTTTTCTGGTGTTGGAAATTTGACTTTCTGGTGTTTGAATAAATGTTTTGGTTCTGTCTTCCATGTGGAGAGTCTGTTATATTTTGTGATTCAGAACTGTGCTGGCATGTTCGTATTTGCTGTAGGAGCTGTAAATATCGCATTGGCACTACACAAGAGGATATTTTATGGAACTTGATGAAATAACAACAAAATTCATTTTTAATAACCACATGATCTAGAATGTAGAGGGAAATGATGAAAAATAGTATTACTTTACTCTACATTATAAGGCAACAATCAAAACCTTATGGCATTGGTTAATAAATAGAGAAATAGATGAATAGAACAGACTAGACAAGGAAAAATGAAAAAATGGATCTCAGTTGCTCAGTGTTTGATAAAACAGAAAACAAATTACTGAGGAAAAAAACTCCTTATTTCATTAAAACTTCTGGAAAAACTGAAAAATAGTCTGGGAGAAATTAGGTTTGGACCAACACTTAACACCATATTCCAAAATAAATTTTAAATGGATATATTACTTTAATATTCAATATCATACTGTTAAAATTAGAAGGGAAAAAAATCAAATACCTCTCAAATCTATGGCTAGGAGATATATATTTTTAGCCAAACAAGAGATAGAGGCAATTACAAAAGATAAAATAAACAATTTTGATTGCATGAATATGAAAAGTTTCTAACCAGACAAAATGAATGCATCTAGGATAAGAAGGGAATATTGAACAGGAAAAAGTCTCTGTTTCAAATTTCTCTAATAGGGATTTGGTACCCAAGAAAAATAAACCATGAATAAAACTATGTAAGACTAGTAGCAATTCTTCAGTAGATTATTGGTCAAAGTATATGAACAGTTCTCAATAGAAGAATTGTAAAATATTCACAACTACATTAGAATGTTCCAAATCACTAATAATAAGAGAAATGCAAATTCGAACAGCTCTGAGGTTTCACCTCATAACCACAAATTGACAAAAAATAGCAATAGTCTATGTTGAATGGCACACTTTTTTCACCATTGTCAGTAAAGCTGTGAAATGGTATAACCATTTTGGGAAGCAATCCAAAATGCTAATATGCAAATAAAATGGCTAAAATGTCTATATCCTTTAAGCTAGAGATTCCATTACTGGGCTTATACCCCAAAGAAACCATCAATAAGAACAATGCTCCTGTATGCTTCCATAAAAATATTTATAGCAAAACTTTTCTATAGTTAACAGCTGGAATCAAAGTGAATGCCAGTCATTTGGAGAAGGTTAAACATGTTGTGGTACGTGAACATAAGAGAATATGACTGTGCTGCAAGAACTGATGTGTGTAATGAATACAGAGAAGCATGAAAACATCCACATGAAATGATGCAAAGTAAAGTAAATAGAGACAAGAAAACAATATACATAGTCACTAAAACAATGTAAGTAGAAAGGACATACTGAATGTCAATGGAAAGAACACACCAAAGAAAAAAGCCAATGTGACAAAATTATAAAGGCCAAGCACTACTCAGATGAAGAGATATGAAAAGACATGCCCAACCTACCTCTTTGTGAAGATGGGAGGTCCAAAGATATTACACATTGCACTAGTTTCCAGACTTTTTCAATGTAGTGATCAGATGTGATCTAAAATAAATAGTATTTGTTCTGTGAGATGGCTTTCAGGCAGGAGACTGAGGAGGGATATTTAGGGTAACTATAATGATATAAGAAACAGAAGATAGTAATAAAAACTTTAAAAAGGAAAAAGAAATGGGAATGGCTGAGCTAACTCCCCACACTCTCACAACACTAATGGGGACCGTTGAGAATAAAGAGGCTACAATGTAGACCTAGCAATTTACTTTGTTTCCAGGAAAATTGATCTAAATAAAACTCAACTATGGGTCTTCAGAATAAAAAAAATACAAAAGCAGTTGTTTTTCTAAAGTCTTTGGTAGAGAGTTTCCAAAATGCCAAGGAACAGCCTTGCCCACAGTTTATTTTTAACTAACTTTTTCTTCTTTTTTTTTCAGTTATTAAAACATATTTTCTTATCTTACCTGAATGAAAAAGAAACCTTGTAGAAAATATATATGATCTGCAAAAAGTGATACTTATAGGGGGTTTTTTTGCCTGTGTTTATTCCATCAGTTTCTTTTTCTTGCCTTTTTGCTATAGAAGACACATTTAGACACCATATCAAATAATAGGAGTGGTAATAAACATTCTTGCTTTACTCCCGATCTAACGGAAAAAGTCTTTACTTTATCCTCATTATATTTAATGTTGTTTCTTGGTTTTTCATAGATACCGCTTACCATATTAAGAAAAAGTCTACTTATTCATATGTTTTCTAGTGTTTTTAACAGAAATTGTTATATTTTGTTGGAAGCATTTATTGATAAAACAATAAGATTTTTTCTTTTTGTTATTAATATAGTGTATCACTTTTACATTTTTCCTTATATTGAACAAACCTCACGTTTCTGGTATAAACTCAACCTGGGTATTTTGTTTTTAATATGCTACTATAGTCACTTTGTTAGTATCTTACTTAAACATTTTGCATCTATGACTCATTAGGGATTTTGGTCTATCATTTTTCTCTGTTTTGACTCTCTGATTTAGGCATCAAGACCATGTGTCACAGAAGAAATTTAGTAGGATCTCATATTTTCTTATTTTTGCAAACAGCTTATTTAATATTGGAATAAGTTGTTCTTTGAATATTTGACAGAATTCACTTGTAAATCCATCTGGCCTGAGGCTTCCCCCCCCTCCCTTTGGGAATACATTTATGGCATGTTAAATTTATTTTTCTGAGATTCAGTTATTTACATTTTCTATTTCTTATCCTGTTAATATGGATATTTTATATTTTTCTAAATATTCACATATTTCATGAAAGTTGTCAGTTTTATTGGCATATAGTTGAGGAAAATAGTTTCTTATTTGTTTGATTTTATTTATTTTTTTATTTCAAACTTAAAACCAAAAAAGAGAGATCATTTCCATGTATACACGAGAATACAAAAGCAGGATTGTATATGAAACTCTGAATCCACATTTTATCCTGCTTGTTCAGTTTAAGTATATAATGAATTCCACACATTACTTTCAAACTGTCCTGCTTGTCTGTACTTCCTTCTTAACTTTCTTCTGTTTCCTTCTGTGCATTAAAAAAAAGTTTCAATGGCTCTCTTTCTTTTTTTTTTTGCACCAGTATTACTAACCACTCCTTCTGCACCCCAGCCTCCACCCCCAACTTAAAAAAAAGGAAAGAAAAAAATCCTTGTAACAAATAAGCATAGTCAAAACAAATCCACACAGTAGTCATGTACAAAAATTTCTTTCTGCCCTCTGAGCCTAGCACCTCTCTGTCAGGAGGTGGATAACATGCTTACATCCTCTGGAGACAAAATTGTCCACTGATGTGATCCATTTTTGAAAAGTTTTTCAAAATTGCTTTTCTTCACAATGTTGTAGTACTTAAATAAATTCTCCTCCTGGTTCTATTTATGTCACTTTGTATGAGATCATGCTAGCCAGTATTTTCTGCACTCATCCCTTTCCTTATTTCTTACAATGCAATAATATTCCATTACTGTGACACACCACAGTTTTTTTTTCCCCAGTCATTTCCTGATTGATGAGAACCCATTGAGATTCTAGTTCTAAGCTTTGCTTTTTTTTTTTCTTTTCTAACCCTCACTTTAGGATCAGGAGACTAGCCTTTACTATTTCTTTCCCATATTGTCCTTTCTTTTTTACTTTGGTCCCAACTCTCACTTATTTCCCGTTGAAGTTTCATGTATTTCTGCACCAGTTTCTCTCTGTCTCTGTCTCTGTCTCTGTCTCTGTCTCTGTCTCTGTCTCTGTCTCTGTCTCTCTCTCTCTCTCTCTCTCTCTCTCTCTCTCTCTCTCTCTTTCTCTCTCTCTGTCTCTTTGTGTCTCTCTCTCAAAGTCTGTCTCTCTGCCTCTGTCTCTCTGTCTCTGTCTCTCTGTGTCTGTGTGTGTGTGTATGTGTGTTCAACCCTCCTTCTCCCTTTCAAACAACAGTAAAGTCCATCTCATTCTTGCTCCTGCTGCCGTTACTTCCAGTTATATATTTTTTCTTTCACACAGCATAGTTATGAGAAACAGCAAGATCCTCTCTTCTCCTTTCTCATCCTCCTCTTTTCTATGCTTACATGCTACTCCTTTTACCCTCCCTTCTGTTTTTCAATTCAATAAACATTTATTAATCACCTACCATTAGGTAGGCTAGGTAGGCATTGTGCTCAAGGGATAACCCCCTTTGATAAAAGAAAAAAAATAAGAAATCAAACTGGGAGGGGAAGACCCTCAGGGTTTCTGGGTAAAAGAGAGACAGTTACTATTTAGAAATTACATTCTGGTTGTGTTTGTTCTTTGTTCTCGAAGAGGACCATGACATCAAGATGATGACATGACTTGTAGTTGACTTTGATTTGAGTGAGGGAGGATTGTGCAAGGTCACCAACCTCACTTTCTTCTCCTGAGCCATCTGGATCCAGTGGCCTGATATTCAATAGGATGTCTGGAGATGGCCCAGGATGAAATGGGAGACCCTTGCCATTTTAAGTTGAGATTTTCCTCTCCCCTCCCCACCTTCCTTCTTCTCCCCTCCTCTCCTCCTTTCTCATCTCCTTTGCTCTTGTGGGAAGGTACACTTCCATGGCCAAAAGCTTCCTTTTCTCCTTTGGGTTTATTGGCTACATTTCTTGCTCAAAGAACAAGCCTTAAGTTCAATTCACTCTGGAGCTCATAGATTGACAGGAGGACCCTGCCCTCTTAGCGCAGAGTGAATTTAAATAATAATAGTAACTATTTCTCTTTTACCTAGGACCACTGAGGATCTTCCCTTCTCAGTTTGATTTCTATTTTTTCTTTTATTAAAAGGGACTATCCAGTGAGTAACTACTCAAAGATGTCTATTCATTGAGTGAGTGTATCTCACTCAAAGTGAGAATGTGACTTATCACATAGCCTAAAAAGGCCAGGATCTCCCATTGCATCCTGGGCCATATCCAGTCATCCTGTTTAATATCAGTTCACTGGACCCAGATGGTTCTGGAGGAGAAAGTGAGGCTGGTGACCTTGCACAGCCCTCCCTTACTCAAATCAAAGTCAACTGCAAGTCATGTCATCATCTTGATGACATGGTCCTCTTCTAGAATGAAGGACAAACACAGCAACAAGTTCCTGCCTTCTAGGAATTTACAATCTAACAGGGATTGTGCAACAACACAAGAAAAGAAAAGGGGGAGGATTGTGTTAATTACTGTTTGTCCTTTGTTTTTGAAAGAGAGCCAATGACATCATGGGGTGATATCTTAACTTGCATGTGAATTGGATTTAAGTGAGGCAGAGTTACACAAAGTCATCAACCTTGCTCTCTTCCAGTGTCATCAAAGTCCAGTGGCAAGACAAAAGTCAGAACAAATGTTTATGATGGCCTGAATTGCAGTGTATAATCTTGGCATCTTTGATGTCTTATCAAGCTCTAACCACTCCACAGAGCCTACTTAGGCTGCTCATTCGCCGATTCTGCCAGGAGAAGTCTCCACATGCTTGGGATAGACATCCCTCTGACTCACGGACAGTTATCCTCAACTTGGTTTAGCCCATCTGTTTAGATGGTTTTATGGTTTTACCAGGGTGTGGCCGCCGTGCATGTGACAAGTTTCTTGGAGCCACAGAGCTGCATGACTGATTGGACACCAAAGATGGATGAACAGCTATGAAAAGGACTCACCAAACCCTTACACACCATATACCCCTAGTCTACTCTTAGAAGAAAAATAGAACAGTTGATACAAAATAAGTTTCCCAGGAAGATTGAAAGATCTCTATAAAGGAAGGCTTTGGGAGGAGTTTAGTGTTCTGCACTCGAATCAGACGGGAGAGACAACTCACTGAGGGTGAGTTGAGAAGATGCTGAGCATCAAAACTAGAGTTATTCTAAGTGCTGAGATTTCAAGTGATTAGTCTACAGATGGAGAGGAAGTGGGGTGGGGAAGGTGTGTTGATCCCTCTCTTGTCTTTTTTTTTTTTAAGTTATATTTTGTTTTCGAACAAAGATCAACCTTTTCTGCCTCCCACTTCCCTCTTCTCTACTTTGAGAAAGCAAGAAAAACAAAACGCCTTATTGGTGATAATGCTCATAAGAGTTCAGAGTACTCCATCACATTCATATACCATAGTTTATTCATCCATTTCCCAATTTACGTATGGGAATCTCTCAGATTCCTGCTCTTTGCCACCTCAAAAAGAGCTGTAAATATTTTTGTGCATCCTTAGCTAAGAAACTCTTAACTAAGAATAAGTAGGACTAATTCCTCACTTAATCTACCCTCCTATAGAGTAGATTTTTTTCTCTTCCCCTCCTATATCACTGTAATGATGTCATTTTGGCCTTCTTCCAGCACTAAGAATAACAACCTGTATCGCTGTTGAGTAAAATGTATTTCTGTACTCAACTCTGTGTGTGTGTGTGTGTGTGCGTGTGTATGCGTACTCTTCCTTCTTTTGACCTGTTCATATGAGAGTGAGGTTTGTGTTAACCACTCCTCTCTACCCCCTCCTCCTGGTTTATATAGAGGTCTACTTGTGCACTCTGATTATGTGTGATAATTTTCCTTAATTTTCTTCCTCCCCACCCCCTGCACAGTGTATTCCTTTTCCCCTCTCTTTCCATGCTTTTCTTAAGGTCATCAAGAAATAACAGAACCACTCTGAAGCCTTAGTAATTTGACTCCCTCTGTGAATCCTGATCATAATAATCAGAGGGGATACATGTATCATCTCCACATGTTTAAGCGTAAGCAGTTTATCCTTGTTTACTTCTTTGTCATTATTCATTCATGTATAGCTTTTTATGATCTTTGTTTCTATTTTTCTACTTCCAAGTTTCTCCTTAGCTCTGTTGTTATTCAGTCATGACCAGCTCTTCTTGACCATATGAACGATAGCACACCAGGTCCTTCTATCTTATACTGTCTCTTAAAATTGATCCAAGTTCATGTTCATTGTTTCCATGATCCTATCTATCCACCTCATCCTCTGCCATTCCCTTTTCCTTTTGTCTTCAATCTTTTCCAATATGAGGGTCTTTTCTTACTCTTACAAAATATTTAAGTTTTAGTTTCAGTATTAGACCATCAGCTGATTAGCCTGAACTAATTTAAGTATTGAGTGATTTGACCTCCTTGCCTATCCAAGGGACTCTCAAAAGTCTTCTCCAGCACCATAATTTAAAAGCATTGATTCTGTGGCAATCAGATTTCCTTTTAGTTCACCTCTTATGCCATACATTGCTACTGGAAAAACCAGAGCTTTGACTAAATGGATCTTTTTCGGCAAGGTGATGTCTCTGTTTTTCTGCATGCTGTCCAGATTTGCCATAGCTCTCCTTCCAAGAAGCAAGCATCTCTTCATTTCATGACTGTTGTCACAATCTGCAATAATCCTTGAGTCCAAGAATATAAAATCTGACACTGTTTCCATTTCTTCTCCCTTTATTTGCCAGGAGGTGATGGAACCCATTGTCAAGATCTTGGATATTTTTTTCATGTTAAGCTTCAAACAGGTTTGACATTCTCCTCTTTCACTCTCATCTGGAGGATTAATTCCTTTTTACTTTCTTGTCATTAGAGTGATATCATCTGCATATCTGAGATTACTAATATTTCTCCCAGCAACTTCAATCCCAGCTTTTGATTCATCCATCCTGGAATTTCACATGATGTACTCTGCCTAAGTTTAATAACTAAGAGGACTGTATACAACCTTGTCATACTCCTTTCCCAATCTTAAACCAATCAGCTGTTCCATGTTTTAACTGTTGCTTCTTAACCACTTTCCTCAGGACACAGGTAAGACAATCTGGTGCTCCTATCATTTTGAGGATTTGCCTGCCACATATTGTTGCAATCCACAGTCAAAGGCTTTAGTGTAGTCAATGAAGCAGAGGTAGATTTTTTCTGGAACTCCCTTGCTTTGTTCATAATCCAACAAATGCTGGAAATTTGGCCTCTAGTTTCTTTGCCTCTTTGAAAAACATACTGTTCTTCTGAGAATTCTTGCTTTGCATATTGCTGAAGCCTAGATTAGAGAATCTTAAGTATAATTCTGCTGGAATGGGAAATGAGCACAATTGTTCAGGAATTTAAATATTTCTTAGCATTACCCTTCTTTAGGACTGAGACATAAACTGATCTTTTCCAATCCAATGGCTACTGTTGTATTTTCCAGATTTGCTGGCATAGTGAGTATGTTTTAACAGTATCATCTTATAGGGTTTTAAATAGCTCAGCTGGAATTCCATCATCTCCACTAGCCTTATTGTTAGCAATGTTTCTTAAGGTCCACTTGACTTCATTCTCTAGGATGAATGACTCTAGAGCAGTAATTACACCATCCTGGTTACTGGTGATATTAAGATCTTTCTTGTGTAGTTTGTGTGTCTATTCTTGCCTCCACTTTTAACATTTTCTGCTTCTGTTAAATCCTCACCTTTTTTGTCTTTTATTATGCCCATTTTTGCATGAAACTTTCCCTTAATATCACCAATTTCCTTGAAGAGATCTATTGTCTTTCCCATCTATTGTTTTCTTCTATTTCTTTGCATTGTTCATTTAAGAAAACCTTAGTATCTCTCCTTGCTATTCTCTGGATTTCTGTATTCAGTTAGGTATATCTTTCTCTTTCTCCTTTCTCTTTCCTTTTCCTTCTTTCCTTAGCTATTTGTAAAGCTTCATCAGACCACCATTTTGCTTTCTTGTTCTTTTTCTTTGGAATTTTTTTGTTGTTATTGTTGCTGCCTCCTGATCAAAATTGTGAACCTCTGTCCATAGTTCTTCACTCATTCTATAAATCAGATCTGATCCCTTAAATCTATCCATTACATCCACTTCATATTCCTAAGGCATGTCATTTAGGTCATACCTATATGGTCTCGTGGTTTTCCCAACTTTGTTCAATTCAAGTCTGAATTTTGCCATGAGAAGCAAGATCTGAGCCATAGTCAACTCTAGGTCTTGTTTAAACTGACTGTGTAGAGCTTCTCCACCTTTAGCTGCAAAGTATAAAATCAATCTACTTTTAGTATTGTCCATTTGATGATGTCCATGTGTAGAGTCAACTTTTGTTGAAAAAGAATGTTTATTATAACCAGTTAGTTATCTGGACAAAACTCTATTAGCCTCTGCCCTGCTTCACTATGTTCTCCAAGGCTAAACTTGCTTGTTATTCCAACTGTCTTTTGATTTCCCACTATAGCATTCCAATTCCCTATGATGAATGTGACATCTTTTTTAAAATGTTCTTTTTAGAAGATGTTGTAGGTTTTCATAGAACTCATCAACTTTAACCTCTTCAGCATCAGTGGTTGGAGAATAGACTTGTGTTACTGTGATGTTAAATGCTTTACCTTGTATTTCAACAGATATTCTATCGTTTTTGAAATTATACCCCAGTGCTGCTTTTCATACCCTTTCATTGACCATGAGGGCTATTCTATTTCTTCTAAGGAAATTTGCTCACAGTAGTATATGCTGTGATAATCTGAATTAACTTCACCCCTTCCCAGACACTTAAGTTCACTGATATGCAACATATCAATGTTTAATCTTTCCATCTCCTGTTTGACCCATATCCAGCCTACCTTGGTTCATAGATCTTACATTCCAGGTTTCTATGCAATATTAATCTTAGAATGCTTGGAAGTCCTCTGTTTTATTAATGATCCATTCTCCCCTCACGGCACTCACCCCCCCCACCCCACAGCATTATATTGAATTTTACTGGGTAGGTTAATTTTGGCTGAAAGCATACACACTTTGCCTTCTGGATTGTCATATTCCAAGTTCTCTGCCACTTTAGAGTGGTGGCTGCTAAATCATGTGTGATCAGACTTTAAGGCAGCTCCTCAGTATTTGAATTCTTTCTTTATGACTGCTCACTGTTTATCTATTCTTTCACCTGGAAACTCGAGATTTTGGCTGTGATGTTCCTGGCACTTTTCCTTTAGGGGCTTTGTGTGAACCTGACTGTAGTTTCTTGGGACTTGCATTTCTTATTTTTGGATGTGTAATTGTTTCTCTCCCTTTAACATAGAAATTTTAGCTGTTGACTATGATAATCCTGAGACTTCTTTTTCAGGCTTCTCTCGGGAGGCAATTTATGGATTCTTTCTATCTTCATTTTATACCCTGAGTCTAATAGATTTTCACTGGTTTCATTTATAATTAACTAGAAATTAATGTCTAGGCCTTTTTTTTAAGAATCATGATTTTCAGGGAATTCAATAATTCCTAAATTCTCTCTCCTGTTTTTATCTTTTTTCTACTCTGTTTTCCAGGTCATTTGTTTTTTATATCAGGTGTCTTCAATTTACTTCTTTTTTCCAGTCAGCAATAACTTTGAGCTAATTTTTCATAATATCTCACAGAATTCTTGATTTCTTTTTGATCTGTTCTCATTTTCAGAGAGTATGTTTCTTGGGTGAGATTTACCCTCTTCATATCTAAGCTCCCTATTCTCCTTCCAATTATTTCCTTTAATGCTTTTACTTAATTTTTCTTCATTTTTTTATTATTTTACTTATTTTATTTTTCTTTGCTTTTACTTCATTTGATTCTTGTTTCATTTCTTCTAGATATTCATATAATCCTTGTAGACAATTCATTTTTCCCCCTTGAGTCTCTCCTTGTAGTTGTTACAAAGTTACCAGCTCCTTATTTGGAGGAATTTATAGATGAGCAGTGAATTTTATACTACATTAGGATTTGGAAAGAATATTTGTTTCTTTTCTATCAAAATAGATAAAAGAGACGATAGATAAAAGGGATGTTATAGAGATTGAGTCCATAAGAGTTGGCAAATGACTAGAAATGTGGGTTGAGTACAACCAGATCATAGCTCTAATGACATTATAAATTCCCTGCAGGCCTTATTGATCTAATATACTTAATTTTTCCCAAAATACTCTAGGATCTAGCTACACTGACATCCGTGCTATTCCTTATCCATAATGCTTCATATTTTGCATCCTCCCACTAGTTTACCGCTATACCTTGAGTGCATTTCTTCCTTATCTCTACTTCTTAACATTCCTTGACTTCCTTCAAGATTCAGCTCAAATCCTACATTTTGAAGAGGATGTTTCTGGCTATGATCCATTCGTACTCCTCCCTTGTGCCTTCCCACTGAGATTACCTTATATTTACATTTTATTTCTTATATGTACTGTTATTTGAATTTAAAAAATTGATACTGAACTTAAACACAGAAAAAGAACATTTCTGTACATATAGTAGAACACAAAAAGAGATTTTAAAAATATAATAAACACATTACTTTTGAAACTCTCCCACTGGCATATGCTTCCTTCTGAATTTCCTTCTCTTCTGGGTATTTTAAAAAATGTGACCAGGACCCTCTTTTTTGCATGACTATTATAACCCCCTGCTCTCAGCTCTTTCCCCTAGAAACCAAGAGAACAAAAGAGGAAAAAAAAGAGTTGTAACAAGTAAGTGTAGACAAGAAAAAAAATCCACACAATTGTTATGAAAAATGTATGGCATATTTTACACATTGCATCCACTACCTGTCTATCAGGAGGTGAGTAACATGTCTCAGCGTGAGTCCTCTGGAGCCATGGTCAGAAATTGCATTGATCAAAGTTCAGAAATCCCTTAAAATTGTTTTCCATGATAATATTGTATAAATTGTCCTTCCTTTTCAGCTATTGTTTGAGATATTTTTTTTTGCAATTTTGGGAAAGTATTTATTTTTAAAATTATATTTTCAGTTCCAAATTCTCTCCCTCCCTCCATCTTCTCCCCCACCCACTGAAAAAGCAAGAAATATGATATTCATTATATATGTATATGCAGTAAGACATATTTGCACATTAAAGATTTCTTTTTGAAAAAGTGAGGGAATAAAGGGAAAATATGCTTCAATTTGCACTTTGACTTCATCAGTTCTCTCACTGGAAGCAGATGGTATTTTTCATCATGAGTCCTTTGGATTTGTAGTTGGTCATTGCATTGATTTGTTACTCACAGTGAATTATCATTATGATATTGTTTTCACTGTATAGATTATTCTCTTATTTCTTATGACTTCACTTTGCATCAGTTCATATAAGTTTTTCCAGGTTTTTCTAAAATTATCTCCATCATTTCTTACAGCACAGTAGCATTCTATCCCATTCATATACCATAACTTGCTAGGCCATTCCTCAGTTGATGGGTTTCCCTTCAATTTCCAATTCTTTACTACTGCAACAAGAGCTGCTATAAATATTTTTATACATGCATCCATTTTCCTTTTTGTTTCATTGAGGTATAGATCTAGTGGTGGTATTGCTAAGTCAAAGGCTATGTACAGTTTTATAGTTCCAAATTGTCTTCCAGAATGGTTTAGACCAGTTTGCAGTTCCACCAATAGTGTATCAGTGTACCTATTTTCCAACATCTGTTATTTTCTTTTTATGTTTTGTTAGTCAATGTGATGGACATGAGTTGGTTCAATTTCTCTAATTTTTAACATCTAATTACTATTTTCTCTAATTATTAGTGATTTACAGCATTTTTATGTGACTGTTGATAACTTTATTTCTTCCTCTGAGAACTTTTTGTTCTTATCCTTTGACCATTTATCAAGTGGAGCATGATTCCTATTTTTATAAATATGACTAAGTTCTCTATACACTTGAGAAATGAGACCTTTATCAGAGAAATATACTATAACTTTATCTCCAGTTTCTTGCTTTTCTTCTCATTTTAGCCGCATTGGTTTCCTTTGTACAAAATCTTTTTAATTTTATGTAACCAAAATTATCCATTTTACCTCCCATAAATTTCTATCCCTTGTTTAGTCATGAATTCTTCCCTTATCCATAGATCTGATAGGTAATTGCTTTCATACTCTCCTAATTTGTTTGCTATTATACCCTTTATGTCTAAATCATGGATGTATTTTGAGCTTATAAATATATATACATAATATATATACATATATGTATACTATATAAATATAATATACACATATTATATATATGCATATATATATATATGGTATCAGACTACTCTGCAGTTGTTTTTTTTTTTAATCAAGTAGTGAGTTCTCACCCTAATAGCTGGGTGTTTCTGTTGATTTTATTCTATCAGTTAATACCACCCTGTATTCTCTGATATCTCCATCATTTCTTACAATACAATGATAGTCTGTTGTATTTTTATATTACAGTTTATTCAGCTATTGCCTAATTGAACAAGAGGCAATCGATGGTACCTCCTTAGATTCTAGGGTTTTATCCTTCTCCCCCCCAACTTTAATCTTTTCTTAAGAATGTTTGTTTGCTTGTAAATACTCCTTCCAAGGTATTAGTTTCTCTCATAACTACATCCTCATCTCCTTGCTTGTTTCCCTGTTGACTTTTATATATTTCTACACTTGCTTGTGTGTGTATGTATGTATGTACATTCAATTCTCCATTGACTATTTCAGATGAGTGAGGTTCATCTGATGCCCATTCCCCCTCCCTCCATGTTTCTAAACTAGTTTTCCTCTAGAAGATTATACTCAACTTTTCAGGGTGAGTTACTCTAGGTTGTAAGGCTCTATCTTTTGACTTTTGTTATTTATATTCAAAGATCTCCTTTGGATTTTAGAAAAAGCTTCCAATTCTTGTGTGAGTCAGGATATGATTCCTTGGTTTTTGAACTGTTTCTTTCTGGATGTTTGCAACATTCTTCCTTTGGCCTGGGAGCTCTAGGTTTAGGCTTTTATTTGTTATTCCTTTGGGAGACTTTTCCTTTTGGCATTCCTTTCTGAAAGTGATCAGTGGGTCCCACTTTACCTTCTGGTCTGAATAAATCTGGGAAAGTTTTGAAATTTTGAAATATTTTGAAGTATAATGGACAGACTTCTTTTCTTATTATGGTTTTTAGGAAGTCCAACAATTCTTAAATACTCCCTTCTTTGGGGATTTGCAATAACAATTTATTATGTCAATCAATGTTTTCTTTAATTTACTCATCTTTTCAGATTTAATTCCTAAAGTGGAGCTTTGTGCCAGAGCCAGGTGCTACCCCTTGATGCACTTTTAGGTGGGATAATTGGTCCTGTTTGTTCTCACCCTGGATCTCCTTGTTCATGACCTCCTCCTGTTGAGGTAAACCATCCACCCAACCCAATGGACCATTAAGGGTTTCTATTGCATTCCAGAACATACTGCTTTTTGAGAGTGTCCTACTCTGAACTACACTTATGCTGGTTGATGCCACTCCCTGGGCTTCTAAGGGTTCCCTGCTATGGGTTTACAACCATCCCAGGGCTTTCTCAAGGACCCTTCTTTTTCTTCTTCTGAATAGAGAGCTCTACAGACTATATACTTATCTCTCACCTTTTTCTAGTCAAGCTAGAAGGCTATAGACCTGTTTGAGGGAACTCATGCTGCCTTTGTATGCAGTTCTGAAGTGGAAGAAGTCATTCATTATAGTTTCTCATTGAATTTCATTCAGTCTTATGAAAACTTCAATTTTTTTTGCTACAGTAGATGTGGGAGAGCTTGGCAGTCTGCCTTTATTCAGATATCTGCCTTAGCCAAAAGTCTAGGCAAAGTAGTATCTGGTCATTTCCTTTATTTCATCTTTATTTGTGTAAAGGTTCCTTTTTTTAGATTTTGACACTGGTAATTCAGTTTTCCTCTTTCCTTATTAAAAATTAAATTAGGCAATGATATTTCTATCTTATTCACTTTTTAAAAAAACTAGTTGTTTTACTTATTAATTACATTTTTTTTGCTTTGAATTTCATTCATCTTTTTTGATCTTTAGAATTTCTATTTTAGTATTTAATTGTGGTTTTAATTTGTTACTTTTCGATCTCTAGCTCTTTGACTTGCATGGTGAATTCATTGATCCCCTTCCCCTATCTCCTGGTGATGAAAATGTTTAGAAATATTGATTTTTCCCCAAGGACTGTTTAGACTTCATCCTACAAATTTTGGTATATTGTCTCATGGCTGTCTTTTTGTTTCATGAAATTATCTGTAGTTTCTATGATTTGTTCTTTGATTCACCATTTTATTAGGATTAAATTATTTACACTGCTAGGGACAGTCAGTGGAGATGCTAGAGGAACAAGCAAAGAGATGTCTCCATATGGGAGTGTCTGAGGGGACCCAAGTCAGGGACCCATTCTGTGCTTTCTGACCCTCAGGTTCAGGTTCCTGCTGAGAGACGAGCAATGAAACTGTAAGAAAGCAGACTTGGGGCAGAGGTTAAGGAAGTCCCACCAGTGGTTAGAAAGTCCCAGGCCTGTCCTATCACTGGAGCAGCTGGGTGATACAGCAGATAGAGTTCCAGGCCTGGAGTGAAGAAGGTATAACTTCCTGAGTTTAAACCTGACCTCAGGCACATACTGGCTATGTGACCCTGGGTAAGTCATTTAACATTGTATGACTCATTTTCCTCATCTGTAAAATGAGCTGAAGAAGGAAATCAAAAACCACTCCAATCTCTCTGCCAAGAAAACCCTGAATAAGGTCATAAAGAATAGGACACAATTGAAATGACTGAATAACAATGACATCTTATCACTGCTCCCTGTAGGAGAGTGACTCCTTGTCCAGAAGGAATAAAGTGTGGGTGGACCCTTTCTGTCAAAGAGAGCAGGTGGTGACTTCAGGAGAAGCTCAAACAGAAAGCTCGGAGTACCTGGAGCAATGGCTCCTGTGGACGTGGCTCTAACAAAGCCAGTGGAGCATAACTCATTGTTTTACATCTCCATGGGGGGAGCGTTCTGAGAACCTCTTTTCACAAGGAGAACTAAATGTATTAGAGCCTCCAGAAAGGATAACATAAAGTGGCTAAGATGTGGAGTTATTCACACTAGGCCTTCTAAAGATAGATTCCCCTTGAAACCAGCTCCCAGATAGGAAGAAGATGAAGTTTTGAATGGAAACAAGTTTGATAAATTGAGTTTATTCAGACCCTTTCAAAACAAGTTTGATAAATTGGGTTTATTCAGACCCTTTCAGTCCAATCTTCCTCAGGAACAATTAGATCCCACCTTCTGGGTAGAACCCCACCAGGATTGCTCAGAATTTAGCTATAGGGTTCACTGACCACACAACTATACAGGTGGGCAACTATACAATCAATGGGCAAAATTTGAGCAGATATTGGGACAGCTGTGGCCTGGGCAAATACTGACTTTGGTATAAATAGACACTCTGGGGATGAGGGTAGAAGTCACAGAGCCTTCCCCATGAGATGGGCAGAGGGGGATAATACCATCTCCAGGAGAAAGTTTTGGGTTTGACTCTGGAATCATGGGGCTGATAAGAAAGTAAGAGATAGCCTGCTTATTAGACATCTGTGCAGCAGAGGCTCTTCAGCCCACCCCCAACTCCAAGCCTGAAGTATCCTCCAAAGTCCCTGCCCCATTTGAATCCTTTGGAAGGCTACAGAGGGAAGTCCATTAAGAGAAGGAGAACAATGAACTCAGTATTTGTGTGGGCACCTTCACCAACTTCTAGGCATGTTACTGCAGGTGCAGACAATGGAACTTATTAGAGATACCCAAACCACCCCACGTAGTTAGCAGAGTATAATATCAGCTCTGGGGTGGCTGGGGGGCAGGGGAAGGGGAAGTGTGAAATATATTTCTTTTCCAGGAATGGAGATGAAGGAAGCTGTAGTATTTAATTATGCCAGATACCCTTGTAACAACCATTTGTTTGAGCCAATATGGTGGAGTACAGGCAACAACCCTGCTGAACTCTCCCAACATTCCCCTCCAAACAACTTTAAAATAACTCATCAAGGGATGCCCATCAATCAGGTAATGGCTGAAAAAGTTGGGATCTATGAATATAATGGAATGTTATTGTTTTATAAGAAATGATGAGCAGGCAGATTTCAGAAAAACTTGAAAAGTAACTGATACTGAGTGAAGTGAGCAGAACCAGGAGAACATTGTATACAGTAATAGCTACCATAGGTGATATCTAACTTTGATAGACATAGCTCTTTTCAGAAATGCAGTGATCAGGAGAGAAGCCAAGATGGTGGAGTAGAAAGATACACATATGCTACCTCTTACCCCACAGCCCATAAAATTCCTGTAAAGAAGAACTTTCAGCAAATTCTAGAGCAGCAAAAACCACACAACAATGGAGTGGAGGAGATTTCTATCCCAGAGAGACCTTAAAGACTGATGGGAAAGGTCTGTTGCATACTCTATGTGGAGCAGAGCCCAGCCCTGCCTTGACCACATGGCACCAAAAGGAGCAGATTCGAGCAAGCTTCAGGGACAGAACCTCCAGCAGCAGCGCAGATCCCCCAACCCACAGGTGCCAAAGATTAGTGAGAGGATCTTTTGGCTGGCCAAGAGGGGAGCAGGGTGTCCCCTTAACTCAGGTCTCCTCAGGAGGCAGCAGTAGAGGCAACAGTGGATGGGGCTCCCAAAAAGGTAGTAGCCCACATCCATTGTTGAAGGTCTCATTGTAAACCCCCTGAGGGAACTGAGACCTGTGTGGTGGCCCTGCCCCCTCCTGAGCAGCTGATCTTAATCTCACATAGAATAGTAGCCCCACCCCTGTGGCTTTGGAGCAGTTCATCTGAATCTCAGCCCCCAGAGCTGGCTTGATGGAACTAGAGTCAAGGTGATTGTGGAGAGGAAACTCAGAAGTCAAGTAACTGTCTGGGAAAATGCCCAAAAAAGGGGAAAAAAAATAAGACCATAGAAGGTTACTTTTTTGGGGAGCAGGTGTCTCCTCCCATCCTTTCAGATGAGGAAGAACAAGGTATACTGTCAGAGGAAGTCAAGGCCTCCGCCTCCAAAGGGAACTTAAACTGACCTCAGGCAATAGAAGACCTTAAAAAGCAAGTTAGCAGCTTACTAAAAGAGAACCAAAAAATGCTGAGGAAAATAACAGCTTTAAAAAGAGGCTAACTCAATTGGAAAAAAAGGCTCAAAAAGCCAATGAGGAGAAGGAGGTTTTAAAAAGCAGAATTAGCCAAATGGAAGAGAAGATTCAAAAAAGCTCACTGAACAAAATAACTCATTGAAAGAGAGAATTGAGTTCAGGGAAATGAATGACTTTGAGTTAAACCAAGCAGTTAGTAAACAAAACCAAAAATTTGAAAAAATAGAAGATAATGTGAAACATCTCATTGGAAAAACAACTGACCTGGAAAATAGATCCAGGAGAAATAATTTAAAAATTATTTTACTACCTGAAAGTCATGATCAAAAAAAGAGACTAGACATTATCTTCCAAGAAATTATCAAGGAAAACTGCCCTGATGTTATAGAGTCAGAGGGCAAAATAAATATTGAAAGAATTCACCAATCACCTCCTGAAAGAGACCTGAACAGAGAAACTCCTAGGAATATTGTGGTCAAATTTCATAGTTCCCGGATCAAGGAGAAAATACTGCAAGCAGCTAGAAAGAAATACAATCAGGATAACACAGCTTCAACATTAAGGGATCGAAGGGCTTGGAATGGGATATTTCAGAGGTCAAAGGAACTGGGATTGACACCAAGAATCACCTACCCAGCAAATATGAGTATAATACTTCAAGGAAAAAAAATGGACATTCAATGATATAGACAACTTTCAATTATTCATATTGAGGAAAAAAACAGATCTGTATAGAAAAATTTTACTTCCCAAGACAAGAATCAAGAGAAACATGAAAAGGTAAACAGGAAAGAAAAATCACAAAAGACTCTCTAAAGCTGAACAGTTAACATTACTACATGGAAAGAAAATGTTTTTAACTCTTGAATCTTTTCTCAGTCTTTGGGTAGATGGAGAGATTATACATAGACACACACATACACATAGATAGATAGAGAGTACAGGGTGTGCTATATCAGAAGAGATGACATCCACACACACACAAAAATAAAATAAAAATTAAAGGGTGAAGGAAGAAAATTCTGGGAAGAGTAATGGAATGGGGCAGGCTATAACTCATAAAAGAGATAAGAAAACTCATATTCAATGGAGGAGATAAGGGAGAAGGGGAGAGGGGAAAAATAAAACTACTCTCTCCACATGTGGCTGAAGGAGGGAATAACATGCTCACTAAATTTGATATGAAAATTTATATCACACCACAGGAAAGTAGGAGAGGAGGCAACAAGTGGGGTGAGGGGAATGCTAGAAGGGAGGGCAAATGGGAGAAGGGAGTCACTAGAAATAAACACTTTTGAGAAGAGACAAGGTCAAGTGTATGGGAAAAATAAGGGGAATAGAATAGGACAGAGGGTAATATAATTAATATTACACAACTTGATTTTTATGGAAGTCTTTTGCAAAAGAACACATATTTAGTCTGTATTGAATTGCTTCCCTTCTTAGTGGGGCTGGGGAGGAAGGGAGAGAAGTTGGAATTCAAACTATTAGAAATGAATGTTGAGAATTTTTATTGCATGTAATCAGGAAATAAGAACTACAGGGAATGGGGTATAGAAATTTATCTTGCCCTACAAGAAAAGAGAGAAGATGGGGATAAGGGAAGGGTGGAGTGTGATGGAAGGGAGGGTACATTGAGGAAAGGAGTAATCAGAATGCAAGGTATTAGGAAGTGGGAGGAGGGGAGTGATGGGGAGAAAAATTGGACATGTTACAAAGTGAGGTAAAAGCAATTAGTATTAAAACAATTGACTGAATTAATTACTGAGAATATATCAATGACATCTTTAGTTTGGGGGAAAGCATTTCAGTCTAAATTTCCTAGAGGAAGGTAACTTCGGGCAAAATTTGGCATTGATGGAAACGTTAAGGTTTTAACGGTAAATTTGATTTTATGATTGCTATTTAATCAGGAACTAGAACATGTATAGAAAAGCATGTAAGCCACTTAAGACTTGCCTCAAAAGATATTATAATCATATTTGAAACCTGGTTATTGGAACTTGCCATTTTTAGATGCCACGGGACTATTAAGTGACAGTTCTTCTGAGTCTAACTCCAGGTATGGGTAGCAACAAAGGCAATCTGAGCCTCCAATCCATGATGCCAGTAAACTGGTGAGATGCTGGTATGAACTGCATAAGGTGATCTCATGGGAAGAGTGGGAGAGTGGCTGTTCAGCCTGGGCTGAGGTAGGAGTCTCCTGACTCAGTTTCCCCACTAACACCTGGCAGACTTTAAGCCTGACTGAATGCAAATGGATAATCTACTCCTGCCTGGAACTGACATGAAGTTGGGGAGATGTTGTATCCCTGCAATGTCCTTACTCTTGGTGGCAATTTTCTATAGTCAAAAGGTTTGTAAGCTTAATACGAGATCTATTAAATTATAGATTGTTGGTAGGGGAACATCCAAGGTTAAGTCTAAAATTAAGCTATTAGGCTTAGGACTTTAGACCAACAACAATAAGTCAAGGTCCTTTAATTCTTAGTAGTACTGTGGAGAAAATTAGGCCAAGAGCTTGCAAAGTTAGTGACATAAATATTATTTGTGTCTCAGTTGGTTAATGTTTTAAAAAAAAATCTTTTGTGGTCCATATTGTAAATGCTTTAAAAAGAAGTATCACCTGACCAAAAGTTTGAATTGCTTTATCTGTTATAAACTGTGTTAAAAATAAAAAAAATTAAAATTAAAAAAAAAAGAAGTGCAATGATCTAAGAGAATTCCAATTAGTGAAAGATGGAAAATGCTATCCACATCGAAAGAAAGAACTATGGAGTCTGAATGCAGATGGCAGCAGACTATTTGCTCCCTTTTCTGTTTGTTTGTTTTTTCTTTCCTGTGGCTTTTCCCTTAGGTTCTGATTCTTCTTTACAACATGACTAGTGTGGAAATATGTTTAATATGACTATATATATTTAATATGATATAATATCAGATTACATGCCAGCTTGAGGAGGGCGGAGTGGAGGCAGAGGGAAAAATTTAGAATGCAAAATCTTATAAATGTGAATGTTGAAAATTGAAAATAAATAAATATTTTTTTAAATCCTCAAATCAAATTTTGGAGTGACAGAATCAACAGATGGTTGAGGTGAGATATTTTTCCAGCCTGAGACAACTTAGGAGGTCAAGAGGAAAGGTCTGAGATACTGGGGTGGGAAATGGCATAGCAGCCAACAGTGGTAGTAGCAGCATCTTCAGGAGCTCTCAGTCTAGAGATGATGAGGGGGTCAGACAACTAGTGAGAGAGTACATGGGGACCCTTTGCTAGCACTGGCAGCTGGCTCTGACTGGCAACTGCAGTGCTCATACAGAGTTTTGAATCACTGTTCCAAGAGGGAGAAGAGAGTACTTGTGGGTGGTCACAAGGAATCAGGTGACTTGCTCACAGTTCCAGGACCAAGAAGAGCACTAGCACTTGCAGTTGCAGGGGATCAGGGGCCCTGCCTGGGTAAAGACCAGAATTTGGACCAGGAAAAAAACCTCTCTATAGATCACATCACCTTAGAAGCACCAAGAACTTGCAGACCCCTAGAAGTAGATCTGAAAACAGCAGCATGGAAAAGCCTGAAGCTTGGGATGGCGCCTCTCCACCCCAAGGTGAGCAGAGCTCCACTTTAACATAATGTTCAAAACGAAGAAATAGGTTGGGAAAATGATCAAACAACAACAACAAAGTAATTTGACCATAAAAGTTACTATGGTGACAGGGCAGACCAAAACATTAACTCAAAAGAAGTCCACAATGTGAAAACAACTACAAGCAAAGTTTCAAAGAAAACTGCTAAGTAGACCCAAGCAAAAGAGGATTAGAAGAAAAATTGGGGAAAGAGATGAGAATGATGCAAGAAAATTATGAAAAGAGGATTAACAGCTTGGTAAAAGATGCACAAAAAGTACTGAAAAAATAGCAGCTTATACGAACATGCAGTTTTCAGATGAAGAAATTAAAGTTGAAAGTAAAGTACCACTTCATACCTATCATTTTTTCTCATGTTCTCCATCATCAGTCATTTCCGAGGTGGTACTTCAGAGTTGTCTTAATTTGCATTTCTCTAATAGATAGTGATTTAGAGCATTTTTTCATATGCACTGTTGGTGGAATAGCGAATGTGTCCAACCATTCTGGAGAACAGTTTAGAATTATGCCCAAAGGGTTATAAAACTGTGCAGTCCTTTGACACAGCAATACCACTACTGGGTCTGTATCCCAAATAGATCAAAGGAAAAGAAAAAGGACCTATATGTACAAAAATATTTATAGCATTTCTTTTTGTAGGGGCAAAGAGTTGTAAGCTGAGGGGTTGCTCATCAACTGCGGAATGGGTAACAAACTGTGGCATATGATTGTGATGGAGTACTATCATGCTATATGAAATACCAAAGTGGGGGTGTTTAGAAACAAAAACATAGCAAGACCTACATGAACAAAGTGAAGTGAGGAGAACTGGGAGATCATTGAGCACAGTAGCAACAACATAATGATGATCAATTGTGAAAGACTTGACTACTCTGATCAGTACTCTGATCTGAGACAATTCCAAAGGACTGTCCTTTTCTGAGGGCATTAGCGTATACCACCATATTGATGGCATAATGCTGACCAGGTTAGATGAGGCCAGAGTGGCAGGTACCCTAGAGCTGATGGTGGCCCACATGAGGGACAAGGGGAATGAGGGTGGGAGAGGGAACCAGTCCTAAGAAAATACAGGATCCAACCCACTCAGTCATGTTTTGGGAAATAAAGTGGCTGAGGAAAGCCCAGAGTATTGCAGGCATAGTCCAGAATGAGTTACTGACAGTGGTTTCTCCATGACATAAGAAGGAAATACAGAAATTTTTTTGACTCTTCAGGTTTTAGAAAACATATTTCTTACTTGGTATCCAATGGCCCAAATTTACTGTTACCCACAAGTCTGTGTCTTTCAAATGTGTCCCAGAACAGGCAATAGCCCAGGAAGATATAAAGCAGGCTGTCCAGTAATCTCTCCTCTAGGTCCCTTATATCCCTGTAAGGCCCACGTTTCTGGAGATCTCAATCAATAAACATAAGGATCAGGGATGGTGACCAGAATAAAGCACTGTTCAGTATCTGGAACTCTTTGGAAAAGCAGTTGCTTGCTTCTTACTGGGCCCTAGTTGCTACTGAACAAATGAGGGAGGGTCATATAATCACCTTTTGTCCAGAGTTACCTGTTATGGGGTGGGGAAGGCTTGCTGGTCTTAGTGCTCTTTACAAACAGGTGAATGCACAGATTGAATGTAAATGCTAAATAGTAACTGTTTCTTTTTCACCCAGGAACCCTGAGGCTTTCCCCCTCCCAATTTGATTCTTTTTATTAAAGAGGCCATCCCTTGACTTGACTGAGTGGGTCTATCTTACTCAAAATGAGAATGTGATAAGACCTTAGCCTAAAAGGGCCAGGGTCTCCCATTGTATCCTGGGCCATTTCCAGAGTCCTGATAAAAACTGGCCACTGGATCCAGATGACTCAGGAGAAAAAAGTGAGGTTGGTGACCTTACACAGCCCTCCCTCCCTTAAATCAAAGTCAACTGCAAACCATGCCATCATCCTGATGTCATAGTCCTCTTCGAGAACAAAGGACAAACACAACAAACCAAAACAACAACAAACAGGTGGTGACTATGCTAGAGATTGAAACCACCAGTGGTGACCCTAGAATCCTGCCTTCTTGCCTGGCCCAGTGGGAAACAACCTATAAAGACTTAGCTCCTGAAGAATGTCATTTTTAATCAATTGATAAACATTTATTAAATGCTTACTATGTGGCACTGTGCTAAACACTGGGGATACAAAAGACAGTTGCTGCTCTTAAAGAACTTACAATCTAATGTGGGAGGCACTATGCAACAAGTATAGACAAAGCAAACTATAGACAGGAAATATTTCACAGAAAGAAAGCACTGGAATTAAGAGGGTTTGGGGAAGACTTCCTGGAGAAGGTAAGATTTTAGGTGGGACTTCAAGGAAGCCAGAGAGGTTAGTGGTTGGACTTGAGGAAGGAAAGCATTCTGGACATGGGGGATAGCCAGAGAGAATGCCTGGAGCCAGAATGGAGTGTCTTGTTTGTGGAACAGCTGAGTGATCAGAGTTACTGGATCCAAGAGTACATGAGGGGATATAAGGTATAAGGAGACCAGAAAGTAGGGGGCTAGGTTATATAGGACTTGTAACACCAAGTAGGGGATGTTGTATTTTATCCTGAAGGTGATAGGGAGTCACTGGATAGTCACTTTGATGGCTGAATGGAGGATGCACAGTAGTGGGGAGAGACTGAGGCAGGCAGACCCACCAGCAGCTTCTGCAACAGTCCTGGTGTGAGGAGATGAGAGTCTGCACCAGTGGGGTGGCAGTATCAGAAGAGAGAAGGGGATATATGGGAGAGATGTTGCAAAGGTAGAATTGACAGGTTTTGGCAACAGCTTGGATAAGAGGGCAACGGAGAAGTAAGAGAGAATGGGGAGTCCAGCATGTCTCCTGGGTTGCCAGGTGATTGATGGCTCTGTCTACTACAAGAGAGGCATACACAGTTGGACTACAACAGCTCCTAATCTGGTAAAGAGAGGGGGTACCATAGGGAATGGGGGTCCTGGTAAGTCGTTCTAGTGGGCTGAGTTCCAGGCTGAATAGCTGGAATGTAAGAGAGCCTTGAGGGATGGGGCAGAGAAGATCTTTGTCTATACTGGTTCTTGGGCAGTGGTCATAGGTCTGGCCAAGTGATTTGAGGTCTAGGAAACACAGGTCTTGACAATCAAAGACTCTCTTCTTTGGGATCAGGACCAAATTTTTGTATGATGCCTTCATACAGTTGTTTGTGAGGCATGTCATATACTCATCAGAGACATATGCTAAACAACCAGACTCAAGTTAGAATGAGAATAACAGACATTATGGAATGGGTCCAGTGGCAATTTGAGCCCTTTCAGGGTAATAACATGCTGTACTGGGCACAGGACCTTGTGATTCCCCTCACTAAGGACAAAGCAGCTATTCCTAAAACAAGGGGCCCTCAATCTGTCCACAGTTGGCAAAATGAAAGTCCCCCATATCAGGGTAAGATGCTGCCCCTACTGATAAACAGCTCCATCATTATGTGTCTGTTGTATTCAGATGCCCACATCATGTCTCCAACCTTTCAAAACCTATGTCCCTGACAAATCCATGTTAACTTAGAATGGGGAAGGGTTCCCTTATCCAGTGGTTTCTTGGAAGTCTTCAGGAAGATTTACATAATAAGAAGGAAGTGGACACAGTTCTAGATGAGCCTTTCTGACCCTTCCTGATTCCATCCCCAGCAGAGTTGCCTTACTCTCAAGTTCCTTGACCCCTCCGATGGCTCCATACACTCAGGAAGAGCTCAAATCCCCCTCAATTGGCAGACTTCCTTTTTTTTTGGATTGGTTCAGGGAACTCCTTCCCAGGAAGGGTTTGGGGAACCAAAGGGTAGTATTGCTGGGGGACTTACTACTTTCTACTAGCATGGGGGAAGTAAAATTGTTGCTATATAACTTGTGAGTATTATTTACCTGGAAGAAAGGTCATTCTCTTAGTTGACTTGGTGGTAATTCTGAGATAAGGATGAGGGAGAGTCCCTATTTAGCCACTGTGGAAGAAGGGGGCAGCAGTTCTACTCTAAGGGAGCAAAGACTATGTATTATTCCCCTGATGTAGCTCTCAGGGAGGGGGAATTTGGGGCAGATGAACCAGGGAATATGAGATGGATAATGGTACAGGGAGAGACTAGATATCCACTCACATCCAAAGTTGGGTTTTGTGTAAGAGGCATATGACCTCTTAATCATTTTACTACAGAAGACCCTGATGCAAGAAAAAGAATTGTTGACTTTTTCAGAAGGGTCTGTGTTTCTGGGTTCTTTTTTAAGAAGAGCCTTGATGTTCCTAGAGGAGTTCCTGCTTGTCATCACTACCTCATATCAGGAGAAGAAATCTGTGAATACATTAAATGTCCCATCATCTGTGTTGAAACTGGTTCATTATCACTGTTTTGTTCTAGGTGACCCACTGTGAAATTCAAAGATGCCACATTACCCATCACATGCAGCAGACTGAGACTTGGGGACTTAGTTTTTCTGAAGGACACAGGAGAAGCTTGGGACTTGTGACTTTTGCCTTCTTCCACATTTTTGTTCAGTTTAGTTTTTTTCTGCTTCCCTTTTCCCCCTTGGACAGTTCACACTAGGAGGCTTATCCTGTAAAAGAGTTGAGACTTGGCCCTTCCAAAGAGGGAGGGAAGGCCTAGACTCCACATTTTTGTTTACTGCTTTTTATTTTGTTTCTTTTTATCTCATCCCCCTTTTCTCCCTTTCCCTCTCTTGGGAGGGGGAACCTACCCATGACAAGAGGATTATCTAGTCATTTAAATGGTGGAAGTTCTTCTAGAACAGTGGGGACAAATTCAAGTAGAAATGGGAGCTACTGATCCATATGTAAGGATCCCAGTGAACTGCATATTGACTTAAATATAATATCATGAATGGTTTATTGCATTTTTGTATATTTTGTTCAATGTTTCCCAATTCTATGTTAATATGGTTTGGACTGTATGCAGCCCACAGGCCATGTTCTCTAAGAAGACCATTAGAACCTTGCCACCATGGATTCTACGAGTTTGGACCAGTAGTTTCCTGATGCAGTTTCTTCATTCCATACAACTTGATTGAGCCTAGCTTAACTGATACATCTTCCTGGTCTGGGGGAAGAAAAAATCCCCTCCACCTGGAGTTGGCATCTCTCAAAGTTGATGAAGGCCTGAGACCAAGCTGCCATACACTAATGACTGACTGACCAGATGCATCCATCAAAGGATGTGAGGGGGAGGCCTTCTTTTCAATACTATTGTTCTACCATCATTAGTTACTTTGTGACAGCAAGACTTGGAACACGACTGCCTGGGAAGATACAGAGGAGTATCCCCCAGAGGGCAGATAAGAGGCTCCTGGTAGGTGTTTGCCGGTGGAAAGTCAAAATGAATGAGAAACTCTGTAGGAGGTACTCTGTAGGAGTAAATGATGTCATGAAGGAATTGTATGATAAAAAGAAAGGAGGCTTGTCACATAAAAACAAAGGGAATTGTAATTGCAGGCATTTATTTTTCACCTTAAGGTTTGCAAAGCACTTAACATATGCTAAATCATTTGCTCCTCACAGCAATCTGTGATGCAGATGCTATTATTGTCCTCCCTTCCCAGATGAGGAAAACTGAGACTAGAGAAGGAAGATGAGTGACTTCTTGAAGGTCATACAGCTAAGAAGTGATGATAGGTGGACTTCCAGAGTATAGAAATAACAGTTGACCATACCAGGCCAAGTTGTGGAGCTGAAGACCCTGCTGATAAAAATCATTAAGAGAGGAGCCTGGAGTCTGCAGTCATGGCAGGGGTTTTGCTGTGAGGGAGAACAGGTAGCAGAAGAACTTGAACTCTGCCTCTGTGTCAGTCTTACCAGTCACTGTCATACTTGCCCCTCCCCCTTGCACGGCCCATATTCCCTGAGATGCAGCATCAAGAAGGGACAGACTCTGTCAAGGGCATTGATATCGTTCTGAGGTTTCTAATTTCAATGTTGTCCCCGACTCGTCTTTCACACTCATTCCCCACCCCAATCTTCTGCCAGATCTCAGCATTCTCACTTTCCCAACATCTCTTCTCTGAGGTTCAGTGTTAAAGTGTAGCCTTGTGCTGTTAGGGTTGAGGATATCTCCTTTCGGAAACTGCAGGAGTGCCTCCTTTCATCCCAACATCAAATATAATGGTGTCAGGCCCATCCCTAACACAGTAGGAGGGCCCAGAGTTAGGATCAAATATCAACACTTCTGTTTAGCATTTTAAGCTGGCCTCACTTCATTTTTCCAGACCTCTTACATGTGATTTCCCATCACATCAATTACTGTCCCACTAAACTACCCTTCTTACCATTCCTCTTCCATGGCACTTCAACTTCCTTTCTGTACCTTTCTCCTGGCTGTCCCTCATGTCTAGAATATACATCCATGTCACTGCTATTTCTTGTTTCCTTTATGGTCTTTCCTCCATCCTCATTCTCCTGGATCTCTCTGCAGCCTCCAACACTGTGGCTCATTCTCATCTCCATGATGCTCTCTTCTCTGTAGCTTTCTGGTCACCACTCTCTCATAATTGTCCTCTTACCTATCTAAGAACTTTTCCTCTGTCTCATTTGTTAGATTTGGCTCCAGGTCATACCCTCTAACCATAGGTGTCCCTCAGAGTGGACTCCCCATTCTTTTCTCCCTCTATACTACTTCACTTGATGATCTCATCAGCTCCCACGGATTCAATGACCAACTTTATGCTGCTGATACTCAGATCTACCTGTTCTTCCCTAGTCTCACGGCTGGCCCCCAATCTGTTTCAGGCTGCACTTGGTAGTGTTATGGGCTGTGTGTTTGATGCCTCTGGTATATACCAATACTTTAAGAAATTGATGCTAGAGGTGATACATCTTGGAAGCCTAGAGGTGATACATCCTCAGAGAAGGGAAGGTATCAAAAGAAGAAAAAAATCACTAACGATAATCACCTCAAAAGGTGATTGAGAGATCTATAACTACTGATTCATGTAACTATTTTCCCATCTTTACAAAACCTTGATGAGAATAGCCAACACATACAGTTATGAAAATATGAGAAGAGCAGTTTTCCATCAAGTATTCTCCACATTAGAACCACACAATTAACTGAAAGATGCAGAGAACTCAAGATCTGGCTGCATTTGGTGTTGCTTGATTATAAAACAACAATGACAGAAACCATTTGCTCTGGTCTAGTGAAATGCAGCTTAGAAAACTGTCCTCCCAGGGTCTCTCCTACACATGTAAAGATTGTGAAGGTTCTTCAATAAATGTCACCATAGAAAAAATTCTGCTCAACCATTCTCTGATTATCTTAAGTAAAGCATGAAGCAGAGAACCATGAGCTTTCCAAAGGGGATTGCCCCTGTCGTGAAGGGCCTTGGCAGCTTCCAAATGGAAGTGAAATCACCTTTGCAGAGTAAGCTCCTGCCAAGTTTCCTGTTTGCAAAGGATGATAATTGTGTTGATCACCTCAAGCCCCACATCAGTTGAGGTTTTGAAGTATGGTCTTGCATTTCATAATATCTCTCCAGTTGGGATATTTGGGTTTGCTCACTGGGCTGCTTTGTTTGTTCACAATCCTTCAGATTGTGTGGGCAGACAGAATAAATAAAAGAATCTCTGGAACAGTACTTCCAGTGATCTGCCTCCTACTCTCAGTATGAATAGGCAAGCACCCTACCATTCATTCACTATGGTCATGCCTTTAGCCCACTTGTCTATCCAGAATGTGCCTTTCTACATGAATTATGGCTTCCACAGTTCTTGCAATGACAACTTGAGGGAACTGGAGGACTTGGATTTTCAGTACACCCTACAAGTAACCATAGAGGTATCCCCAAAGGGACAGCTGCCATTGTATCCCCAAGGAGCCCTTGCATGGAAAGACTCAGATCTAACTTTACTCTCCTAACTTCTGCATCTTTTCAGACACTAGCAGGATGCATTAAGCTCCTTTTCCATCATGGGCTGGGGTGACCTTATTCATCTACCCCTTATTCTGCTCATTAGACCTTAAACTGTAACCTCCATTTCCTTACTAATTGTGAATAGGCAGGACAAATGCATTATTACCTTCTTGACTATGTAGTAGACTGGAAGGGTCACTGCCCTGAGGAGAGCCAGTGGTCACCAGTACATAGTGTATAGAATCCAGAATTGGCAGAGGACTCTTATCTCTGGACTTGGCCTATAGAGTCCAGGCATGTATTCTAAAAGAAAGGATGACTTCAGAACCCCAAACCTTACTTGCATAGATGAATCAGGAGGCAACATATGGGATCCAGTCTATGACCATGCTGCTATACTAGTGTGGGTCTGAGAAAGGGAATATAAGCAGCTGCCATAAAAGAATGAAGTTTGGGGGAGATTCTCTGATCTAGCTAATCAGTTCCTTGGCATTTCCTGTATCATGTCTCCTGATCCAGTCCTGGTGTCCTGAAAGTACCCCTGCTCCTGCAGCTGGTTTCCTATTCATTTCAGATTCACCATTTTTACCAATACCAACTGCCATCAAAGGCAGGCCAGCTTCGTGGAAGCTGCAAGGTATTTTGAAGGAAAGATAGGAAAAAAGAGGTAGGTCAAACCATTGCTACTTCCTTGACCACCACTTCTCCTCAGAGCTTTACAGAGACAGTCCAGGACTAGATGGAAGTACTAACCTGGATTTATAATTCCAGTCTCTCTCCACATCCTGCCTTGCCTTTTTTTTCTTGGAGGCAATTGCTTAAGTCACACAGCTAGTAAGCATCTAAGGTCACATTTGAACTCAGGTCTTCCTGACTTCAAGACTAGTGCTCTATCCACTTTGCCACCAACTGAGCTACCTTCCACCCTCTGCTTATAAAGCCTACAGTAAAATCTGCCATCTTTTTTATTTAAATCTGATTTTATTTGTATAAAATGTTGTGGTTTTTTTTGAAATAAAAATTTATTTATTTAACATTTTACATTCATTTTCACAAAATTTTGGGTTCCAAATTTTCTCCCCTTTTATCCCCTCCCCCCACCCCAATACACCAAGCAATCTAATTTTCGCTATCACCAATCTGCCCTCTCTTCTATCATCCCTCCCTTCTCTTGTCTCCATCTTCTCTTTTGTCCTATAGGGCCAGATGACTTTCTATTCCTCGTTAACTGTATGTCTTATTTCCTAGTAGCAACAGCAATACTAAACAGTTGTTCCTAAAACTTTGAGTTCCAAATTCTCCCCATCCCTCCCTCCCCACCTATTCCCTTTGGGAAGGCAGGCAATTCAATATAGGCCCTATCTGTGTAGTTTTGCAAATGACTTCCATAATAGTCGTGTTGTGTAAGACTAACTGAATTACCCTCCATCCTATCCTGCCCCTCATTGTTTCTATTCTGTCTTTTGATCCTGTCCCTCACTGAGTGTTGACTTCAAATTACTCCCTCCTCCCATTACCCTCCCTTCCATCATCACCCCCCCCTTGCTTATCTCCTTCTCCCCCACTTTCCCGTATTGTAACATAGGTTTTCATACCAAAATCAGTGTGCATTTTATTCCTTCCTTTAGTCGAATGTGATGAGGGTAAACCTCTTGTTTTTTTTTCTCAGCTCTCCTCTTTTTCCCTCCACTAAAAAGTCTCCTGCTTGCCTCTTAAATGACATATAATTTTCCCCATTCCATTTCACCCTCTTTCCTCCCCCTACCTTTCTCTCTCACCATTTACCTTAATTTCTTTTAAGATATGGTCCCATCCTATTCAATTCACTCTGTGCTCTCTGTCTCTGTATGTGCATGCATGTGTGTATGTGTGTGTGCATGCATGCGTGTACATGTGTGTGTGTGATCCCACCAACTACCCAGATATTGAAAAGTTTTAAGAGTTACAAATATTGTCTTTCCATGTAGGAATGTAAACAGTTCACTTTTGCTAAGTCCCTTATGACTTCTCTTTGCTGTTTACTTTGTCATGCTTCTTCTCATTCTTGTGTTTGAAAGTCAAATTTTCTTTTCAGCTCTGGTCTTTTCATCAAGAATGCTTGAAAGTCCTCTGTTTCATTGAAAGACCATATTTTCCCCTGAAATATTATACTCAGTTTAGCTGGGTAGGTGATTCTTGGTTTGAGTCCTAGTTCCTTTGACTTCTGGAATATCCTATTCCATGCCCTTCGATCCCTTAATGTAGAAGCTGCTAGATCTTGTGTTATCCTGATTGTATTTCCACAATACTGGAATTGTTTCTTTCTTGCTGCTTCCAGGATTTTCTCCTTGACCTGGGAGTTCTGGAATTTGGCCACAATGTTCCTAGGAGTTTCTCTTTTTGGATCTCTTTCAGGCGGTGATCGATGGATTCTTTCAATACTTATTTTGCCCTCTGGTTCTAGAATGTCAGGACAGTTTTCCTCGACAATTTCATGGAAGATGTTGTCTAGGCTCTTTTTTTGATCATGACTTTCAGGTAGTCCCATAATTTTTAAATTGTCTCTCCTGGATCTATTTTCCAGGTCAGTTGTTTTTCCCATGAGATATTTCACATTCTCTTCCATTTTTTTCATTCTTTTGGTTTTGTTTTGTGATTTCTTGGTTTCTCAGGAAGTCATTTGACTCCATCTGTTCCATTCTAATTTTGAGAGAACTATTATCTTCAGTGAGCTTTTGAACCTCTTTTTCCATTTGGCTCATTCTGCTTTTGAAAGCATTCTTCTCCTCATTGGCTTTTTGAACCTCTTTTGCCAATTGAGTGAGCCTATTTTTCAAGGTGTTATTTTCTTCAGCATTTTTTTGGGTCTCCTTTACCAAGGTATTGACCCGTTCTTCATGCTTTTCTTGCATCTCTCTCATTTCTCTTCCCAGTTTTTCCTCCACCTGTCTAACTTGATTTTCAAAATCCTTTTTGAGCTCTTCCAAGGCCTGAGCCCACCAGACATCCCCCTGGGATGCCTGGGATACAGAGGCCCCGACCTCCACGTCTTTCCCTGATGGTAAGAATATTTCCTCGTCATCAGAATTGAAAGGCAGGAACATTTGCACCTGCTCAAAGAAGCTCTCTATAGTCTTATTTTTCTTCCCTTTTCTGGGCATTTTCCTAGACAGTTACTTGACTTCTGAGATTCCTCTGCATCCCCGCCTAGATCCGCCCAGCTAGTGCTTGGGGTCTGAGATTCAAATGGGCTTTCTGCGGCTGGCGTGGCTGCTATTCAATGTGAGCTTAAGTTCTGGTGCTGGGGTGGGGGCAGGGCCACCTCCCAGTCTCAGTTCCCTCAGGGCGTTTATGCAGAGACCTGAGCTTCTGCCTGCTGCTCGGGGTCTTCCGGCCACTGCTGCCTCCACCGTTTCCTCCATAGGGGGCCCGAGTCATGGAGACACCCCGCTCCCCGCCAGCCCAGACGTCTCTCTCACTGACCTGTAGCATCTGTGGGTGGAGGGACCTTCCCGGCCGCCAGAGATTCCGTCCCTGAAGCCTGCTCGGATCTGCTCCTCTCGGCCACACCGCCATGGCAGCGCTGGGGTGGGCTCCGCTTTCCAGGGCGCGATGGACCCTGGGGACGGTTCTCCAGGGCTTTCTGGAACGGAAATCTTTTCCACTGTGTTTCTGCACACCCTGCAGTGATCCAGAACCTGTGGGGAGTTCTTTCTACATGAAATCCATGGGCTGTGGGTTCGGAGCTAGCACATGTGAGTCTTTCTACTCCACCATCTTGACTCCACCCCTCAAAATCTGCCATCTTTCAAGTATAAAAGATCTATGAGTCCTCTTCCAGTAATGTTGTGGTGGATGCTGCCTGTTTTGGGAGGGCTGATGACCAAGCCTATGGGGAGAAGCTGGGAATATATGACTCCAGCTAGAGTACCCAGCATAGTGCTCAGAATAGTGACTGTCTTCCTTCCTCAATAGAATGTCACTCCTGAAAGGCAGGGATTATTTGAGCTTTTGCATTCATATCCTCACTGTTTAGCACATTGTAAACACTTAACAACTGCTTTTTCATTCATTCATTCATTCATTCATTCATTCATTCATTCATTCACTTTGTACTAACCAGATATTGTGCTAAACACTGGGGACACAGAGACAAAACTGAAACGATCCCTGCCTTAATGAAACTCGTATCTAATTTGGAAAAACAACAGGTAAGTTGATAAACAACAGATAAGTAGCTAGAAAACATATCCAAGTGAAAATGCAGATTGATTTAAACTGACTGCACCAACTGCCCTGAATAGAAACCAATCTTTCATGTCTTTAAAGGTAGAGAATAACACAAAACATGCCCTAGAGAAGAATACAAAAGATGGGCTTACCCCACCCAGGACTATATTATTTTTCAAATCAATTAATCAAAAATGATTTTTAAGTATCTACCGTGTGCAAGGGATTGTGCTTAGCAACGTCGATGTAATCAGTTCTACTATAACATGGATTTCTTTTTGTAGTTGTACAACTTTATTTTACTTTCAGTTCCAAACATTTTTCCTCTTCCTGCCACCTCCCCCATTCATTGAGAAAGCAAGAAATATAATACCCATTACAAATTTGAAGTCATGCAAAACAAATTTCCACATTAGCCATGTTCCGCCCTCTCTCTGGCTCCCCCAAAAGAAAAAAAGAAACAAATACACTTCAATCTACACTGAACCCATCAGTTCTTTCTCTAGAGGTGGATCGCATTTTTTTCTTCCTAAGTCATTTGCTATTGTGGTAGGTCATTGTGCTGGTCAGAGTTACTGTCTTTCACAGTCATTTGTCCTTATAAATCTTGTTACTATGTAGATTCTTCTCCTCGGTATTTTCAGTTTACTATGAATCAATTCATATAAGTCTTCTCTGGTTTTTCTGAAACCATCCTCTTTATCATTTCTTATAGCACAATAGTATTCCATCCCATTTATATACCATAACTTGTTCAGCTATTCCCCAATTAATGGGGATTCCTTCAATTTCCAATTCTTTGCTACCACAGAAAGAATTTCTATAAATATTTTTATATATCTGTATCATTTCCCCTTCTCTTTAATCTCTGTGGTACAGACCTAGTAGCAGTATTGCTGGATCAAAGGGTATTTACAGTTTAATAGCTTTTGGGGCAGAGTTCCAAAAGGATTTCCAGAATGATTGGATCAGTTCAGAACTCTACCAACAATGCAAGAGTATTTCTATTTTCTCACTGCCTGCTCCTTTTCCCTTTTCTTGTCTCTTAGCTAATATGAGAGATATATGATGATTCTTCACTTATTTGAATTTGCATTTCTCTAAATTATTAATGATGTAGAGTATTTTTATGTCACTATTGATAGTTTTGATTTTGTCTTCTGTAAACTACCTGTTCCTATCCCTTGACCATTTATCAATTGGGGAATGGCTCTTATTCTTAGAAACTGGGCTCAGTTTCCTATACATTTAAGAAATGAGACCTTCATCAGAGAAAGTTGCTGCAAAGATTTCCCCCCTCCTTTAGTTTCCTGCTTTTCTTCTAATTTTAGCTGCATTGGTTTTCTTTGTGCAATTAAAAAATATTATATAATCAAAATCATCCATTTGACCTTCCATGAATCTCTTTTATCTCTTGTTTGAACATGAACTCTTTCACTTTCCATAGATTTGATAGACAATTTCTGTGCCAGCAGATCACCCTGTCATCATCACCCTATCACATCTTCAGACTTCTTCCCTACTGCCTACAAACATGCCCAGGTCCCCCTTATTTGCAAAAATAAATGCTCCATCCCCACTAGCTATTGTCCCATATCCTTCCTGGTTTTTGTAGCCAGACTAGTTGAAAAGACCATCTACAACAGGTACCTCCACTTCAATCCCTCTCATTCTTTTATTAACTCTCTTTCTTCTGGCTTCTGCACTTATCATTCAACCAAAATTGCTCTGTCCAAAATTACCAATTATCTCTTCATTGCTAAATCTAATGACCTTTTCCCCATCCTCATCCTTCTTGGCTTCTTGGAAGCTTTTCACACTACAGAACACCCTCTTTTCCTTGATACTCTCTTCTCTCCAAGTTTTCATCACACCACTGCGCTCTTTCCTGGTTCTCTTCCAACTCGTCTGACCATTTCTTTGTCTCCTATGCTGGATCTCCATAGGTCATACTCACTAACCATGGGTGTCCCCTGAAGCTTTTTTCTGGCCCTGCTTCTTTTCTCCCACTATGTAATTTTGCTTGGTGATCTCATCAGCTACCAGGGATTCAATTATCATCTTTTCATAGATATTATCATATCTCTTTATCTAGCCCTGATCTTTCTCCTGATCTCTTCTCATATTTCAAATTTGATGTCCTATAAACATTTTCAACCTGCTCCAAACTGAACTCATTATCTTTCTCCCTAACTTCTCTCCTACTTTCTGTATTACTATAAAATATAACAGCAGTCACCTAGTCACCCAGAATCACAAGCTAGATGTTATTTTCAGTTCCATACCCTCTCTCACTACCAGCCCACCACCTCATTCAATCTGTTTCCATGTCTATCAGTTTTCCCTTCTCTTGTCTATTTTGTCTTCCCTCCTCTGACATTTTCCCTACTCTTGTGCAGGCCCTCATTGCTCACATTCACACTATTGCAAGAGCCTATGGGTGGGCCTCCATCCCCCACTAAGCTATACTTCTGTCATCCTACTGCATTCCTACTCAACAAACTCCAATGGCTCCCTATTACTTTGGAGATAAAATGTAAAATCTTCTGGGTTGCTTTTATTTTTTAAAATTATTTTATTTGCTTTCAGTGTTCTACAATCACTTCCATATATCTTAGAATTCCCCCCCCTTTCTCCCCACTCCTTCCCCGGGACAGCATGCAATCTTATAAAGTTTCTACTTCTATATTACTTTTAAAGCCTTCATAACTGGGTCCCTCCCTGCCTTTCCAATCTTCTTTTACTTTATGTCCCTCCAAATCAGGGAAACAAACATTTAATAAGCACCTGGTATATGCCAGGCACTATGCTAAGTTGAGGGGGGCACAAAAACAGTCCTTGATCTCAAGGAGGTTACAGGCTAATGGGAGAGAACATATAAAAATTATGTAGAAAACAAAGCATATTTAGAGGATAATTGGAAATAATCAACAGAAAATTAAGAAGAGTTGGGAAGGGCTTTCTATCAAAGGTGAGATTTTAGCTGGGACTTGAGAGGTGCCAGTAGACAGAGAAGAGGAGGGAGAGCATTCCAGGGAGGGGCAAACAGAGAAAATGCCTAGAGCTGGAAGGTAGAGTGTCTTATTTAAGGAATAGCCAAGAGGTCAGTGACACTGGATCACAGAATGTGAGTGTAAGAATACCAGAACAATGTGTGTGTGTGTGTGTGTTAGAGGATGGGGGGAAGGACAGGTTATGAAGGGCTTTGAATACCAAACCGAGCATTTTGTAATTGATCCTGGAAGCAATAGGGAGCCACTGGAGTTTATTGAGTAGGGGTGTGACACATAGTCAGACCTGCACTTTAGGAAAATCACTTTGGCAGTTGAATGAAAAATGAACTGGAGTAGAGAGAGACTTGTGTCAGGTAGACCCACACACAGGCTCTTAATAGTACAGGCATGAGTGATGAAGGCCTGTAATCAGGGTGGGAGCAGCATGGAGTAGAGAAGGGGACATATGTGAGAGATTTTATGAAGGTAAAACCAACAGATCTTGGCAAAAGATGTACTCCACACACTGTGATCTGGTGACTGGCCTTACTGTTCTTCACCCAAGTCATTTCATATGTTAACTCTGAGCATTTTTGCAGCCTTGCGACCCACCCCCCTCACCATGTCTGGAGCTCTGACTCCTGGCTTCCCAGGTTTCCTCCAAGTTTCTCCTAGAGTTCCCCCTTCTGCAAAAAGACTTTCCCAATCTCTCTTAATTGTAGGGTCTTCCCTCTGAGATTCTCTCCAATGTATCCTGTACACAGGAGTACATCATGTACATTGTACATAATTTTACATGTTGTCACCCCCATTGGACTGTAAGGTCCTAGAGAACAGAGTCTGATTTTTGCCTATCTTTGTATCCCTAGCACTTAACACAGTGCCTCGTACATAGTAAGCACTTGATAAATGCTTCTTCACATGAATTATTGACTATGTAAAGGGATACCATTTTTATGGTGGAATCTTTTTATTACTACTGTACCCAAAGATTTGTAGCTGCTTGGTTTTAAAAATACAATTGTTATTATAGTAACAAAACCATTGATAAACACAAATATTCAAATAGAAAATAGAAATACCACCAGACAGCAATGGCAGACCAAACCAGGACCTCCCGTTATTGAAAAGTCAAAATTCATATGAATAAGGTAGTAGCCACATCATACTCTTTGTTTCTAACAGAATCAAACTGTTTCTAACAGTTTTCTCTTCTGACAAACTGACCACACCAATCCTCAATCTCCTTAATGCTAAGAACCATCATCTACATCTTGCTTCAGTCACACACCTGTCAGAGATCCCCATATCTTAGAATTTCACCACCTTTAAGTTCTGGGCTTTTAACCTTCTAGTCAAATTGACCCATCAGCTATTTCTCATACTGTTGTCATGGTTCAGTCATATCTGACTATTCATGACCCCCTTTTCTTGGCAAAGATACTGGAGGGGTTTGACCTTTTTTCCAGTTCATTTTACAGATGAAGAAACTGAGGCAAGCAGGGTGCATTGACTTGTCCAGGGTTACACATCTAGTGTCTGATGCCACATTTAATCTCAAGTCTAAGCCCAGTATTCTATCCACTGTGCCACCTAGCTGCCCTTCCTCATATACAGCATTCTCATTCCCTTTTCTGTCTCTGCACAGGCCTGGAATGTTCTCTGCCTCTTCAAACCCTTAGCTCCCTTCAATGTTCAGCTGAGATGCTACCTCCAACATGGAGTCTTTCATAATCCCTGAATTGAAAGTCCCCCTTTTACTTTGTATGCAATTTGTACTTACTTTTATGTATATATGTTGTTTCCCCCAATATAACAGAAGCTCCCTGAGAGCAGGGATGTTATCTTTGTATCATCAATACCTAGCACAACATCTGGTACAAAATAGGTAATTAACAAATGTTTGTCTATTCACTGTGGGTGAGTGGATGGATGGATGGGTTGGTTACCTACTTATTAAGTTACTAAGACTACTATTTCTACCAGGGTCCTGCCCCAGCAGCCATCCCTGTTCTCCTGCACCTTCAATCTCTCCTCCATCGTTGCCTCTTACCTATTTGCCTATGAACATGCCCTCTACGGTCTCCCACTGGAGTCCTAAAAAAAGTCTTCCCTTGGTCCTTCTATTTTCTCCAGCTACTGTCTAATTCCTTCTCTCTTCCTCTGGTTTCAGAGATTATATAGTTCCCTAGTTCTTTTTCTAATTTTTCTTACTTTCTTTCTCATTCTCTTACTTCAATGTGAGCAGTTCTTAAGTATTTGGGCTTTGCTTTCCCCCTCTCCCTTTTCACCCCCTCCTCTCATCTCCCTCTCTCCATTCCCATGTCTCCAACTGCATGTTCTATACTTAGGACACCCATCGCTCTACTGACCGTAGAAAGGTTTTGCCTTCTCTTTTGAGTTGCTGTCTGACATCTCTAACTACTTTCAGGACATGATGTCCCATCAGTAGCACCTTAAGCTCAATGTATCTAAAATTGCTCATTAGCTTTCTCACCATCTCTTACTCTCATTCATTCTGTCTTCTGTATGTCTGTGCTACTGCCATTCCTTAGATTACCCATGTATGTAATCCTGGAATTATCTTGTGACTTCTCTCTCCCCCACCTTTCCTATGCTATCAATTAACAAAACCCTTTAAGACTGCCTCTGCAACTTCTCTCCCATTCATTCCCTCCTCTCTATTCCTGTAGTCACCAGGGAGTTGAATTCCTAGTGGCTAAGTGGGTGCAGGTTCTCATCACTCCCTGGATTACTTCCATAACCACCTAATGCATCTTCCTGGCTCTCTCTCTCCTTCCCATCTAACTTTCATGCTGCTCTTGCAATCATCTTTCGTATACATAGATCTGAACATGTTGTTCCACTGCTGGAAAATCTACAGTGGCTCCCTATGGCCTTCTGAATAAAACTCAGAGTCATCTACCTGGCATTGAAGGGTCTCCACAATTTGATATTAGCTGACTTCTCCAGACATCTCATCTAAATCCTCTCCACACATTCTTGTTGGCTGGGATACTCCATGAACCTTAAATAAGCACAATGCTTGCCTGTCCACTGTGCCTTTCCTCAGGTTGACTCCTAAGCCTCCAGTACCCTCCTGCCACCCAGTTTCCATTTTTGTCCTTATCTCCCTCCTCCAGGAGGCCTTCTCTGATCTCACAAAGTCCAACTCCAGCCTCAACTTCTCCCTTTGTCTAATGCAGTTACCATGTGTATGTATCCCAGCCCTTTGTGATGTGACCCTGAATGACTCAAACTCTGGATTTCCCTCAGTGCCTCAGGATTGGTTGTTGCTATTTTTTGCTGGCAAGTGGATGGTCTCTGCTTGGACAGTTTGTCAGTGATGGGGCAGGATGTAAAAAGCCCAGTCTCCTAATGCTGCTCATGGCTGCTCCTTCTTACCTTGGAGCTCACTCACTGAGTTCAGGGAAAAAAATGCTTGGGTTCCTGTGCACCTCCCCCAAAGGAACAGCTCTAGGGGTTTCTCTTTAATTCTACATCCTAGTGGAAATCTTGGCTCAGTACAAGGCCCTACATAGAATAGATAACCAAGAACTGGGGAAGGAAGGTAGAGAGAGAGGGAGGGGGATGGAAGGAAGGGAGGGAGGAAGGAAGGAAGAAAGGAAGGAAGGAATGAAAGAAGCAAGGGAAGGAGGGAGGGAGGAAGGGAGGGAGGGAGGGAGGAAGGAGAAGGTAGCGCTCGCAATGTCATAGCAACCTGTGGAGGAGTACGTGCCTTTGCCTGTCTGTGGTGACCCAGCATCCAGCATAAAGGCCTTTGTGCTCAATGCTCAGGGTCAGTGGGGCTCCCAGGTGAGACAGAGGTTCAAGCAAAGGAGAAGCTTTCTCCTTTCATCATCAACCTGGAGCCCTGAGAGGCTGTCTGTGAGATGGGGAAGGGCCGGAAAGCATGCTAGTAGCCAGGGGGAGTTAGGGAAGATTTCAATGGATTCCCCTTAAAATGAGGACTGCCCCTCCCCCGCTTTCTCTCTGTCAATTTCGTTGCAGTCATTATTTCAGGGTCTGGATGCAGAGATTCCTATGGGGAGTTCTCAGAGACGATTCCATTTCCATTGGATGATGCCACTTAGCCAAACATGAATAGATTTAGCCCAGAGAATCAAAGGGAGAGAGGAAAGGGAAAGGGAAAGGGAAGAAAGGCGAGAGGAGGGCAGGACAGGGAGGGGAAGAGAAAGGAGATGGGGAAGGAAAGGAAAAAAGAGGGGGAAGGGAGAAAAGAGAAGGGGAGAGGGAGAGACATTCCAAGGAGCAATAAAGCTCTCCCCTCCTCCCCTGGAACTCATTCACAAGACCTGCGGAAATCATCTATATTCACCAGCTAGCCAGCAGAATCGAGTGAGCACACTGCACCTCAAATTGCCAGCAGCTCCCCCCGCCCCCCCACAATGATACCCAAACACAGCGAGATCAGAGCCCTACACGCAAGCGAAAGCTATTGGTCTGCTGAGATACACTGAGGCTACAACTGCATTCCCTTCATTCTCTTCATCTGTCAAAGAGGAGGGGGGGGGCAGGAGGGGGAGCAGCAGCAGCAGCAGCCCCAGAAGCAGCAGCAGCAGCAGCAAGAGGAGGGAATTTACCCTGACTGGCTTTCTTTGGGGAATATGTGCCCCTTGATTTATATCTGTATGTAAAACCTATACAAAGTATCTGCCAGTAACAGGTCTCGAATTTTTTTTCCCCTCCCACTCTGCTGTGTCAGAGGAACGCAGACAGAAGTACCTCTGTTTCGGGCTCCACCGCTGGAGGAGGAGTTTTCATTCAGACTTTCTAAAGAGGTGGGGGATACTGAGAGACTCACCAGAAAAGGTCCCCTGAGCCAGCCTGGGGATTCAGTCCTTTTCCTGCTCCTGTTCGCCATGGACCTGCCTTCCTCTCCAAGTAAGTAAGCCTTAGAAGACAAGAACTTCCCCCAGCGTGTGGGGATGTGTGTGTGTGTGTGTGTGTGTGTGTGTGTGTGTGTATGTCCGTCTGTGAATGTAATGGATGTATGCGAGTTGTGTGTGTGTATCTGTGTGTGGTGTGTGTGTGTGAATGTAGTGGATGTGGATGGGGGGGAGGTTTGGTGGGGGGGGGGGGGTGCTCTAGGCTGCTAGCAGCTTTAAATACAGAGGCAGGTCTCTATCTCACCCTATTTATCCATGCAATGTATTGATTGGTTTTGCATAGGGCTGCCTAGCCCTGGGCTGTGTAGATTACACCCAGCCTGGGAAAACAGTGAAATCCATTGACATGAGTCAGCACTTAGAGAAAACTCCAAATTGGACATTTGAAAATCAAAAAGATACACTTCATAATCACTCCCTTTTGAAGCCCGGAGCTCCATCCATTTCTCTCCCATTGACCTTTAAATACCTTTGTGTGTGTGTGTGTCTGTGTGTGTGTCTGTGTGTGTGTGTGTGTGTGTACACGCGCGAGTGTCTGTGTCTGTGTGTGTATGTATGTATGTGTGTCTATTGGCGCGCGCCCGCGCGCCTGCGCGCGCGCCTGTCTGTCCTAGCTCCAGACAGCTCCAGGTCATCAGCACTAACTGGCTGGGGGAGAAACAGACAGACAGGCTGTACCCAAAGGAGCGGACCACTGAGGCAGGGCCAGGCCAGGGCCTCCTCTTCTAATGGCTTCCTGCTTGGATTGCTGCAGCTTTCTGATTTCATCATATCACCTTGCCCTGGGAAAAAGATGGTCCAAACTGGCAGAGTGTAGCCCCCTCCCCCCCTTACAGTGAGCTACAGCAGCTGTTTAGAAATCTAGGGATTTAGGTCTTGGTGGGCACATGTCTGAAAGTGGCATTTGAGGGGGGGATTATTTTTCCCTCCACCTCGAATTTGGGGGACCTGCACACAGATCAATTTAGCCAGTGGCTGCCTGGGAGACTCTGGGATGGTCATTCTTAGGTCCAGCCTTCTAGGCACTTGTAAAATATTGAAAAATCAGATTGGGTAATTAGAAACAGAACTGAACTTTTAGGCAGAAAAACTATTTCAAAATGCAAATATCCTGTCAGGACCAAGAAGAATCACATGGATGTAAAAATATTAGAAATGAGAACATATTAGATATCCGGTAACTTACAATCTTCCCCCAATATTCCAACCACTTACAATGAAAAGCTTGCTTGAGCACAGGAAGCCCCAGAGTGTTGATCTGAAGCTGAACTCATTTTGGCTCAGGGTTTGGGCTTCTTTGTGGCCATTGGATGTAACCTATAAGCACCTGTAGTCGTCTGTATTGAGAGGGTGCTCTTCAAAATGGAGGGGCTTTAGAGTTTGTGTGTGAAGGGGGGGTGGGGGGGCAGGAAGGGAGAGGGAGGCGCTTGAAAGAACACTGAGTTTTTACCAAGCTTGGAGACTGAGAATTAGAATCAGTGATTTCTCTCCCTCCTACCCTAACCCCAACGTAGCCCCAAAGAATGGGGCTGAAAGGAAATAGGAAGGGACGCTCTTGATCTAGTGGTTCAACCCTTCACATTTTACTTACAGGGAAATCGAATCCCTAAGACACGAAGTCTCAAAGTAGTCTATCCCTTGACTGGGAGGGTTGACACCAGAACCCAGATCTCTTAATTCTCCTCAAAGCAGCTTAGGGTGAAAAAGAAAATCCACAGAACCCTCAGAAAGGAAAGACTGGTTCCTCAACATGTTCTGAGGTGTGAAAAGCATTTGTATTCATGAGGTCTTGAAATCTTCTAATTGCCCAGCTTAGAAAGGAACTATCATTACTTCCTAAGCTAAGGTAGGGGAGCAGTGAGAGGAAATAAGAATTAAACAACATATGGACCTGCAGTGAGATGCAGAAATGATGGTTGAATTGAAATGGGATTACTCTGGCAAGTTGTGAAAGAATCATGGAGTTTAAAAGCCAGAGGCAGTCTCAAATCTCTTCTAATACCAACTGTCTCATTTTACAGAACAGGAAACTGAGGTGCTGAGCAAGTAGAGGGGAATTGTCAGAGGTCACACCTTTGCAGAGCAAAAGACCCTTGGCCTTCTAAGTCCCAAACATGAGCTTTTCCCAGAGTGCTGCATAGGTCATAGTAAGGCATTGGGCAATTGTAGAGGGAGAGCTTAGTCATGTAGAAAGGGGACAAGTGAGGATTTGCCAGGTAGGGTGCAATTTTTACGAGGGATTTTTCAAAAGTGAGGGTCAACACAAGGAATTAAGCATAGTTAAGACCATTGTGAGATCCCATTCTCTGTTGGAAGTTATTCTTAAAGGTAATATATATGTCACAGAGAAAAGACAAGGTTTGACTGCCAGATGACTAGATGGGGGTAAGGAAAGAGGGGTCAGCCTGTCATCCACTGTCCTTTCCGATTTTCTTCTGAAATCCACATTACTTCCTTTATGGCAGCAGGGAATTCAGTCCTAAAAGCAGAACTCTCCAGTTTTCCTTCAGGATGGACACATTATGAAGCATTCAGGGCTTAGGAGTATTTTATCATGAAATTTTTCTTAAACTCCCACTCCCCTGAAGGGACTTTAGACTGTCTCTGTCTCCTCCCAAGCAATCTGGAAAACAAAATTCACATCAGGTCAGAGAGAGCAAATTCCAGGACCAGAAGAAAACTGTTCAGGAAGTTGTGAGTACCTGAGCAGAGGGATGCTGATGGGAGTGGGCTTACAATGCATCATTCATGACTGCAGAGGCACTATGCATCCGTCTGAAATAACAAGATCTCTCCACCCTGCAGTCAAGAATTTGCAATCTCCTAAGCCACTTTTAAGAGTGTGTGCCTTGTTGAAAAAAAAAAGCCCCTTCTCAAAGAAGGAAAGAAACTGCCCAGCAGCATTAGTAGGTTGTACTAAGCTGTTGCTTCAGAGTTTTTCTGGATCAGAAGAAACATGTTTGTAGCCATTTCTCCCTTTATCATTTGCATCAGCCTGTTAATTTCTGAGCCTCTGTTCCCCTTTACCTTCGTCCTATTAGTTAGATTGCATTCAGCAGTCTGAAGTGGCACCCAGTTTGCTGTCATTCATTTAATTGTGTATTCTGTTCAGCACCCTAATCTTACTCAGGTCTCCTTGAAGTCCCACTCTATTACTGTTCCTCCATTTGGGAATTTAGAGTTCCTGCTAATGAAAAGATTTTGCCCACCTAAAAGGAAACTTGTAGGTTCATCTTGGCCATCCCCTTGAAGAACCATGCCCAAAACAGAAGACTAAGTCTGGTCTTAGAGACTACTCCTTCCTTCCCCCGTCCTCCCTCTCTCCCCTCTCCCCTATCCCAGGGAGGGAGGGGGAATGTCTTAAACCCTGTCGGTTACCCATTCCAAATGTTTCTCCTCTTCAGTACTCTAGTAGTCTGCAATCGATGCCCAGATCTACCCTGTGTGACCTTGGGTAAATCACTTGCCCTGTCTGGGCTGCAGTTTCCTCCTCTGTAAAATGAGGAGTTTGAACTAGCTGACCTCTGAGGCCCCTTCCAGCTCTACAGTCTAGGAGCCTGTGATCCTATAAGCCCTACACTTAAGAGCCAAAGAAGCCTACAGTCTTTTGTCTACAAGGTTCCTTTGACGTCTCTTGAGGCCCTTGGTCCTGAATCCTCGGTGCTGTGCCTGGGCCTCCATACCCACTCCTTACTTCCTTTTCTCATGCTTTCTCAGATTTTGTCTTCCCTGTCCTGAGCTACCCACTGTACTCCACTCCAAATTTCGGATAGTTGGAGTCTGGAGTTCCGTGGATCCTTGCTCCTTGGTCTTTCTGTCTGAAGCCAATGTTTAATGGGATCTCCAGTCTAACTCACAACCTCTCAGGCCCTCTCAATCCTACTGGATATTTGTACTCTCTGGCACGTAGGAGATGGATATTAATGCTTCTGAATTCCTCATTCCACAGGGAAGTCCACTGGAGACAATAGAGTCATTCTTAGCCCTACCCCTGGAATCCATAGGACATTCAGTTCATTTGGACTGTGCCCCTTAGTAAATGCCAGTGTCCTTGTCGATTAAGGTGGCCAGATGCAAATTGTTTAGACCTAAGGAATGCATTGCACATGCCTCACCATATCAGTAATCCCAAATCACTTCCCATTCAATCATATCTTCTTTTTGGGGTGACTCTTATCCATGTTCTCCCAGAAACAGAATCAGAAAACCCTAAAATATCAGAGTTAAAACTGGGAAAATCCTGTTTCACACCTGGAAGGGACATTAGAAGTCATCTCATCCAGCTCTCTCATTTTACATAGGGAAGTGAAGATACTTGCCTAAGCTCATACGGGTAGTAAATAACAGAGCTTGGACTGGAAAATTCACATCCTTTGATTCCAAATCTGAGATTTTTTTCCATTATATAATTCTACTAATAATAGACATAATCATAATCACGTGTATTTATTTAGTGCCTACTAAGTGCCAGGTCCTGTGCTAAGCTTTTTATAAGTCTTATTTCGTTTGATCCTCACAATAGCCCTGGCACATGGGTACTGTTATTATCCCCATTTGACAGATGGGTAAACTGAGGCAGACTAAGGTGAAGCGACTTGGTCATGGTCCCCCAGCTATGAACTCGGTTCATCCTGACTTCAGCACCAGTGCTCTGTGTGCTGTGGCGCCCCTTAGCTGCCCACCCTCTGTCTCCAATCCCTTCATTTTTCATTTCCCAATACACAACCCTTTCTTCAAGAAGCCTCTTTTGTCACAAAAAAAAAAAAAAAATGACTGAGGAAAGTCAGTGTCCACATCTGACAGCTTATTCCACACCTGAAAGAATTGTGTTTTCTCCTTTCTTCTCAGGAACCAGAATTTCAACCCCCTCATTTTATAAGTGAGGAAACAAGCCCAGAGAGGGAAAGTGATTTTGCCTGATTTGCATTTGGGACCCTGCTTGAGGTACTGAGTCCCAATACCTCAGGTGTGTGCCCATGGTGCGTGGTGTCCTGGACTTCCACGAGGCCAAAATAACCATTGCGAAAAAATCCAACTATGTTGGCTTTTGGGTGCATTGAGATTCTTTCCCTCCCCTCCCCTCCCCCTCCCCCCAAGTCATTTCACTGATTAACCCTTGGGCAAACATTTCAATTGGAATGATTTGTTGGATGCCTTCCGCATGCCACACGAACCTCTCACCAGATAGACTCTCCTCCACTGAATGTTTAACGACTAGGGCCTTTCTCATTTCCCTCACCCTCTCTCTGTTCCTCTGAGTCTGGTTATTTCCCTGCCTTAGCTGGTTTTATTTGTTCCTGTGCTGCATTCATTGAAGGAAACCATATCCTTTTGCACCCATTCAAGCCATCCACACCATCCAGTTTGTATGACTAATTGTTCTATTTTGAACTGCTCTGAAATCTGACGGCTTTTGTACATGCTTTTATTCCTGCTCCTGTTTTCTGGGACCTGGTGCCCCCTGATTGGCTGTTGCATTTGTATGAAAGCTTGCTTAGCTCCCCTTTCTCCCACTGAAATTGCCAAGGGCTCAGAGGGCACAGGAATGATTGGCATGTGCTCATCACTCCTGTCTGCCTCTCTTGAGTGGACAACTTTGAAGCTCTACTGAAAATCACATTTGGGAGAACAGTACTTCCCCAGTTCTTTCAACTCAGGGCCAACTATCTCCTCCACACTGGTAGCCATAGTCCTTTGCTTCCTAGACGTTGTCTTTGTGGACTCTACAGCCTGGGTTTCCAGCAAGGATGGTGGCTGGTGGGGGTGGGGGTGAGGGTGATATTAAATGCACTTCAAAAAACATTTCTTTACATTTTACAGACAGTCATTGCACTTAGCTAACTGTTTCTGTAGGTTAGGGTCACAGAGAATGCTCAGTCACCTTTTTTCTACCCAGAAGTCATCTGGCAACCCAAACTGAGGCTTAGACACCCATTCATGGTAGGCCTACCCCTAATGGGGACCTGGCTCTGCCTGGATCCATTTAGAGCCTGGGACAGCAGGGAATCACACTTGTACTTTAGAAGATAGAGCTTAGGAGGCCAATGTCCTGACTAGGGGCTTGGCTTTGTCCCTTACCACAGATGTGTATACAGGTCATATCATATCTCCAGGCCTCGGTTTCTCCTTTTTTGAGCACTGGAAGTAGATGAGAGTCTCATCCACTGAGTCCTTTCTTTTTCCAATCTCATATCTCCTGATTTTCCCAGTCCTATCTTTGCTACAAGCAAGGTCTAACATGCTTAGAGATCTTTTTGCTGTCCACCTCAGCTGCTACTCAACCCACAGAGAGTGCTCACATCTTTCCAGTGCACTCTCCTCCTGAAAATCTTATGAAGTACCTAATGCAGGGATTCTTAGCCTCATTTCATTTCATAGAGAAGGATGCTGCAGATCAGAGATGCAGGGAGACTTGCCCAGAAATGCCAGCAGAAGGTGACAGTGCCAAGATCTCTTGGCTCACAGGCCCAGCACTCATTCTCATCCCCTCACCTTGTCTCCTCCTCTCTGTCTTGTCCTTTCCCTACCATTACACAGCCACAGCCTCCCCTCCTAAACTTTCTGAAGGTATTCCATCAACATCCACATTGCCATGCATTCTGAGAAGGCAGAATCCTGCTCCCTCCAGAACCCTGAGATTTGTGAACCTGAGCCATGCGAAGGCTTTAAGTAGCTGGAAAGACAGCACCTTTTGATTTAAGGGCCAAAGGAAGTGGGTTCATTCTTATAGCTGCATGAGACTGTTTCCTTATCTCTAGAATGGAAAGAATCATCCTGCCCTACCTCCCACAGGGTGCTGTTAGGAGGCCCTAGTGAGAGAGAATGAACAGAACTTTGTAACCCTGAAGGGCTCTCTGTAAGTGTCCATTGGAATTGTTAGTATTATCTCTAATGATTATTACTGTTGGAAACTCCTACAAAGCCTCCTAAGGTTAGAGATCCCCTCTCCTTCCAGATTGAGCCTGTCTTCTTCGAACAAATGCCCAGCGAATGAAATGCTACAGTCTCCATGGTTAACAACAAATAACCATGGCAATCGACTGTCTGCACCTCTAGCCCAGACTAAATAAGCCTTGTGTCACAGGAGGTGCTTTGGTCACTGCTCTTGGGAGATATTTTGCATGTGCTGCCAACAAATTCTCTTCCAGTTTTCAGTTAAGGTTCTGTAACTACAGGTTTGCAGGGTCAGAAAAATATGGCATGTGTTAGCTGACAAACAGTGTCACCCATGACTGTAAACCCAGTCAGGCAGAAGAGGAAAAAATAAAAGAACTGGACAAAATATTCTAAGAGGAGCTTGATTTCATTCCATTTCTAATCCTCCAGCATTAATTAAGGGGTGATTTGTGAGCACTTGGAGGCAAGGCATGGTCATCAAAAGCCAGCATGGCTTTTTGAAAAACAGGTCATGTTAGAATGATGTTATTTCTTATTTGAACAGGTCATGGAGTTAGTACATCAGGGAAATGTCAGTGGTACACATAGATTTCAGCAAGACGGTGGATAAAATCTTTTATGTTGTCCTTGTGGACAAGATGGAGAGATATCGGGTTAGATGATAATAGAGTTTATTGGACCTTGTAGGATCAACCCCAAGGACTGGTAATTAATGAATGAGGATAACGGAGATTTGAAGTCCTTAGTAGAGTGCCTTGGGGACCTGTCCTTGGCTCTGCCTCTTACATGTTTTTGTCACTGACTTGGTGAAGGCATAGAGGGCATACTTATCAAATGAAATGAGGATGGGAAGCTGGAGGAAAGAGCTGATTGGGTGACAGATTGGGGATTTCAAAAGGTCCCACTAGCTTGTGCCCCATCCCCACCCCCACTTACCTTTCAGTAGAATCTAACCAGATGAAATTCAAATGGGATAAATGTAAATTCCCATAATTGAGTTCCAAGAAATGAACTGTGCAAAGTAGAGAATGGGAAAATTGTGGTGAGACAACAGTCCCTTTGGAAAAGACCTGGGGGCTTAGGAAGACTATAAACTCACTCTGAACTAGCAGTGTGACTAAAAACAGACTGTCTAGAATAAGAGTCCCACTGTCCTCCTGATGAGACCTCCCCTAGAGTATGGTACTCAGTTCTGGGTACTGCATTTCAGGAAGGAGATTGTCAAGTTCTCTGAGGTTGAACAGCATAATGGGGGGTCCAGAGAGCAAAGCACCCAAAGATTTGTTGAAAGAACTAGGGAGAAGAGAAGATTCAGGGAGACCCAAGGATTGCGTTTGAGTATTTGAAGGGCACTTATGAAAAGGGGGACTTGTTCTGTTACGCCTAAGGGGGCAGAACCAGGAGCAGTGTGGGAAAGCCTGCAAAGGGGTAGCTTAATATGAGGAGGGATTTTCTAACAGTTAAGAGCATCTACCTTCTTCTGTAGGGAGAGCTTTCTGTCACTGCAGCAGAGGCTGTTAGGAGAGGCTTGTGCCAAATTGGAGCTGCACGAGGAAGCCACTAAGATCCCTTGTCACAGTTCTGTTGTGAGAGTCTGCATCTCAATGGGGGACCTGCTGCACTTAGGCTTAGGGGAAATGTAAGATGGCAACCCATAAATACATGAATGCTGAGAAGCCATCAGAGTTGGGGGGAGAGGGGAAAAGCAGAAGATGATAAGTGGCTTATGAATACCCCACCTCTCCTTCTATTGAGTTTTCATTCTTTGGTGTGTAGGGGCAACTGATCCTGCTCATGCCTCTTCTTACTCTCTGGTGATGGTCCTGCCTATGTGATCTCATTCTCTCTCTCTCTCTCTCTCTCTCTCTCTCTCTCTCTCTCTCTCTCTCTCTCGCTCGCTCTCTTTCTCTCTCTCCCTCCCTCCCTCCCTCTCTCTCTTTCTCTCTCTCTCTCTCTCTTTCTCTCCTTCCCTCCCTCCTTCTCCTCTCTTTCTTCCTCCCTCTCCCTCCTTCTTTCCCTCCTCCCCTTTTTGTCTCCCTCCTCTCTGTCTCCCCTTTCTCCTCCTTTTTCGTCATCTTCCTCCTCCTCCTCTCTCCATCTCTCCCTCCTTCTCTTGTTCTCTTCTTCTTTTTCTTCTCTCTCTCTCTTCCCCTCCCCCTTTTCTCCCTAAGGCTTTTCAGATGTACCCTGATGCCTACATAACTGCAAGCCCTCCCTCCTCTTTACCACCAGAGTGCCACCCTCACTCAAGTCCAAAGAATTCAAGAGCCAAGACAACATGGATGCCCCAATAACAGATGATTTTCCTCAAACCCTGCCCATTGAGCAACTCTGCTCCATCCATGTGAGCAATGAGTATGTGGAACGGCCCGCCATCTCCTGCCAACAGACCCTGTCCAGCTCTTCCCTTGCTCAGCAGGCTCACAAGTCTGATTGGTCCCTGTCTACTATTCCCTCGGATCTGCCTCGAAGCCTCAGCCAATGCCACCAGCTTCAGCTCTTGCCACAGCATCTGAGTCAACCCAGCCTTGCTAGCTCCATATCCCACACCACCATCACCTCTGACCAAAGGCTTCTGACCAGCATCACTCCATCACCCTCTGATCACTCCCTCATCTGTACCCAACCTCAAGCAGGGGCTCTGAAAGTGGAGGATTCTCAGAAAGGTGTAGCCGAGAAGCTGTCCCTCCATACTGGGGGGCACCTCTTTATTTGTGAAGAGTGTGGCCGTTGCAAATGCATTCGCTGCACAGCCACACGCACCCTCCCCTCCTGCTGGCTCTGCAAGCAGAGGTGCCTCTGCTCCCCGGAGAGCCTCCTCGACTACAGCACGTGCCTCTGCTGCGTCAAGGGGATCTTCTACCACTGTTCCACTGATGACGAAGACAACTGTGCCGATGAGCCCTGCTCCTGTGGGCCTGGCTCCTGCTGTGCACGCTGGGCAGCCATGAGCCTCCTGTCGCTGGTCATGCCTTGTTTGTGTTTGTACCCTCCAGCCCGAGGATGTCTCAAGTTGTGCCAGCAAGGCTACGATGGCCTACGGAGGCCAGGCTGCCGATGCAAGAGCCACACCAACACTGTTTGCAGGAAGATCTCTTCCAGTGGAGCCGCCTTCCCCAGGGCCACAGAGAAGCCGGTGTAAATGCCTTGCAGCTTCCACCCAGTCCCTTCTCTCCCCCTCACCCTTCACTCTGTAGGAAGGAAGGGTGGGGATCAGAGAAACCAACCAGCCAGGACTCAAGGGCCTGCTCCCATCAATCCTGCCATGCTGTGGGGCTGGCTTAGTGCATCTTGAGTCCAAGGCAGCTTGTCCTTCCTTCATTGGCTCTCTGTACCCCCCCACTCCTCCCTTAGCCTCCCCGCCCCCACTTACCTCTCAGCTTTTCCTGCCCCAAAGCAAAAAATAAATTAAAAATCAGATGATCCAAAGACATGGGACTTGCACATTGAAGAAAAATTGAGCCAGCTTCTGGCCATCTCTGCCCATGGCCTCCTCAGCACTGTGTGGCAAATGGGAGGTTCCCTGACATGGCCTTCTTCCACACCAGACTCATTTCCCCAGTGCCTTCGGGGGCTTTCTCCTGAGACGGCTTCCAAAGAGTAACATGGGGCCACACAGCAAGCATCTAATCGTTCTTTCCTCCCCCTTTCTTGCCCTCTCTTGACTTACTCATTCTTTCTCTCTGTCATCTGCACTTCACTCGCTCATTCTCAACTTGTCCCATCATACTCTCCTTTCTCCCTTCTCCCTCCATCTCTGCCCTGCTCTTTTTTCCCCCCACCCCCTTCATTTCTCCCTACCCCATCTTATCCTACATCCCTTTTCCCATCTCATCTTTTCTCTGTCCCCTTATTCTTTCCCTTGCCCCCATGTCATTCCTCATCCCTTCCCAGTTCCCTAATCCCTTGTCTCCTCCCTTACCCAACCTGATCCCTCATCCCCTCTTTGGTCCTTTATCTTTTCCCCTCTCATTGACTTTTCCATACAGTTTCTTTGCCCACATCCTAGCCCAATGTCTTCTCCCTCCCCCATGTCCTCATTGCCTCCTTGCTCCCTCCCCCACCTCTTCCTCAGGCCTTTTCCCCTCCTTGTCTCTTTCTCTAGCACCTTCAGGAGTGGGGGTTTCCCAAATGCCTTCCCTCTGCTTTTTTCCCCTTGCTGTGCTATTACCCAGTCTTACAAAAAAAGAAGGATTCATGTGATATATTAACCAATAAGCCTGCCTGAAAACCCAGATGTGTGAGTGTGTGTGTGTGTGTATGCACTGCACCCACCATACCCACACATCTCTAGGCATATGGGATCAGGAACAAGTAATCCAGGCTTGGTAAGCTGGAGTCTTGTCCTTTTCCCTCCCCTTCCCCAAACTTGATGGCCTTGGGCAGTAAAGGGTGGAACACATAGCCCTTCCCCAGAAACTAATAGCCCTAAGACTGCATGATTCATGTTCTGCGGATATAATTATAAAACTACAGAAATTAGGGCTGGAAAGGACTTTAAAAACCTTGCAACCCATTTGACAGATGAGGACACAGAGTCCCAGCAAGGGGACAGAGCATGCCCAAGGCCACACAGGACAATTGTGATAGAGCTGGGATGAGAACATGGATGTCTACTCTCCCAGATGGGTGCTCTTCCCTGGCACCACATCAGGCGTCTTCTCACCTGGCCCCCCTGTTAGCAGGGGCAAAATACAGCCTCCACCTATCTACTGTTCAGGAATCAGGGAGAAGTGAGTCAATGATCACTGTCCAATGTCTGTTGGATACTGATCCATTTAGGAAGTGTTGAGTGTCACTCATGGGCAGCCCTATTTATTGGTAGGACCAAGGTTGCAACTCACCGTTACAGTAGCTTAGGAGGAGGTGACATCACTGTTTGCCCTTCTTGGTCACCAAGGGTGGCCAGTTGGAAGATTAAAAACAAGGGCCCCAAAAGGAGACCTCAACATGGTTCCCCAAACTGACTGTGCCCCCCCATACCCCACCGCCTCTGCAGAGAGGCACTGGCCAATGCACCTGGTAGCTCAGAACCAAATTCCAAGGAAAAAGAAAAGTTGCAGATTCAAAAGTTCAAGGTCCCAGGTATGTAACACAGGGTGTACCTCCCTCTTTCCTAAATCGAACTTAGAGTACCCAGGCTAAACTTCCTTACCTGTGTGAGAGACTGCCTTTACGATTCTCCAGTTGGTCAAGGTCACACACTGTGGAAGCACTATAGGGATAGGCTACTAGGAGGAGAAATTCCCCAGGGCTGTAGCTCTCCCTACCCAATGGGTCTGAAGTTCACAGGAGGATTCTGAGGTGGAGGCCACCTTCTCCAAAAAGAGGAGCTCCAGCCTGGTTTGCTGCTTTCCTGTTCCATCCATACAGCTCATGCTCTCCAAAGTGGGCATGCAGGTGTGTGTTTCGGTGGGCAGGGGGTGGGAGGGTGGTTAGGGAAGAAGATGAGGGGGAAATTCACACATTCTGCATGAATGCCAAAGGCAGGAGATGACCCAAGAGCACTAAAGTCATCTGTGCTCCAGGTCTTGGGTCAGTCTTGAATCTTCTGGCCCAGCAGGCCTGCTCAACTCACTGGCTCCTCTCCATGGAGAATTACTTTGATCTATTTTTGTATATAGAAACATACTGGTATGATGGTTAGAATGATTGCTTTAATAATATTAATGATATTACTGTGAATGGTGCCATATGCAAAGGTTTGCCTTCTTGGTACAGATATGCACCCAAACAAGTATCTATAGCCTTCTCTGTTGCTTTTTAATCACTCCTTTGGAAGCCAATTACTATTTTCCTGAGCGTGCTTCAGATTGACCTTCCACTAAAGGCTGTGACCAGCTCTCTGGAACCCAAAGTGGAGGGAGGAAAAGTTCCTTCTTTGTCTCCACCTGAAGTGTGCCTAGAGCTGAGCTATATCAAGATTTGCTGATACTAGTGCATTGTGCCTAAAGCTAGTCTATGGATGTTTGCTTATTACTCCCAAATCCTGTGCTGACAGTAGCCTTTTCCCCTAACCCCCTTTGACATCCATGGGTCCTCATCCTGTAGTCTTCATTAAGGCCAATTGCCCCCAGTCACCAGCATATGGGTCCCCCAACTCTGCCATATACCCAGAGGGTCCTTTCTCTCGGTGGACTTCAGAATGGTTCGACACCAGCCTCCAGGAAACTGAGAGGTTCTCAGAATTCACTCTGCTGATAAAAGCAGAAGTTTCATTTGGTTCCAAGTTAATTGGACTCAGGCAGCAGTAGGTTCACTATAGATAGGTTCAGTGGGGATTCTTTTGTGTATGTGTGTGTGTGTGTGTATGTGTATAACCTTCCCATTATGTACAGACATGTATCCATATCCATATATATGTAGATACATGTGTGTATATGTATATACACACATGTATATTTAAAATATAGACAACAAAATTCTAAATCCTTCAGAAAAGCTTGGTTTTCATGATGTTTCTACTTTGTGTCATGTATATTATAAACAGCAGCCTTTAATGAGTATTTCTTGATTCTATCTATGTATATAACTGTCTATGTATACATATATATTTATATATATATATGTATTCTGTGTGTATATATACACATATATGCAATTAGGCCATTTCTTTTGACCTCTTAATCTCCTTGCTTTCTCCACGTTGATCCCTTGCTATCGGTCCCTGTCATTTGTGCTAAGGGTTTTCCTCAGGTTCCCCACACTAACATAGCTTTAGGAGTCTGGAACAGTGATAAGCCCTGGTACAATGACAAACCCGTATGAGTGACTCTTCTTTCTGCCAATTCAAATCTTCCTTCACCCCAGACCACCAGGGAAAAGAGGACATACTCTATTTATTTGGGCATAGATCTACTCTATTATATGGAATTGAGTCCCAATTCTCAGTCAATCTTCCAGGATTCTCCTGGTTTTCTAAGATGTTAGCAGTACCAGCCAGTAACACCTTTGCCTCCTCCCTGCCATTAGCAGCATGTCTTCTGAGTCTTTATGGCATAGGAAAATCTTACCACTGTCACAGATGGTTTCTGTATGCCTTGTGGTAACTTGATGTAATAGATTTGATCACTCTGAAACATTGGGATAGAAAGGTGATCTCTGTTAAACAGGAATCAGAAAAGGTCAGAATACCCTGCACCCATTCCGGTGATCCAGGATGCCCTAGACCAGTGAAAAATGAGGGATAACAGTATAGTGAGAGAAGGAAAAAAGGCCACTTGGCCTCTGGAATCAAAATTCAGGAGTGCCTGATGATTGATCCAGATGTTAGTTCACCTGGCTGGCACTCCAGTGTGGATGCTGCTGGGTTTTATCTAGCATGAAGTCATGGGAGTGCCCTGGCACCCTCTTGGTTTGGTTTTTCCTAACTAGTGTCTCACCTTTTCCATTCCTCTCTTAGTTCCAACAGGGTATGCTTCTGTCCCTAAACCCATGGATGTCCCTGAAAAGGTCTTAGCTGAATGCTGAAGTTCTGACTGATGGGACACAGCTGCTCATGGGTAGGATTGAAATGATGGTTTCATCACCCTAGCATAGATTGAGTTCAAAGCCTGAGTGGGGAGAGAGAAAGCTTGCAGAGCTTGGGAGAAGGCTTGAGAATGTTGCAGAGCCAGGGTGAGCTATCACTTCAATCTCTCAGAAAGCTATTTTTTGGTTTATTGGTGGAGTTAGATGAGGGCAGTTTGGAGAATGAAGGAAGTGAAGCATTGACTCATGAATGTGTCCAATACCTTGAGCTTTTGCAGTTCCAAGATTTCCTTTACTCCATGCCCTTCATTATAAAGCAGAGTAATCAATGGGTGTGTGGAGCACAGAGTACCCAATGAGGGCCTCCGAAGGACACCAAAATGGAAGGGTCATTTACTCCAGGTCCCTCCTTTTAGAGGTCGGAAGCTAACATCCTGGGTGGTTGGAGGACTTGCCTAATATCCCATGATTTCAATCAACAAAGATTCCTTGAGACCCCTTATGTGCCCAGCACTGTATAATGCCTATCAATCTAGACTGTGCTATCACTGTACTACTCTCTTTCCTACTTTCTGCAGGAAAGAATTTGGTGACTCTGATTAACTGGTGCTAAACATATAAATGAAAATGAATTTGTTCTTGCAATCCAAGGACTAACCAAGTCTGAAAAGACCATTCTTCAGAGGAAACAAAAACAGTTATTATTTTGACCAGCTTTTAGAAAAGTGTGTCTGCACGCACACACACACACACACACACACATTTAAGAACTCATGCTTTTAGGCTATGTCCACATGCAATCAAAATAATTGGTCGATGCAGTCAAACCAATGATCAAATAGTCAAAGAAATTTGGGTATTATGAGGATCCAATAACTTGTCGATTACCTTGAGTTTTTCCATTTCACTCCATTTTTGTGGCATCTTTCCATTTCCACTTTCATTCAGTAAGAACCTGGTGAATTTGTGACTTAACCCTGAGGAGGCACATTGATTTAGTGCCTGCCTTAAGTCAAAGCATCCCAACAAAACCTCCAAATGTCGATGACCTGCATGTGTTGTCCATAAAATGTCGAATATTTAAATAATTGGCAGAATTTTTTTTCATTCTTCATCCAGAGGGGTTGACATGTGAGGCTCTGGGGAAATTTTAAACCAAGGTTCCAATTTCTGTTGGCCTTTGTAGGAATAGAGAGCAAAGAGGAATCCCAAAATTTATTCTGGGTGAAGAATGAAGTCCCACACAAAATATCCTCATTGTTTTTTTCCTTTTCCAACACCTTTCTAGGCTAACTTTTAATATTGTGTAGACTTACATTTGGAGATACTTATTCCTTCTAGAGTGGTCAGAAAAATATCCTATGTTGATGTTGGGATGGCTGAATGGTGATTTCTTTTGTGATAGAAATAGTATTGGACTTGGAGTCATAAGACTCCAGTTCCAGGCCCAGCTCTGCTCCCAACTGGCTATGACCATGAATACATCATTTAACATCTCTAGATGACCTCGTCTGATCTGTAATCTAGGGAGAGTAATATCTGACTTTCCTAGTGGGGCTGTTATAAGGATCAGCTGAGATAGTGGGTGGGAAAATGCTTTGAAAAATGTAGTGTCATAGAAATAGGATTTTTCTGGGTTTTTTTTTCAAGTCAGTTCCCACAAAGTCGGAGGATGACTAAACTGGACAAGACCTTTGAGGTCATCTCATTCATCCCCTGACATGTTATGGATGGCAAAACCAAGATCCAGGGAGGTCAAGTGACTTCCTGAGGTTCACATAGTTGTTAAGTGGTAGAGATAGGATTCAGTTTCCAAATCGAGTGCTTGCTCATTTCACTAATGTTTAGATGACTCCCAAATGTCTGGTGGAAAAATGAAAATCAGTCATTTACCAGGATATTATTGGACATTTTAAAGATCAACATGAACCTCAACCATCTAGACTGATTGACCTTTGGGGTGGACTTGCTTTAGTGATACCTTGAGAGAATGGAGTTTGGAATTTGAGAGAGGTTGTCAGACTCCATGGGTCCTGAACTCAGAGCATTCATTGCCTTGGAACATAACTCTTGTCATGGAACCTAAAGTGACCTGCACTTGTAGACCCAACTTCCACTCACTGATTAGAAAGAAAATAATCTTTACAATTCATGTAGTATTGCATGAATTGCACTATCCATATCCTCAAGTTGTTCCTAAATGATGAAGAACTGAGAAATGTTTGGAAACCCTCATTCCTGGCCAGTGTATTCTGCAATTTCATTCTTACTCCTTTGGAACTTCTGGATTTCCTTGATTGACCCACTCCCTTCCTCCCCCTCCCCAAACATTCAGAGAGTTGCCATTGTTTTTTTGGTACAAATGGTTTCCCAAAAAGTGCATACAGTGGTCTTTAATTCTTGGTCTTGTTTTAAGGTATGATATGTATTTGTAGTCTATCACTCATTTTGTCAATGCTCTTTACCATTCATATGCTTTTATTTTCAAAGTTCATTGTAAAGAAAAAAAAATCTTTATTTTCAAAAGCACCATTTTGTGCGATCTCTTTGCAGTGCTAAAAAAAAATGTCTGAACTAAATAATCCTATAGGTGGTGTGATACAACACTAACAACAAGTATTCAATAAAGTTTTATATATATATATGCATAATATATATATGCATAATATATATATGTATATCTATACCACCACAATGTCTATCTTCTCATTTCTGTCAGGGGAATTAGCATTTGGTGTCTTCAGGTGGATTCTGATTGAGTAGAGCCAGTTGCTTCCAACAAGGCATTTCCTTCCAGGAGTTGGGCTAAGAGGTTGCAGCATCCCCAGGCTGCCACTTGGAAATCTACATTCTCCTGGAAAAAGGAGCTGAAGAAGCTCCCCAGTTATAGTTCAGGTGCTGAGGTAGAGGAATATTCTCCCATGGGCATAATTAGGCCCCATGAGTAGAAATGTCAAGAATGCAGGTGAAGACAGAAAAGTCAGAAGAACATATTTAATGATCAGAACTCTCTAAAAGGAGAACAAGCTGCCTTGTGAAGTGCTGAGGCCTCTTTCACTGAAACGATCCAGACACAGTTTGGAACAACCACCCATTAGGGAAATTGCCCATGGGTTTCTTTTATGGGCAGAAGGTTGATTTAGGTGACCTTTAAGGTCTTCATCTAAAAGTGTTTGAGATAGTATTCCATGCACCTCAGGATCAAGGACATCATAGTACATGACCCAAGACCCTGAGAGAATGAAAATTGACTCTTGTAGATTCTTACTTGCTGTGTCCCAATTCCAGTGACTTCCATGAGATCATGTATCCTCTGAGACATGCATTCATCTGGGTATGTTCTGTGTATATTTACCATGGGGAAAGGAGGGTCAGAACTTGGACACGACTTGAAATGTCCATCCAAGGACAGGTAACTAGAGATAGATGGGAGAGGGGAAAACCAATCAGAAAACATGGGCTAGTCTCTTGAAAATGGAAATGAAAGAAATAGAAAGACTCTAGTTTAATAGTAATAAAGTAAAGAGAGGAAGGGGGTAGGAGGAAAAGAGGGGCATTTGGGGAAACCTGAAAATTAAAATCTAGCTTAATGTTCTCTTTCTCTGAACTTGCCACCTCTCTGAGATACCTGGGAAGCATCCTGACACCCTCATTACTTGTGCTTCTGACACTCAGGTAAACATTTGCTTTCTCCAGGGGAGCTGGAATTGAAGTAGATGGCTTTGGAAAGTGGGCCAGTTGGGTTAGGAGCTTGTATGGTTCTCTTTTTTCCCCTCTTCAGATTGGTCTAGAAGTTAAATATGCTGCCTAACAGTCACATGTAGCCTCCAACACTCCTGAGGAGTGCCTGAACCAGATTCAAATGGATTTGGGAAATAGCTTTAAAAACAAATAAAAATGCAATAAAAGATAGATTACATTCCATTTTAAAATCAATATGTGTTTAATAAACCTCTAGAAAAGCTATGAAAAGAACCATATGTAGTGGCAGGAATTCTTATATATGGATCAGTGGCCCTGTTTCTGCCTGGGTTTGGTACCAATGATCGAGATTTCTCTTATTCTCTAGTCCTGAAAGATATCACTAAGAGTAAGAACAACAAATAAATGTTCAGTAATTCAGAGGAGACAGCATTCAAGAGAAGTAAAATATACTGGAGACAGGTAAGAAATAAAATGGACTAGCCATCTCAATTCAAGAATGTAGATGCAACCTTACAGGCATCATTTAGACTTGGTGAGATTTAGCTATGACTGCAATATGGTTAACAGTTGAAGTGGAAATGAGCAAGACCTTGAGGGGAAGTGACCATATCTGAGAATCTTTTATGGAAAAGGAAGGAAGGAAATAAGCATTTATTAAGCATCTACTATATGTCAGATGAATTTAGGCTTTAGGCAGGTAGGTGGTGAAGTGGATAGCCCCAGGGTCAATTCTTCCAGACTTTAACCCTAGTGCTTTAGCTACTGGGTCATTCAGCTGCCAGGGAAAGCCAAACATAGGCTAGATATTGAAAGAGTAGATTTCAAAGAGCTCAGCTAATGGATAAGTAGGATCCCACAGCCAGAAACAGTAGGAAGTTGGTCCAAGAAGTCTAGAATTCTCTTAAATAAACAAAATTTGGACATCTTCATAAACATCATAAACAGTTTCAATGAGAATAAAGTTGAAGTGGGTGAGTGGGTGAGGAGTGGGGAGTGGCAAAGGACTGCATTCAAAAGACTATAATTCTACAGGAACTGCCCTCACCAAAGTTCCCAAAGATCTCTCAATGACTGGATCTCATGCCCTTTATTCCATATACATTCTTTTTTTTAAATCTCTCCAGAGCCTTTGACACTGGTGACCACTTTGTCTTTTCAGATAATCTTTCTTTGTGTTTTCACAACTCTGTTCTTTTGTAGCTACCTGTCTGACCACTTCTCCATCTCCTTGGCTGGATCTTTATCCAGGTCATGCCAAATAACTGTGGGTGTGCCCTAAGGCTCATTCCTGGCTCTTCTTCTCTCTTCACTGAACACTTCTTTTTGTTACCTTATCAACTTGGGGTAGCAGGACCCTCAGGTATCATCACTATGTGGCTGATTCTCATGTCTGTGTGTCTAGCCTTAGCCTCTCTCCTGAGCTCCAGTCCCTCATCATTCCGTCATCCTCCTCATTTTTAATCACCCAATCAGTTGTCAAATCTGGTTACATCATTCTCTCTAATGTCTCCCATGTATCTCCCTCCTCCTCTCCATTCACACAGCCACTGCCCTAGTTCAGTTCCTCACCACTTTTTGTACAGACCATTCTCCCTGAATCAAATATTTTCACACTCCAGTCCATCCTCCACACAACTGACAAAATTATACTTTTTTTAAGTCTGAAGTCTTATGGAAATGAATGCTGAAAACTAAAAATAAGTAAATAAATAAAATTTAAAAAATAGAATCCTTCTTCTGAGAAAAAAAATCTGAAGGAAACATGTTACTCCTTTCCTCAATAAACTCCAGTGGCTCCCTATTACTTCCACCATCAATAATATCCTCTTTTTGACACTTAAAGTTCTTTATAACTGGCCTCAAACCACCTTGGCAGTCTTCTTACATTTTTCTCCTCTCCAAACATGCTACAATCCAGTCATATTTCTTATTTCTCACAGAAGATGCTCTGTATTCCCATCTCTTCCCCTTTGCCCTGGCTCAGTCCCATGCCTGGAATGATCTCCTTTTTCACTTCTGACTCATAATTTCCCTGATTTCTTTCAAGACTCAGCTCAAATTGTACTTCTTGCAGGAGGCCTTTCTCTACTCCTGCCAGCTCACATTGCCTTCTCCTCTAAGCCTCCCCTTCATCCTTTTTTTATCTCCTATATATATTTATCTTCTGTATAACAGTGTTGTCCCTGATTTTCCTCCCATTAGAATAGGAGCCCCCAGAGGGTTGGAACTGATTTTGCCTTTCTTTGTATCCCCAGTGATTAGGACATAATAAGTTTTAATGAATGCTGTTGACTAACTGATGAACAAATTCTTGCTAACCTGGAAAGAGACTTCTAGGGGAGTTCCCCAAGGTTCTGTCCTTGATCCTATGTTGTTCAACATTTTGTTGAACTACTTGGACAAGGACACAATGTAATTTGTTTTTTTGAAGCTGCATATTCCTATCTCAACCAGGTTGGAAAGACAACAGTCACTCATTGACCCAGTTCCATTGCCAATTGGCACAGGGGCTCCATTTTCAACCTGGGCTCATTTGCCCCTCCTTGAGCAGCCTGGTGGCCCACCATTTCAAAGGGACCATCGTATTGGTTCTGGTCTTAGTGAGGATACCTGATTGGCCCTAGATCTTCCATAGCTCAGAACTCCTGTACTCAAGCCATCCACCACCAATCTCCATAGTGGGGATTACTGGTGTGAGTCACCATTTCTGGCCATTGTGTCACTTTTTTCACATTTGTAACAAACACAAAATGGGGACAGCTAACTAATACACTGGATGACAAAATCAGGAGACAGGAGGAAAAAAAGAAGACACTGAGAGGCTAGAGTAATCAATCTAACAAGCCTGGATCTAATAAGGAGAAATGTAAGGTCCAATAGTTAAGTTCAATACTTAAAGAATTCAGGTTATTCACTGGAAGGTCAAATACTGAAGTTGAAGTGTAAATACTTTGGTCACATGATGAGAAGACAGGACTCATTGGAAAAGACCCTGATGTTGGAAAATATTGAAGGCAAAAGGAGAAGACAGCAGAGGATGAGATGGATAGATAGTGTTATGAAAACAACAAACAGGAGCTTGGAAAGACTTTGAGAGAGAGATAGAAGGGTCCAGTGTGCTATGGTTCATGAGGTTATGAAGAGTCAGATATGAACTCTTAAACATCAACAAAAGGAGGAGATTGGACTTAGTGACTTCTAAGGTCAAAATCTAAATCTTCAGATTCTTTGCATTAGTGGAGGACGAAGTTGGTAGATAAACTGAAGGATTGTGTTAGACACTGGGGAAGAGAAATATTGTGTGTGTCTAAACTTTGGCAAGTAGGCCAAGATCAGATTAAACTTTAGAAGTGTTGAAATGATGAGTGAGTCCAATGAGAGCCTTAGCCAGGGGGCTAAAACTTTAGGGATTTTTACATTTCTATTGAGAATAATCTGGAATACAAACATTCTATTTTTCTTTAGAATGATTTTGAGCCAAGTATTCCTGATCAAAATGTTGATTTTCTGCTGAAAATATTCTTTGAAAGTGGTTTGCTGTACTCTTAGGAATGATTTTATTATATGAGGCCCCAGTGAGCAAGTCTTTTTTATAATGGAAGTCAATTGGAAAATAAGATTCGCTAAACAGACATTTCTTTTTAACCACAAATGGCTGAACCAGCCTAATCTGTTAAGGAAGACATACATGTAAATACTTCACTGCCAATTTTACATCCCACTGGACTAAGTTTGTTTCTAATACAAGACATCTTACTGGAAGTCAACAGAGAAAAGCTCAAATCCAAATATGAATACAGCATAATAACTAGAGATAAAATTTCATACCCTGACAAAAACAGTACTTAACTTTACTTGCCTGCAATGTGCCCTGTAGAGACAGTGTGGCCCAGCAGATAGAAAGCTACCCCTGGAGTGGGAAGATCCAGAAGCTGACTCACACTGTCAAGTGACCCTAGGCAAGTCACCTAACTCCTCAGGATTCTAGGGATCCTGTAAAACTGCATTAGTTGCAAAGAAGATGCTGACCATATTGGTGGAGGGCATTTCCTCCTCTTCACTGGGAAGTCATAAGTTCAGTTCTTGAAACCCTGAAATTAGGGCAAGGAGTACTTTGGACAACCTGGTTGCAAGGCCAGGACCAGGACTCTGTAATCACCTACATGGAATGGTTTGACCTGCTCAATAATTTCCTCTCTTACTGGCCCTAAAATTCCCATTACACACACACACACACACACACACACACACACACACACACACACACACACACACATTTTCTTCTGAAGGAAGCCATTTAAATGCACAGTTATACCATAGGAGGAGAGGGAAGGGGAAGAGAAGAGAAGAAAGGCAGGACCCTGGGGATATTCTTCAACCTTTTCATGTGCATACAACTTGAACACCAAGGCAGCTTGATTTCTTCAGCAGGGGTGAATAGTGGGGGGTCCCTCCACTGAGCTACAGCCTATTTCCTGAGTAGATTTTGCTGTGGCACATTATAATGGAGTAATTCAGCTAATTTTCATCTTGGAAGACACTGAGAGCTTAGCTCTGTATTTATAGTACAGATAAGTTTCAAAGATGAGAATGGAGGAGGGGAAAGTGGGTTGAGTATGATGATGAGATGCTCTAGTCTAGTCAATTGAGGGATCAACATGAGGACAATGGGCCAAGTTCAGCAAGAGCTTGATCTGATTCATTAGGGGCTGAAAAAGGTAAGTAAAAATGAAGTGAAGTGAAGTGAAGTAAAAACAAGGGGGATAACCTGCAATAATAGACATCACCTTCAGCTCTTGGGTAGTTCCGAATGACAGTGATCACCTTGGATTTCACTGATGGTTGTCTGCCGATTTTGAAGGGTAAGGGAAAAGGTTGGTTTACTAAGTCTTACTAGGTTTCTGATATCAAAAGTAACAAGCAGATTCACCTTCAACTTCCGCAAACATTTATTTACTGAAGACCTGAAAAAACATTTACAAAGATATACATACACACATTTGCTCACATAAATATGTATTAGTATTATTATCTTGGTCTAGATTTATAATTTTATCAGTGGAAAAGTCCTGGTGTAGAAATTCACTAATTTTATCAATACAGATCTATGATTTCTAAACTTAGGGTTGCTTGGGGTGAAATCAATCAGCAAGGAATTAAGAGGTAACAAAGGTTGCTGTGTGTGTTTGGGCAGAACTTAAACCCATGTTTTCCTGTCTCCAAATCTAATCTCTTCACTAAACCTCTGCTCTCACTAGAGATACTAGAATATAGATGTAACAATCCCTGCACCCATTTTGTAACTAGTTTTGGTCTGCTAACCACATGATGACAAGAACCATTGATTGGCTGTGGACCTAGAAGGGACAATTTCAAAAGGCACTAACCCCTCCTTCTCCCTCCCTCCTCTCTCCTCAAAAAAATAAAAGGCAGTCTCCACCCTTATGGAGATTGAAATCTAATGAAGTAGATGGAGGGGTGGAGCCAGGATGGCTGAGTAACAGTATTAACTTTTTAGAGTGCTCCACCAAGCCCAGTCAAATACCTGTAAAAAGTGGCTCTAAATAAATTCTGGTGCTGCAGAACCCACAGAGTGATGGAGTGAAACAAATTTCCAGCCCAAGACAGCCTGAAAGATCCACAGGAAATGTCCATCATACCATGCTGGGAGCAGAGCACAGTCCAGTCTTGGTCATGCCAGCATAGACAGGACCTGAACAGGCCTTGAGGGGACTAAATCTCTCACACCTGTGGCAATTTCCAGACATCAGGATCCCAAAATGCAGAGGACAAATTGGAAGATCAGTGGAAAAAGCAGGTGGGACAAATGTGGGAAAGTGGAGTAGTATGTCCCCAGCCCCATGGTAGCAAAGAGGGAAGGGGGGTGGAGGAACCCGAGGCAGCTACAGCCATTGTTTCTGGAGCTCTAGGCCCATAGATTGTGGGGGGAATCTAGTGGTTGACAGCATACTCTCCAGCCCCATTGGAAGCAGAGATATATCTTGACAAAGAGCTCAAAAATCAAGTAAATGACTGGGAAAATAAGCAAAAAATGGAAAAAGAATCAGACTTTGATGACAAGGAAGACCAAAGCATGCAAACAGAAGAAAACCAAGTCAAAGCTCCTCCATTCAAAGCCTCCAAGAAAAAAATATGAGTTGCTCTCAGGCCATAGAAAAGTTCAAAAAGGATTTTGAAAATCAAGTAAGAGAAATACAGCAAAAATTGGGAAGAGAAATGTGAGTGGTGCAAGAAAATCATGAAAAATGAGTCAACTGCTTGCTAAAGGAGACTCAAAAAATGCTGAAGAAAATAACATTTTAAAAAATAGACTAACCCAAATGGCAAAAGAGATCCAAAAAGCCAATGAGGAAAAGAATGCCCTAAAAAGCAGAACTGGCCAAATGGAAAAGGAGATCCAAAAGCTCGTTGAAGAAAATTATTTCTTGAAGATTAGAATGGAGGCAATGGAAGCTAATGACTTTATGAAAAATCAAGACATTAAAAAACAAAGCCAAAGGAATGAAAAAATGGCAGACAATGTGAAATATCTCATTGAAAAAGCAACTGACCTGGAAAATAGATCCAAGAGAGACAATTTAAAAATTATAAGACTACCTTAAAGCCATGATGGCAAAAAGAGCCTAGACATCATCTTTCATGAAATTATCAAGGAAAACTGCCCTGATATTCTAGAATCAGAGGGTAAAATAAAAATTGAAAGAATCCACCGATCACCTCCTGAAAGAGATCTGCAAAGAAAAATTCCTAGGAATATTGTAACCAAATTCCAGAGTTCCCAGGTCAAGGAGAAAATATTGCAAGAAGTCAGAAAGAAACAATTTGAGTATTGCAGAAATACAATCATGATAACACAAGATCTAGCAACTTCTACATTAAGGGATTTAAGGGCTTAGAGTACAATATTCCAGAAGTCAAAGGAGCTAGAATTAAAACCAAGAATCACCTACCCAGCAAAACTGAGTATAATACCTCAGGGGAATAAATGATCATTCAGTGAAATAGAGGATTATTTCTTGATGAAAGCATTCTTGATGAAAAGACCAGAGCTGAATATAAAATTTGACTTTCAAACACAAGAATAAAGAGGAGCATGGAAAGGTAAACAGAAAAGAGAAATCCTAAGGAACTTATTGAAGTTGAACTGTTTACTTTCCTACATGGAAAGATAATATTCACAACTCTTAAGACTTTTTAAAGTATTTAGGTAGTTGGAGGGATTATATACATATAGAGAGAGGGCACAAGGTGAGTAAAATAGGAAGGGATGATATCTAAAAAAATAAAATCAAGGGGTGAGCAAGGAATACACTGGGAGGAGAAAGGGAGAAATAGAATGGGGCTAATTGTCTCTCGTAAAAGAGTCAAGAAAAAACTTTTTCAGTGGAGAGGAAAAGGTGGGGAGGTGAGAGGGAAAAATTGAAGCTTACTCTCATCACATTTGACTTAAGGAGGTAATAACATGCACACTCAATTTGGTATGAAAATCTATCTTACACTACAGGAAAGTAGGGAAGAAAGGGATAAGTGGGGTGAGAGGGAGTGATAGAAGAGAGGGTAAATGGGAGGGTATCTCTGAGTTGGAAAGGTCTATAGAAACATCTAGTACAGTCCATGCCAGAACAACATACAATGTTCTCCAGTAACAAAAATACTGCCACTAACTGTCATGTCTAACATGCTAAGGTTAACAAAGTGCTTCCCTCACAACAACTCTGTAAGGCAGATTGTGTAAGGAATACTTAGAGTGGCTACATGGCCTCTTCTTGGAGAGCCCTAGTGAGACTTCTGTGAGGGCAGGTGGGCCCAGAGCAATTAGTCCTCAGGTTGCATCTATTATTCTCATTTCCGTACAAGGTCAAGCTCTCTACTGCCTGAAAAGGTCCTCAGATACTTGAAGATGGTTACCTGCTAAGTCACTTCTTTTCATGATGCACATCCCATTATACATCGAGATGATACATTCTTTCAGGCAGGCCTCACTCAGTCTACTCTTCAGGGCCTTCACCACTCTGAGTGCCCTCCTTTCAATCCATTCTAGTTTATCTGCATCATTCATACACTGCGTAGTTCAGAATCAAATCCAGTACTCCAGATGGGGTCTGTACTAGGTGTAGGACAGTGGATCTCTCATCTCCCTTTCAAGTACGCTATACCTTTTCCCCACACAATGCTACTGAACTACATTTCCCTCATCATATATTTATTTTTTAATAAATAGTATTTTATTTTTTCCAATTATGTGAAAAAACAATTTTTAACACCTTTTTTAAAACGTTTTGAGTTTCAAATTTTCACCCTCCATCCTTCCCTTCCTTCACTTCCCTTCCCTTCCCTAAAATGGTAAGCAATTTAATATAGGCTGTGCACCTCATCATATATTTATGCAGTTGTTTTTTTGAACTGAAGTATCTGACTTCGTATTCATTCCTATTCAATTTGAACTTTTCAGATTCCTCCTATTATTCTAGTTTGCTGAATCTTCTTTAGATTTTGACTCTGTCTTCTAATACAGTGGCTCTCCTTCACCATTTGGTGTCATCAGAGATGTGCATGCCATCTCTGCCTTAATCTTAAGGACACACAGGTACTGAATTTAGGTGAATCAGAATTCAAACCCAGTTCCTTTGAGTTGAAGTCTAGTGTTCTGCCAATGCCCTGGTGTGGCATTGTGCTACAAGTTATAATACCTTGATGGAGAGGCCTGATCCTCTGGACCCTGGATGCTGCAATATCTTGAGCTGATTAATACTGTGCTGCCAACAGAAGATGATTTCATATTTTAGCAATTGGTGGATGTTGATAAGTTTGCCAACTTGGTATCTTGGAATTAGTAAGAGATCTCAAATTGGCCTGATCCAAGGACTTAATTAAATGTTGGCCAGATATGGTCAGAGTCTGACTACCTAATAAATTGGCATACAAATTGAACAAATGGAATCTAACACTCTGAACAGTTTACTGGAAAGGATCTGGGCATTCCACCAAGAGATTCCAGGGCACCTCTACTAAGGAGGGGGTTACCCTGACTCACTGTTATTATTCCCTTTCCAATGAGGCAGTTTCCTTGGTAGGTAGTAATAATGACTGTGCTAGAGTCTAGAGATGGAGAGGGGTGATATGACATGTATAGACATCATTATGCTATGAAGTGTGGAAGGCGGTGGGCAGAGGAATGAGTCATACTGATTGTTCAAGGAAAATTGAAAAAGGAGAGGACACTTCTAGCTGCAGAGATCAGGGCAGGCTTCCAAGTAGAGGTAGTACCTTAAAGCAGCAGAGAAATGGGAATTAGTGGTGGTATCATTGCTATTGGAAGACACTGCTGTTCCAGTGTGGATTCGAATCAATGCCCTCTGCAGCCCCTTATTCCAACTCAAAGATCTTATGAGAGCAAGGGCTTTTGAGCATCTCTTAGTATCCTTAACAACCAGCATAACACAGGAGCTGTTTCATTTGGTTGTTGTGTCTCTAATATCTACTATAATGCTCAGCACATAGGAAATATTTAACAAATAATTGCTTAATTGAGCTGGGAAATAATTCTCTGAAGGTCTTATTGCAAAATTTCCTTTTCAAAGGTTACAAGCTCAAGTCCAGTTCCTGCTCAGAACAAGTCTAGCAAAGGAAAACTACTGCTGTCTGCCATTATCATCTTTGGGCTAAAAGAACAAGGCCTGAAGATGAGAATGACAATGCTGTATTTGCTTAGAGATTAACCTCCAAATAACTACTAACCCCTTGAAAATGTCATTTCACCAAGCCTTACAAAAGCTCTGAGAAAACTGCTGATTCACGGTGAGATCAGGAGAGAAGAGAGGAAAAATAAATGAGTTTAAGCAACACAGCATAAGCCTGCCACAGAGGAATGATGTAGTAGTGATGAGAGATTTCAGTTACCCAGACATTAATCAATTGATCAACATTTACTAAATACCTTCTATATTCCAAGTACTGTCCAAAGTGCTGGAATTCTCTCTATATGTCACCTTTTGAAGCATGAAATGACCATATTATTGCCATGCATAGATAAACAAACTAACAAGGGAAAATTTCATATCAGATCTGAGTCTCATTAATGGGGAGAAACTGGTTGCCACAGTGAAAATAATAACTGAAGATAAGTGACCAGTTCCCTCCTAGATTTTTTGGTACAGGAGAGGAAAACCATATGTCCAATATGACACTCCCTCCCTGAGGCCAGCAACACCTGAGCCCAAGGGAAGCCTTCCCAGAAACCTGGGCCTACAGAAGCCCAGCAAAATAAAGAAAATCCAAGCCATTCCAGGTAGGTCTGGTGATCCAACCAGTGCCTAAAGCCATCCCAACAGAGACCAAACCTTCCCCCAAAGAACATGACCAGCCACAAAAAGCAGACTTGGTGTTTTCAGGTTCAAGTAGTCCAATGAGATACCAGTGGTGCAAAAATAGAGGAGAAATCCAATCTGAGAAATTTGTGAAGCCTGTGGACTTTAGGGAAACTAGCATAGAAGCAGCCCCTGAGTGCACCAGCAGGTGAGGAGCCCAGGCAAAGCTTATAGCAGGGAGAAGTAACAGTATGGTGTGCCCAGCCCTAGAGTAGCTGGAAGGAGGAGTCTAGTCTGGGCCACAATGCACACACTTTCCTGTTTGGGGGCTTGACACAAACATAAGACCCACAATCTAAATACTGAGATAGATAAGAGGAGCAAATCAAGGAAAACTCCAGATTCCATGAGGAAACATCTTGGTTTGAGAGACCCCCAGAAGGTAAGCCATGAAATGGATACTGATCCCAAAATAAGTCCATGAAAAGCCTCGAGAAAAAAAATATCCTGGTAAAAGGGATTATAGAAGCATCTGGAAGAAATAAAACAAGAGGTACAGAATTGAAACGCCAAGGAGAGAAGAATGGAAAGGAAAACTGATATCTTGAAATTGACAGTAGAAAATATTCAACAGAACTGAATGCCCTGAAAATTAGAATGGGCCAGACATAAGGAACAATGATACAATAAAACAACAAGAACCATTAAAACAAAACCAAAGGATTGGAAAAAAACAAGAAAATCTAACATATACAATATGGAAAAACAACTGACCTGGAAAACAGATCAGGAAAAGTTAATAGACTGTCTGAAAATGATGATCAGAAGAAAAGTCTGGCTACCATACATGGTAGAATTAAAGTTGAAGCTGATCTTCAGGTGTCATTACTCATCGGCCTCAAAGCATCTATGAAGAGGGAGTCAGTAAGTAAGTAGGAATCCAGAGATTAAGCAAAGAGGTCTTTATTTAGCTAGCCAGGTAGATATTCATCTAGAGCATCTACACTGAACATTATATTACTTTTATACATTGTTTTTAGGCAGCATTCTGCAACATTACCAAGAAAAGTCTAAACCAATCACAGTAAAGGTCAATTTTCACATCAGCTGGATATCAGAAAGGGTTAAACTCAGTTTATCTCAAAGAAATGTTTCTGAGAGAAGGGTATGTGTGCATTTTTCAGCCTATGAAATATAGAATAAGAGTTATCTGCACAACTGAAGTCTGTAATCTTGTATTTTCTCACACATAGTTCAAGAAAGAATAAACTAAAACTTCCCAGAATTCTTAGAACCAGAGAACAAAGTAAAAAAAATAGAAAGAATCCACCATCCACATTCAGAAAGAAAAGACCAAAATGAAAACTGCCAGGTTTATTACAGTCAAAATCCGGAGATTCCCTGTAAAATAAAAAATATAATTTAGGCCACTAACAAGAAGGTATTCAAGTGCCAATGAGCCACACTAAGGCTCACATAAGACTTAGCAGTCATTGTTATAAAGGACAGGAGAGCTTGAAATGTGACATCTCACATGGCAAGAGATAAAGTTATTAAACAGGAATTACAAAGTGAGGATAACCTTTCTAGCAAATTTAAACATAATTGTACAAGAGGAAAATGGATTTTTAATAGGAAAGAATACTGCAAGTATTACTAATGTAAAGGCCACAAACAAGCAGACGTTTTGACATGGAAATACAGGTCTAAAGAGAAATAGAGAAAAGTATACATAATGGTTTATTTGAAACAGAGATAAATTATTCACATTTTAATAGTGGGACAAGAAACAAATGTCCACTCAGAACTCTAATATCTTTAAGGATCATAGATAAAGGTGAAAATGACAAAGAATCTATGAGTTGCTTTGTCCTGTTTTAATGGTTTTAGAGAAGGCAAAAATAAGAGGGATGGAATATAATGAGGAAGGAAGGAGGAAAAGTGGGAGGGAAATCAATATTACAAAATAGTGATGCATAAAATAAAAAGTATACAGTCATGGAGGAAGGAATGGTAGGCGCATCATACAAACTATACTTTGTGATGTGCTGGTAAATGTTTAGCAACTGGCTCACTGTGGAGGGTATGTGGCATGAACCCATGTGTACCTTTTAGCTTAATATGAATTATTAGCATGTTATCCTTCACTTTATTAAGCCTAGACAATTGACAAAATAATAAATCAAAACTCTATTTGTAACATTTGCTGATTTCCAAAGTATTAATGTTCATCCTGAAAATTTAATAACAGACTCTAATAAGCCAATATGGCTCCAGAATACTCCTATTTTCACCTTAATCAGATAAAGGAAGATTGAACACAAATCCCCCCACCTCAACATACACATACACACAGATTTTAGTACAGAAATAGATTAAACTCATGAGGGAACAAAGGAGGAGTAGAGAAGGCTCTAAGAGAGAGGACATAATGGAATAGTCATAAGTAAAATAAACTAGTATGTTGGAGGGAAGAATGTAAAAGAAAGATTAAAAGGAACAGAAGAAAAAGCAAAACCTGAATCAGGAATGGCATAAGAGCAAGAGAAGAGCTGCAGCAGAGGGGAAGTGGATAATTTCATTCATAAGATCACAAGTGTAAGTGTAACTCCCTCTTTCCTGACACCTTATTTATAAAACTGGAAGTGAGAGAAAAGAGAGGAAAAAGTACATGAGGACAGAATGGAGGGAAATACACAGTTAACAATCATAACTGTGAATGTAAACACAATGAACTCACCTATAAAATGGAGGGTAACAGAATGGTTTAGAAAATAGTATTATATAATATGCTGATTAAAAGCAGTAATTAATTTAGATTTTAAATAAGGGGCTAGAGCAAAATGTATTGTGCTTCATATGAACCAAACAATAAACAAGAAAAAAGTTAAAAATGTGAACAGAACCTTAGAAAAATCAGAAATGACAACTCTCTGGTGATTATTGAATAGGAATAGAAAGGAGATATAAATAGATATAGATATATGTATGTGTCTGTGTGTATGTATATGTATATATACACACACATATACATGCATATATACATATAACATACACATATTTCTCAGCTATATGTGGCACCTCAACAAAAGTTGACCATATGTTGAAGCATAAAAACCTTCTTAAAATATAGAAAAACAGAAATGTTAAACACACTATAAGATCTGCAATTTCCCTGACTGGGAAACCCTGTACCTCTCCCATAACTGTGGGGTGTTCTTTTTATACCAAAAGAAGAGGCCACAGAGCTCTAGATTGATTAAAGGAGGTTGTTCAATCATTATGGATACTTACAAATAGGGGCAATCATTGGTCTGGGACAGCAGCCAGATGATTCTGTAGATCCCTGCTCATGAACCCTAAAATCCCCATGTTACTATAGAAAACAGACAAAGAGAGGAGGAGCTAGAGAGTGTGTCACTACTGATTATGTATATATTTGGTTTTCTGTTTAGTAATGAACTTGGGAGTTAAACCAATACTATGCCCAAACATAAGTTTGTGCTATCAATCATGTCCCAGGCATATTATTATTGTTATGGCTTTCATATTTCATAGTAGCTCATAGTATCTTAAGAATCAGTGCCTAAGTTATGATTTAGTATCTAAGTTACAATTTACAAGTAGTAATGTTCAGACTTCCACCTTTCACAGAGTTTTAAGTTTTTACGGCTTTTCACTTATTACTGAATTTTTGAGATTATTTTTCCCAATTCATAGCCTACAATTCACCCCTGAAAAGCTAGCCATACAATTTTTTCAAATATCTTCATCAATGTCCCTGGGACAGCTCTATACTAGGGTATTTGGGGCCTTTTTGGGTACAGACAGGATGATCTCATTTGTAAGCATAAGTCACATAAGCAATACAAGTGCAGATAAGAAAACAACATGACCAAGAAAAATAATTAGCCACAATTGTAACAATTTTCTTCCTTCCTACCTCTGGGAAGATAAAAGAAGAACCAGTGACATCTGGGGATTAATGGGTGAACTGAATTTCTAAACTGGGTTCAGAGACATATAAACATGGCTTGCAGAGTTTTATAACATATTGCAGGTGACAGAACAAAATCAATTACATAATGGCATCAAAACAATTTGATTTCCTCAATTTCCCCTTTTTTGTGAAGAGAAGATATTATATAAATAATTTATATTATATTATGGATATTTATATATATATCCACTATTTCCAGCCAATCCACTGCCAAAGATTGTAAAAGTGATATTAAGATTTCATCTATCCCAATCATCACACTTAAGAGCATGTTTTAATTTAGTTCAAGTCTGGGTTCACAGTCTCAGAAGAAATACATAGCTCTCTATGATTTCTTATTATGAATAAGAGTCTCATATAATTTAAAGATTCCAATTGTTAATACCCACTATTTTTAAAAATTATTTTAAAATTGACCAGTACTTAATTTTAGTTGGTAGGACTCCCTAAATTCTAGTTAGATATTTCAATCAAACTCGATTACCTTTTGGGTGTCCCAATTCACACAAACCTTTTACCTTTTTCATGAGCCAGTGTAAACCTCTTCACTCTCTTCACTTTGAAACTTTCATTGACACAGCTCCCATACCTGCCTATCCCTAATCAGCGAAATGACTTTCTTCACTTTTTGTGAGCCAGGAAAAGGGTTAAGTGTAACTTCTATTTGAAAGTACAAACCTTGAAACTTTCACTAACACAACCCCCAAACCAGCTTCTCTATAATCAGTGACCTTCTTCTCTTAGATCTGAGAGGGGGAACTCTTTCCGTTTTTTCCCCTTCTCTGTCCTTTTACACCTAGAACCTGGCCACCATCCAAAAATATAGAGGGAAAGACAGAATATTTTTGATCCTATTCAAATAATGGTTCTCTCTCTCTCTCTCTCTCTCTCTCTCTCTCTCTCTCTCTCTCTCTCTCTCTCTCTCTCTCTCTCTTTCTTTCTGTCTCTCTCCCCCCCCTCTCCTGTACACTCATCAGGGTGCCTGCAGTCAGCTAGAGATGGAGGGAGAGAAGGAGAAAGGCACTCTCACAATTACAGGGCTTATCACTTTCTTTTCTACATACTTAACTTCCTTCAACCTGGTTAACCAGTATGTTTCTTCTAACTGGAATTCCTTTCTATTCTCATGCTCTGAGTCTTGGAACTTGGTAGTGCCTTTTTTTATGCTGCGAGGAGGGGTTAACCTACTGCCCCTACTTTCTTCCCCCTTTTCCCTACCCGATGGAATATAACTATTAGAAGGGACTCTACAGCCATTTGGTGCATCCCAGGCATCCCTCTACTTATGCTGTAGTCCAACACAGAACCCCCCATACACACACTGAGGATATCCAGGGATTCCCTCACCCCCCAGCCTATTCTCTATTCTCTTGGCATTCCTTTGGTATGCCAAGGTAGTCAGTCCTGCCTGACTATACCAATCCAAGGTTCAGAATTCTCCTGGCTCAGGAACTCTGTACCTCTCCCATAACCATGAGGTATTCTTCTTATACCAAAGGAAGAAACCATTATAGGTGGTAGTTTAATCAATCACTATGAATACTTACAAACAGCAGCAATCTTTGGTCTGGGGTAGCAGTCAGACAGTTTTCTGGATTCTTGCTCAAGAACCTCAAAATTCCTGTGATAATTATGGAAAACACACAAAAGGAGGAGGAGTTGGAGAGTTCATCACTACTTATTAGTGGATGTTTTTGGTTTTCTGCTTGGTAATGAGCTTGGGAGGTAAGTCAATGTTATGCCCAAATATAAGTTAGTGTATCAATCATGTCCTGGTCACAATATTCTTGTTTTGGCCATCATAGGTCATAGTATCTTAAGTTTTGACTCAGAATCTGAGTTATGATTTAGTATCTAAGTTACAATTTGTAAATAGGTCACCATTTTCAGACTTCAACCTTTCACAGAGTTTAAGTTTTTATGGTTTTTCATTTATTACTGTATTTTGCAGCTTTTCCCCAATTGGTACCCTACACACACCATTTCCTGATCACAATGCAATAAAATCATATTCATTAAAGGTGCTATAAAAACAACAATAATATCTATTAGAGATGAAGTAGCATAATTCTAAAGAACTCGTCAAGGAACAAATTATAGAAATAATAGAATATTCAACCAAAGAAAATATCAATTATGAGACAACATACTGAAACCTATGGGACATAACAAAGCCACTTGGGGGGGAAATTTTCAATCTCTGAACACTTTCAAAGAGAAAGTGAAAAGAGAAAAAGAACAAAGACGTGAATTGTGTATGCAAATAAAAAATGTGTTGCAAATAACAAATCAAAACTACCCAACTAAATAAAAAAGTAGAAATTCTGAAATTCAAAGGAAAAATTCAGAAAAATAGAAGCAACAATACTATTAAACTGATCAACAAAATCTGGAGCTTTTTTTTCTAAAAGCAATAAAATAAATAGCTAATATTATTTAAAGAGAAAAAGAGGACAAAACTAAATTGCTCAAATAAAAGAAAAGGAAAAAGGAGTCACAGCAATTGAAAGATAATACAAAGGAAAAGTAACATGAAAGAAATTATCAGAAACCATGCTTTCTAATCATATACTAATAAAACTGATAACTTAGAGGAAATAGATGAATTCCTACAAAAATATAAAATACCAAGATTAAGTAAAGAAATTTTGTCAATAAAAATAGCTTATTTAAATTGTTTAAGTAATCCAATATCAGAAAGAGAAATTGCACAAGATATAGATGAAATCCCAAAGACAAAAACTCTGGGACTAGATAAATTTGCGGGTGAGTTTTCCCAAACATTCCAAGAATCAGTCATTCTAATATTTAAGATGCTTGCAATAAGAAAAGAAGACATCTTTTTAATCTTTTTATAATGCAAGTATGGTTTTGATACCTAAATTTGGGAGAAACAAAATAGAGAAAGAAAACTTCAGATTGATATCCCTAATGAACATTGATGCAAACATGTTAAATAAATACTTTCAAGTATACTGAAACAACATGTTAGAATGACATACACTATAACCAGGTTGTGTTCATGCCAGGAACACAGAGCACAGCATAAGGAAAACTATAATATATCTTTAAATTAATAATACAAATTATACAAAAAATACTATTGTATCAATAAATGCCTAAAAGCCTTTTTTAAACAAAATCTAATATGCATTTCTGTTAAAATTATAGAAATCATGGGAATAAGTGGACCCTTCTTTTATATAGTAAATAATACTTATCTAAATTCAGTATTTTATGTAATGGGGTAGGAGGGAAGCATTTCTAATAAGATAAAGCAAAGATGCCCATTATCACCACTGCTATTTAACATAACACTAGAAATACTAACTATAGTAATAAGACAAGAAACAGAAATAGAGGGAAGAAGTATAGGCCAGAAGGAAACAAAATGATCACTTTGTAGATGATAGAATGTTATACCCTAAAGAGGCAATGAAAAATGGAATCAAAGTCAACTAAAATTAATTGAATTAATGGCTTCAGCAAAGTTTCAGTATATAAAATAAATCCTCACAAACCATCACCATTCCTATATGTTATCAACAAAACCCAGCAGAAAGAACTGGAAAGAGAAGTTCCATTCAAAATAAACACAAAAGCTATAAAATATTGGGGAATATCAATATTAACTATCAAGATTCACTCAGGGGCTATATGTATTCATCTATAAAACACTCTTCCCAGAAATAAAGACAGACCTAAACAATTGGAGAAACACTGGTTTCACATGGGTAAGTTAAGCCAATATAATAAAAACCTAAACTAATTTATCTAGTGCTATACTAATCAAACTCCCAAAAGAATGTGTTATGAAATTAGAAAAGTAAAAATGAAATTTATTTGGAGGAACAAAAGGTCAAGAATCTCTAAGGTAATAATGAAAAAAGTGAAAATAAGGAGATCTATCAATATCAGAACAAAAACTTGATAACCAAACAGGAATCATTAAAATGATTTGATAATAATTAAGAAAAAAAACAGATCAATCATTGGAACTGATTAGGTACACAAAATAAAGAAGCAAAAATTGCAGTAGCATATTGTTTTCTAAACTCTGTTAGTAGAGGATGGACTCATTTGACAAAAATTCAGAGAAAATTGGACAGAAGTGTGGCAGACATTACAGATAAATCAAAGCCTCATACCATACATCATGATAAACTCCAAATGACCTAGACATTAATATATTAAACAAATTAGAGGAACAAGGAATTACCTTTTGCAAAGAGTTCATCACTAAATACATGGTAGGATCACAAGATAAAATTTGGATTCTATAAAATTTAAAAGATTATGTACAAGTAAATATATTGTAGTTAAGATTAGAAGGAAAATAGGTAACTGGGGGAAAACAACTGCATCAAGTCTCTTTGGTAACAGTCTCATATCTAAGATATTTAAGAAACTGATTAATATTTAAGACTTAAGAACCATTTCTCAATATGTGCTATAAATGGTCAAAGGATATAAACAGGCAAAGTAAAGGTAAAGTAAAAAAAAAATCCAGGATATTAACATGCATATGAAAAATGCTCCAAATCATTAATAATAAAAGAAAATTAAAGCAACTTTGAGGTTCCATCTCATACAGATAGGCAAAGATGATAAAACAAAAGAAAATGACAAATGTTGAAGGGGCTATGGGAAAATATTAACACTAGTGTGGAACTATGTGGTCCAGAGACTCAGAAAAGGTATTTGAAATGCTCAGAAAGTTATCAAATTGTTTTTATTCTTTGACCCAGCTATACCACTTCTAGGCCAATATCCCAAATAAATAAAAGAGGAAAATAATCTGTTGTTTTTTTTGTTAAGTCATTCAGTTGTGTCCAAATTTTTGTGACTCCATGGACCATGACATGCCAAGCCCTTCTATCCTCCACTCTCTTGAAGTCTGGCCAAGTTCATGGTCATTGTTTCCATGACACTATACACCTCATTCTCTGCTATTCTCTTTCCTGTTGCCTTCAATCTTTTCCAATATCAGAGTCTTTCCTAATGAATTCCATCTTCTCATTATGTGGCAAAAGTATTTAAGTTTCAGCTTCAGTATTGACCTTCCAGTGAATAGCCTGAATTAATTTCTTTATGTATTGACTGATTTGACCTCCTTACAGTCCAAGGGACTTTCAAAAGTCTTCTCCAGCATCGCAATTCAAAAGCAGTGATTCTGCCAAATTGGTCTCCAATCCTCTACAATTTGCTTGCAAATAGTCAGTGATCTCATCATCAACATCATCAGGAAAATTAAACATTTTCTTATGATCAATAAGAACCCATGATATGAGCAGGCCACATTCGCTTCAGTTATACTCAAATTTTTACATATGAATCCTGTAGTATTCCCAAGTTTGACTTCAATAAGTCCCTCAGACTCTGTACGTCCATATTTCAAAGAAAGATCAAAGTGGCTTTGACCATGGCAAGTTCCATTAGTTAAAAAACTTTGTTTTTGTAGAAATGCATTCATGACTCTTTAGTTGACAGGAATTATTATAGGTTTTTTCCAGTAGTTGAACACACTGACTCAATAGCTTTTGGACATTGGTAAGGAAGTTTGCAAATACAACTTCTGTCAACACATTTTTCCCCATGGGTGGCAGATTTTTCACAAGATTGATACGTGTATTTTTCTTTTAAGCATTTTTCATGTAGACGATCGTCTTGAACTAGTGGTAGAGTCCTACAAAAACATAAGCCAACACACAAAAGTAGGAGAAGACAATGAATTAGTTTCATATTGTTGAGAAGGATGTCTTTTGTGTCCAGTATTCTTTTCCAACTTGAATCTTCTCTGAGTTTTTAATTTTTAACCGCATCTTATGTTTTTAATGAACTGCACAGGTCTGCAATTCGTAGCTAGGGATCACTGGGACAAACAGCTGGGGAAGGAACTGATGAACAACGAGGGCAAGTGGATGAATTATAAGGGCCGAAAGTAAGTGGCTCGCGAGGGGGCTGGACACCCCGAAATTTGCACTACATTTGTCTCTATTCAGTTCTACCTTACTCGATGGCAAGGATCTTACTGCAGGAAGGGTTCGGGGTCTCTGGTGAGCAGAGTAATTCTGAATTACTGCAGTCAGAAAACGGAGGGAAATCACTTCCTCACCCTCTTCGCTATTTCAGTAATAATCATAGCTCATCTTGATGAGCTACCAGCCAGGCACTGAGCTGAGCCCTTTTAACGGGGGCGGTCCGGGTTTATAGGGACATCGCAGGACCCTCAGGCAGCGGCGGACAAGCCCCTAGGTCCAATCTGCCCAAGGCTCAGCCCATGGAGTCCTCCACGATGGAAGGAGGTTTGGGGGGGGGGGGCGGGGCAAGGCAAAAGTGTGACACGCGAAGGAAGCCGTGAAAGCTTCACAAATCAGTTAGATAAATTTAACCACAAAATCAACCAGAAAGAAGTTAAGGAGGTGAAAAGAATTTCAGAAAAGTTGAAACTTGAATGGAGATAGAAAGGAATATATCTTTTTTTCTCAGTGGCACACGACCGTGTATTAAGGCATATAATTAAGGCATAAAAACCCTCACAATCAGTGTAGGAAGACAAATAATAAATGCATTCTTTTCAGATCATGATGCAATAAAAATTACAGATAATAAAGGGCTATGGAAAGATAGGCTAAAAACTAATTGGAAACTACATAATCTAATCCTAAAAAATGAGTGGTTCAAACAACAAGTCATAGAAACAATCAATAATTTCATCCAAGACAATAATGATAAAACATACCAAGACTTACAGAATGCAGCCAAAGCAGTTCATTGGGGAAATTTTATATCTGTAGATGCTTATATCAATAAACTAAAAAAAGAGGAAATCAATGAATTGGGCACGCAACTAAAAAAGGCTTGAAAAAGGATAAACTCCCCAATTAAATACCAAACTAGAAATGCTAAAAATTAAAGAAGAGATTAATAAAATTAAAATTAAGAAAACTATTGAACTGATAAATAAGACTAAGATCTGGTTTTATGAAAAAAATAATAGAATGGATAAACCTTTGGATAATTTGACTTAAGAAAAGAAAGAAGAAAACCAAATTACAAATATCAATAATAAAAAAGGTTAATTCACCATCAATGAAAGAAGAAATTAAAGCAATAATTAGAAACTATTTTGCCCAACTGTATACCAGTCTGACAATCTAAGTGAAGTGGATGAATATTTACAAAAATACAAATTTCTTAGATTTACAGAAGAGGAAATAAAAAAAATTCTTAAATAGCTTCATTTTAGAAAAAGAAATTGAACAAGCCATCAATTAGCTCCCTAAGAAAAAATCTCCAAGGGAGAGATAAATTTACAAGTGAATTGTACTGAACCTTTAAAGAACAATTAATTCTAGTACAATATAAACTATTTAGAAAAATAGGTGAAGAAGGAATCCCATCAAGTTCCTTTTGTAATACAAATATAATACTAAACCAGGAAGAGCCAAAACAGAGAAAGAAAAATTTGGTCATTACTGAATGACTCAAAAACAATTTTGTTATTAATTTATATTGTATATTGGGGAATATACAATATTTGAATTTTATTCAGTTTTGTAAATATCTTAGATATGAGAACAAAGAGACCTGATGCAAAGATTTTCCCCCAGTCACCTATTTTCCTTCTAATCTTAACTACATTATATTTATTTGTACATAATCTTTTAAATTTTACAAAATCCAAATTGTATCTTCTGATTCTCTCTTTAGTTTATTTAGTGATGAATGCTTTGCAAAAGGTAATTTCTTCCTTGTTCTTCTAATTTGTTTATTATATTAATTTGACAAAATACAGCACCCATTCCTATTAAAAACACTAGAGAGGGACAAAGCCAAGATGGTGGAGTAGAAGCATGGATGATCTCAAGCTCTTCCCCAAAAGCCCTTAAAATACCTGTAAAAAATGACTCTAAACAAACTCTAGAGGAGCAGAAGCCAGAAAATGACAGAATGAGACAGATTTCCAGCCCAAGACAACCTGGAAGGCCAACAGGAAGGATCTATTGCACTGGACTCAGAGCAGAGCTCCAGTGTGGGCTGTGCCAGCACAGAACAGATTGAAGAAGGCTTCAGGGTGCTGAACCATGGATAGCTACTGTGAAATCTTCCAGATTTCTCAACTCACAAATGCCAAAGACAGCTTCAAAGATCAGTGAGAAAGCTCTTGCACCTGAGTGAGAGGGGAACATAGTCCCATTCCAACCCCAGCCCCAGGGTGCAGCAGCCACTGCCTCAGCAGCAGCCTCTTCTGGAGCTCTTAGCCCACAGATGGGGGGGAATCAAGAGGTTGATCTGAGTCTCAGTCCTGAATGGTGATCCTGGAGTGAGGAGGAGTGCTGGTGTGGTGGAGCTGGTGGCAGCTATAGAGAGGGAATCCTATTTGCAGTTCTAGGGCACAAAAGAGTGCTTGTGGTTGCTCATAGACCAAAGCACAGGCCAGGAGAGGAGTAAACACCTCACCTTTCCTTATGCCAGCTTGGAGGAACTGAGAAATTACAGGTCCCTAGAGATATCTCAGAGAACAGCTGCACAAAATCTCTTAAGTCTGGGGTAATATATCCTCTGCTTTACAAAGGGCTCAAAAGTCAAGTAATTGGCCAGGAAAATGCCCCCAAAGGGGGAAAAATAAGACTATAGAAGATTACTTTCTTGGTATTTTCTTCCATCCTTTCAGAGGAGGAAGATCAAAGCATACAACCAGAGGAAGATAGCAAGCTCAAGGTTCCTACATTCAGACCCTCCAAAAAAATATAAAATTGTCTCAGGCCATGGAAGAACTCCAAAGGGATTTTGAAAATCAAGTAAGAGAGGTGGAGGAAAAATTGGGAAGAGAAATGAGAGTGATGTAAGAAAATCATGAAAAATGAGTCAACAGCTTGCTAAAGGAGACCCCAAAAAATTTACCTTTAAAAGGAGACTAACCCAAGTGGCAAAAGTGGTCAAAAAAGTCAATGAGAAGAAGAATGCTTTAAAAAGCAGAATTGACCAAATGAAAAAGGAAGTCCAAAAGTTCAGTAAAGAAAATGTTTTTTAAAAATTAGAATACAGTAGATGGACACTAAGGACTATATGAGAAATCAAGAAATTATAAAACAAAATCAAAATAATGAAAAAATAGAAGCTAATGTGAAGTATCTCACTGGAAAAACAACTGACCTGGAAAATAAATCCAGGAGAGACCGTTTAAAAATTATTACTCTACCTGAAAACCATGATCAAAAAAAGAGCCTAGACTTCATCTTCTAAGAAATTATCAAGGAAAACTTGTCTAGTATTCTTGAACCAGAGGGTAAAATAGAAATGGAAACACTTCACCAATCACCTCCTAAAAGAGACCCCAAAAGGAAAACTCCTAGGAATATTTTAGTCAAATTCCAGAGTTTCCAGGTCAAGGTGAAAGTATTACAAGCAGCCAGAAAAAAAACAATTCAAATACTTTGGGAACACAATCCAGATAACACAGGATTTAGCAACTTCTACACTAAGAGATCAAAGGGCTTGGAATATGATATTCTAGAACTCAAAGGAGGTAGGATTAAAACCAAGAATCACCTACATAATAAATCTGAATATAATGTTTCACAAGAAAAAAATGGAATTTCAATGAAATAGAGGACTTCCAAGCATTCCTGTTGAAAAGACCAGAGCTGAAAAGAAAATTTACCTTTCAAATACAGGAATCAAGAGAAACATGAAAAGATAAACAGGAAAGAAAAGCCATAAGAAACTCATTCAAGTTGAACTGTTTACATTCCTACATGGAAAGATGATATTTGCAACTCATGAGGACATTTTTTCAGTATTAGGGTAGTTAGAGGGAATATATATATATATATATATATATATATATATATATATATATATGTGTGTAGGAGTATGTATATATGTGTATATTATATATGTGTATGTATATGTGTGTATATGTATATAAGTGTGTGTATACATGCATACGCATGTGTGCATATGTATATATATTTACATACATACATATACACACACATAGACAGAGGGCACAGGTAAGCTGAATATGAAGGGAAAATACCTAAAAAATAAAATTTACTGTTGAGTGGAATGTACTAGAAGTAAGAGAAAGGGAGAGGTAGAATGTAGCAAATCATCTCACATAAAAGAGGCAAGAAAGAGTTTTTTACAGTGGAGGGGAAGAGGGAGAAGATGAAAGGGAATAAGTAAGCCTTACTCTCATGGGATTTGGCTTAAGGAGGGAATAACACATACTCAATCAGGTATGGAAATCTACTTTACCCTGAAGGAAGGTAGAGGGGAGGGAATAGAAAAGGGAAGATAACAGAAGGCAAAACAAATTGGGGAAAGGGTTAATTGGGAGCAAACACTATTGTGGGGGGAGAGAATGGAATAATGGAGGGTGGGACAGGACAGAGTGAAATGTGATTAGTCTTTCACAACATAACTGTAATGGAAGTCTTTTACATGGCTATACATGTATGACCTATATTGAATTGCTTGCTTTTTTGATGAGGGTGAGGGGGGAGGAAAAGAGAGAATATGGAACTCAAAACTTTAAAAATTAATGCTAAATATTGTTTTTGCATGCAATTGGAAAATACTATGTACAGGCAATGGGGTATAGAAATCTATTTTGCCCTATAGGACAAGAGAGGGAAGGGGAATGGAAGAAGGGGGGGTTATAGAAGGGAAGAGAGACTGGGGAAAAGGGTGGATGGGGTGCACTCTGTCCTGAGGTGGGGAATGAAGAGAAATGGGGAGAAAATTTGGAATTCAAATTCTGGTGGAAGTGAATGTTCAGAACTGAAAAATAAATGTTATGTACTTAAAAAAACACTAGCGAGCATAAATGGAGTTTTCCTTAAAGTGATAAGTAGTATTTATCTAAAGCCATCAGCAAGCATTGTCTGTAATGGGAATAAGCTAGAAGTATTCCCAATAAGATCAGAAGTGAAACAAGGAAGCCCATTATCATCACTATCATTCAATATTATACTGGAAATGTTAGCATGAGCAATAAGAGAAGAAAAAGAAATTAGAATATATATTCTATATATTACAAAGAAAGCTCAGAAGTAAGAGATAGAAAAAGAAATTCCATTTAAAATAACTGTAGACAGTATAAAATATTTTGGAGTCTACCTACCAAGAAACATCCAGGAATTATATGAACACAATTACGAAATATTTTTCATTCAAATAAAGTCAGATCTAAACAATTAGAAAAAAATCAGTTGCTCATGAGTGGACCAAGCTAATATAATAAAAATGACAATTCTCTCTAGATTAATTTGCTTTTTCAGTGCCATAGCAATCAAGGTACCAAAAATATTTTATAGAGCTAGAAAAAATGATAGCAAAATTCATCTAGAAGAATAAAAGGTCAAGAATAACAAGCAATTTAATGAAAAAATGCAAAAAAGGTGCCCTAGTCATATCAGATCTAAAACTGTATTATGAAATAGCAATCATCTAAACTGACTAAGAAATAGAGTGGTGGATCAGTGGAATAGATTAGGTACACAAGACACAGGAGTCAATGGCTTAACCCAAAAGACACCAGCTTCTGGCATAAGAATTCAGTATTAGACAAAAATTGCTGGGAAAACTGGAAAATATTATGGGCATTGACCAACATTTCAGTCTCTATACCAAGATAAGGTCACGATAGGTACATGGTTTAGACAAAAGGGGTGATACCATTAGCAAAGAAGGAGAGCAAGACAAAAGGGGTGATACCACTAGTAAAGAAGGAGAACAAGAAATAATTTACCTGTCAAATCTATGAAGAAAAGAAGAATTCATGATCAAACAAGGAATAGAGAGCATTACAAAATGTAAAATACATAATTTTGATTAGATTAAATGAAAAGTTTTTGTACAGCCAATGCAACCAGTGTTAGACAGGAAGCAGAAAGCTAGGAAGCACTTTTTATGTCCAGTATTTCTGATAAAGACCTCTTTTCTAAAATATATATATATATATATATATATATATATATATGTATATGTATATCCGTATGAATACACACAGACACACATATATGTATATATATACATATATATTTCTAAAATATAAAAATACAAATCATTCCTCAATTGATAAATTGTCAAAGGATATGAACAGGTAGTTTTCAGAGGAAGAAAATCATATGAAAGAAAGGCATATGAAAAAGTGCTCTAAATCACTCTTGATTAAAGAAATATAAATTAAAACAACTATGAGTTACCACTTCACACCTGTCAGATTGACTAACATGACAAAAAAGGAAAATGACAAATTAGGAGAAGGTATGAGAAAATTGGAACACTAATGCATTATCAGTGGACTTGTGAACTGATCCAACCATTCTGAAGAACAATTTGAAACTATGCCCAAAGGGTTATAAAACTGTGCATACTCTTTGGTTGAGCAATACCACAACCAGGTCTGTATCCCAAAGAGATCTTTAAAAAAGGGAAAGGACCCACATACATAACACTATTCATAGCAGCTCTTTCTGTGGTGGCAAAGAATTGAGAGGATGCCCATTAATTGGGGAATGGCTGAACAAGTTGTGGTATATGATTGTAATGGAATACTATTGTCCTGTAAGAAATAATGAGCAGGCAGATTTCAGAAAAACCTGGAAAGACTTACCTGAACTGATCCTAAGCGAAGTGAAGTGAGCAGAACCAAGAGAACATTGTACATAGCAACAGCAATATTGTATGACCATTAACTATAATAGACTTAGCTCTTCTCAGCAAAAAATGATCCAAGAAAGTTCCAAAAGACTCATGATGGAAAATGCTAACTACATCCAGAGAAAGAACTATGAAGTCTAAATGCCAATTGGAGCATACTATTGTCTCTTTCTTTTTCTTCCTTTCTTGTGGTTTTTTCCATTTGTTCTGATTCTTCTTTCACAACATGACTAATGTGAAAATGTGTTTAACGTAACTGTACATGTATAACCTATATCAGACTACTTGCTGTCTTGGGGAGGAGAGAAGGGAAGGGAAGGAGGGAGGAAAATTTGGAACATAAAATTTTACAAAAATTAAAGTTGGAATTTATCTTTATATGTAATTAGAAAAATAATAAAATACTACTAAGGAAAAATAAAAGAACTATTCATATAGTTTAGGGATTTTTTTCCCCAATATATTTAGTTATGTTGATTGTTTTCTTAATGTTGAATCATCCTTGCATCTCTGGTACAAGTCCAACAAGATTTATTGCATTATTTAGCCTCATGGCTCAGGTTAGAGCAAATACTCAGGTCTGAGGATTTACCAAAAAATGGTACTCAGGAAATTACTATAATTTGAAATTTATCTCTATGTAGCACAGCAAGCAAGCAAAAAAAAAAGTGAAGACATGTGCCTTCTTTCTCTCTTCATACATATATAAATATATGTGTGTACATACATACATACATATACATCTATGTAGGAACTGACAGAGATATGGCTATACACAGGATCAGAATCACTCATATAAAGACACGTAAAGGAGATATATATCATGACAAAAATCTCAATGGGAGGATGTGCCCAGAGTGGGGTCTTAGCAGGGAAATTTTATGCCTTTAAAAGTCTTGGTTGAGAACAGGTAATCAATGCCAGATATGGGAATGGACATTCCTAATCAGACCCAGATATGGTGGGGAATACCAGACTCAGGTGAGGTAATTTCCTAATTAGAACCAGAAATTATGTGAGGGTTCAAATTGGTAATCAGGGACCCCAGAAATGGGTGTTGGCACATAGCCCCTGCTGCTGTGTTAGCCAAAAGTGTCAATCAGGAGCCAGATCATTTATATATTTGACAAAGGGTCAGAATGAGTCAGGACAGTAAAAAAGTAGAGGCTTTCTGTCATTGCTTACATGTTTATGGTCATTAGAGTCACTTAACCCAAGTGAATCCATATTGGAACCTTATCACTTAGACTACAACATTGGACAATATGCTTCAAAAATCACATTGTATTTTTCATTAATGCTTTCTTTGATGAATTGCTGCAGGCTATATGGCAGTTTTTTATTGAAAACATTGTAATTAATGCTCCGTGATATTGGTCTATAGTTGTCCTTTTTTATTTGTCCTTCCTTGTTTTGGATGTTGGGGCTGTATTTTATGAGAGAAATAGCCATACAATGTAAGTAAAAAAGCTCAAGGTGGGGTGAGAGATGGCCAAAAAATCCAACCACTGAAAAGTAGAGGTATTCATATGCAAAATAGACAGGCCCCACCCTAGAAAGAATCTGAGACTTGAATTGTGCACTTGAATATGAAGAGTCCAGAAATACAATGAATTGTGTGCTTTGGGGACCACAGACTGTAATCACTCTTTTGTCACTTCAGTGAGGTTAAATGACTTGCTCAGGGTCATACTGCTAGTGTGTGAGGCTGGATTTGAACTCAGGTACTCCTGACTCCAGGGCTTGTGCTCTATCTACTATGCCTAGCTGCCTCTACACTTTTTGTTGTATTGCCTCTAGAGACTCATCTATACAAGATTCCTGAAAGGGTATGTATGAGAACTGACTGAACTCAATCTAATCATAGAGCTGAGGGTCTAAGGGAGTCAATTTCAAACAAAGAATCACTGTCCTTGGGGCCCTCTAGGTGAAGAGCTACCAGAAGCTGGTGGTTGAAGGCATAAAACGACTGCAGTTGCTCATCAAAGAGAGAGCCCAGAAATAGAGCAAGCCAACCAGTCCTAGCCAGGCCCACTTTTCAGTACAGCTTGACCCAGTCTCACCACAATTATCTAAGCCTAGCAATGGGTTCACCCATCATGTCTAGTCACCACACCTAACTAGTAGATGAATTCAAAGTTTGTTGGATATCTGGACTATTAAGAGTAGTTTTTAATGGTTCAATATGCTAACTTGACAGAAGATCTCCAGTAGAGTGCCTCAAAGATCTATGTTTTGCCCCATGCTATTTCATATTTCCATGAGTGATACAGACATAGAAGGAATACTCACCAAATTTGCAAATGACACAAGACTGGGAGATACAGCCAGGAGACAGAACCAGGTTTATCTGACTTGCAAGAGCTGATTGTTAAATCAAGGCTTGATGTATTTTCTTGTTGATTATCTAGACTTGAGAAAGTGTTAATAATGCAATTTAAACTAAAAAGTATATGTACATACATTTTTTCTCCTGCTGAGCCCAGTTGTTTACCAGCACACACAGTATTGTTCCATAACCATTACTTGATCTTAACAGTCAGAAGAGAGAAGAAGGTGCAGGGAATGAAGTCATCATTAGGACTAAAGGCCTGGTAACTATAGGCTAATAATAATAATCCTACTAATAACTGGGATTTAGATAGTGCTTGACATCCGTTATCTCATTGGAGCCTTGCAATACCACTGGACATAGCTAACACATTGCATGGCAGTTGAGAGCCCAAAACATCTTGACAGGCTAGAGTATTGGACTGAATCTTCTAAGATACAATTCAATAGGGAGAAATACACTTGGGTTCAAAAAATCACTTTCACTGTTACAAAGTGAGAGGATTAGTTGGACAATAGTTTGTCTGAACGATAAACTGGGAGTTTTAGTGGACTGCATACTCCATAGCAGCCACCACTGTGCGATAACAGACCAAAAAAAATGAATGTGCCTTGGGCTGCATTAAGAGAAGCAGGGCTTCCATAAACAAGGAGGTTTTCATTCCATTGTGTTCTGCTCTGATTAGATAATACCTAAGGTCTTCTGTTTGGTTTGGGGCCCCACAGTTTAAGAAGGACATTGAAGAACATGAAGATATGAAACATATATGAAAGATGTCTAATTGGAACTACAATAGAACTGTCCCAAAGAAGAATGGGCTGTCTCTAGAGTTTTCCTTTCCTTGAAATCCCAAGGAGAGGTGAGATGACTACTTGATGAGTATGTTATAGTAGGGATTCCTTTTATGTATAGGTTGGCCATTGAGATCTCCTCTAACTCTCAAATTCTGAAACTGTTATATTTATTTGGCAGCTAAGTGGTGCTACGGGGGATTGACCACCAGGCCTGGAGCCAGAAAGATTCATCTTCCTGAGTTCAAATCTGACCTCAGACACTTACTATCTATGTGTCCTGGGGAAACTCACTGAACACTGTTTTCATCAGTTTCCTCATCTGCAAAATGAGCTGGAGAAGGAAATGGCAAACCTCTCCAGTATCTTGTTCAAGAAAACCCCGAATGGAGTCACAAAGAATTGAAGTGAACATTATTTATTTGGCAGGTAGAGAAACTGAAGCAGCCATCTAAAGTCACTAGGTCCTGGCCTTTTCCTTTATATTGTAAAGACTGTATATTATGTGATTATCTCTCCCATGTGAATGTCAAGATTGACCCTGTCTGTACTGTGAGAGAAACACCATAGACAAGAAGTCAAATAGGTAAATTTGTTCCTTTTCAAGGATCACCAAGCCCCTGAGCAGAACCTCAGGTAGGTTTGTGATAATCTGCCTGCCCTTAATCTCCCTGGAGCTGGTGAAATTCAGGATGTATTCCTGCTGGAGAGAGAATTGTCCAGGAGGCTAGTCAGAAGCTCCACATAGGGAGGACACTGAAAGAAACAGGAGCAGGCTTCCCTCTCTTGGTGCCACAGTTACACTGCAAGCTCACTTACCCATCAATTAAAGCTTAAGAGAAAATTCTCATTGAAACACTTTCTTATCTTAGTATTTCCCTTTTGTATGCATGTATTTAAATATGTACAAGCTTGCATACATATATGTCTATGTGGTTGTTCAGTTTTTCAAGTCCAGTGTGACTCTCTGTGACCCCATTTGGGGATTTCTTGGCAAAGATACTCCAGTGGTTTGCCATGTATATGTCTCTACATATATCTTATATATGCTTTATTTCTCTTTACCTTATATATGAACCCTGTTACTTCTTTCTATAAGTCTTATTTCTATATACAGACAGTCCTTGATTTACATCAGCGAATCATTCTGCAGATTTTTAGGTAAGGTGATTTTTACATGATTCAAATTTGCCCTGTCCTGGGAATGGGAGGGAGAGAGATAGGAAGGAGGCCTTGGACCTGTGGATGGAGGGGGCCTGCACACAGTTCAAGAACATGGAGGGGGGCAGGGACAGAGAAACTAGAGCAGGAGGAACATGTGAAGGCAGGGCCTGTCACATGGGGGCCTGGCCAGAACTAAGAAAAAAAGGGAGCAGCAGACACATGGGAGCTGGACACAGACACAGATGGGAGAGGACTTCAGAATGTGGGACAAGGACAGATACAAGGTACAAAAGACAGACCTGTGGAAGGTCAACACACCAGGTGGGATGTATAAACCAGCTAAACCAGCTAGAGACCCCTATCTCCTGAAAAAAAGCCTAAAAACCTAGGTCTACCAATCAAGAGAAAGACATTTTTGGGCCACTTTGAATTAACCTACCATAATTCTTTGCATGTTCTTTGAGTGATCCTCAAAATTCCCCTTTCCATTTCAGCAACTACAAAGCCAGATGAAGCTGACCAGGAACATTCTTCTGTTATAACTAATAAGGAGCAGGTGCCTTGAACTGGACTCTATCTTGATTAACTGACACTTTCCTTATCTTGATATTTTATGGCCACTAAACTGTTATAACATCCATGTTTTATGAGAGCCCCACATTTATGGCTGACAGATATGGAAAGTATAATTTTGACTGACACCAGGATACTGAGTCAGAAAGAGGGGAGCAGGGGAAAACGCTTCCTTTCTCTTTGTGGATAAAAGTCTCCTTCAACTGGCCTTTCTCAGAGTCAGATTATTCTGATGCCCATACATATGTTTTTGCTAGCTGAAAGGGAATAAACTGCATGTATTAACATAATTTGGACTCTTTTTTAGGGAAAATTCGGGAGGTTGACCTCATCTCATTTGTCTCTTCTTTGACCAAACTCTTGTTGTCTCTTTTGGATCAAACTCTGAAGGTTGACGGTTACGGTGCCATGGACTCAGATGAAACTGAGGGAGTGGAGAGATGACATCCCACCCTGACAACACTAGTGACTCGGACACCTCAGGATCCATTTTCCTGAAATCTTAACCTTGGGTGAGTTTCCCTATTCTTAGCTTCCATTCCAGACTCCATTCACTTTAAGATAGCTCTGGGGCAGGGATGGATCGATCCTCTAAAAAATAAAATTTGGCTCAGAAACTAAAATTAGAGATGTGTTTAACAAGATAGTCACTTTCTCCCTGAATTGTGTTGGCACTATTGGGGCTCTTTTGACCAGTATCTTAAAAACAAACTAAGCTAAAAGGCTAACAAGACATCTAGACTAAAGTGGAAAAATTTTTCACCATTAGTTCTGAAATGACAGAGTGAGAACAAGGCAGAAGTTTCTTCCCTTAAAGCTTGCAAAGCCATTTCAGTTTCAGTACCCTATCCCTCGTACTATTTAATCCCCTTCCCCCTCCCCTCTCCTTAAAGGCTAGGGTCCTGACAGGGACTCAGATCCCTGAATTTACCCTCATTGGGACCTGACCCTTTAAATCTGAGGGGTGCTCTGAAAAAGCTTGCAAGATTCAGTCCCCATCTGTCTCTTTTGGCACCTTTCAACTACAAGGAGTGTACAAGGCCACCCCATTACCACTTTGGTGGATACAGAGGCAGTCCTGTTGGTGTTGAATCCTTGTAAACGCTCCACCCCTCTTCCTCAGAGTAATAATAATAGTCTATTGGTGAGGGGGATTTCTAGCAATCCACTCCAAGCTTTTGGACTTCCCCTCTCCCTATCATTCTAAAATTATATTTGTCTGTGTCTGTGTCTCTGTGTTGTAAAATGTCTGTCATGTTTGTGCTGTGAGGTAGATTCTATTACCTTGAAAGATTTCAAAGGCAGCCAGCCAAGAAAGTTCTAAAGGCTGCAGCTAGAAAAAACACTAGGAAAGATTAATGAGCTTTCTTGTTATCTTGAGGTCATAGCTGAAAGCAGGAGAAATTAGATTATTTTTAAAAGAGAAAAGACTGTAAGACATTGTGTTGTGGGTCTAACTCTGGACAAGTTGGGGCTACAGCAAAAAGTTAGAACCACTGGAGACATCCTAGCACGGGGCTGCACAACATCGGCCCTTGGGTGGTTTGCAGTCTGCAGCAACCTGAAGGAGTTTACAAGTTGTTCAGGTCTGTCGTAGAAGATTCTGGAGGTTTTGAGATTAATCATTAAGGGATTTGGAAATTAATTATTTTAAGGTTGCTGGAGAAAACTCTTGAGACTGGGGGTAATTCCAGAAATTCTCCCCCTGCTGAAACACCTCCCCAATCACTCGGCATTCCCCACTCCCTCCCTCAGAGTCAAGAGGGTATCTCAGTACAGGGATTACAAACAAGATGTTTTCCCTATTAACCCCTCTTATCCCAGATCAGATTAAGAAAAGAGAATGTTGGAAAATTGTAGGGAAAGTTAAACCACTCTTTCCCACCTAGTGGAAGAGGGGGGCAACAGTCACAGCAGAAGCCCCACTGACAGTGTCCTCAATGACCGTGTGTTCCTGGGCACCTTACAACCCATCCTTGTAGGACATCCTGCCCACCCTGTCCCAGCAACTGCAAGTAGCCCCAGCTCCAGCAACATCTGCTCTTGTGGGAAGGAGTAAAGGGGAACAGGTCAGGCCCCATGACCAACATTCCCTGAGCTCTACCACTGGTAATTATCACTGGGAGGGCCTCAGTATTAGCCACCCCAGTCCATAGGCAGTGCCCAGCTGACAGTATAAGGTAAGAAGCCAGCCAGCCTCTACTCTTGGTAAGCTCACCCTTCCGTATTCCAGTTGCAGAAATGTACCAGCTATGTAATTGATGGCAAGCTATTTTATCTATCTTTGTTCTGTTTCCTCATTCATAAAGGAAAATATGATTGTTGTTGTGGGATCAGAATGATAGAATGATTGTAAAGTGCTTAACACAATGACTGACATGTACTATGCACAACATTATTATTATTTAATGTAATTGTTCCCTACCTATTAGCTTTAAGGTAAGGTAGACGATTTCTATTTTTGATCATTTGGAAATGCAATTGATGTTATCTGAAGTTTATTGTTTGTTTTATGATTGTATTTCTAAAATTTTCTTACACTGCAAAATTTGATAGACCATTGTGAGGCAGAAATAGTGTTAGACAAAGTAATTGTTGATCTAGATTCCATTGCATATTAACTGGGCTTATAAAATGATGTAATAAAAAAAACTAGATAATTTTAAAACTGTTAAATATTTAATGAGTCACATTTAGTCATAAACAGGTAACAATATTAATAATGATATTTACTATGATAGCAAATATTCATTTGAAAATCTTGACTATTATGAACACATAGAAAGTAACTTAAAGATGTAACTTCAACATATTAATGATGACATGAACGAATTTTTGTGCAAGGTAATTTGGAAGTGCATTAACTTAAATTGACGATGTGTTTGTTTCAAGTTTTAAATGAATAATCTTGTTAGGGTATTGTTATATTTCTAAATTGTGCAATTTGGTAAACAATTGCATCAGCTATGTTGTTAGGAAAGCAATTCCTCTTATAATCTAGATGTTAGATTAAGAATTGTATCATAAAAATTAGGGGAGAATGAATGGGTTAATAAGCTGATAGGCCATTGTGTCTAGCCTTGCTGACCATGTACTGTAATATTCTAAGTACTATGATTTAAGAAAATTGTAAACTCCAAGTTTGTCTATATTTAACAGGAAGTTTCACCTAAAGTTCTTATCAACTCTGTGAGTTTCTTTGCTGTGGAATTCCCACTCATTAAATGGGAATCCTTGCACAAAATACTGGTGTGATTTCAAGCCTGCTTCATCTAAGGATATGTATGTATGTATGCATGCATGCATATGTATACATACATAAATGCATATATACATATATATGCATGTACATATACACATGTACATATGGGTGTGTGTGTGTCTAAAATTTGAAAGTTTGTGAACTACCACATTCACTACCTATGTGGAACTCCAGAATGTAATTATTTTCCTAATTTCTAATGATATATTTAAGAACAAAGGAAAGGAAAGATAATGAATAAACTTTTAAAGGTCTGGTAACTTTGTTATTATGATAACACTAACTTAATTAGATATGTTCTTGACTTATAAAAACTGAACCTTTTCCCCATTATAAACACTTTTTTGATTAGAGAAATTTTGTGATAACTATAAATTTAGTTTGTTACAGTACTTTAGGGGTTTATATTATTTAAGGACATTTTACACCAAATTAATTTTGATAAATTGCAATTTTAAAGATTTATTTTTGCTTTAAGGTTGAAAAGCAAGAGATCTATCATTTTAGGAATTTCCAACTAATTTACTTCATAAAACTTTAGTGATTATTCCTTCTGACATCAGGATAAATTTTAAGCTGTTTTTAAGAAAGGGAAATACTTTTAAGAAGATATATTTTGTAAAATTCTTTTGTGTGATTTCTAGAAGGCCTACTAAATTAATTTTCATTTGCAAACTAATTTATTGCTAAATTAATGTAATGATTTGTAAATGGAAGAGATCTTGCTGTTTTGATCTGAATTTGTAGGTATTTCATGACCTAAGCAAGAGTTAAATTAGCATTTGAAGTCATCAGAGGTATAAGATTCAATTCCTGAAATATCTCATTCTTTCAGAGTAATGAGTATAATTAGAGAAGGATAAACAAGTTCATGAAACAGCGATATAAATCTATCAAGTTGTGAGGTTAAAGTCAGGAATCTCTTTTGTTTTTGTTTAAGGAATTGGATTTCAGTACAGAAAGTTATGTTAGTGAAGAGTAATAACTTGTGAGCTATCTTGTGTTATCTTAATGGTAAATCTGATTTTATTTAGGTCTGCCATTTCATCTGGAATCAAAATGGATGCAGAAAGGTATGCAAACTATTTAAGACTCATTTTAAAGATGTCCACATTCTTTAAAGGAACTTTGAGAGCAGTAGTGTTTTTCTGTCACGAAAGCTCTGACTATTGAAACTTGGCATTCAATACTTCAAGGGACTGTAATTTACTATTGCTTTGGGCTTTGATTAAAGGGATAGTTGTCCAAATTGTCATGAAGCCATGTGTTGCATGAAAATGGCATGTGCTGAGGTCTGGACTGCTAAAGGTGGATGTCTATGTCTGGGAAAACTTTTGAGGACAACCTTGGACACAGCCAAGGTAGGATCCTCTATTTCCTAATTCTGTCAATTCCTTCCTAAAAAGGAAAATTCCCCACCTGGTTAATCCTGAACCCTGCTTTTAACATCTAGTGGCTACATGATTGTCTGTCAGATATAAGTCTTGCCTAGAATCAAACAGAGGTAAGGACATTTTCCCTTCTGTTATGATATATGGCATTGTTATAACTATCTTCCTCTTTTTCCTTTCACAGTAAATTTATATCATCAAGAAGTTCTGTGAGTACAATACTAAATCTATTAAATAATAGATAGATAATGGAACATCTCTGAGTTACAAGGATAGGATGCAAGTATGAATATCTTACAATTTTAACCTGTATTTGTGGCCAAATACCTTTTGAGAAAAGCAACCAGATTAGATTGGTGTTTTACACACAAATTGTATGGATAATAGTAAAGAAGGTGAAGTTATTTTCCAACTATTAAAGTGTCTGTCTGATCATTTTAAAAGGCAAAAGAGTTCATTTTATTGTTGGACCCTCAATTAAAAAAAAAGATTCTTATACCAGTTCCAGGATTTAGGTAAGGATAGAAGCAGCAAATGGTATGTAAACTGAAATTCTCTGAAGTTTTAAAACTGGAGAACCAAATTGAAGTGATTGTTCTAAATGATATTAAGTCAGAATTATCCAGCAACCTCTAGATTTGAAACCAGAGAGGCAGAACCCTATTTAAAGCTGAGAATAAAACCTATCATCCAAGAGAGATATCTAGGGAACAGAGGGAACATGAGACATCTGGGACTTAAAAGGTGCTGTTTAAATGGACCTTGAGAATGGGTTACTGGGACACAATGAGACTTGATGCTTCTTAACAGTGGTGATAATCATTGCATTGCTTTGCACAGTTTGTGTTTAAGTTTCTTGGTTACCTTGGTGATATGTAAATCTCCTTTCTCAGAACAAGTCCATTTGAGCCCTCTAAGTAGTTTGATCTGTACCTGACTTAATGTAATTATGTAATTAAGGGAATTTTGGGAAACAATTTATTGTATTGTTTGATCCTAGCTGAGAAACTGAACCATCTCTATGTACCTTTAACCCAGGACCTATGTTATACTGATTTCTCTCAATTGTGTTTTAAGAGCTTTATCAGTTCTTTCTGACTACTCCCACAGCTTCCAACTTGTGGATGTGGACTCCCGCATTATCTGAAGATGGCCTCACTCCAAGTGGACATCTGAGCCAACAGGACACCTTGTCCTCTGGTTCCATAAGACCTTGAAGAAGACGACATTTAACTCAAATGTCTTTCCCAAGAATATGTACCAAACCTGTGAGAAGGGCTCCCTCCCCACTTGTACCCTCCTTTCCAGATCCTTACATGCCATAAACCATTTGCTCATTTCACTGGGATGCCATAGTTTTGGTTGCTTGCCTGGCTGTCTGATTTTCTTTGCTGTGCCCCACATTTTCCCTACCTTGGTCCCTCCCCTTTTCTTTACTTGCTTTGGGTGGCATTGCAAAAGATTTACAAAACTCTTCTTTCCACTCCCTGAGGAAGAGTGAAGTTTTTTTCATGCCTTCTTTGGTCTGCAGATGGCGCTTTCAGCACACCTTTGACGAAAAGGAGGGGAGATGTGAACCAGTTAAATCAGCTTGAGCCCCCTCATCACCTGAAAAAAACCCTAAAAACCTAGACTGTCCAATCAGGAGAAAGACAATTTTGGCCCACAACCTACCATAATGATTTGCATGCTCTCTAAGTGAACTCCAAATGCTCCTTTCCGTGTCAGCAACAAGGCCAGATGAAGCTGACCAGGAGTGTTCATACCTCTCTCATAACTGATAAGGACCAGGTACCTTGAACTGGACACTATCATGATTAACTGGTATTTCCCTTATCTTGATATTTTATGACCACTGTCCTGTTATGACATCCATGTTTTTTGACAGCTCTATGTTTATGACTGACAGATATGGAAACCATAATTTTGGCCAACACTGACATCCTGAGTCAGAAATGGGGGGAGGGTGCAGGGTGGAAACACATCCTTTCTCTTATTCTATGGATAAAAGTCTCCTTCAATTGGCTTTTTTTTTTTTAGTCAGATTATTCTCCGATAAGTATGTTTTTGCTAGCTCAAAGGGAATCAACAGCATGTATAAACTTAATTTCATTTGTCTCTTTTTTAGAGAAAACTCTAGAGGTTACCTTAATCTCATTTCTCTTCTTAGACCAAACTCTGAGGGTTGACATAATTTTGTTGTCTCTTTTAGACAAAACTCTGAAGGTTGACAGACTGCAGGGCTGGTGGACTAGAGTGGGACATAAGTCTCTCCCCACATCAGGAGGTCTTAAGTCAAGGCCAGATCAGAAGGCATAGTGGCAGCGTTCCACTTCTCTTCTACTTTAGTTGGAGGGATTTTTAAAGGTTTTTAACAATGATTTTATTTGCAGGGGTAGGTAAGGGGATGTATGTGCAGGAGTGGAGAGAGAGCACAGTACCATACAGCAAAAGTTAAAGTATGTGTTTTTCTGAAATACTAATTTCTTTCAGAATTCTTCAAAGTGTATTGTGAATGGATTATTATATCATTATTTCTATTATTTCCATGTTTATTTCTATATATCTTATTTCTATTTCTATATACCCTATATGTAGAGTATCATTGACCTTCATAATCATCTCTCAGGTTTTTAACCAGCACTCTCATCCTTTCCAAGTCAGTTTGGAAGTTTACTTCATACATTCCCATGGTGGCTGGAACAGTAAGAAATAATATAATTTCTTTTCTTGTTTCTTCCCTTCTCTTTCATGCAACTATAGGTTTTTCACAGAAGCAGTCCATCTCTCTTTTTCAGTCTGGCCACCAAGAGAAATATGAACTAATAGATTGGTCGATCTGTTATAATTTAGTTCTGAATGTCCTGTATTCAAATTCAACAATGTGTCTATCAAACACAAGAATGCAAATATAGAATGAATATACCCAGGAAATGTAATCCTTTGTTTACTAGATATGTGAGTGTAGGAAAGGGGAAACATTAGTCCTTAAAAACATTGTTTTGATGTTGCCTGGGGTGTAGAAGACTGGCTCCAAAGGAGAGTTTAAGACATCTCATTTAGAAGTTACAGGCAGTCTATAAAAGCTCAAAAATTCTTGTTAAGAGCAGATTTAGAAGGGATCTTGAGCAGCCAGAAATTTGCCTCAGGAAAGAATGAGTTCCCCCTCCTTGGAACCCCAGACGAAAGGACCTCTATCTCATTGGGGAAAAATAATATTAGTTGGAACTTACATAGCAGAGGTGTGCAAAGAGCTTTACAAACATTTCATTTGATTCTTAGTACAATCCCCTGAGGTAGCTGCTATTTTTATTCTTATTCTACAGATTGGAGACTGAGGCTCAAATACGTTAAAGTCCTTGACCAGAATCACATAGCTAATAAGTATCTGGGGCAGAATTGGAATTTAGATCTTTCTAATTTCAAGTTTCACATTAATCCTACCATGCTTCACTATAATAAACATCTACCCTGAGATTTTGTAAGCCTGACATGAAAGTATTGGTCTTCAGAGGCTACTGTGAGGAAAGTGTGGAAGGATTTCCGAAAAAAGCAAACTTTGCACCACAGTTTGGCCTTGAACTGGCTCTTTAGGAAGTCTTTCCAGATCCCTGTTTCTTGTCTCCTTATTTCGATCTCTTAATGAGGCAGTTAGGTGGTGCAGTGGACAGAGTGCCTGGTCTGGAGTCAGGAAGATTCATCTTCTTGAGTTCAGATCTGACCTCAGACACTTAACTAGTTGCACAACCCTGGTCAAGTCATCTAACCCTCTCTGTCTCAGTTTGAAATTGACAAATCACTCCAGTATCTCTGCCAAGAAAACACCAACAGGGTCGCAAAGAGTTGGACACAACTGAAACAACTGAGCAACAAAACTCTTAGAACTAGAAATAATCAAAGGGCAAACTGTCACTCAAAAGCCCAAGCTATCCAACATATGTTCCAATGGGAAATACTGGGAGTCTAGGCTATTGTTGCCACTGATAATCATTTGATAACCTCAATAAGGGTCAGAGCCTGAACTAATCAAGTGTCTCAGCCTAACAAATATTTCCTTTTTCTGAGTAAACTCAGGGAATATCTCTTCCTATGTCAACAAGGCCAGATGGGGCTGAATTAAGGGCATTTTTTTTTCTTTTTATGTCCATTAAGGATGATACCCTTAACTGGAGACATAATTTTGAATAATGGATCTTCTACTTATCTTAATTTTTTTTTTTATGGACATCTACTATGTTATGGCATGTTAATGGTAAAGAAAACACAGATATCCTGGGTCGCAATTTCAATAAACACTTTGTCAGTTCTCTTACTTATTGTATTTACCACCTATTCAATTAAGAAAATTCCTTTCTCATAATGTGGTAAAACATATATGGAGATCAAAAATTTGAGTAACACAAACATGTTGAGTTGGAATTTGTTCTAAAACATAATTAAACGTAGTCATTCTTCTATCAGATAGTCAGAACTTATGTTTTGGCTCCATGCAGCATGTATCTGCTAGCTTTAAAGGAATAAGTAATATGAATTTATTATCACCTACCCTGCTTACCTCCTTTAACCAAACTTTCAGATCGACACTACTCAGACTTCATTGCTTTTCAATGAATCATAGGCTCATATCATCATCATCATCATCAAATCATAGGCTCACAATGATATAACCTAGAGAATTTATGTTGTAACTCACAGACTCCTAAATGAGTCCTATAAATCTATAAAATTAAGGATTCAGGTGAAATTATGTCTATAGTCCTTCTAGCTCTGAAAATACATGATTCTATGAATCATATCTATCCTTGATGAGTTCAGTCTTCAGGTTCAGAATTACAGGAAGGAATAACTAACAGAGGATGACAGAACCATGATACTGAAAGAACTGATGTATGATTTCTTTTTAAAATTATTTTATTTGTTTTCAATTTTCTACAATCACTTTTATGTATCTTAGATTTTTCCCCTCCCTCCCTCTCCTTCCCCCCCCCCTCCCCACTCCCACCCCAACAGTATGCAATCTTATATAGGTTCTACACCTACATTCCTATTAAATACATTTTCACCTTAGTCATGTTGCATAGAAGAATTAAAATGAATGGGAGAAACCAGAAAACAAAACAAAATAAACCATAACACAAGAGAAAATGATCTGCTTCATTCTGCAGTTCAATTCTATAGTTCTTGCTCTGGATGTGGAAGGTGTTTTATCTCAAGAGTCCAGTGGGAGTTTTTTAGGTCCTTGCATTGCTGTGAAGGGCTAACCCTACCAGAAAAATTTCTCTCACACTGTGGTTCTCCTGGTTCTGCTCCTTTCACTCAGCATCAGTGACGTGATTTCTGAGCCATTTGAAAGAACACAGAGAATAACAGTGTACCACAGGACTGGAAAAGGAAAACTATCCTGATTTTCAAAAGAGGAAACAAAGTGGAGTCTCCAAATATGAGACAATGAGTTTTATGTGATTCCTGGCAAATTTACATTATTAACTTGATGTTTAGTTAGTGAACATCTGGAAAAAGGAAGTGGGAATCACAAGACCAGCATAGGAATAGGTATTAACGGATATGTCATTTCCTATTTTGATAGCATTACTACAACAATAGACCTGGGAACTGCTTTAGATAGAGTTTCTTTACAGTCTAGACTGTGGGAGAGCATTCAACAAAGATCCCACAGTATTTTAGTGGATAAAGGTGTGAGTGAGCTGGAAGGATGGTTAGGTGAATTTGAAACTGGGTAAGTGGTAAGGCTCAAAGAGTAATTGCTTGATCATGAATGAGGAGGTGCTAGTAAATGTGCCAGGGGTCTGTGCTTGGTACTATTCTGCTTTAACATATTTATCACTAATTTGGATGAAGGCATAAACTGCATACCTATCAGATTTTCAGATGATGGAAAGCTGGAAGGAATATCTAACACAAGGGATAAAAAAATTAGTAAACTAAAAGATCTTATTAGAATAAAGCATTGAGTCAAATTTATGAAGTTGAAAATAGGATTAAATACAAAGTCTTGAACTTGGGTTCAACTCAATAGTATGATATGGAACACCAAAAAGGAAATCTAATCATAGGCATATATGTGTGTTATGAATATAAATTATTCTTCTTCTTCTCCTCCCTGCTATCCGATTTTCTCATTATTTTTATCAATATTTCATCTATCTTTGGCTCTTTTTCTGAATTTCTTATTCTTTATTATTGATTTTTTTTCCTGCTTTTTGGTCTAGTATACTTGACACTAAATCTCTAAGGTTCTATTCAGCTCTAAAATTATATGATCCTCTAATAATTAGTAAGTTCCTTGATATCTGACAGGGTAAATGTGCTTTCATCATTTTCCCCTTTCATAGTCTTGCCTGTTTTGTCATCAAATTTGAAATTATTTGATCAAATTCCGTAAAACAGTACTTAGGAATTTTATATTAAATCTAACAATTAATCTTGATGGTACTGCCATTTATTGTCTATTACCTAACTTCATGCCTTCTAATGATTCAGTACCTCATTCTTTTCTGTCTAAAATCCTTTTTTTATTAACAAGAATTTATTTTTTCTCCCTTCTACTACCTCGTCTTGCTCCATCCCCATACACACATCGGTCAATTTTAAAAAGAGATAAAAAAAAAACACTCAACAAATATTCATAGTCAAAATGAATTCCCGCATTGGTCATGTCCAATGAACAAACATTTATTCAATGCTTGCTAACTGTACTAAGCACTGGGGATACAAAAAGAGACAAAAGACAGGCTCTGTCATCAAAGAACTTACAGTATAATATCCAAAAATGTATGTCACAGCCTGTATTTTTAAGTGTACTCAGGCTGGAGGAGGTTCCCATGCTTCACCTTCCTTCCTCTGAAATCATGGCTTGTCATTGCATTGATTAAAGTTCTAAAGTTCTAAAGTTTTTCAATAAAGTTACTGAAAAGTGTATTTCTTTATAATTCTTTTGTCATTGTATGAATGGTACTCCTAGATCTGCTAATGAACAAAGAAACAGAGTAATCAACTCAAAGACCTCATTATTTGGTAAAAACTGCTGAGAAAACTGGAAAGAAGTCTGACAAAATTTAGGGAAATACTAATATCTCACACCCTAAACCAAGATAAACTCCAAATGGATATGTAATGTAGACTTTTAAAATGTCATAGTATAAGCAAATTAGAAGACCAAGGAAGAAATTGCCTTTGTGATGGGGAAAGAATTCATGATCAAACGAGATAGAGAAGATCACTCAAAATAAAATGGATGTTAAAAAAGCCCCCTTTTAAGTGTTTGCTGAGTTTTTAGTATAAAGCAGTGTTCTACCTTGTCAAAGGTTATTTCCTCATCTATTGAGATAATGATGTGATTTGGGATATTATTATTCTTATTATGACTAATTATGTTCATTGAACTATCTTTGCATCCCTAGTATAAATCCAATTTGGTCATGATGGATGATATTTTTTTTTTTGATGAACCATTGTCATCTGTTTGATAAGATTTTATCTAAAATTTTTTATATTAATGATAATGGTCAGTTCTTTCTCCTCCTCCTCTTTGAAGACAGGAATTGTTTTTGTTTTTCTTTGTCTCCTCACTGTTAAGTTTATAGTAGGTAATTAATAAATTCTAGTTGGTTTTTATAGCAAAGGTACTACCTTTTCACTGATAGCTATTACTACGCACCGTGACAGCAAGCTAATGAGGGCGATATTTTATATGTAAGGCAGAAAAAATGTAATGAAATGAAAATGAAAATGAAAAAATGAAAATGAAAATGAAAAATGAAAAAAACCTGTAGCTGGAGCCCAAATGTCCATTAGTATGAGACTCTTTCCTCATTGGTCATGATCAGTACCTCACACCTATGTGAAGGGTGGGACAGAGTTGGCATGAGCAGTGGAGAATATAGATCTGTTCTCTTCAGTCTTTTTAGGCCTTCTGGCTTTCAGTTTTCAGAGAGAGGATGCATGATACCAACTTTTCTTCAGCCACCCTATAGGAAGAAAGACCCTGGGAAGAACCCAACATGAGGGGAACTGAAAGTCTCCATCATGTTCCTATCCATATCGCTTCAGTAGAGACTTTGGAGAACTTCTCCTTTAGCTGAGATCTGGGACTTTCTATTAATTAAACTGAGTTATCTTTTTTCACAGAGGTTGAACGCATTTATCTCTGTATATTGTCTGGCATATATTTTCATATCTGTATTTTATCTTATTTCTGTTTTGCTATTGACTTGGATCATTTTGGGGAAGGACAGCAAATATTTACTATGTCTGTTCATTATGGAACTATTATTTGGTGAGAATAAAGTCAATTCTCACATATAGAACTTGGGACCCCCACTTTCCCACTAAAAATTAGCTATTGGGAGTTTAACTTGAACCTAAAATTTGTAATCCCTAGAGTAGCAATACTTAAGGTGACAAAGAGATAAAAGTCTAGTGCAATATCGCTCTCTCTGAGCAGAAGAGAGCAATGGCTTCTGATTCCAACCTCTGGTTTCCCTCTTGGCAGGAACAAAAGTGTCCCTTGGAAAAAGCAGGGGAAGAGATGCTAGGGATGTCTATTCCTGCCTTCCTGTGGGAAACACACACATACACATGTGCCCACACACATGTGCACACACACACCATTACTTGCTACATAGGTTAAAGATGAGTAACTTTTGCCTTCATGATCCATTGTAGACAGACCAAACCAGTAGAAAGACTGAAATGAGGCTATATGAAATTTTTAACATTTTCTTAGAATTTATATCAACATTGATATAAATTGCTTTTTTCAGAGCTACAAAGCACGCACTTCAGTAAATTATTGTCCTAGAAGGAAATTATTAACTTTGTCTGTAGGATTGCTAGTAAACTGCCTTAGTACAAGATAGTGGATATACAGCTACTTAAAAATGAGGATCAAACATAATACATACCAACTAGTTATGAATTTAAAAGTTTTGCATAAATGTGTGATTTGTTCCAAAGTCAATAAAAGCATTACTTGGGAAACAAACAAATAAAATATACAACAAGATCTTTTTAAAGTATGTAGAAATCTTTTTTTTTTGACAGTCTGTCAAGTTTTATTCTTTAAGTCATACAGAAGGGTACTATGTATATAGAGGAGGTAGGGGAGGATCATTTCTTAGTCTCCTCCTCCTTGGACAAAGTCTTGATGATCTCCTCTTTCTTAGCTTGTAGACACTCTTCCTGATGCTTTCGTGCTTCCTTAGTCTTCCGACGAGCTTCGGCCAAGTCATCCAAGAGCTTCTTCCAGGTGTTGTCTGCCTTCAGTTTATGAATATGCTCCATGAGGATCCACTTATTCTTGAACATAATTCCCTTCACCTTCAAGTACAGGCTGTGGTACATGTGGCAGTCAGTCTTTTTGGATTCATGATATGTTCAGAGCAGACAGTGCAGAATACTCATTTGCCTAATCCAGGTCACCTTCTCAGGTATACAAGAATTGGCAGTACCCTTTCTCTTACCAGGGGATAGAGCACCAGTGCAGGAGTCAGGAGAACCTGAGTTCAAATCTCACCTCAGACACTTGACACTCACTAGCTGTGTGACCTTGGGCAAGTCACTTAACCCCAATTGCTTCATCCTGGGTCATCTCCAGTCATCCTGATGAATATCTGGTCACTGGATTCAGATTGCTCTGGAGGAGAAGTGAGACTGGTGACCTGCACAGCCCTCTGTCACTCAAAACAAAGTCCAGTGCAAGTCATGTCATCATTTCTCTGATTGCATGGTCTTCTTTGACAAGGAAGGACTAGCCCACACACCCATGTGGCCACCGTTCTGTCAAGCCAGAGTGTTTTTGCAGCATCTGGCATGAGAGTGCACAGTAATGGTCTTCTGGATGATAAGCCCATCTTTAATTGGCTTCCTGATCTGCTGGCGGGAATTGGTGTTGGCAATTTTATTGGTGTCATTGGGATCAAGTCATACTTTCTTCTTTCCACATCTAAGAACACTAGAGGGAAGTCTCTTCATTTTTTTTTATTTTTTTTATTTTTCATTTTTCATTTTTAACACAGTTCATATCACATAAGACAATTCCAACTTTTGGTCAGGTGATATTTCTTTTAAAGTATTTACAATACTGACCACAAATGGATTTTTTTTTAACATTAACCAACTAAGATACAAATAATAGCTATGTATGCTACCTACATAAGCCCTTGACCTAATTGTCTCCACACTATTACCAAGAATTAAAGGACCCTAACTTATTGTTGTTGGCCTAAAGTCCTAAGCCTAATAGCTTAATTTTAAACTTGACCTCAGATGTTCCCTTACCAACAATCTATAATTTAATAGATCTGGTATTAAGCTTACAAACCTGTGACTGTAGTAAATTGCCACTAAGAGTAGGGACATTGCAGGGAAACAATATCTCATCAACTTCATGTCAGTTCCAGGCAGGAGTAGATTGTCAACTTGCATTCAGTCAGGCTTAAAGTCTGCCAAGTGTCAGTGGGAAATTGAGTCAGGAGTATCCTACCTGAGCCCAGGCTGAACAGCCACTCTCCCACCCTTCCCATGAGATCACCTTATTCAGTTCATACCAGCATCTCACAGGCTTACTGGCATCATGGATTGGAGGCTCAGAGTGCCTTTGTTGCTAGACTCAGAAGAACAGTCAATTAATAGTCCCATAGCATCTTAAAATAGAAAGTTCCAATAACCAGGTTTCAACTATGACTCTAATTTCACATTGGCTAAGGAACATCTTTTGAGGCAAATCTTAAGTGGCTTACATACCTTTCTATACCTGTTCTAGTTCCTGCTTAAAGAATAACCACAAAATCAAATTTGCCATTAAAACCTTAACTTTTCCATGAATGCCAAATTTTGCCCAAGGTTACTTTCCTCTAGGAAATTTAGACTGAAATTTTTTTCCCCAAACTAAAGATGTCATTGATTTATTCTCAGTAATTAATTCAGTCAATTGTTTTAATACTAATTTCTTTTACATCACTTTGTAATGCATCCAATTTTTTTCCCCATCTCTCTTGTCCCCCCAATACCTTACATTCTGACTACTTCTTCCCTCAATGAGCCCTCCCTTCTATCACACCCCACTTTTCCCTTATCCCTATCTTCTCTCTTTTCTTGTAGGGCAAGATAAATTTCTATACCCCATTACCTGTGTTTCTTATTTCCCGGTTATTTGCAATAATAATTCTCAACATTCGTTTCTAATACTTTGAATTCCACTTTCTTTCCCTCCCTCCCTCCCTACCCATCCCCACTGAGAAGGCAAGCAATTCAATACAAGCTATATATGCATCATTTTGCAAAAGACTTCCATAACAATGATGTTGTGTAATACTAATTATATTGCCCTCTATCGTACTCTATCCCTCCATATTTTTTATCCCCCATTTGACCTTGTCCCCTCCCAAAAGTGTTTATTTCTAGTTACTCCTTTCTCTCATTTACTCTCCTTCTATCATTCCCCTTGCCCCACTTGTTGCCTCCTCTCCTACTTTCCTGTAGTATAAGATAGATTTTCATACCAAATTTAGTGAGCATGTTATTCCCTCCTTAAGCCATATGGGGAGAGAGTAGCTTTACCTTACCCCTCTCTTATTCTCCCTTTTCTCCTCCATTGAACAAGATTTTTCTTTGTCTCTTTTATGAGTTATAGCCTGCCCCATTCCATTTCTGCCTTTCTCCTCCCAGTATTTTCCTCACTCACCCCTTAATTTTTATTTTATATCTTTTTTTATGGATATCATCTCTTCTGATTCAACACAGCCTGTACTCTGTGTGTGTGTGTCTATGTGTGTGTGTGTGTACAATCACTCCACCTACCCAAATACTGAGAAAAGTCTTAAGAATTATAAATATTTTCTTTCCATTTATGAATGTAAACAGTTCAGCTTTAGAAAGTCTTTTATGATTTATCTTTAGTGTTTACCTTTTCAAGCTTCTCTTAATTCTTGTGTTTGAAAGTCAAATTTTCTATACAATTCTGGTCTTTTCAACATGAATGCTTGAAAGTCCTCTATATGAATGACCATTTATATTCCCTTGAAGTATTATAGTCAGTTTTGCAGTGTAGGTGATTCTTGGTTTTAATTCCAGTTCCTTTGATTTCTAGAATATCCTATTCCAAGCCCTTTGATCCTTAATGTTGGAGCTGCCAGATCCTGTGTTATTCTGATTGTATTTCCACAATATTTGAATTGTTTCTTTCTAGCTGCTTGTAGCATTTTCTCCTTGACCTTGGAACTCTGAAATTTGGCCACAATATTCCTAGGTGTTTCTCTTTTCAGTTCTCTTTCAGGAGATGATGGGTAGATTCTTTCAATATTTATTTTGCCCTCTGGTTCTAGAATATCAGGACAGTTTTCTTGATAATTTCATGGAAGATAGTGTCTAGGCTCTTTTTTTATCATGTCTTTCAGGCAGTCCCATATTTTTTAAATTGTTTCTCTTAGACCTATTTTCCAGGTCAGTTGTTTTTCACATTATCTTCTAATTTTTCAAAATTTTGATTTTGTTTTCTAATGCTTGGTTTATCTCATAGTCATTCATTTCCCTGAACTCAATTCTCTCTTTCAGAGAACTATTTTGTTCAGTGAACTTTTGAACTCTCTCCTCCATTTGGCTAATTCTGCTTTTTAACGCCTCCTTCTCCTCATTGGCTTTTTGGATCTCTTTTTCCAATTGAGTTAGCCTCTTTTTAAAAGTGTTATTTTCCTCAGCATTTTTTTTTGTTCTCCTTTAGCAAGCTTTTAACTTGCTTTTCAAGCTCTTCTATTGCCTGAGTGCAATTTAAGTTCACTTTGAAGGCCCTGGAGGCAGGGAACTTAACTTCCTGTGACAGTAAGCCTTGTTCTTTCTCATCCAAAAGGATGGGAGGACACACCTGTTCACCAAGAAAGTAACCTTCTGTGGTCTTATTTTTTCCCTTTTTTGGGCATTTTTCCAGCCAGTTACTTGACTTCAGAATCCTTTGTCAAGAGATGAGACTCAGCTGCTCGATTCCCCTGGGCTTTGGGTGGGGGCAGGTCCATCACTCAGGGCTGGAGTTTAGATCAGTTGTTCCCTACTGCCAGATGTTTTAAGCTGAGCAGCCTGGACAATGGATCCAAGTTGCTTCCAGGCCTCCACAGCTGCCTACATGCTGCTGCCACTGCCTCTGCCTTCCCCTAGGGCTATTGCTGGAGAAACCCAGGTGACCTCTTGCCCAGCTGGGAAAGCCCTCCCCCATTGACCTCTGGAGCTTTCTTTGTCACTTGTGCTTTGAAGTATCTGGGTCCTTCCCTGCTAGGAACTCTGCCCATAGGTCTGTTCAGGTCCTGTTCCTCCCAGTGTGTTGTGGTCAGGGCTGTGCTCCACTCCACTCAGTGTCCCATGAGATAGACCTTTCCTGTTCGCCTTTCAGGTTCCCTTTGGCTGAAAACCTCTTTTGCTCTGTTGTTCTGTGGCTTCTGCTGCTCTAGACTTTGTTGAGAGTCCTTTTTACAGGTAATTGTGGCTATGAGGGAAGCACTAGAGTTTATGTGCCTTCCTATTCTGTCATCTTGGCTCTGCCCCTCGAAAACCTCTTCCGAAGCCTGAACGTACTCATGGCTGCAGCCACAGCATGGAAAAGGAAAGGAGAGAGCACATATAGAAGTCTTTAAACATATTGGAACCTAGGAAAATATGTTGAATAGTTACTTTAACAGTTAATTTGATAGGCACTTATATTTATTAGTGAAATGTAGAAATGTCTTTTAAAATATTCTTCCAACTAGAAGGACTGTTATGAACCAGTGCTGAGTGAAAGGAGCAGAATCAGGAGAACTTTGCACACAGCAACAACCATAGTATGCAAGGAATTTTTCTCGTAGACTTAGTCCTTCACAGCAATGCAAGGACCTAAAAAATTCCCAATGGACTCTTGAGGCAAAATGCCTTCCACATCCAGAGAAAGAACTATGGAATTGGACTGCAGAATGAAGCAGACCATTTTCTCTTGTGTTATATTTTATTTTGTTTTGTTTTATGGTTTCTCCCATTCATTTTAATTCTTCTATGCACCATGACTAAGGTGAAAATATATTTAAAAGTATGTGTAGAATCTATATAAAATTGCATGTTGCTGGGGAGGAAGTCGGGTGGGAGGAGAAAGGAGGAAGAGGAAAGGGAAAAATTGAAGATATATGGAAGTGATTGTAGACAACTGAAAGCAAATAAAATAATTTAAAATTAAAAAAGATTCAAAAAAAGATTCTGTGAAATTTAAGTAATAGAATTTACATTTTGTAGAAAAAACAAGAGTCAGGTCTCACATTCATATAATAAATAAACCTTCCCCTTTCCTGATTCTGTCTTCCTCTCCCCTAAGGTTAGCTACACAATCAACAAGTTTAATGTAAGGAAGTGATTGGGAGCAGGGACACATTTTTATAGCTGCATTGGACGGTGTGGTAGACCGTAGAAGAGGCTACAGGAGTAAAATGGGAGAAAAGGGCAAAGAGAGGTGCTGTTTTAGAAGGAGAAGTTCCCCTCCACCTTCCCCCAGGACCAAGGGACTTTGAAAAGGTCTATTACAAATCTCCAGCAGCCCTAGGAGGCCTGGTATTGACCACAGCTCCCAAAGTTGCAGAAGTCATCTTTGCCATAGTTATTGTTATAGTCTGGTGGCACAGGACCAAGCTCTGCTGCTCTCTCTGCTGTAGGAAAAATTGTAGCCACAGTTGCTGCCATCTACACTGCTCTCCTCACTAATATCCTCAACTCCAATAGTGACTCAGACCATACAAGAGCTCTACTTCCCCTGTAGCCATGGCTACTCTGGTCACTGTGGTTGGAATCCATGTTGCCATCCATATTGTAGCAGGCCCTGACCTCTAACCTCAATTCCACTCATTTTGCTACTTCTGCTACATTTTACTACATAGGCCCACTGCATCCTCCAAGTCTGTCTTCTGTGCCAAGGCCTCCCAGATAGCCATCCCCAAAGTTGATTGAGTAACCAGCTGAATAATCACCTCCTGCACAGACATAATCATCTGCAAGGCTTCCAGCATGTTGAGGGGCAGTCTGCAATGGAGGCCAAGGTCATCACAGAACCACCTTTAAAGAAGCTGCTGGTGACATCCATTCTAAGGGTCCACCCTCCAGTGGCCCATTCTCTGCCAACTCTCAGTTCCCTGGTGCTCAGAATGCAGCTACCTAGACAGTAAAGAGTACACTGATTATGATCTGGGTCTAGGACCTCCCTGAGGCCCAGGGTTATTTCCTAACATCCAGGAAGTCCAGCCCCCTCCTACCAAGTGCAGCTATGCTATGCAGCTATGGCCTTGGACAAGTTGGAGTGGAAGCCAAAAGCAGTGGGAACCCTTTATCTGCCAATTCACCACCACTAAACAGTAGGTGAACTGCTCAAAGGCTTTAAAACAAACCTTCAGACCCTCAGATGAACTGGTTGACAGCTCCAATAAATAGCTTGCAGAGCTGCTGTGAGCTCTCCATGGTACCAAACCTTACTGCTGTTTAGTCCCCACTAGCTAAAACATTGGTCAGTCCAAGACCAGTCATTGGAACTAAAAGGAACCTAGTAATTACAGAACTGGGGCTTTGAAGATAAATAGGAAAAAGAGATTCAAATATGCTGGAGACCACTAACTACCAAACTGTTACTTAGGACCAAGTGAGCTACATGTAGATGGGACTTCATCCGAGTTTCCTGCTGCTTGAAATGGAGAATATGGAGACAGATTTTCCACAGGTGCAAGAGCAAAATTAAAATCCAAGGAAGGGAGTTGTCAGAGTAGAGGATGTCGAGAATGGCTTTCCAGGGCTCAGGCCTAGTTCTGATTCAGCTAAGAGTCTCAAAGAGATTTAGTCATTCATGTTTATTGAAATACTCACTATTGAATATGAGTATTATTGAAATACACCTATTATATGGAAAAGACTACATGATGGTGAGGATACAAAATCAAAACTGAAGTCATACTAGCCTTCAGAGAACTGAGAAACAACATATATTGTAATTTGAACTGAATGAGAACATTAAATAATTACAGAAATGAATAATAATAGCTAGTATTTATACAGTGCTTTAAGGCTCATAAAAACATCTTTGCCTAATTTGAGCCTCACAACAGCCCTGGAAGATAGGTTCTATTATTATCCTCATTTTACAAAGGAAGAAATTGAGGCTGACAGAGGTTAAGTGACTTGGTCACATAGCTAGTAAGTGTCTGATGCAAGATTCAAACTCACATCTTCAGCATGTTATTTACTATGCCACCTGGACCATGAAGGAGCATATTACTAGGAAGGAGTGCTTTGAATAAGAGGGAATCAAGTGGTATGAATTCCAGTTCAGGAAGTGTCAGATGAAGCCAGATACAGATATATTAGCAAGGAGGCTAATGCAATTTTCAAGGCCTCAAGAAGAGGTCATGGACTCCCTTGGAGCTACCTCTCTGAAGTGGTAGAATATTCCCATTGATCATTTGTGGTCAGGATTTTACAAGACTCTTCACCAGGGCCCTGAAATAATAGCTGGGGCAAGAGGATAGAGAGAGAGAAGGGAGACAGGGAACAGAGAAGGGCTGGTAATGATATTTATGTGCATGTCTGTGGATGTAACAACATACAACTGAAAACTGGTTATTGAGCTTCTCAATTCCATAAAGTCTGGCTTTTTGTTAAAGAAGAGGCATTGAAAAAAGGTACTGGAAAATTTCAATTCTGCCACTTAATATCTCTGTGACCTTAAGTAGATCTCTTCATTATGTGCTTCCATTAGTTCCTTTGTGAAATGTGGAGGAAGGACTAGATGACCTCTGGGGATGAAAGCCAGATGGAAAGTCTGAATTAACTAAAAACTCTGATGATTTGGGGAGCCTTTCAGAAAAGAACAGACTAAAAGAATTAGGAAAGTGATTGCCCTGCCATCCTCTCTAATCCATCTGGAGGATCCATTGGAGGATCACAAAGTTAGAAGGGACCTTGGTCCATTCCACTCATTTTATAGTGAGATCCAAGGAAGTGACTTGCCCAAAGTTACACAAAAAATAAATAGTCGAACTGGGATTTGAAGACAGGGCCTCTGGCTCTGAATCCAGCCCTCTTTCTCCTCTATGATTCTAGGGGTCACCCTTTAGAAGGGATATTAACTAGCCAGAGTATATTTAGAGCAGAGGTCAGGAAGTTCTTTCTGTAAAGAGCAAATAGTCAATATTTCAGACCTTGTGGACCAAGAAGTAAAATCAAGGGTATTATGCAGATATTTTTACAATAAGAAAATTAATGCATTTCCATAAATTTTCAATTGCTGACATTCAAAAGGTAATTATAATGGAGTATAATCTTTGTAATTCATGCCTACTGATGGGAAGAATGGAATTCTTTGAGGGAGGAATAATATTTTGCTTAATTGAGATTTAAGATCATCAAAATCAATCACAAATGTTCATCTGTTGAAGTTGACCTGTTATAATAAAATATTACACATTCCATCTTTGAAAATGACTTTTCCCTCAGAGAGGTACTACCAGATAATGATGTCAATCCATGAACATTTGATTTTAATTTAGTCAAAAGGTTAATAGTCTCCAACATGTTTGTTTTCTCTGGACACATTTATTTGACTGTTACAATCAAGCATGCTGTAATTAACTCACCATTGGTAAATGACTTTGCTTGTTTGACTAACACATGAACCACTTAGAAATTTACTTTGGTTGTAGCTTCATTTTTATTTCTTTTTCCCATTTTTGTCAAGAAATTCTGCTCTGATGAGAAATTGTTTTAAATTTTTGAATGTTTCTTCCTGCTACTTTCCTATGAATTGGCAATATTATGAAAAGTGCTTATTAATAACAACATATATTGTTAATAGCAACATATGTTGTATTCTTTTAGCACAGCTATGATATCATTGCACAATAACTATAATACTTTGCCATCTAATTTGATAAAATAATACACTATCCACTGTGCCTTAAAAGTTTGCCATTTGAAATCCACTTTCTTTTTCTTGTTTCAACATGATAAGTATACACTGGTTAAAATACATATATATACATATATATATATATATATATACATACATACACACATACACACACACACACACACACACACACATATATATACATATACCATTGTACACACCTCACTGAAAGTACTGTCCAGTTGTCATTGTGTCACTACAGTTGGTAGGGCAAAGAAAGCACCATATACCATCCCCTGGTCTAGAGGAGAGAACCAGAAAAGTGAGAGGAGAGTGCTGAAAATCAAGCCTTGTGGTGAATAATTAATAGTTAAGCAGTATAATGGGCAGCAGTGGGTGGGCCTTGAACCAGTATTTGAAGTATTGTCACAAGTAAGGGGGAAAGATTTCTCCTACAGCTGCAATAGTGCCTTGTGTGTGTATTTGTCTTTTATTGCTGAAGAAGGCCATGCCATCAGAGAAATGATGACATGACTTGCACTGGACTTTGTTTTGAGTGAGGGAGTGCTGTGCAGGTCACCAGACTCACTTCTCCAGAGTCATCTGAATCCAGTGACCAGATATTCATCAGGGTGGCTGGAGATGACCCAGGATGAGACAATTGAAGTTAAGTGACTTGCCCAAGGTCACACAGCTAGTGAGTGTCAAGTGTCTGAGGTGAGATTTGAATTCAGGTCCTCCTGACTCCTGCACTGGTGCTCTATCCACTGCACCACCCAGCTGCCCTAGCTTCAGTAGTCAGCACTTGATTGAATAGGTAGACACTATGGAGCATCATATTTGAGTTCGCTGTAAGAAAGACTTAGCAAAAAACAAAGAGCAATCTCACAGTTGTTTTGGTCATTTTCCAGAAGTGAGATATCTACACAAGACTGTATGACCAGAGATAATGGCAGAGATAATGCAGAGTGCTTTCCTTCAGACTAAGGTGAGCAACTGGACTGGATAATGAGTTATTGCCAATCCCAAGACTATGTGATTTTTACTGTATGAGGAGATAGGATGGGGGGGGGGGGGCGGAGATAAGTTAGGGGTGGCAGGAAGTGGCCAGATGTGACTCATGACAATAGGAGGAAATTAGATTTCTGACTCTGGAGTTTAGTCAGTTCTCCCTTGATTGAGCTTTTAATCATTTTCTGAATAGCTGAAGCCATGCTTTTTATAATGGACAGGAATTGACAAGCTGTCATCAATTAGCTGAGGGGAGGGGCTCTGCAGTCCAGAAAGGCATATGGGATCACATTCGGGAAAAAAGAAAAAGGATCTTGACATTAAGCTGCGAGGAATCTTGGCTTTGCTTACCTGATACAGCCTTGGGAAAGTCATCTGGGTAAGATCTCCCAAGCCGGCGGCGGGGGGGGGGGGGGGGGGAAGGGGGGGTGTCATTCAGTGATGCAGATGATCTTATCAGAATCAGGATTCTTCTACCTTCAAGCAGTGGGTCACACCTTTTGCCTGTTGATATTACCTTCAAAAACACCCCCCCCAAACCCTTAGCCTTGGATCACTTGTCTACTCTAAAATCCAACGACCTTAATATCACTTAAAGAACTTGATACTTCCCTCTCTTTTTTAGATGAGACTTGGAGAGGTTCAATATCGACAGCAGGCAATTATTGTATAGTGCTTGGAGAGACCTGTATCCTGTTTGGGTTTCAGGCTAATCTCCTCAAAAAAGAAGCCTCCTCTATTTATTTACTGGAGGAGGGTAGCAAGGTTTCTCTCAAGGATATTTCTTCGGTATTTTCTTGATTTTTTAAAAAAAAGTGTATACAGCTATAGCTCAAACTTTTCCCATTTAAACATTAATACGTTTCTGTAATAGAAAACATTTAACAGAAAGTCAGACTGTGGTCATGTTTTGTTTTCTTTTTCATTTCCTTATTTTTTAAAAATAAATTCATTTGTTTAATATTTTTGCAAGCATTTATAATCTGTCCATCCCACAGACTATATGACATATGATATAAGGTATTGGTCTGAATATAATTTCTTTCAGACTGCAATGCTGTTTTCTCAGCCATTTTTGTCAAATAATGACAAAATGCTAAATAATGAGTCCTTATCAAACACCATGTTACTGTGATACTTTGCTTTTATTTGTACCCAGTCTGATGTTCCGCTGATCACAATCTCTCCATGTTTTAACCAGTATCAAATCCGTTAATGATTATCATTTTGGTGTACAATTTCAATGTAGTATTGATAGATCCCCTTCTCTCCCATTAAAAAAAAAAGTACTATTTTTGAAATCCTTGGGTCTTTGTTACCCCAGATAAATTTCATTATTATTTTCTTTAGCCCTATAAAATATTCTTTTGGTAATTTCATTGGAGCAGCAGTGGATGAACAAATTAATTTAGGGAACATTTTCATTATATTGGCTCGATCTGACCATGAACAATTAATATTTCTGCAATTATTCAGGTTGACCTTTATTTCTAAAAAAGAGCATTTCATATTTGGAGATATACATATATGCATATACATATATATTACATAACATATGATATAATAATATGCTGTGTACATGCACATACATACATGCATACATACACACAGATATAGTTTCTGAGTGTAGCTTAGTAGATATAAACTCCCAAATATTTTATAGCTTCTGCAGTTATTTTGAATAGAATTGTTCCTTCTAGCTCTTCTTGCTGGGGTTTGTTGGCAATATATGTGAATGCTAATGATTCTTTTGGTTACATTTTGTTTACTACAACTTTGCTAGATTTATTATTTCAATTAATTTTTGGTTGACCATTGAGAACTAAGTAAACCATCATATCATCTACCAAAAAAGTAATAATTTGCTTCCTCTTTGCCTCTATTCCCTTAATTTTTTTCTTCTTTTATTGCTATGGTTAATATTTCTAGCACTATGATAAATACTAGTAGTGATAATGGCATCCTTTCTTTTTCCTTGATCTTATAAGAAACGTTTCTGACTGTTCTTCATTATATATGCTATTTGCTCTTGAATTTAGATAGCTATCATTTACTATATAAAGGAAAGGTCTATTTTTTTTCTAAAACCTTATATAGGTTTTTTTAAATGGAAATGGTGTTGAATTTTGTCAAAAGTTTTTTTTCAACATTTGTTGTTAAAATCATATAGTTTTATCCCCTTATCATCAAGGGATAATTCCCCTAGCGGATGCCTGAAACAATACATAGTATGTAACCCTATGCAGACAGGTCTTGATTTAGGTACATTTGCATTATGCAAATTCAATTTTATGCAAAGAATTCTGAAAGAAACCCACATTCCAAAAAAAAACAACTATGTTAATTTTATTATACAGTACTGTGCTTTCTCTCCCTCTCTCTCTCCACTACTGCCCCTAGGTTTTGCATTCCACAGCCTCCCACTGCCCCACCACCAAAAAAATAAATAAATAAAACCCTTTATTTTAAAACAGAAGAATGACTGGGATGGGTGTCAGGGCAGGAGGAGGAAGGGAGAGTGGAGACTGCTGTAGGATCAGGGGCTTTGCCTGAGACCTCCCACCTGCCCAACTGTCAGCCTCAGAGTGTCTATGTTTCATCCATCCACCCTAGCCCCCACCTGCCCTTGAATCATGTGCTGTCCTCATTCCTCCACAGGCTCACAGTCCCCTTGCTGACTCCCTCATTCACCTAGAATTCACGGTTTAAAAGGAAACCAAAAATATGGGGGGATTACAGTTAGGTGGTGCTACAGTGGATAGGGTTCTGGATCTGAAGTCAGAAATCTGGCCTCAGACACTTCCTAACTGTGTGACCCTGGGTAAGTAATTTAATCTTGTTTGTCTCAGTTTTCTTGTCTGTAAAATGAGCTGTAGAAGAAAATGGCAAATCACTCTAGTATCTTTGTCAAGAAAACACCAGATGAGATCATGAAGCACTGGGCACAACACGATGCATGTAATTCCTTAAAAATGTTATCATTATTAGAGCAGTTTAGAGAAGTCTACATAGGCAGAAGGCACAGGTGTGAGTCAATTATGTTAGGATAACTCCCCCTCCAAAAAATTCATTCCTGATCTTACTGGGAAGCCTCCAAGTTTATCTATATTACATATAATGCTTTCTCTTGGTTTTAGATGATACTACTTATCATTTTAAGAAAGCCTCCATTTATTCCTATGCTTTCTAGGTTTCTAATAGGAATGTCTGCTGTGTTTTGTCCAGTGATTTTTCTGCATCTACTGATATAATCTTATGATTTTTATGGTTTTTGTTATTGATAGCATCTATTATATTGATAGTTTTCCTAATATTGAACCAGCAGTGAATTCCTGGTATAAATCCCACTTGGCCACAGTGTATGATCTTTGTATATATTGCCTCAGACTCCAACCCTTATTAGTATTTTATTTAAAATTTTCATGTCAATATTCATAAAGGAAATTCATCTATAGTTTTCATTCTTCCTGGTTGAGGTATCAAAATCAGACACCATAGGGTGTATGAGTGTTCAAGGAAGACTGGCACTACCTCTCAACCCCCTATGCCCAATCTGTTGCCAAGGCCTGTCAATTTCTTTGCAACACCTCTCCTATATACCTCCTTCTTTACTTTGACACTGCCATCCCCTGGTGCTTACCCACATCACTTCACACCTGAACTATTGTACTAGCCTACTATGGGTCTGCCTACCTCAAGTTTCTCCCTACTCCAATCCATCCTTCATTCATCCACCAAAGTGATTTTCCTAAAGTGTAGCTCTATGTCACACCCCCACTCCAGTAGCTTCCTATCACCACCTCCAGGATCAAATGCAAAATCCTGTTTGATATTCAAAGACCTTCATATTGTAGTCCTCTCCACTACCTTTCCAGTCTTTTCATAACTTATACCTCATGATTCAACATATATTCTTTGATCCAGTGATCCAGGCGGGTTCTGGGATGTTCCAGAAAGGAAATCTCCATTTCCCCACTCTAGGCATTTTCTCTAGTTATCTCCCATGCTTGGAATGCTCTCTCTCATCATCTCTGCCTCCTGGCTTCCTTCAAGTTTTAGAGCTTTTTTATATGACTATAAATAGCTTTTATTTCTGTTTTTGAAAGCTGCCTTTGACCATTTATCAATTGGAGAATGGTTCTTATTTCTGTAAATTTGGCTCAGTTTCCTCCATATTTGACAAATGAAGACTTTATCAGAGTAACTTTCTGTAAAAACAATTTAGATAACTTCATTGTCTATGGTACTTCTAAAACAAAATATAGTTTCTCTGATTATCTCTTTTAATTAGGTTTACTTTTGATTTGTCTGAGATCATGATTGCGACCCTTGCTTTTTTAACTTCATTTGAAGCATAATAGTTTCTGCTCTAGCCCTTATCTTAACTTATATATGTGTGTTTCTGTTTTGTGTGTCTCTTGGATACAATATCTTGGTGGATTCTGGTTTCTGCTATCCACTTCTGTTTTATGGGTGAGTTCCTTCCATTCACATTCACAGTCATGGTCACTGTGTATTTCTCTTCACCTTATTTTCTTCTGTTTCTTCTTCTTCTCTCTCTTTTTATCCTGTCCCTTTTCAAAAGTTGGCTTTGCTTCTGACCACTACTTCCCTCTTTGCCTCTCCTCCACCCTCCCTTTTGTCATTTTCCTCCACCCATATCTCTTATATTCTTATATATCTTCCCTGTCTATTTCCTTATTGGATAAAATAGATTTCTATACCCAATTGAGTGGGTGTGTATATATATTCTCCCTTGTCTGAACCACTTCCAATGAGAGTAAGATCAAAAGATTACCTGCCACCTCCCCATTTCCCCTCCATTGTAAAAGCTCTTTTTTTGTACACCTCTTATATGTCAGAAAAATTTCCCCTATTCTATATCTCCCTTCCCTCCCTTCTCCCTCTTTCTCAACTATTGATTTGGGAGTTAGGAGAGGGGATTATTCTAACATAATCAATTCACACTCATACTTTCTGTCTATATAGATTCCTAACTGCCATAATAATGGTAAAGTTATTAGGAGTTACATGTATCATTCCCCCTATAAAACAATCTAGCTTTATTAAGTCCCCTATGATTACTCTTGAGCCATGTGCCTGTCAAATTGTCTATTCAGCTCTGGTCTTTTCATTACAAATGCTTCAAAATCTTCTATTTCATTAAATTTTTCTTTGCTTCTGAAGAATTATAATCGGTTGTGCTGGGTAAGCTATCCTTTGTTTTAATCCTAGTTCCTCTGACTTCTGGAATATCATTCCAAGCCCTTCTATCCCTTAATGTAGAAGCTGCTAGATCTTGTGTTATCCCGATTGTATTTCAACAATACTCGAATTGTTTCTTTCTGGCTGCTTACAATATTTGCTCCTTGCCCTGGGAGCTCTCAAATTTGGCTATAATATTCTTGGGAGTTTTCATTTTGGGATCTCTTCAGGAGGAGATCAATGGACTCTTTCAATTTTGTCCTCTGGATCGAAGATATTGGGGAAGTTTTCCTTTATAATTGCTTGAAATATGATATGTAGGCCCCTTTGTAATCATGGCTTTCAGGTAATCCAATAATTCTTAAATTAGCTCAACTCAATTCCCAGTCACTAGTTTTTTCCAGTGAAATGTTTTGCATTTTCTTCTATTTTTTTTTTTTTTTTTTTGGTATTTGGACTTAATTTCATTAGTTCTTGATGTTTCTTGGAAGTGCATCCACTTTCCCAATTCTAATATTTAAGGAATTGCTTTCCTCAATGATCTTTTGCAACTCTTTTTTTTTCCATTTGGGTCATTTTGCTTTCTAGGGATTTATTTTATTCAGTATTTTTTGTGATTTTTCTCAAGCAGTTAATTCTCCTTTCATAATATTCTTGCATCACTCTCACTTTTTTCTCCCAATGTTTCCTCTACTAATCTTATTTCTTTCTTTAATGTTTTTCAGAAATTCTTATTGGACCTGTGTCCAATTAGAAGTTTTCTTTGAGGCTTTGCATTTAGCCATGCCAATTATATATATATATATATATATATATATATATATATATATATATATATATATATATATATATATATATATATAATTTATTTATTTTTCACTTCTTAACATTCACTTCTACAAGAATTGGAATTCAAAATTTTCTCCCCATCTCTCCCCACCCTCACTGCAGGACAGCTTGTATCCCATCCTCCAGTCTGTCCTCCCTTCTATTACCCACCCTTCTTCCATCTCCCTTCCCCACTATTTTCCTGTAGGGCAAAATAGATTTCTACACTCCATTGCATATATAACTTAATCTCCATTTGCATGCTAAAATAATTTTTAACATTCATTCTTAAAACTTTGAATTCCACATTTTCTCTCTCCCTCCCCACCTACCCTCATTGAGAAAATAAGCAATTCAATATAGGTCATACATGTGTAGCAATGCAAAGTAATTCCATAATAGTTATGTTGTAAAAGACTAACCACATTTACCTCTGTCCTATCCTGCCCTTCATTTATTCCATTCTCTCCCTTGACCTGTCCTCCCACAATAGTGTTTGCTTCTGATTATCCCTTTCCCCAATTTGTTGTCCCTTCTATTGTCTTGCCTCTCCTCTCCTTAAGCCAAATCCCATGAGAATAAGGCTCAGTTACTTCCTTTCATCTTCTTCCTCTTCCTGTCCATTGTAAAAGCTCTTTCTTCCCTCTTTTATATGAGATGATTTGCTACCTCTCTCTCTCCCTTTCTCTTACTTCTAGTACATTCCATTCAACAGTAAATTTTATTTTTTAGGTATTCTCCCTTCATATTCAGTTCACCCTGTGCCCTCAGTCTATGTATATGTATGTATATATACACACACATACATATCCATGTACATATACATACCTACACATGCATACATACCCATACACACCTACATATATATATATACATACACACACACACAAAAACACACACACATAATCCCTCTAACTACCCTGATACTGAAAATAGTCTCATGAGTTACTAAAAACATCTTTCCATGTAGGGATGTAAACACTTCAACTTTAATGAGTACCTTAAGGTTTCTCTTTCCTGTTTACCTTTTCATGTTTCTCTTGATTCTTGTATTTGAAAGGTAAATTCTCTTCAGCTCTGATATTTTCACCAAAAATGCTTGGAAGTCCTCCAGTTCATTGAAACTCCACTTTTGCTAATGAAGTATTATGCTCAGTTTTGTTGGGTAGATGACTTTTGGTTTTAAACCTATCTTCTTTGACCCCTGGAATATTGTATTCCAAGTCCTTTGATCCCTTAATGTAGAAGCTGCTAAATCTTGGGTTATCCTGATTGTATTGCCACAATAATTGAATTGTTTCTTTCTGGCTGCTTGTAATATTTTCTCCTTCATCTGAGAACTTTGGAATTTGGCTACAATATTCCTAAGAGTTTTCCTTTGGAGATCTCTTTCAGGAGGTGATCAGTGAATTACTTTCATTTATATTATACCCTCTGGTTCTAAATGTCAGGGCAGTTTTCCTTGATAATTTCTTGGAAGATGAAATCTAGGCTCTTACTTTGATCATGATTTTCAGATAGACCAGTAATTTTTAAATGATCTCTCTTGGATCTATTTTCCAGGTCAGTTGTGTTTCCAATGAGATATTTCATATTGTCTTCTATTTTTTCATTCTTTTGGTTTTGTTTTATAATTTATTGGATTCGGACATTAAAAGGGGAGGAGCCAAGATGGCGGAGTGGAAAGATTCACATATGCTAGCTCCGAACCCACAGCCCATAAATTACCTATAAAAAGAACTCCCAAGGGGTTCTGGAGCAGTGGAAGCCATGCAGCAACGGAGTGGAGGAGATTTCTGTTCCAGAGAGCCTGGAAAAACCTAACCCAAAGGTCCATCACACACAAGACCCAGAGCGGAGCCCAGTCCTGCCTTGGCCGCATGGCCTGGAGAGGAGAAGATCCGAGCAGGCTTCAGGGATGGAATCTCCAGGGGCCATGCAAGTGCCTCCACCCACAGGCGCTACAGGTCAATGAGAGAGATTTCTGGGCTGGCTGAGAGGGGAGAGGGATGTCTCCATAACTCAGGCCCCCTAAGGAGGAAGCAGTGGGGGGAAGCAGTGGCCAGGAGCTCCCAAATCAGGCAGGACCTCGGTTCCATTGTTGAAGATTTCAACATAAACCCCCTGAGGGAATTGAGCCTGGGAGGCAGCCCTGCCTCCCACCTGAGAACCTGAACTTAATCCCACTGAATAGCAGCCCCACCCCCCCCGCTGAAAGCCCTGAGGCTGGGAAGCAGCATTTGAATCTCAGACCCTAAGCACTAGTGAGGCAGGGGTGGAAAGGAATCTCAGAAGTCAAGTAACTGGCTGGGAAAATGTCCAGAAAAGGGAGAAAAAACAAGACCATAGAAGGTTACTTTCTTGGTGAACAGATATTTCCTCCTTTCCTTTCAGATGAGGAAGAACAATGCTTACCATCAGGTAAAGACATAGAAGTCAAGGCTTCTGTATCCCAAACATCTGAAATAGATATCCAATGGACTCAGGCCATGGAAGAGCTCAAAAAGAATTTTGAAAAGCAAGTTAGACAGGTGGAGGAAAAACTGGGAAGAGAAATGAGAGAGATGCAAGAAAAGCATGAAAAACGGGTCAATACCTTGGTAAAGGAGACCCAAAAAAATGCTGAAGAAAGTAAAACCTTGAAAAATAGGCTCACTCAATTGGCAAAAGAGGTTCAAAAAGCCAATGAGGAGAAGAATGCTTTCAAAAGCAGAATTAGCCAAATGGAAAAAGAGGTTCAAAAGCTCACTGAAGAAAATAGTTCTCTCAAAATTAGAATGGAACAGATGGAGGCTACTGACTTTCTGAGAAACCAAGAAATCACAAAACAAAACCAAAAAATGAAAAAATGGAAGAGAATGTGAAATATCTCATGGGAAAAACAACTGACCTGGAAAATAGATCCAGGAGAGACAATTTAAAAGTTATGGGACTACCTGAAAGCCATGATCAAAAAACGAGCCTAGACATCATCTTTCATGAAATTATCAAGGAAAACTGCCCTGATATTCTACAACCAGAGGGCAAAATAAGTACTGAAGGAATCCATCGATCACCGCCCGAAAGAGATCCAAAAAGAGAAACTCCTAGGAACATTATGGCCAAATTCCAGAATTCCCAGGTGAAGGAGAAAATATCGCAAGGAGCTAGAAAGAAACAATTCAAATATTGTGGCAATACAATCAGGATAACACAAGATCTAGCAGCTTCTACATAAAGGGATCAAAGGGTGTGGAATAGGATATTCCAGAATTCAAAGGAACTAGGACTAAAACCAAGAATCACTTACCCAGCAAAACTGAGTATAATACTTCAGGGGAAAAAATGGTCTTTCAATGAAATAGAGTACTTTCTAGAATTCTAGAGGAAAAGACCAGAACTGAAAAGAAAATTTGACTTTCAAGCACAAGAACGAGAAGAAGCATGAAAAAGTAAACATCAAAGAGAAGTCATAAGGGAGTTACCAAAGATGAACTGTTTACATTCCTACATAGAAAGACAATATTTGTAACTCTTGAAACTTTTCAGTATCTGGGTAATTGGTGGGATTACACACACACACATACCACACATACGCATGCACACACACACACATACACACATGCATGCACACACAGAGACAGAGAGCACAGGGTAAATTGAATAGGATGGGTTCATATCTGTAAAAAATTAAGGTAAACCATGAGAGAGAAATATATTGGGAGGAGAGAGGGTGAAATGGAATGGGAATGAAATGGAATGAAATTATCTCTCATAGAAGAGGCAAGTGTGGAGGGAACAAGAAGAGAGCCAAGAGAAAAACATGAAGTTTACTCTCATCACATTCGACTAAAGGAAGGAATAAAATGCACATTCATTTTGGTATGAAAACCTATCTTACAATACAGGAAAGTGGGGGAGAAGGAGATAAGCAAGGGTGGGGGATGATGGAAGGGAGGACAATGGGAGGAGGGAGCAATTTGAAGTCAACACTCAGGGAGGGACAGGATCAAAAGACAGAATAGAAACGATGGGGAGCAGGATAGGATGGAGGGAAATATAGTTAGTCTTACACAATACGACTATTATCGAAGTCATTTGCAAAACTACACAGATACGGCCCATATTGAATTGCCTGCCTTCCCAAAGGGAATGAGTGGGCAGGAAGGGATGGGGAGAAGTTGGAACTCAAAGTTTTAGGAACAACTGTTGAGTGTTGGTCTTGCTACTAGGAAATAAGAAATACAGGTAATGGGGAATAGAAAGTTATCTGTCCCTACAGGACAAAAGAGAAGATGGGGTCAAGGGAAGGGAGGGATGATAGAAGAGAGGGCAGATTGGTGATAGAGAAAGTTAGATTGCTTGGTGTATTGGGGTGGGGGAGGGGATAAATGGGAAGAAAATTTGGAACCCAAAATTTTGTGAAAATGAATGTAAAAAGTTTAATAAATAAATTTATTAAAAAATTAATTAATTGAAAAAATGACATTAAAAACTTCCCTGAGGGAAAAAAAATTATTGGTTTCTCATAAAGTCGTTAGCATCCATCTATTCCCATTCTAATTTTTAAAGAAGTGTTTTATTTAGTGAGCTTTTGAACCTCATTTTCCATTTTGTCAATTCTGCCTTTTAAAGCATTCTTCTCCTCATTGGTTTTTGGACTTCTTTTGCCTTTTGAGTTAGTCTATTCTTAAAAGTGTTATTTTTATTCAGCTTTTTTGGGGGTCTCCTTCAGCAAACTGTTGACTTACTTTTCATGATTTTCTTGCATTGCTCTTATTTCTCTTCCCAGTTTTTCTTCCACCTCTCTGACTTGATTTTCAAAATTCTTTTTGAGCTCTTCCATAGCCTGACATCGTTGCATTTTCTTTGGAGGTTTTGGATATAGAAGCCTTGACTTTTAAGTCTTCTTCTGATGGTATGCTTTGTTCTTTCTCATTCAAAAGGATGGAAGAAAATACCTTTTCACTTAGAAAGTAACCTTCTATAGTCTTATTTTTCCCCTTTTGGGGAGAGTTTCCCTGCAAGTTGCTTGAATTTTGAGTCCTTTGTCAAGTGGAGGGTATACTCTAGGGAGCTGTAAGTTCTCAGTTCCTCCAAGGTGGCACAATCAAGGGAGAGGAGTTTACTTACTCCTCTCCTGGCCTGTGCTCTGGTCTGTGAGCAACCACAACCACTCTTTTCTTCTCTGGACCTGTGAATAGGATTCCGTCTCCACAGCGACCTCCACCTTCACCGTGCCAGCACTGTTCCTCACTCCAGGACCATCAGTCAGGACTGAGACCCAGGTCAGCCACTTGATTCCTCCAGGACTGAGGGCTGCAAAAGTTGATGCTGCTGTCACAGTCGCTGTGGCTGCTGCTGCCCTGGGCCTGGGACTGACTCCACTCTCACCCAGGTGAAAGAGTTTTCTTACTGACTTTGAAGCTGTCTTTGGCATTTGTGGGTTGAGAAATCTGGGAACCACAGCTGCTGCCTGTGATTCCACTCCCTGAAGCCTGATCCAGTCCAGTCCACGCTGTGCAGTGCAGTCAAAGCTGTTCTGTATTGCACTCCAAGCCCAGTGTGATAGATATCTCCTGTCATCCTTCCAGGCTGTATTGGGACAGAAATCTCTTTCACTGTCATTTTTTGGCTTTTGCTGCTCTAGAATTTGCTTAGAATCATTTTTACAGGTATTTTATAAGCAATGAGGGGAGAGCTAGAGCAAGTCTGACCTTCTTCTTCACCATCTTGGCTCCACCCTACTTCTGACTGTTTTCAAATGGTTACCTTCTGAGTTTGTGTCTTAGTCTTCCCTTTCACTGTAGTAGCTTGTTATGATCAAATGCTTTTTTCTATTGTTTGTTCATTTTCCCAGCCTATTTCTTTGAACTTTATTTATGTTAATGTTGGACTCTGCTCACCTGGAATTAGGTAGTGTTCCAAGCTTCAGACTTCTTCATGATGCTGCTTTCAGAACTAGTTCTGGGAGTCTGCAACTTTTCAGTGCCTCCAAGGGGTTCAGTGATTCCTACAGTCATTGTTCTCCTGGTCTGCACTCTGATCTTTATCCAGGAAAGGTCCCTCATGTTCTACAAGTTCTGGCTCTCCCTTGGCTCTGGAATGTGACTGGGGCCCCTGTTCTCCTGAAGTCATGAACACCAGAACATCTATCTCTCTGCCTTGCACCTTGACCAGGGTTCCTGTTCCCTTGAGAATGACCACATGCACTCCTTTCCACTGTAGAATTGCAGCCTAGAACTGTCTATGGGAAATAGAGTTGCCAAACAGTGCCAGATCTTACACCCAGTTCCAGAAAAGAGTCCCCTATAATCTCTTTCTGACCAGATGAGCTGAGAACTTCCAAAGCTGCTACTGCCGCCATTGTCATGGCTACCTCCAAGAGCCAGCACTGGTTCTGCTGTAGACCTCTAGCCTGACCCCTACACCAGTGTCAAAGACGTCTCCTGCCAGACTACTAAATTGTCTTCAGTTGAAAAATGTCTCATTCTGGTCTTTTTTTGGGGGGGATCTGCCATTCTAAAATTTGATTTGAAGCATTATTTTAAAGCATGTATGGAGGAGAATGTTAGAAAAGTTCAGCTGGGTTTTTGCCTGACCTCTGTCATCTTGCCTCCTCAATCCCTTTGCTCCTTGTTTTGACCCCTCTGAGAATTCCATTCTTGATTTTAATCTAATCCATGTAGTTTAGTAGCATCCAAGGTCAGTAGCCAAAGCTATCAGATACCACCATTGCTTCTAGAGACTTCTTTTCCAAGGCTATACTCCTGCTTTTGTTTCCTTGTACTGATGGCTATGTGGGTATTCCAGTCAAAACCTCTTCCTTGTTCTCACAACACAATGAGATTTCAGTCTATACCATAGATCTTTCATAACTCCTAGAGACTTGGGTGGTAGAACAGAATGGCTATCATTCTGTGCCATTAAGGTCCAATGGGTGAGGTCAAGGCTATGACAAGAGCTTATATCACTGAAGGAAACAGGTCTGGAGTTTTTACCTGTTAAAAGTAGTAATGTCATTTAACTTGTACAAAATAGTCCCTGTCTGCAAGGAGCTTCCTTCTAATGGGAAGGAGCAAAACTTAATGGGGACCTGACATATTGGTAAAGTGGAGTGATGATGGGTCAGTTAAAAGTTAGAGTAGAAGAGGAGAATGGTTGGAATGCAAACCAATCTTTGTGGCCTTCCCAGTGTCTCTGAATCTTCACTCCTCTGAAGAGGAGTTGGAAATTCAAAAAGCAACTGGGAAAGAATTGAAAGGCTCTAGATTGTTGGGACAGTCTGCTCCTGAGTATAAAGAAACATACTATGGGTAGCATAACATGTGTAGTCCCCATAGCCATGAAATATCTCAAGTGGCATTACTATTGCCCTAGTATTCATATGAATAGGGAGTGGGAAAGAATGAATACAGGCTTCCTTATTATAAAGAATAAGGGAAAGCTAGGGTCAGAGTTCTGAAGACCAATCCTGCTAGACATTTGGTACACCTAGAAATGGACCTCCCAATATGGGATCTTTGAATCTCTTCTGTGGCCTATCCTTAGAGTCCAAATCATTATGACCTCCCTTAGCTCTCCATGCTGTTTATCAGCCTGGGGTCCTTCATAATCACCTCCCTTGTTGAAGCTCAAATCACTACAACCAATAGAACAGCAGAATATGGAGATGGGTTCTCAAAATTCTCCTGGCCTTAGTAGTGCTGAGTTAGAGGATTCATAAAAGGAATGTCAAAGAAAATGATTAACATCAATATTGTATTCTGCGTAGAAATAGTCAGGTCTGCCAAAAGCGATATAATATGGCTTAATGTTCATCTATATCCAAACCATTGCTAGCTTGAAGTGAGGGAAAGATCTAACCTGGCAGTCCTCTATGACCTCTAACATGTTTATCTTCCCCAGAAAGATTTTAGGTTATCTTCAACAAGGAAGAGAACTCTTAAAATACAGCCTAGATTAATATTCCAAGATTGAACAACCATATAACTATCCCATTCCTTCTCGATCACTCCCCTCACTCCAGGAGGGAAACAAAAGGACATCCTTCCTTTCATTAATATCTTAATCCATTCTCAATGGCTTCTAGCTGCCAAGAAGTTCCAGGTGGGTGGAGAGGCATAGGGGTGAACAAGACAAGTTATTCTGTCATCACCCTTAATCCATTGCCCTACATATTATTTCTAAAAATTTCCTATTTTACTATAAGTAAGGTTTTAAATACACTCCCATGGGTATCAAAAAGGGATCATGGATTTATAGTAGACCAGAATCTCTAACATGGTTTTTTTTAGTCTTGAAGTCTTCAGACATCAAGTTGCTTAGCCTTTTTTCAGTGAACAATTAGCATTCATTCCCTGGACATTGCCAGTCAGGCAGTCTGACCCACTGGAAAATTGGGATCCCATGAGGTTGGATCTCATAAACACTCTGCTAACCTGCCTCTTAGAGTACAGATACTGGAATTGGAAGAACACGAGGGAATTAAGAGTCTGCTAACCACTGAAGTATAAGTCAGGCAAATATACCAATCCTGCTCCCCATCTCCAAATGGTCTTATTTCTATTTCCCTTATTTTACTACCACCATCACTACTCCTATCATGTCTCACTTAAGAAATACATGTCCCTTTCTTTATGTTCTTTGGAAAGCTTCCTTAATAATCAACAATGCTGCTTGCACCTTTTCTTTTCCCTCGATATTCTGACTTGACTGAGACTTGGCTCCCTCCTAATGACACAGCTTCCCTTTTTAGTACTACCTGAACTGTTTCTATATGCCCCAAATAATTGATGGTGGTCAGAAATTCAGAATACTTCTTGCTTCTCACTGCCAATTCCAGGCTTTCCCCATACTACTATCACTCACTAACCTCTCCACCTTTGAGGTTTATTTAATCCAAATTCATCATCTAACTTAGATTTAGAAATCATCATCCAATGGCCTCCATGACTTTTTCCTTCCTTCCCCAATGAGTTCAGTATTTGGCTCACAGTACATCTCCTCCCCAACTCCTGCCCTCATACTAGGGGATGTCAGCATACTGACATTGCCTCAAGGAAACACTCTAACCTCCCTAGTTCTTCCATACACTCATTCCTCAACCTATTTCTCACCCCTCCCCAAAGCTAAACACCTTTGATCTTTCTGTACCCGTTTCCATGTTTCATTTGAATATTCTTTTATCATGCGCTCTTATCCTCTTTTTTCCTTCCCTCTACCTGTGTACTCATACCCTGTTCTTTGTCTGTCCTGTAACTTCTAATCCCTGCACCCCTTACTCCTTTCCCAGACCACTGCCAAATGTAGCATGTGCTACACTCTCTTTCCCTCACCTTTCTCAACACCTTGATAAAACAGCTCAACTACATGATCCCCTATGCTTGGATCTCTTGCCATCTTGTCCCATTACCAATCATGCCTTGCTAAGCCTTAACCCAAGATTACTTGCATCATCTACTGACTTGGCTTCAGTTCTAAAGAGGCAGTTCATCAATCTGTTCTTAGACAAAAATATTGTTTGTATACTTTGATTAATAAAATTTGACTGCATGCATAGAGTAGTAATTAGTGTTTCTGCCCCCTAGTTGGCATAAGTGACAGTAAATCTGTTATACACATTCACCAGAGGCCACACCTGTGCCAGGATGTGCGAAATTGAAAAAATTGACCAGTGGTCTGTCTTCTCTTTCCTTTGAACACTTGACTTATAAGGCTTTTTCTGAAAAGGACGAGCTAGACTCACTGAGGGAGGAAGTATGTCCTTATCCTCCAAAATCCACAGGTACTTTGCAGGCTCTGAAGGAAGCTCTCAGCTGCTTGGGGGAATAATTCCTTCCTTACTTCTGCACAGGCTACCAAGGAGCTGTCAAGACACTTTCCTAATGCTGCTAATTGGTGGCACAATACAATGGTATGTGTAGTACTAAGAATGTGGAGACTTGAATATGGTCCACTACTGGCCCAATCAGGTGCTTGGACATTTTCACAAACATAGGTTAGTTAAGAAACCTAATCAGGGTAAGGTACATTCTGTACTTCCATGGCTCCAGTCTCCATTTTGATGAGAGAGAGATCCTTTGCCCAGTTGGCAAGCTGAAGTTTTATTCACAGAGTCATATCACCTTGAATGAGGATGAGAGATATGTCTGGAGACAAACATTGTCAGTGCACAAAGGCAAAGGAGAAACTCCCACAGGTCTTCTACCACTGGGATCCTCAGCTGAGGAAGCTGCCAGCAGGCCGCCATCTTGTCTAAATGAGCAAAGACCGGAAAATGGATGAGATTTAGGAAAACTTGACTGTTCCAGGGTTAGATGAGTCACTTGGCAATTCTTTGTGATACTAACCATACTTCTGCTGCTGTTATGCTTTTTGAAAATAGATATTCTGCCTCTGAATCAGCTAGAGTGGGCAAAATTGAAAAATATCAAATAGTATGTCAGCATCTGTCTCAGGAAAGCTACAGAGTATGTAGTAACCAAGTGACAATAGGGGCTTTCAGAAGCCAATGAGTCAGTCTGTCAAAATTGGAAATCATCCCCACTCATGCAAATCTCATGAGGAAATTGACAGTGCAAGATGTGATTAGATAGAGTCACCAGGGTGAGACAATGCACAAGGTAAAGATAAATCAGAGAAAAATGGTTTTTAGAAATCATTTTCAAAGGACCAAAATTGTTTCATCTTTATTTAAAATTGAAAAGTGATTAGTTCATTCTGTCCAGCTTACAAAAGAACTATCAAGATACTTGCTGGATGATGATAATTGGCAGTACAGTCGTGGACAACAGAACTGTCAATGGATATGTGTAGTCCAAAGTTGTGGAAAATCAAGTATAGACTCTTGTTTGCCTTTACTACAATCCTACCATCAAACTCATCTCAAGTCTTGTGTTGAACTGTCCTCCCTAGGGTCCCTAATGGGAGGAGGGGAGTTCTGGCAAGGAACATGTAGCCCCATGGGGTTCCATGTAGCTCTAGTCATAACGACAGCCCAACCTGGAGTGGGAGAAAATATGAGACCTTTGAACAAGACTCCCAGCTACCAAAAAACTGGCAAGTATCCTCCAGAAACAGCTGGAAGAATGCCAGACTGTAATAGTAATTAAACCATACCACCATCAAGAATACCATAGTAATTAAACCATACCACCATCAAGAATACCACAGTAATTAAACCATACCACCATCTTCAGGACAGAGTAGTCAGCCCACACAGAGAAATATCTAGCTCTGAGCCCAGCTGGATCCTACATTTTCAGTTACACAGATTCCCTAGAAAGCTATAGCATGTCAGGGAGCATCCTGGAGTAGTTCTGTGCCCAGACCTGGCATCTTTCAAGTTTTGTCATGACCATGAAGGAACATGTCTTGTTGGTTTTCTTAACCTCTGCCCTCTGGAACTTTGCTAAGGAAGCACTCAAACACACATTGAGGAAGCCCTTCATCTGGACCCATGATCTGTTTGCTTTTGAATTTATCAACCAAAAGATGCTCTAGCCTGGGACAGAGTCGACTACAGAGTAAGACAGAAACTTCTGGTATAGGACCTCCAAACTCTTAAAACATCTCAATGATTTAATCCAGAACACAGAAATGAGAATCAAGCTAGTTAGGATAGTCTTGAGGCTCCATTATTTATTCTGCATGTAGAAATGTCACTATCCAGGGCAAGAAGATATTTCTTGAGATGCATATCCACTTCTTTTCACCAGATCTCCCTCAAGAACCCACCTCTTTTGGAGTAGGGACCACCACACTGACACCAGCCTGATAGGCCTAGGGTATGTTTATGTTATCTACTTTTAGAGAAGTACTAAGCAGAGTATCCATACAGTAAGGGGTATGAGAGGACTGATATCAGTACTCTCAGACTGAGAATAAAGATGGCAGCAGTGCATTGTTTCCTGGCAACTAATTTAGCTGACAATTTTTAGGATGATGAACTTTATGGATGGAGAATTCTAAATCAAAGAACTGTTTGGCTAACATGGGGCAGTTTTACACTGAATATTTTATGTCATATCTGATAAAAATGAAGATTTGAGTTTTCTCAAATGAAAACGGAGGTGGGTCATTAAGAGGCCCTAACACCCTAGCTCTCAGAGTCACTTGAACTTGACTGCTTATAAGCCAAGTGTCCCTTCTCTGCTCCCTGGCACCCCCCACAGACTACTGTGTCTCCTGTTTGTCTCTGGATCCTGTATCTGCCACAAGTCAGATGGCTGCTACTCTGCCTGGGGGGAATTTGGGGAGGGAATCATCTTCAGGAAATGCAAGCTATTAAAGCCATGGTGATTGTGCTGGGTCTGTGCCTTCTTTGCTTGTGCCACCTGCAGCCCACTGAGTTTGATATATGGCTCTTCCCCACTAAGACTAGGGGGCTTTCTGATGCTTTGGTGGAGACTGTCCCGAATTAGAGGCCCATAGAGCATTAAGACAAAAATCCAAAATAAGTCAAGGAAGAATCAAGGTTCTACTTCAAATGACTTTTCAGAAGGAGAGATGAGCATCAGCCGAGGCCAGAACTAGCCTGGAAATCCTAGGTATCTTATCCTCTTTACCTCACTTTACTCTGCTGATTGTGCCTTCTTCTCACCTCTCAGACAAGATGCTCCAGAGGTATCACCTTTTCTTCTTTTGAATTAATTCCTAAGCCCCTTGATGAAGGACATGTGCATGTATTTGCATGGTTTTATGGGCCTAAGCAAAACTTTCTTGGTTTGTCCTGGGTAGGGAGCACCTTTCTGCTAATATTGATCACCAACAGAATGAGTGAGAAGTCCCCAAACTGACTCAGTATTGATAAATGCACCATTAAATGGGATCTCGCACCCTTAGCCTTGCTGTAAGTGGCTTCAGATCTCTTACAGGTGAGGAAACTGGAGGTCAGATAGAAAGTAACTTGGCCGCTCTATGAGCCTGTGCCACATCTGTGCCAGGATTGGAAATATTAGAATCCAATGCACTTTTCACCCTTAGAATCCAAAATACTTTTCAGCCTAATGTCCAGCCTCGTCATCTGACAACCCCTTTCCACTGCCACATGCAGTAGGGTCCATTCTTAGCTATAGATAGCATATTTCTGTACTCCAGCCTACTTCCTTCCTAATATCTTTCTAGAAAGGGAAAAGGGCCTCTTCTGGAATGGATGTTTACTGTCCTTTATGCTCTGATCTTACTGACAGGAAGAAGGTCATTCTTCTTTTTTCAACCTAATAGACCTTTTTCAATGAAGCCTTCAGTGAGCCTCAGTAGTGTGATCTAAAAAATAGGGATTATATCAATTACTTTCAAAGTAAACTGCTAAGGAATACCTTGCCAACAAGCATTCTGAAGTCTAATGAAGTTATGGCTAAGGGATCACTGAAATTTCTTGGATTTGTATAACCAAAAGGGCTTCTTCAACAACCACAAAGTAGCTTCCAAGTCCCAACACAAATGGCCTCTTTCTCTCCAAAACAAGAGTTGGTGCAGTGGAGTAGCCACTTTTGCAGGACACATAAGCCCTAATCATCACTAGCTTGGGCTTGCTGTCTCCTCTAGAGAACCCATGCTCATTGAGATGGGCTGCAGGCATTGGGAGATGCTGTGGAGCTCTGAAGACTAGGGGGGTTCCTTGGAGCTGAGTGACCTGGGCTCTGCTCCAAGACCCCTTTATCAGGATGACAATTACCTTTTGGTTAGTTTATATCTCCCTGATTTATGCCTCACCTGATATTAGCATCACTGAATAGAGCAATTTCAAGTGGTACATTTTCATGTAAGTCTGAGTGATCTTGATGTGAGGGTGGGTGACAATGTAGGCTGACAAAAAGAGATTCTAATTTGGTGGTTGGCTCTACCAAATCAAATGCATTTTCTTTAAAGTTAGCATACAACTATCACAGGAAAACCTCCCAACTCACTGTGGCTAATGTTGAAGTGACAAAGATGGAGTCCATTGGTGAATATCCCTCCAGAAAACCTGTCGACTTTCTACTGAAGAGTGACATTGTAGAGGTCCTCATTCCATGTAGGGATGACTCTCACAAAGACATTGTAGAGATATGACAGGAGGCCTAAGAGTCAGTATTGATGGATGGCTCAGTCACTCTTTTGTTGGTCTTGGCATTAAGGCTCCATATGTTCTCCATGCCTATGGAATCTGCCCCTCCTTCGGATACTTTGCATCTCAGATCCTCACTACCGTCACAATCATGTGCCCTCCCCCATGGTTCTTCTTTCCTTATACTTCACCCAGTTCTGTTTGTTTTTCTTGTCTCTATTTAGTGCCATTTCTCAGGACTTGTGATAGGAATATGGTAGATCTTGGGCAGGGAAAGTGTGAGCTTCAGCCTATATAGAAAGAGTGAGGGATAAGTGAGGAGGAGAACTGCCATAGAATGTCAGGGACAGCAAGGAGTCCAAGGATACATTAGCTGTGAGATCTAGAAAGAGAAGGAAACAGACAGGAACTTTACAATGACAAGGTCTTTGCTTAGACATCACAGGGCAAAATAAAACTTTGTAGATAAACAGCCCTGCTACAAGACCCTTGATCTTGTGCCCTGCGGGAGGGCAGGAAACAGTCCTGGCACAAGGCAGGAAGGAATGCTACTTTCTGCACAGACTTTCCTCAGAATACTAGCTGAAGTGGTTTTCTACATTTGATGTCTCATGCTTTTCAACCTTCTGACTTTAAGAGAAGGAGAGCTATATCTAATTGGTGACCTCCCCACTCTAGGTCAATGAGTCCCTGAAGAAGGCTCACCTGGGTCCTATAGAGGCCTTTTTTTTTCCTACAGGGTGGGGCATACTTTGGGAAGGCTGTCCAACTGATGGCCTCAGGCAATAGTCAAAGAGTACAATCACTGTGGGATGACTGTCAACCAAGTAGTTGGGCTTTCCCTGAGCTAGGTGTCTGGTACCTATGCCAAAAGAAAGTTGTCTGAGATCCCTAGGACCCAATATGTGCCTTAGGTTAGCTGCTAAATCAATCCACCTCACCAAGGTGTCCTCAAATCTTCTGTGCTCCCCAAGTTTCTAATTTCTGGATTGCCTTCAGTGTTCCTTATAGGATGTGAGACCTCCTTGTTATTTTCTCCAGTTTGCTATGATCCTTTGCAAAAAAGTGAAGTGTACATATACCCTGGCAATCCTTTTAGGAATCTCATGGGTGCCTACCAAGATACTAGAGCTTGTCTAGAGCATAGTCTGTAGGAAATGGTGCTCATGGAGACCCAGAAGAGAGAGCAATTTTCTTTATGGGTGTCCTAACTTGCCTTGGAGCCAATACAGCCCATTGCAAATGCCAATAGACCTCATTCCTAGGGAGTCAGAGGCCCTACTCTTTTTTTTTGCCATGCTCTTTGGAGTTCTTTAAATCTATTCCATGTCTTTGACTGAGGACACGATAAGTCATCCCTGGACACTTTTAATTGCTTGTTGAAGCAGGACAACCTTGGACTCCTCTTAAGTGAAGAAAGTAAATATTTTCTTGTTGTTGGTTTTTTCTTTCATTTCACTGAAAGAAAAACACATGTAACTTCAACTTGGAAGGAATGAAGAAAGTGTATTGACCAATCCTAGCTCATTCTCTTGGTTTCAGCTGTCATAAGTGGACAGTTAGGTAGTGTGGCCAGTTGAACGCTTAGTCACCAGGACAGGGTGTAATATTTTGGGCATTCAGTCAGTGCTCTAGTTACCCATGAGTAGCTTAGTCTGCCCCCCGCCAAAGTCCCTTATATACTTGAAGCACCTGTCAAGTTCCCCAGAGTTGATACATTTCTAATAATGTGAAGTAGAGTACGCCACATCGAGTTATCCCTCACTATTACTCAACTGTTTCACACCCTCCTGCAGATTAGAGGTTCCAGCACCCCAACCCATTGTGATCATCAATTCAGTGGAGTAGAAGCAAGTCCTTGTGGTCTATTAGACTTTCCAATATTTCCAGCAGTTTTTGTAAAAAAATGAGTTCTTGGCCACTGCTGCCGCCCCGAGTCCATCCAGTCGGCCTGTCTGCCTGCCGCAACCCGAGAGCCCAGAATGCTGAGCCAAGAGTCAGCTCCTTCTGCAATCCTGACCCAGTCCCCAGCTGCCCGCTGGCCACCGCTGCCCTGGCCGGCAAAGCCAAGCTCACGCACCCCAGAAAAGTCATCCTGGCAGGTGGCTTGGCCGGAGGCATTGAGATGCATTACCTTCCCCACTGAATATGTGAAGACTCAGTTGCAGCTGGATGAGAAAGCCAATCCCCCTCGCTATCGAGGCATTGGGGATTGTGTGAAGCAGACAGTTCGCAGTCATGGAGTCCTGAGTCTCTACCGTGGACTCAGTTCTCTCCTCTATGGCTCCATTCCCAAGGCAGCAGTCAGGTTTGGGACATTCAAATTTCTCAGTAACCACATACAGTACACTCAGCCGGCTGGACAGTACTCGAGGGCTGCTTTGCGGGCTGGGGGCCAGTGTGGCTGAGGGTGTGGTGGTCATGTGCCCCATGGAGACCATCAAGGTGAAATTTATCCATGACCAATGCTCTGCCAATCCCAAGTACCACGCCTTTTTCCATGGCGTGAGGGAGATTGTCCGAGAACAAGGTTTGGAGGGTACCTACCAGGGCCTCATTGCCACTGCGCTGAAACAAGACTCCAACCAGGCTATCCGATTCTTTGTCATGACTTCCCTCAGAAACTGGTACCGAGGGGATGACCCCACCAAGCCCATGAACCCATTGGTGACTGGGACATTCGGAGCCATTGCCAGGGCTGCCAGTGTCTTTGGAAACACACCGCTGGATGTGATTAAGACCCGGATGCAGGGCTTGGAAGCGCATAAGTACAAGAGTATGTGGGACTGCGGCTACCAGATCATGAAGCATGAGAGGCTCAAGGCTTTCTACAAAGGCACCATGCCCCACCTGGGCCGGGTCTGCTTGGACTTGGCCATCGTCTTCATCATCTATAATGAAGTGGTCCAACTTCTCAACAAAGTGTGGAAGACAGACTAAAGCGGGGCTACTGCCGCTCAGCCCTGAGGCCCAGGAGGCTGGCGGAGGAGAGACCAGCAGGCAGAGGAGAGGCCAGCGGGTGGAGGAGAGACCAGCGCAGTGTTGGGATGGACCCTCAGGGTCACCCCCCCCCCCCCGGCCAACCTATCCCCAAGAGCCCAATCCCTGCTCCTGGGTGCCAGGGCCCATGGCAGATGGGAGACTGTGAGCCTAGGCTTCCCAGGGAAGGCCCTGGCCCTCCCACTCCACTGTGAGTAGAGCAGAGGCTTGGCTGGGCTGGCCTTTATGCACCAACCCTTTGGCCTCCCCCCCCCAGGCCCCACCTATCTTCTGAGATCCCAGGGCAGGGTCAAGCTCCCCTGTCTGCCCCCAGGCTCTTATGATTCCAGTGTGATTTGTGCCAAACAGATCTTGTCCTGTGTTTTCTACGTTGTGTCTGTATCCTGTGTTCCATGTTTTGTATGTATCCTTGTGTCTGTCGTGTGTGTGTGTGTGTGTGTGTGTCCACTGCTGGCTCTACCCCCATCTACCAAAACCACCAATAACCCCGTGCCTTTTAAGCTACAGGCCTTGCTGGGGAGGAGGCAGGGGATTTTCCCCCAGGGAGATGGGGGACCCCTATCTGAGTTTCTGCACCTGGTGGTGGTTGGGGACACTCCCCAGGACCAAATCCCTCTCTTTTCCTGGGCCTTGCTCAAGAGACAGAGAAGAGATATCCCAGCCCCTCACCTTGCCTCTCCACACACCGAAACTGCCTCTGGGAGTCCAGCCTCACTGGATGGCCCCCAAAGCCATCAGTGCCTTTACCTTGGGCCTGTGGGAGTCCTCATCACTCTGGGTTGGTGGGGGCCAGATTGAACCACATGTCATGGGACCAAGGTCTGTGTGTGGTAGGGGGAGAAGGGGGAAGCAGATTGGGTCCCCAGTCTCTACAATGGGGCCTGGACCTACAACCCCAAGTCCACTTCCTGATGCTCTCTCAGGTTTTCCAACCACACCCAGATGACAGAATAAATTGGAAACTGGTGTCAATAGCAAAAAAAAAAGTCTTATCCCACAAAGGTTGTATTTACAATCTTATCAAACACTAATTTATTATGGTCACTTACTACTGTGTATTATAAACCTAATCTGTTCCAGTGACCCATCACTCTGTTTCTTAACCAGTACCTGCTGTTTTGATAAAAACCACTTTGTAATACAATTTGAGATCTAGTACGGCTAGGTCACCTTCCTTCACATTTTTTCCATTGATTCCCTTGATAATCTTGACTTTTTGTTGTTCCAGATGAACTTCATTAAACTGTATTCAATAAACGGCCAAATGGGGCTGAGCCCATATAAGTCAGTATTGAAGGAAAGCTGTTGGTTTTGGTATTATGAAGACTTCACATGTGCTCCATGCTTTTGGAATCTTCCCCTCCTTCAGATACTTCACATCTCAGAATCTCATTGCCCTCACTATCAACTCCTGTCCCATATGTCTCTGCTCTCCTAAAACTTGGTTTAGTCTGACTGCTCTTCTAATTTTTGCTTTAGTGCTATTTCTAATACTGTCAAGACACCTCCAGCACTGTGATATGAGGGACATGGTGAATCTTGAGCAGGGGATGTGAGCAGAAAAAGAGACAGCCTGCAACATGGGTGACATAACATGGTATGACTAAGGGAGAAAGCTGCCTCCTGCCCTAGTTCCCATAGAATGTCAAGGCCTGGAGGAAGGAGTTTAAGGATACTTCAGCTGCATGACTTAGAATGATCATGAAATCGACAGGATCCTCATGACAATAAGGTCATTATTTCCCCTCCCTGGTGTTTCAGCAAGCCTTGAAAGTAGACAATCTTGACATAGGCCCATCTTTTGAGTTTCTACCTCACTAAACGGCATGAAACTGGAATAGGGCAAAACAGGACAGGGGGGAAGAATGACCACATCAACATCCACACCTATGTTCTCACTCTTCTGGCTTTAGGAGAAGGGCTGCTATTGGACAGGAAGGCAGAGAAAAGCCAGAAAATTGCCTGAATTCTCCCCAGTTTCTCTCAGAACAACATTAAGTCAAGACTCTTAACAAATTCTGGAACTACAGAACCCATAAAAAGATGGAGTGAAACCATTTTCCAGGCCAAGATAATTTAGAAGGACTGCAGGAAAGGTCTGTCTCACTTGGATAAAAGGGGAGTACAGCCCAGCACAGGCATTGTCCAGGAAACCAGTGGGAATCTCTTAGCCATGGCACAAATCAGCAACCTATACCCCACAGTTCTGGCTCACCAGGCCAGTAGCACAGTAGACCAATTATTAGGTCTCCAGTCCCAGTGCAGCAGGCAAAGTGCCAGCCTCAGAACCCTGAGCACAACAGGCACTACTAGGCTGGTCCACCCTAGTGCACTGGTCAAGCCACCAGTCCCAGAGGCCCTGACACAGAAAGTCAATGACCAGGTCCCTGGAGCTGGCACAAGAACCTTGGGACTCCGAGAGCAGAGCTCAACTTTAAAAGTCATGAAAAATAAGCAAAAAACAAAAAAAGGGGTGGAGCCAAGATGGCAGAGTAGAAAGACTCACGTAGGCTAGCTCCAAACCCACAGCCCATATATTTCCTGCAAGAAGAACTCCCCACAAATTCTGGATCACTGCAAGGCACGCAGAAACACAGTAGAAAAGATTTCCATTCCAGAGAGCCCTGGAGAGCGGTCCCCAGGGGTCCGTTGGGCCACAGAAAGCGGAGCCCATCCCTGTGCTGCCCTGGCAGAGGCCCCAGAGGAGCAGATCTGAGCAGGCTTCAGGGACGGAACCTCTGGCAGCCGCGAAGGTCCCTCTGCCCACAGACGCTACAGGTCAGTGAGAGAGACATCTGGGCTGGCCGAGAGGGGAGCGGGATGTCTCCGTGACTCGGAAATTGGATGAATTGAAAACAAAAACAAATCTAATAGAAGTGACAAACAAAACGGGTGTCTCCGTGGCTCGGGGCCCCTTGAGAGGCAGTGGTGGAGGGAGTGGCAGAGGCAGCAGTGGCCGCCTGTGACTCCCCAAGCAGGCAGAAGTTCAGGGCCATTACCAAAGGTCTCTGCATAAAGCCCCTGAGGGAACTGAGCCTGGGAGGTGGCCCTGCCCCCACCAAAGCACCAGAACTTAAGCTCATATTGAATAGCAGCCATGCCTGCCACAGAAAGTCCATTTGAATCTCAGACCCCAAGCACTAGCTGGGCAGATCTAGGCGGGAGTGGACAGGAATCTCAGAAGTCAAGTAACTGGCTGGGAAAATGCCCAGAAAAGGGAAGAAAAATAAGACTATAGAAAGCTACTTTGATGGGGTACAGATGTTCCCACCTTTCAATTCTGATGACGAGGAACTATTCTTACCATCAGGGAAAGACGTGGAGGTGGGGCCTCTGTATCCCAGACATCCCAGGTGGATGTCCGGTGGGCTCAGGCCATGGAAGAGCTCAAAAAGGATTTTGAAAATCAAGTTAGACAGGTGGAGGAAAAACTGGGAAGAGAAATGAGAGAGATGCAAGAAAAGCATGAAAAACGGGTCAATACCTTGGTAAAGGAGACTCAAAAAAATGCTGAAGAAAATAACACCTTGAAAAATAGGCTCACTCATTTGGCAAAAGAGGTTCAAAAAGCCAATGAGGACAAGAATGCTTTCAAAAGCAGAGTAGCCAAATGGAAAAAGAGGTTCAAAAGCTCACTGAAGATAATAGCTCTCTCAGAATTAGAATGGAACAGATGGAGGCTAATGACTTTCTGAGAAACCAAGAAATCACAAAACAAAACCAAAAGAATGAAAAAATGGAAGAGAATGTGAAATATCTCATGGGAAAAACAACTGACCTGGAAAATAGATCCAGGAGAGACAATATAAAAATTATGGGACTACCTGAAAGTCATGATCAAAAAAGAGCCTAGACATCATCTTCCATGAAATTCTCGAGGAAAACTGCCCTGACATTCTACAACCAGAGGGCAAAATAAGTAGTGAAAGAATACATTGATCACCACCTGAAAGAGATCCAAAAAGAGAAACTCCTAGGAACATTGTGGCCAAATTCCAGAACTCCCAGGTCAAGGAGAAAATCTTGCAAGCAGCTAGAAAGAAACAATTCCAGTATTGTGGAAATACAATCAGGATAACTCAAGATCTAGCAGCTTCTACATTAAGGGATCGAAGGGCGTGGAATAGGATATTCCAGAAGTCAAAGGAACTAGGACTAAAACCAAGAATCACCTACCCAGCAAAACTATGTATAATACTTCAGGGGAAAATATGGTGTTTCAATGAAACAGAGGACTTTCAAGCATTCTTGATGAAAAGACCACAGCTGAAAAGAAAATTTGACTTTCAAACACAAGAATGAGAAGAAGCATGAAAAAGTAAACAGCAAAGAGAAGTCATAAGGGACTTACCAAAGTTGAACTGTTTACATTCCTACATGGAAAGACAATATTTGTAACTCTTAAAACTTTTCAGTATCTGGGTAGTTGGTGGGACCACACATACACACACATGTATACATGTGCACACACATGTACACATGCATACACATACAGAGATAGAGAGCACAGAGTGAATTGAATAGGATGGGACCACATCGTAAAAGAAATTAAGGTAAATGGTGAGAGAGAAATGTAGTGGGAGGAAAGAGGGTGAAATGGAATGGGGTAAATCATATCTCATTCAAGAGGCAAGCAGGAGACTTTTTAGTGGAGGGAAAAAGAGGAGAGAAAGAGAACAAGAAGTCTACCCTCATCATATTTGACTAAAGGAAGGAAAAAAATGCACACTCATTTTGGTATGAAAACCTATCTTACAATACAGGAAAGTGGGGGAGAAGGAGATAAGCAAGGGGAGGGATGATGGAAGGGAGGGCAATGGGAGGAGGGAGCAATTTGAAATCAACACTCGGGGAGGGACAGGATCAAAAGAGAGAATAGAAACAATGGGGGGCAGGATAGGATGGAGGGAAATACTGTTAGTCTTATACAACACAACTATTATTGAAGTCATTTGCAAAACTACACAGATATGGCCTATATTGAATTGCCTGCCTTCCCAAAGGGAATGGGTGGGGACGGAGGGATGGGGAGAATTTGGAACTCAAAGTTTTAGGAAGAACTGTTTAGTATTTTTGTTGCTACTAGAAAATAAGACATACAGTTAATGAAAGAATTTCCCCCGCCCCCCAAGCCTGTCTCTTCACTGTTCACATCAATAAGAATGAATCTAAATCCCTATTTGGCCACATCTTACTTTTGTGAACACACGAGCCAACCACCCTAACCTCTACGGGCTTCCTTTCTTTCATCTATAAAATTTGGTGGCCTTCTAACAGGACTTCTAGCTCCGAACCCCACCCTCTCTTTCTCCCTGACTCCGCCCCTATCTGTGGCCCCGCCTCCTGTTGTGACGCACTACAGCCTGGATACAGTGGAACGCTGGGTTTGAGTTTGGGTCTCTTAGCGCTTGGCCGTGGTGAGGTTAGGCCGCCAAAAGGAGACTGCCGTGGGGCAAAGGAAAGGAGGGCAGAGCAGAGGCAAGCACCTGGCTTCCCGTGCTCACTAGTTGAGCAGTGAGGGGTAGGCCTCATGAGAGGGCAAGTCAGTCAGGCTGAGGGAGGCGGAATGAGGTTAGGCTAGAAGAGGGAGGTTGATATTGCCCTCGAGTCCCCTCTTGCTGATGCAGCAGCGCCCCTAGTGACCACACACTTTGGGGTACCAACGGCTCATTTGACTAGGGCTGCCAACTGCTGGAGCTGGGTACAGCCCGTCATTTGGCCCTGAGCTCTCCCTCTTGGTCCTGGGCCCTGCTGTGATGGCCCACAAACAGCCAAGGAAAATACACACCAAGGCAGCTGTGATTTTAGTCATGCTATGGCTTGGGACCCTATCGATCATGGCCTACCTACTGCTGCTGAGCCTGAATGACATGAAGGTGGACTCCAGCAACCTGAGCAAGGAAGATGGCATCTTGAAGCACACCGCTAAAATCCTGCAGCAGTTATTCCTGAGAGTGCCCACCCAGGATGCCCCTAGCAAGGAGCGCAGCACTACTATCCACTCTGAAGGAGAGCACAAAATCAAGGAAACCACCTTAGAGACCCCAGGGGAGATCCTGGAGGAAACCCCAGTGTTCTTAACCTTCCGACCTTCCAGGTCTAACAAGATGAAACCTGAGGTGCCTCTGATTCAAGAGCCAGTCTTGGAGACCAAGAGCTCCATCCAGCACCCCAAAGAACAGGACAAAAAGGGTCAGGAGAGGATAGTCAACATAGCTGCCAAAGAAACACCTGACAACAAGAACACTGACAGGGAGTTGGACAACTCCAGTTTGGATAACATGAATTTGGAGGATGATGACAATAGTGTTTTAGGGACTGAAAAATCTGGTAGTGAGGAAGACACTGAACCTGAGCATGCAACAGTAGAGAAAGCTGTGCTTTCAGCCCTGGAGCTACCTGTGAAACTGACTATGGACTCTACCCAGGAATCCTCTAAGAAAATGTTGGAGAAGCTGATTCGCAAACCATTTGTGAAAGTAACTCCTAAACCAGTCCCCAAAGCACCTGGCGAAGTGCATCAGAAAGCATCTCTGGACTCTGCTTTGAAACTCATTGAAGAAGCTTTCCAACAAGTGAAAAAAAAAACATGGAAAAAGGTTATACTAGGACAAATGGCTCTTGTGACTCCATCGGCCATGGACTACCAGGGGACACAGGTGCATAATTTAGAAAGGGGGATCCTCCAACTATCAGAGGAATCCAAAGAGCAACCAAATAAGGAGCAAATGGTGGAAGATCAAGTTCTGAAAAAAATATCCGACATAAATACTGAGTTAAAACATGAACTGAAAAATGCCAAACAACACATAGAATTCAACAATGATGTTGAGTCTGCCAAAAAGTATACAATGCAAAACCTTTCCTTACTAGAGGGAGAAAACCCATCCAGCAATGGGCATAAACCTCAGAAGTTAACAAAAGGAAAGGATGATGATGAGAGAATTAGATTATTTATTAACTTTTTATATGATTTCAAGCCTCAGTTAAATGCATTCTTAAATATGGGTAATATTCCACCTGATCTTCGAAAGAAAGCCACTACTATATTCAGTATTATGGAAGGAATGCTTTGTGGAAATCAACAAAAAAAAGAGGGAAAGTACCATTAAGGAGTTATTAGAGGAGAATATAAGAATGTTAAAGAGGCTTGATATTGCAATGAAGCCACTATTGGCCTTTAATTGAATTATCTATTCATTTTAAGAGAAGCTAGATTTTCTTTTCCTTAAATTCATAAGTAAATTGTCTATTGTACATCAGTCTGACATCTTTAATTTGTAATGTATTGGAACAGTTTTCATCTTTAACTGTCATTTTTGTCTGCAGTAAAGTTTACAATTTTCATTAAACAACTAAATAATGTGTTCTTTATCCTGTTTAAAACTTAGTTTTCATTTATGCTTGAATATACCTAGTTTAGAATCTATTTTCTAAATTGGCACATTACAAATTCATTCTCGCAGTTGAGTGCTCTGTGTGGTTTCTGTATATGTATTCAGTGCTAAAAATTGCTTATCAATTTATTTCTTTAGGTGTAGACAGTCTATTGATATCTGAGAAAGTATATTTCAATTTTCTTATTGATTTCACATCCCTTTACCATCTTGATCAATGTCTTCTGCAAATCTTGGCGAGTCTCTTCTTAAAATATCCCCAACCAATAAAACTAGTGCTATTTCATGTTCTCACCAGGAGAGGGCATACATACAGTACACCCCTGACCACCCTTGTTCTGGATACGATAATTAAGACAACCTAAGATCACATTAGCTTTTTTTTTTTTTAAAGCTACAATAAGTAAATATACCAAAGACTTCCCAGGATATATGTCATATGGATGGTACCTATTTTCTGTGATTTTTTAATAGAAGAATTTTGCCATAGCAGCAAGTCAATTTCTTACTAAAATAAAAACACTTGTAGCATGGTTTAGTGAAAAGAGTGCTATATTTGGACCCAGAAAACCTAGGTATAACTCCGTTTCCTCATCTGTAAAGTAAGGAGGTTGAACTAGATGCTCACTAAGAACCCTTCTGACAGATTTTGTGACCTCACATAACTTCATAAACCATGGGTCTTATCCATAGGGAGAGTTAGTGAATATCCATGTGGTATGATTTCAGGAACTCTTTCAAGGTCCTGTTCCCCTAAATTCTCTTCATTCCTCCAATTACCTTGTGTTTATGTTTTCTTCCCCAGTAGGAGGTGAGCTCCTTGAGGGAGAGTAAGGACTATTTCATTTTTTGTCAATGCCTGATTGGTTGACAAAACCCTCTGGCTGATGCCTGAAATCTATAACATCCAATTAGAATCATAGATTTAAAGCCAGAAGAAATCAACTTAATCAACCTTCTTATCGACTACTCCCACTTTATATGTGGGGAAACTCAGTCCTGAAGAGTTTAAGAGACTTGCCCAAGGTCACACAGGAGCAAAGTAGAGGAACTAGGTCCCATTATGACTCCAGTCCAGTTTTCTTTCCACTGTGCCACACTCGAATTTAAGCCTTTAATTCCCATTACATTGCTAATACCTCTGGGAGGCGTCAGAGGCTTAAATGCCCCCTTTTCATATGAGGAAACAGAGCTCAGAGAGATGAAATTAGCTCCCCAAGGACATTTTCCTGTAACACACCTGTGGAAATGAGGCAAAGAAAGGAGTGTGTGTTTATGTGGTGAGGGGAAATACATCAGGCAGAAAAGTAATTTCCAAATTTTATACAGATAAATTTTTATATATATAATGTGTGTGTGTATGTGTGTGTGTGTAAAATCTACCACATGCAGAGAAAGAACCCTATGCTAGGTATTGGGGAAAATAGAAATTTGAGAAAGATGAACATTTCCATATGATGTCTTTCCTCCCCACCCCACAGTAGTAGCTGCACTGTACTGGTTGCATGACAAATGCTGTTTATACATGCTTGTGAGGATGAAGACATGGGTCTTGAGAGACCTTCTGAAACCCACTCTGCCCAGGCTTTCCATGCAGTGACAATGGCTGACATTTACTGTGTGTACTCACCAACCCCAGCACACTCTGAAATATCATAGGTGCTACTATCCCTAGTTGACAAACTAGAAAATTGCTACTCAGAGAACTGAAGGGCCTTGGTCACAGTCACAGGCAGTAAATATCACAGGCAGAACATAAACTCAGGTCCCACGTTTTCTCTACTAAATTGCACTATCAACAAGATGAAACCATTTTGACCGGTCCCAATGCCGTCTATGCTGCTTATCAACCCTTAATAGTTCAGTGTGAGTAAGAGATCTGAAAGAAGTTTTAGTAGGAAGATGGGGAGAGAAAACACAAGGATATAGATGTTTGAGGAGGAAGGGAACACCACTCATGGAAGAAGGAGGAAAACAAGTCAAATGAAAGTAACAAAAGTGACTTCAACTACTTACCAGTTTTTCCCATGGCACTCTGATCGTGGCTGGACATGAAGCTTTGGTTCAGCTCAGCTCTCACTTCTGAATTGCTTTTAAAGGTAAAAAGAACAGAAGTAACTTCTAAGGAGGGGAGTTGGGAATTTTTATATAGCATCTATTCTGTGCCAGGAACTGTGCAATGTGTTCTACAAGTAATACCCTCATTTGATTCTCACAAAACCCTTCAAGGTAGCTGCTGTTATCATCCCCATTTTACTGGTGAGGGTCAGGTGTAGTCCAAGGTTGGATTGAACTCAAGATTTCCTCACTCCAAGACCAATACTCCACTGTGCCACCAACTGGCTCTGCTAAAGCTACAAATATTTCAAAGTCAAAACTAGCACTATAGCTCTAATTTAGTATAGTAAGTAGTAGAGCTGGAATTCACAGCTGGGTCCTCTGATTCTTGCTTTTTAGAAGCAAGGGAATAAGCTCCTCCAGAAAGGGAGAACAGCAGGTGGTGAACTCTGTGATCTTTTGAGTTTTAAATTGGCTCCCCCTCCCTTGCCTCCCTCCTCCCCAGGACAGCATGCAATCTGATATAGATTCTGCATCTACATTCATATGAAACATATTTTCACATTAGTCATGTTGTAAAGAAGAATTATAACCAATGGAATGAACCACAAGAAAGAAGAAAAAGATGTTTTTACCTTGAGAATGGGCACCATTGGTGGGTACCTCTGGGTGAATGAATAGCTGGCCAGTCTCTTTAGCTTAAAGAGTCTAAAACTGCATTGCCAAGTGGTGGTCTTAATGCTGTGAATGGCTGACTGGCTGTTTCCACTGTTGTTCTTAATAAAAGAATCTGTTCTATAAAACTTGCACTTGGTCAACAGGCTGAGGATCTAGAAGGCCACATGTGGTCTTGGGGCCAGAGAGAGAGAGAGAGAGAGAGCAGACAGAGAGCTGAATATGAAGGGAGAATACCAAAAAAAAATAAAATTTGCTCTTGAGTGGAATGTGCTAGAAGTAAGAAAGAGGAAGAAGTACAATGTAGCAAATCAAGTCATCCTTCACAGGAATTTTATGGGCTAAGAAGGGAGAGCTTCTACAGGTCCATCCTTCTCCTCCACCATCTTGGTTCCACCCCCGCAAGTGTGTGGTTTTAAAGGAATTTGTTCATCAAATGGCTTTGAACTGTCTAAATGCCTAACTCCAAATGGAAGCCACAAGATTTGTGGTTTGGCTGCACTGGCCAGTCCTCCTGGCAAAGGCACTAGATCATGCATGGTGATGGAGAACTTTTCCTTGAGCTTTTGCCAATCTTCTCACAAGTATTCTCCTTCATCCTGACTCTTAAGATCTATAAATGGGGACTGAGAGCTCATTTACAACATTTACAGAGGCAGGTCTCAATTACCTCAATCTTTCTTCAACAAATCTTTTTAACGGACAAGTGAGTTTCTTGACAGCTGTCCTCATAGAAAACTCTGTTTTTGGAGAGATGTCTGGAAAGCCAAGAGGTGTCTTCACCAGCACTTTTTGGTCTACCCCATGGTATGGAGGAGTTCATCCTGAGTTCAGGGAACAGAAAGTGCTGTGTTTTTTGTTTGTTTGTTTGTTTTGTTTTTGTAGTAGGCCAACAATGCCCCCTCTGGAGGTACTAGCTGTATTTGTTCAAACCTGATCATATAATTTCCTAGAAGTTCCACTACATTGGATGAATTGAATGCATTTATCTTGTCAGACTTCATAACCTTGTGACTCATAAGGGGAAACATAACAGGAAAGCATTTTGATCAAGAATGCAGACACTGATTAAAAGTCCCTTCTCTAAAAGGAACACACCTGGGCAAGTGATCATGCGAATGTATAGCTCAACTTTCACTTCCAAGAGCATCTTGCTCAATTGTAGCAGGAAAGGTTGGAAAGGGACCCTGTTGCACTGAGTAGAGGAATGGGATTTCTTCCTTGGCCCTCCTGTCCTGACATCTCTCCCATGGTGAGAGCTGGAGCCTCTGCTGCCACTGCTTCCTAGAGGAAATACATTTTCTATGCATAGCTGCATTTGGTGTATGTATTTCATCTCATCTCAGATACTTGACACTTACTAGCTGTGTGACCTTGGGCAAGTCACTTAACCCCAGTTGCCTCATCCTGGGTCATCTCCAGTCATCCTGATGAATATCTGGTCACAGGATTCAGATGGCTCTGGAGGAGAAGTGAGGCTGGTGACTTTGCACAGCCCTCAAAACAAAGTCAATTTCAAGTCATGTCATCATATCTCTGATGGCATGGTCTTCTTTGGCAAGGAAGGATGAACACATGCACAGGTGTATGAGATGATTCTTTTCTAATTTTTTAGTGATCATTAAGATAATTCAGGTAATGTATCTGTTTCAAATATATTAGAAATATGAAGTAAGATATTGGTTTGAGCCTAATTTCTGCTAGACAGCTTCCCAACAGCATTTATTAAACAGGGAGTTCTTTCCTAAGTAATTTACATTTTTGACTTTATCAAACACTGGGTTAGTGACTGCCACTGTCTCTGATCCTCCCTTATCTAGTTTCATCAATCTATTTCCTTTGTCATTTTGAAAGATTTCTCTTTCTGTTATGGCATCTTGGATGTTGTTGTTATTGTATAGAAATCTTGTTGATTTTTGAACATTTATTTCAGGCCTGCACAATATAAGGCCCAAAGCCACTTGCAGTCCTCCAGAACAACCCATGTGCAGTATGCTGTGAAGGCTTGTTTTACATCCTCTAAATTTGGGGGCAAGTAGCCTGAAGGTGGTATATTGTGCAGACCTGGTTTATTTTGTAGCCTGTAACTTTGCTGAAGTTATTGTCTCCATTTTATTTTTGCTAATTCCCTAGAATTTTCCCAGTAAGCTATAATGTCATCAGCAAAAAAGATAGTTTTATCTCCCTGCTGCTCATCATTATGTCTTTAATTTTTTTTCTTATCCAATACTAGAATTTATTGCTTATGATATTTCTAGAATGATATCAAACAATACCTAAGAGAGTGGATGTCTCTGCTTTACTCTCATATTTATTGGGAAAGCTTCTAATGCACTGTTATTGCCTAAGTTGTTTCTTTTTAGTTTTGGACACCTTATAACAATTTTATAAAGGTCTGGTTTTTTGGCCTCATGGCTTGGGTTAAAGTAAATACCTCAGTTTGACATTTCTAGAAAATTGGAGCTCAGGAAAATGATGCAATCAATCATAAACTTTATCATTGTATGATGCAGCAAGCAGGGAAACAAAGCACACACACATACACATACATACACACACACAGACTTTGGCAATATAAGCACACAGATTTGTCCCCACATACAAGAACTCACCCAAGCCTAAGGGTGAAGGAGATGTGTTGGGGAGGAAACATGCTCAAAGTTGGGATTTAGATGGCAAGATTATATACCCTAAGGATAGGTTTGGTTAAGAACAGGTAATCAGTGCCAGATGTAGGAAGGAATATTCCTAATCAGAGCCAGATGTGGTAGAAAAGTTCTCCTAGCCCCTTGTTGATCCCAGGCTCAGGTAAAGCTCAAGTAGGGGGTGTTTTTTATTAGGACACACAAACTTGTGGGACGATCTAACATTAATTATCTAAGGCAGTGGAAAGAGAATGACTCAAGGGTCCCTACAATAGGTCAAGAGTTCATCCAATTAAAAAGCTGTAATCCTTATCTGCCTGACACAGAGTTAACAGTGGAAAAATACAAGTGGCTGTTTTCCCTCTATGTTTCTATGGGCATTAGGACCACTTAGCCTAAGTAACTCCATATTGCAGTTCTATCATCATAATATGATATCAAACTACTATCATTGCTACAAATAATAATGTCAAGCATATATAATGATATTAAATATATTATATATTATATAAAATTTATTATATCACAATATGAAGTTTACATATCACATGGTCCCTCTGTTCTATAGACACAGAAGCTTATAGGATTTTTATTTTAAATAAGTTTTATACTTCAACAACAGCTTTTTTGCATCTATTGAGATAAGCATGAAGTTTCTAGTGTCTTTGTTTGCAATATGATTGATTATGTTGATTGTTTGCCTGTTGTTGAACCATCTTTACCTCCCTGCTATAAATTCAACTTGGTCATAATGAATGATTTCTTAGATGAACTGATACAGTCTATGTCACAGGATTTTATTTAAAGTGATATTGGTCTACTATTTCCTTCCTTCATTTATTCTTCCCTGATTTAATTATTAGGACTACATATGTCTCATCAAAGCAGTCTGACAGAGGGTTTTCTTAATTTTTTAGAATAATCTATTTAGGCAGAGCCAAGATGGAGAAGTAGAAAGACCCATGTACTCTAGATTTTCCCCGCAGCAGATAAACTACCTGTAAAAAATGACTCTAAACACATTCTAGAGCAGCAGAAGCCACAAAAGACAGAGTGAAAGAGATTTCCAGCCCAAAGTAGCCTAGAAGGCTGAAAAGGAAGGTCTATTACATGGGCTGGAAAGCACAGTGCAGCCCACAGAGCCCAGCCCAGCCCTGGCTGTGTGGCACCAGCAGGAACAGGACTGGAACAGGCTTCAGGGGAGGAATCCCCAGGAGCAGCTGCAGTTCTCAGATTCCTCAACCCACAAAACACTAAAGATAGCTTCAAAGGTCAGTGAGAAAGCTTTTTGACCTAGGTGAGAAGGGAGCAGGGTCCTACTCTAGCCCCAGTCCCAGGTGGTGGTGGCAGCAGCAGTAGCATCCATTTGTGGAGCACTAGGCCAAAAAACCCTGGGGGAATGGGGTTGTTGATCTGAATCTCAGCCCTGAGTGGTGGTCCTGGGATGAGGATGAGCGCTGGCATGGTGGAGCTGGTGGAAGGCTCTGAAAAGGGAATTCTACTTGCAGATCCTGAGCAGAAAAGCTTTGGTAGCTCCCAGACCAAAGTGCAGGCCAGAAGATGAGTAAACTGCTCTCCCTTCATTATGCTACCTTGGAGGAATTGAGAACTTACTGGACTCCAGACTATACCCTACTCTTGACAAAGGACTCAAAAGTCAAATAACTGACTGGAAAAATGACCCCAAAGGGGGGGAAAATAAAACTATAGAAGCTTACTTTCTGGGTGAACAGGTATTTTCTTCCATCCCTTCAGATGAGGGAGAACAAAACTTACCATCAGAGGAAGACATAAAAGTCAAGGCTTCTGCATCCAAAGCCTCCAAAATAAATGTGCAATTGTCCCAGGCCATGGAAGAGCTCAAAAAGGATTTTGAAAATCAAGTAAGAAAGGTGGAGGAAAAACTGGGAAGAGAAATGAGAGCAATGCAAGAAATTCATGAAAAGAGAGTCAATGGCTTCCTAAAGGAGACCCCAAAAAGATGTTGAAGAAAATAACACCTTTGAAACTAGGCTAATTCAATTGGCAAAAGAGGTCCAAAAATAGGGGGCAGAATAGGATGGAGGGAAATATAATTAGTCTTTCACAACATGACTGTTATGGAAGTCTTTAGCAAAGCTACACATATATAGGCTATATTGAATTGCTTGCCTTCTCACTGGGGATGGGTGGGGAGAGAGGAAAGGAGAGAAGTTGGAACTCAAAATTTAAGGAATGAATGTTGAGAATTTTTTTATGCAACTGGGAAATAAGAAATACACATAATGGGGTATAGAAATCTAGCTTGCCCTACAAGAAAAGAGAGAAGATGGGGATAAGGAAATGGAGGGGTGTGATAGAAGGGAGAGCAGATTGGGAGAAGGGGTAATCAGAATGCATGGTGTTTTGAGGTGGGGGAGGGGAGAGATGGGGAGAAATTTGGAACTCAAAATCTTGTGGAAATGAATGTTGAAAACTAAAAATAAATAATGAAAAAAAGGAAAAAAAGAACAGAACAATAAAGACCAAACTACCTCAACAACTCCCATCAGAGAGTCTTACACATAGAATACACTCAATAAATGATAGTTGAATGAATAAAAAAAGAATAATCTGTTTACTACAGGTATTAATTTTTCTTTGGATTTTTTACAGAATTCTTCCATGCTATCAGAACCAGGAGTCTTTTTCATTGGTAATTCCTTTACAATTTGTTTTATTTTATTTTCTTTTCTGATACTGGACTAATTCAATTCAATAAATGTTTATTGAATGCCTACAATGTGCTGGGTACTATGCTAAGCATTGTGGATATAAAAAAAGGCAAAAGACAGTCCTTGACCTCAAGAAGTTTCCAATTTAATGAAGACAACATGCCAGCAAATATATCCCAAGAAAGCTGTATACAGATAAATAGAAAAGAATTAGAATAGGGAAAGCACTGGAATTAAGAGATGCTAGAGAAGACTTCATGTAGAAGGTGAGATTTTATTTGGAACTTAAAGGAAGCCATCAACAAAGGAGAGAGAACATTTCAGGTATGGAGGACAGTTAGAGGGAATACCAGAAGCCAACAGATAAGTCAGTGGAAAGCTGGTCAGTGTCACTGAATTGAATATTATGTGTTAAGGAGAAAGGTATAAGAAGGTTGGAAAGGCGGGGTGGAGGTAGGATGGTGGAGACAGGCAGGGACTTGCCTGAGTTCTCCCACATTCCCTTGCAAATAACTTTAAATAACACCTCAAATGAATTCTGGAGCAGCAGAACCTACAAAAGTGTAGGGTGAAGAAATTTTCCAGCCCAAGACAAATTAGAATGATGTCAAGAAATGTCTGTCACACCAGGCTGAGAGAGGAGTATAGTTCAATTCCAGTTGTGTGAGCACAAGAGCAGTCCCAACAAACCAGCAGCGGGCCTTGGGGACAACTGAAATAGCAGTGCTAGTAGCTGTTTCTGGAGCTCTCAGCCCACAAATAGTACAGGGGTCAGACAATGTCATAAGGGCCTTACAGGGGACTTTGTTGACATTGGTGACCAGAGTGTGATTCCTGTTACAAACATTGGTCTCAGTCCCAGGGTGAGGAAGAACACTAGCACACCAGAGCCTGTGACAGCAAGGGAGCAGGAACTCTGGTCACAATATCAGGGAAGAAAATGGGACTTGTGCTCACTCACAGAGCAGAGCACAGACCATGAGAGTAGTAAATATAGCTCTCCAGACCAACCAGAAATATCTACCCAGAAAAAGCAAGTGGAATCCTTCAGGAGAAAATTAACATTCAATGAGATAGAGAACTTTCAAGCATTTGTGTTGAAAAAACCGGAGCTGGATAGAAAGTATGACTTTCAAATACAAGACTCAAGAGAAGCATAAAAAGGCAAACATGAAAAAAAAAATCATAAGGGATTCAATAAGGTTAAACTGTTTGCATTCCTATATGAGAAGATGATACTTTTAACTCATAAGAATTTTGTGATTATTAGGGCAGATAGGAGTATATATCAACTGAGGGCACAGGGGTGAGTGGAATATGAAGGGATGATATCTAAAGAAACAAAATTAAGTGGTGAGAGATGAATGTACTAGGAGGAAGAAAAGGAAAGGTAGACTGGGAATAAATTATCTCACATAAAACGAGCATAAAAGAGCTTTTTAAATTGGAGGGGAAATTAGGGGTGGAGAGAGTGCATGAACCTTACTCTCATCATAACTGGTCAAAAGAGGGGGTGGAGCCAAGATGGCAGGCTAGAAAGACTCACATATGCTAGCTCCGAATCCACAGCCCATATATTTACGGCAAGAAGAACTCCCCACAAATTCTGGAGCACTGCAAGATTTGCACTCCAGAGAGCCCCGAGAGCCATCCCCAGGGGTCTGTCACGCTCCGGACAGTGGAGCCCATCCCTTCCCAGTCCTGGCCGCGTGGCCCCAGAGGAGCGAATCCAAGCAGGCTTCAGGGACAGAAACTCTGGCAGCTGGGAAGATCCCTCCTCCCACAGATGCTACAGGTCAGTGAGAGAGACGTCTGAGCTGGCCGAGAGGGGAGCGGGGTGTCTCCGTGACTCGGGCCCCCTCGGGAGGCAGTGGTAGAGGGAGTGGCAGAGGCAGTGGCACAGGCAGAAGCAGAGGCAGTGGAGGCGAAGTTCAGGGCCATTACTGAAGGTCTCTGCATAAAGCCCCTGAGGGAACTGAGCCTGTGAGGTGGCATTACCCCCACCCCAGCACCACAACTTAAGCTCACATTGAATAGCAGCCATGCCTGCCGTGGAAAGCGCATTTGAATCTCAGACGCCAAGCACGAGCTGGGCAGATCTAGGCGCAGGTGAACAGGAATCTCAGAAGTCAAGTAACTGGCTGGGAAAATGCCCAGAAAAGGGAAGAAAAATAAGACTATAGAGAGATTTTTTTTGAGCAGATGCAAATGATCCGTTCGGATCTGACGATAACAAGGAAATGTTCTTGCCATCAGGGAAAGATGTGGAGGGTGGGGCCTCTGTATCCCAGACATCCCAGGGGGTTGACGGGTGGGCTCAGGCCTTGGAAGAGCTCAAAAAGGATTTTGAAAAGCAAGTTAGACAGGTGGAGCGAAAAACTGGGAAGAGAAATGAGAGAGATGCAAGAAAAGTATGAAAAACAGGTCAACACCTTGGTAAAGGAGACTCAAAAAAATGCTGAAGAAAATAACACCTTGAAAAGTAGGCTCACTCAATTGGCAAAAGAGGTTCAAAAAGCCAATGAGGACAAGAATGCTTTCAAAAGCAGAATTAGCCAAATGGAAAAAGAGGTTCAAAAGCTCACTGAAGACAATAGCTCTCTCAAAATTAGAATGGAACAGATGGAGGCTAATGACTTTCTGAGAAACCAAGAATTCACCAAACAAAACCAAAAGAATGAAAAAATGGAAGAGAATGTGAAATATCTCATGGGAAAAACAACTGACCTGGAAAATAAATCCAGGAGAGACAATTTAAAAATTATGGGACTACCTGAAAGTCATGATCAAAAAAAGAGCCTAGACATCATCTTCCATGAAATTATCAAGGAAAACTGCCCTGACATTCTACAACCAGAGGGCAAAATAAGTATTGAAAGAATACATTGATCACCACCTGAAAGAGATCCAAAAAGAGAAACTCCTAGGAACATTGTGGCCAAATTCCAGAACTCCCAGGTCAAGGAGAAAATCTTGCAAGCAGCTAGAAAGGAACAATTCCAGTACTGTGGAAGTACAATCAGGATAACTCAAGATCTAGCAGCTTCTACATTAAGGGATCGAAGGGCATGGAATAGGATATTCCAGAAGGCAAAGGAACTAGGACTCAAACCAAGAATCACCTTCCCAGCAAAACTGAGTATAATACTTCAGGGGAAAATATGGTGTTTCAATGAAATAGAGGACTTTCAAGCATTCTTGATGAAAAGACCAGAGCTGAAAAGAAAATTTGACTTTCAAACACAGGAATGAGAAGAAGCATGAAAAAGTAAACAGCAAAGAGAAGTCATAAGGGACTTACCAAAGGTGAACTGTTTACATTCCAATATGGAAAGACAATATTTGTAACCCTTAAAACTTTTCAGTATCTGGGTAGTTGGTGGGATCACACACACACATGTACACATGTGCACACACACATACAGAGTCAGAGAGCACAGAGTGAATTGAATAGAATGGGACCATATCTTAAAAGAAATTAAGGTAAATGGTGAGAGAGAAAGGTAGGGGGAGGAAAGAGGGTGAAATGGAATGGGGTAAATTATATGTCATTTAAAAGGCAAGCAGGAGACCCTTTAGTGGAGGTAAAAAGAGAAGAGCTGAGAAGAAACCAAGAAGTTTACCCTCATCACATTCAACTAAAGGAAGGAATAAAATGCACACTCATTTTGGTATGAATACCTATCTTACAATACAGGAAAGTGGGGGAGAAGGAGATAAGCAAGGGTGGGGGTGATGATGGAAGGGAGGGCAATGCGAGGAGGGAGCAATTTGAAGTCAACACTTGGGGAGCGACAGGATCAAAAGACAGAAGAGAAACAATGAGGGGCGGGATAGGATGGAGGGTAATTCAGTTAGTCTTACACAACACGACTATCAGGGAAGTCATTTGCAAAACTACAGAGATATCGCCTATATTGAATTGCCTGCCTTCCCAAAGGGAATGGGTGGGGAGGGAGGGATGGGGAGAATTTTGAACTCAAAGTTTTAGGAACAACTGTTTAGTTTTGTGTTGCTACTAGAAAAGAAGACATACAGTTAATGAGGAATAGAAAGTCATCTGGCCCTACAGGACAAAAGAGAAGATGGAGACAAGAGAAAGGAGGGATGACAGAAGAGAGGGCAGATTTCTGATAGGGAAAATTAGATTGCTTGGGGTATTGGAGTGGGGGGAGGGGATAAAAGGGGGAAAAATTTGGAACCCAAAATTTTGTGAAAATGGATGTAAAAAGTTAAATAAATAAATTAAAAAATAAAATTAAATAAAAAAAAGAATGATGAGGAGTGAGAAAATATCAGTGGGAGAGGATTCTTGGAAGATATAGGATTAGATAAGAAAACTTTAGGGTTTTACAAATTTCCTCCCTAAGAAATAAAGAGAAGATTGCCTCAGAGAGAACATAGAGCAGCAGAAATAAAAGGGAGTGGGGCAAAGCAATTATCCTCCTAAGACAACTTGAAAAGACCCCAGGAAAGACTCAGTCTCCAGGGGTAGAGGTTTGGCCTGAGTGAAGTGTAAGTACCTCCAGGCCAATTCTGGGGAATCTACAAATGACAAGCAAAGGGAGCAGCTGGAGACTAGGAGGCAACCTCAGCTTCAGAACTTTCACTTCGCAGACAGTGGGCAAAGGTGTGGAGGTGGTCTGATGGTTGAGTAGGAGAAGACTGAAGGACCTTCCACTGTTAAGGGATACCAACCACAGCTCTGTTGACCTGATGTGGTCCTGGGCTGTGGCTACAGAGGAGAAGGAATTAGCATGCACCTGTAGAGTGGGGCAGCAGAGTGGCAGGGCACCTGCTGCCTGGGGGCACTTGCAAAAGAGCAAAGTCCCTGGTTCCTGTTCCTCAGCAGAGAGGACAACTGTAGTTTACAGCCACAGGAGGGAGCAAGAGTGTCTGTGGGACAGCCTGGTTGACATTGCTAACTGTGGTCTAGGGGTAGAGAGAAGTGCCCACGGTGGGGTCCCAGGACAGAGCCCAGAAAATAACAGGTATTTGTGACAAAAACGGCAGAATTTAAAGGAAAATTTGACACATAAGATCCAGGAGATATATAAGGTAACATTAAAGAAGAATTAGGTATAGGAGCCAAGATGGCGGAGTAGAAGGATGCACGTTTACGAGCTCCGAAACCAAAGCCCATAGAATTAATGTAAAAAGAGACCCCCATAACTTCTGGGTCATTACAAGGTGTGCAGAAACGGAGTGGAAGAGATTTCCGTGCCAGAGAGCCCTGAAGAGCCATCCCCGGGGTCCGTCGTGCCCTGGAAAGTGGAACCCACCCCAGCGCTGCCCTGGCCACGGCCCCAGAGAAGCTGACCCGAGCAGGCTTCAGGGACGGAAGCTCTGGCAGTCGGGAAAGTCCCTCCGCCCACAGAAGCTACAGGTCAGTGAGAGAGAAGCCTGGGCTGGACGAGAGGGGAAGCAGGGCATCTCCGTGACTTGGGCCCCCTCGGGAGGAAGCGGTGGCAGCAGAGACAGGGGCAGGAAGCGGCGGAGGCAGAGGGGTGGGCGGTGGCTGAGGCAGCAGCGGCCCGAGACTCAGGAATCCCCCAGCAGCAGGCAGGATCTTCATTACGGAAGGTTTCTGCGTAAAACCTGAGGGAGCTGAGCCTGGGAGACGGCCCTGCCCCCACCCCGCTCTATTACTGAAGGCCTCTGCATAAAGCCCCTAAAGGAACTGAGCCTGGGAGGTGGGCCCCCCACCCCGCCCCCACCCGCTCCATTCCTGAAAGTCTCTGCATAAAGCCCCTGAGAGAACTGAGCTTGGGAGGCGGCCCTGCCTCCACCCCAGCGCCAGAACTAAAGTGTGCTGCGGAAAGCACATTCCAATCTCAGAGGCCAAGCACTAGCTGGGCGGATCCAGGCGGAGGCGGAAAGGAATCTCAGAAGTCAAGTAACTGGCTGGGAAAATGCCTAGAAAAGGGAAGAAAAATAAGACTATAGAGAGTTTTTTCCAACAAATGCAAATGATCCTGACCTTCAGATCTGATGACGAGGACGTATTCCTGCCATCAGGGAAAGACGTGGAGGGCGGGGCCTCAGTACCCCAGAAACCCCAGGGGGGTGGTGGGTGGGCTCAGGCCTTGGAAGATCTCAAAAAGGATTTTGAAAACAAGTTAGACAGGTGAAGGAAAAACTGGGAAGAAAAATGACAGAGATGCAAGAAAAGTATGAAAAACGGGTCAATACCTTGGTAAAGGAGACCCAAAAAAATGCTGAGGAAATTAACACTTTGAAAAATAGGCTCACTCAATTGGCAAAGGAGGTTCAAAAAGCCAATGAGGAGAAGAATGCTTTCAAAAGCAGAATGAGCCAAATGGAAAAAGAGGCTCAAAAGCTCACTGAATTTAATAGTTCTCTCAAAATTAGAATGGAACAGATGGAGGCTAATGACTTTACGAGAAACCAAGAAATCACCAAACAAAACCAAAAGAACGAAAAAATGGAAGAGAATGTGAAATATCTCATGGGAAAAACAACTGACCTGGAAAATAGATCCAGGAGAGACAATTTAAAAATTATGGGACTACCTGAAAGTCATGATCAAAAAAAGAGCCTAGACATCATCTTCCATGAAATTATCAAGGAAAACTGCCCTGACATTCTACAACCAGAGGGCAAAATAAGTATTGAAAGAATCCATCGATCACCACCTGAAAGAGATCCAAAAAGAGAAACTCCTAGGAACATGGTGGCCAAATTCCAGAACTCCCAGGTCAAGGAGAAAATCTTGCAAGCAGCTAGAAAGAAACAATTCCAGTACTGTGGAAATACAATCAGGATAACTCAAGATCTAGCAGCTTCTACATTAAGGGATCGAAGGGCATGGAATAGGATATTCCAGAAGGCAAAGGAACTAGGACTCAAACCAAGAATCACCTACCCAGCTAAACTGAGTATAATACTTTATGGGAAAATATGGTCTTTCAATGAAACAGAGGACTTTCAATCATTCTTAATGAAAAGACCAGAGCTGAAAAGAAAATTTGACTTTCAAACACAAGAATGAGAAGAAGCATGAAAAAGGAAACAGCAAAGAGAAGTCTTAAAGGACTTACCAGAAGTGAACTGTTTACATTCATACAGGGAAAGACAATATTTCTAACTCTTAAAACTTTTCAGTATCTGGGTAGTTGGTGGGACCACACATACACATGTACACGCATGCACACACATACACACATGCACACACATACAGAGATAGAGAGCACAGATTGAACTGAATAGGATGGGACCATACCTTAAAAGAAATTAAGGTAAATGGTGAGAGAGAAATGTAGTGGGAGGAAAGAGGGGGAAATGGAAGGGGGTAACTATATGTCATTTAAGAGGCAGGTAGGAGTTTTTTTTAGTGGAGGGAAAAAGAGGAGAGCTGAGAAAAAAAAACAAAAAAAACAAGAAGTTTACCCTCATCACATATGACTAAACGAAGGAGTGAAATGCACACTCATTTTGGTATGAAAACCTATCTTACAGTATAAGAAAGTGGGGGAGGAGATATTCCAATGGGGGGGATGATGGAAGGGAGGGCAAAGGGAGGAGGGAGCAATTTGAAGTCAACACTTGGGGAGGGACAGGATCAAAAGACAGAAGAGAAACAAGGAGGGGCAGGTTAGGAGGGATGGTAATCCAGTTAGTTTTACACAACACGACTATCAGGGAGGTCATTTGCAAAACTACACAGATATGGCCTATATTGAATTGCCTGCCATCCCAAAGGGAATGGGTGGGGAGGGAGGGAAGGGGCGAATTTGGAACTCAAAGTTTTAGGAACAACTGTTTAGTATTGTTGTTGCAACTAGGAAAGAAGACACACAGTTAATGAGGAATAGAAAGTCATCTGGCCCTACAGGAGAAAAGAGAAGATGGAGACAAGAGAAGGGAGGGATGACAGAAGAGAGGGCAGATTGGAGATAGGGAAAATTAGATTGCTTGGGGTATTGGGGTGGGGGGAGGGGATAAAAGGGGGAAAAATTTGGAACCCAAAAATTTGTGAAAATGAATGTAAAAAGTTAAATAAATAAATAATTTTTTTTAAAAAAGAAGAATTATAAGGGACGCAATAAGGTCAAATTGTTGACTTTTTACATGTGCAAATGTTCTAAGTGCTTATGATTGTCATCATTATTTGCATAGTTTGAAATAAAGGTGTGGGCTGAACTGTGTATGATGGGGTGATTCTAAAAAAATACAACTGTAGGGAAAGATTTAAAAGGAGTAATTATCTCATAATGATATTCACACCTACAATACAATGATATTTATGCCTTATACAAATGAAACATAAAAGGAAAAACTGATACAGAAGTAGGTAGTGAGGGCAGGGCAAGTAGTGCTGGAACCTTACTCTCATAGGGAATGAGTTAAAAATGGAAAAGCATATATTCTAGAAGGGTACAAAAGTCTTCTAAATTTAGAAAGCAACAAGAGGGTAGGGGGAGAGGATAAGGAAAGGATTCTTGGAGGGGTGGGTAGGTTAAGAAATAGGCGGGCAAGATAGGTGAAGTAGATTAGAGTAGTGAGGATGAATAAAGTAAATAGGGTGAGAAGGATGGTGAGACAAAGTAGGAAGGAGAGAACTACAGAACATGTAGTTATAGTTTAGAATGTGAATGGGATGAATCTATCCATTAAATGTACACTTTGCAGATTAAAAGTTTTAATTCAACAATATTTTGCTTTCAGGAAACACAGTAAAAACACAAATATGAGATAAAGGGCTAGAGTAGAATATTTTTATGTAAAAACGCAGGGGTAGCAATCCGGATCTCAGACAAGGTTAAAACTAAAAGAAATTTAATTAAAAGAGAAAAACAAGGAAATGACACTCTGTGACACTAACATTATTTAGTATTATTTTAGACCATGTATAATGACTAGACAGTATAAAATACCTGAGAGTACACCTGCCAAAATAGATACAGGAGCTACAAATAAAAGTCAAATTTAAATAATTGGAGTAATATTTATTGTTCAAGTGTAGGTAGAACCAATACTTTTTTTTAAAATGACAGTTTATATAATCTATCTCTTCAATGCCATCCCAGTTAAATTACCAAAAAATTATCTTACTGAGCTAGAAAAAACAATAACAAAGTTCATCTGGAAGGAAAAAAGTTCAGGAATCCCAAAGAAACAGAAGAGAAAAAAGAGGAAGCAGATTCAGCAGTATCAGACCCTAAATTATATTATAAAGTGACAGCATTGTTGAAGGGTAAAATGGATAATTTTGATGATTTTAAATGATAATTTTCTTGCATAAATAAAATCAATGTAACCAAGAATAGAAAGAATGCAGAGAATTGGGAAGAAACTTTCATAGACAATTTCTAGGATAGAATGTGATTGTGTTTGAGTACTGCTGTGGTATGGAAAATGATAATCTGATTGATTCAGAAAAACATAGAAAGATTTGGAGCATTGAAGAAAGATGCTATGTACCTCCAGAGAAAAAGATGATAAGTGGAAATATGCAGAATGTAGTTTCACATATATGTATATGAATGTGTATATGGTTATGTATATGTTTATAGATATCGATGTATGTTTATATGTAAATATACATCTGCCTTTAATTGTAGCCTTCTTTATGGCAGGGTAGGGAGAGGAAGGGAAAACAGATAAAGTAAAAGGTGCACAGCTGAGAACAGAAGAAAACCTAGAAGGAAGCAAAGAAAAGCTGCATAGCTTTGAAAACAATGCATAGTATTTATTATATAGGTTTTCTTGAAATGGAAATTTACTGTTTTATATTTATAATCCTCTCCTATGTTCTGCTGTGTACATGAAAATATTCTCTTTTTTTTCCCTTTTCTCATTTTGTATTTAATTTTAAAATGAATTTTAAAATTACAAAACAAGGAGAAAATATCAGTGATTTGGTGATTAAGAGATCATTAGTAACTTTGGAGACAGTAGGTTCAGTTGAACGATGAATTTGGAAATCAAATTGCAGAGTTAAGGAGAAAGGAAAGGAAGTGGAGGCACTGCAAAATGTAGATTGCTTTGCAAGGAGTTTACCCACAAACGGTAGAAAAAATATAAGATAATAGCTAGTGGGGGTGGAAGTATCATGTGAGAGTTTTTTCTAGCATGAGAGAGACAGTCATCTTTGTAGGCAATTGGGAGGTAGAGAGACTTTGAGGATTAATTAGTGAAAGTGAGGTGAAGTTAAGATGATAGAGTGAAAAGTATTTTAGCCTACCTCACCCAGCAAATCTCCTCAACAAAGATCTAGAATGTATACCAGATGAAATTCTGATTAGGAAACCAGAGAAAAAGTAAGAGTGAGTTATTTTTCCAGGCCAGGGAAGACAGAAGATACAGAGAGCTCTCTGGACATTGGGGATATAGCATGGCCAGAAGTGCATGTGGCAATGGGGAACATTTGGGCAGCCAGAGACTGAAAGAAGGCACCAAGGCAGGGAGCAGTAGGGGCAGAATGAGATCCTAGGGCTTCCCTGAGTAAGTTCTGCATGCAAGAACAGATGCCATTTGTTAGCTCTGTGGCTCACCACCCTGTTGCGAGTTACAAGTCCAGGATGGAGAGAAGCAGTGGCTAGCTGAGGCCTTTGATGTGTACTGAGCAAGGAATAAGTTCTGGAGAGAAATAATAGCTGTGTGGCTCTGATCCTAGGAGCAGGAGCTGTGACTCATTTCTAGCCTTTAGCTCAATACCTTAAGTCTTCAGTGAAATAACCAAAGTAGAAGTCTCAAACCAAAGAAGAGCTTGCAGTTTAGTCATTGTGAACTTGCAGAGACTCATAGTGAGATGATAGTGACTGAGTTCAGAAATAGTCTATTGAAACTTCCAACCAGGATCAAGTCAGAAGATGTAAACCTGGGTGAGGAACTTGCAGACCACAGATCACCCCTCTTTTGGAGCACAAAAAACTTGCAAGGCAGTCATCCAAATGAGGTTATTGGTGATGAGTGAACCCCAAAATACAGACAGTCCAGGTCATGCTCGAATGAATTCGACTCAAGCCTTCTTAAAACCAAAGAAAACAAAGTTTATTAAGGATTCACCTAATTGGGTTGCCTCTTAAGGAACCTAAGCATTAGTAACACTTGTATTCACAAGTGGGCCCGATAAAATCCCAGCTAGACAGAGTCTGAGCTAGATTCAATCTGAGCACCTTCATGGAGGCATGATGGAACTTAAATACAGAAAAGAGTATAGGAGGGGTCTGGGGGGGGTGGTCTGGTAGTTCAGGGTGATGGGAGGAGGGGTTTAGGAAGGGTCTTGAGGAGAAGTCCAAGGAGGGAATCCAAGGAGGGTCAAAGGCTAGCTGGAGGCTATCAGGAGATATCAGACTATGGAGGGTTTGGGTGGGAAGCAGGTGGGGCAATCCAGAGATCTTGATAGGGGCAGTATGGGAATGTATACAGATCTTCATGGCAGCCTGGGGAATGGGGTTTTGATGGGATCTAGAGTGGGGAGTGCAAGAGACCTGAAATGATAAAGAAAAGCCCATGGGCTTCCTGAGACTGCGGGAACAAATGGGAAGATTAGATTTGAATAAGAAAGGCCAGATTAAGGAGGAAGATTCAAGGGGAGCTCAAGGAGGCTCCCAGAATCTGAACCTCATCAATCTTCTCTACCACCACTACCACACCCAGCCACAAGTGCACCTCTAACATCAAATCAAGGTCAAGAAACAGGCTGGAGGAACATGCAAGCAACTGAAAAAAGAACTTGACTATAAAAAGCTGCTACTACAGTGATGGGGAACCTCAAGACACAAACAGAGAAGAGAATGACTTCAAAATATCTACAAGTAAAACCTAAAAGAAAAAGTCAATTTAGACACAAATATAGCAATGATTCCTAGAAGAATTAAAGTGTTTTTAAAGAGCTTTAAAAGGAGCGAAAAATATTTTAAGTCAAATGAGTGTTGTAGAGGAAAAAATGGGAAAAGAAGCAAGAACTAAAGAAGAAAGAAATGGAAAGAGAAGTAACAATTTGGCAAAAGAGGCACAATGCCTTACTAAAGAAAATAACTCCTTGAAAAATAGAATTGGTCAAATGGAAGCTGATGACACCATGAGACATCAAAAAATAGTAAAACAAAGTCAAAAGATTGAAAAAAATAGAAGAAAAGGTGAAATATCACCTAGGAAAAATAACTCACCTGGAAAACAGATTGAAGAGAGACAATATAAGAGTCACTGGATCACTTTATTTCAAGAAATCAAACAAGAAAACTTTCCAAATATCTAAATATCAGAGGAAAGTCTAAATTTAAAGAATTCACCAGTGGCTCCCTGAAAGAAGCTCCCAAAAGAAAATTCCCAGGAGTATTAGAGTCAAAATCCAGAGCTTTCAGGTGAAGGAAAAAAATAATGCAAGCAAACAGAAAGAAGAATTCAAATACCAAGGAGTCACAGTCAGGATCACAAAAGATTTGACATCTACCACCATAAAGAAACAGAGAGTTTGGAATATAATATTCCAGAAGGGGAGGAGCTAGGCTTACCATAAAAAAAAAATATTCAATCAGCAAAATAAAGTATAATCCTATAGGGGGTGAGGGTGGGGGTGAGGGTGGGGGTGGGGGTGGGGTGGGGGGTTAGAGCTGAAAAGAAAATTTGACATACAAACAAAAGAGTCAAGAGAAGCAACAACAGCCAAAAAATGTAAATATGGGTAAGTAATAATAAGAGACTGAACAAATTTAAACTGTTTACATTCTTATATGGAGATGATATATATCACCCCTCAGAACTCAATCATGATGAAGAACTATAGAGGAATTAGTCACAAGAATTGTGAGTGATTCTGTCATGTTTTGATCATCTTAAAAGAAGAATGGAAAAGATGGAGAAGAGAAACACACTGAGAAAAGGGGAAGGGAGAAGAAGAATGGGGACATCATTTCTTATGAATGGGTTGTGCAAAAAGGAGATTATATGAGGAGAAGGAAGTAGGAGGGAGCAGACCTTTGAATATCACTTTCATCTAGCTAAAGGAGGAAAAAAGACACATACACACAACAAGGTACAAAAAATATATATATAAACCACAGGGAAATGGGAGGGAAATGGATTAAGAAAAAGGAGGGGAATTAAGAGGGAGGGGAAGGTAGAGTAGGGAAGGCATTATTCAGAAGCAAAACAAACAGACTCTAAAAGAGGGGTTAGGGAAAAGAGAAGGAAAAGTGTAAGAGATGTGGATGGAAGGAAATGCTTAGCAATGTCCTATCTGTGCCTATGGCCCCCACGTGTCTGCCCTCTGAGTGTTGTTACTCTCAGTTTCAGCCAGGCCCACATGTGACTGGCCCCAGCCCCTGTGTGTTGCTTCTCTGTCCTCTGCCCTTAAGAATCTTTGAAACATATATTGGCTTCCTCCCTCTATGGGCCTGCAGTTCTCTTCCTGACTCTCTTTCCTCCCTCCCTTCCTCACAGAACAAGTTCACTTATATAAAGTAAGTGCTATCAGTATAAATATATGGGTTAAAATAAGGGATGAGAGAAGAAGCTATTTTGCTTTAGCTGAAGTAAAAAGGACAAGGATAGTAATCATGATCTCAGAAAAAGCAAAAACAAAAACAGCCTTCAGTAAAAAAGAAACTATATTTTGCTAAGAGGTACCATAGATAGTGAATTAACATCAATGCTAAACATATATGTACCAAATGGAATAACCTCTAAATTCTAAAAGGAAATGTTAAATGAGTTACAGGAAGAAATAGATAGTAAGGGACCTCAACTGAACCCTCTCACATCTAGATAAACCCAAACAACAAATGAACAAAACAGGAGTTAAGGACTTGAAAATAATTTTAGAAAAGTTATATGCAATACACCTCTGGAGAATATTGCATGAAAATGAATAGGAATATACTTTTGCCCAGATTGCATGGCACCTTAACAAACATGGATCATATATTAAGGCATAATAAGCTCACTAACGTATGCAGAAAAGCAAATATATTGACTGTATCTCTTATTGACCATAATGCAATAAAATTAAATTAACATGCCTTTAAAGGGAAATTAAAAATCAGTTAGAAAGTAAATAACATAATCCTAAAGAGCAAGTAAATTAGAAAACAAATTAGAAAACGAATATATAATTTCATTAATAATAGCAACAACAATGGGACAATATATGAAAATTTGTAAGATGTAGCCAAAGTAGTAAATGTGGGAAATTTTAGATCTTTAAATGTGTTTGTGAATAAAAAGGAAGAAAAGCAGATCAATGAATCAGGCATGCAATTTAAAAAATAACTAGAACACTAACAAATTAAAAGCCTTCCATTAAACACCAGACTATAAATCCTGAGAACCAAAGGAAAGATGAATAAAATTGCAAGCTAAAAACAATGCTATAAAAAATAAAACCTAGGAGTTAGTTATTTTGAAGAAAAAACAATAAAGTAGATAATCCATTAGGTAATTTGATTTTTAAAAAGAAAGAATAAAAACAAATGACCAGGATGAAAAAGAAAAAGGTGAATTCATAACAAATGAAGAAAAAAATAAAAGCAGTTATTAGGAACTATTTCACGCAACCACATGTTAATAAAGTAATAATAATAATAATAAACCTAAATGAAATGGATATTTACAAAAATATAAATAACGTAGATCAATAGTACAGGAAATTGACTACTTAATAATCTTATCTTAGAAAAAGAAATTAAACAAGTCATAGGTGAATTACAAAAAAAAAAAAAAAATACCCAGGACCAGATGGATTTATAGAAGAATTCTACCAAACTTTTAAATACATTCTAATACTACATAAACTTCTTGAAAAAGTAGGTAAAGAAAGGATCCTGCCAATTCCTTCTGTGTTCTTGATATCTCAGCCAATTGTTTCAATGTGTCTTTGCTGCTTTCATCAAGGGAGAATCAAAGCAGAGAAAGAGAACTGTAGACAAATTTCCCAAGTGAATATTGGTGCAAAAATTTAAATAAAATATTAGCAAGGAGACAATGGTGACATATCACAAAGATCATGCTCTCTGACTAAGCTGGTTTTATATCAAAAAGGCAGAGCCGGTTCAATATTAGGAAAACTTGGTCATATTAACAATAAAAACAACAAGATACGCTATGCATTTATTTAAAAATACTAGACAGAATAGGAATAAATGGAGCTTTCCTTAAAATTATAAGGATGAAAATAATATTAATTGTGAGACGGGGGGACACAGGACTATCCAGCATGGCATGCTAGCATCAAAGAAGGTGCTCTGCTCAATGAGCAAAAGGGAATAAAACCTGCTCAAAAGAAAGTTAAGATGTGTGGATTTAAAGATATCTGTATCCTGAATGTTCACACAGACTATTTATCTAACTACCTATCTCCATCTATTTTGTATGAATGGGTTTATTTGCATGTATTTCCTATCCATTTGTCTCCATCTATATTACATATTTTTGTCTTTGAATAGCACTTAATAAATGCTTGTTGATTGATCGTGCACTGTAGTAGTTTGTCGTTATGCACGTTTATTTGTTCTACATACGAGCCAGGTCAAGAGTGAGACAAATGCACTCTGCAATCCAGTAGGTGGAGCAAATAAGTGTGTGAGGTTTCCTGACTGACACCAGAGGTTCAGCCACTATATCACCCTGAGGTCCATTCCAGCTGACTGGGGCTAGGATACTGACCAGCTGACTGGGGCCAGGATACTGACCAGACAAGCAAAAGTACTTAGTCCTTTTTCCTAGGACCACTCCGCGTCTAAGGCGGTCGGGCAGCAGCTCCAAACTACCAGTCCCAGCATGCATCGTGACCCGCCCCCCCCCCGCCCCCCGGCTCCATTTCCTTTCCCAGAAGGCCGCGGGCGGCAGTGCGCCTGCGCAGTCCGGGCACCAGCTCGGGGCTCGGCTTGGAGCTCTGCCTGCCCCGCCCCCTCCCGAGTCGTCGCTTTCTGTTACAGAGGGAAGCGCCATTGGCTCAACTGGTCGTTGGCGTGCGCGCGTATACGACTCCCTACGTCCCCACGCATGCACCCAGCGTTGCGTCCCTCCCTCCTTCCCCGTCAGCTCAGCGAGCTGGGCCGAGCGAGCCTCTGCTGCCGACTCCCAGGCGAATCGCCCTACTGCCACTGAGGTAAGTGCCCTCCCTGTTCCCCTGGCGCGCTCTGGGGGAGGCTGCCCCCTCTCCTCCTACCCCCCATTTCCTCCCCCATCTCTCCCTCCCCTCTCTCTCTTCGGCGGGGCGGGGCTTGTGGGGGGAGGGGCGCGGAGAGGTGGAACCAGGGCCCCACTAGGGTCCCTAGGCCCCACCCTTACCCGGATCCTCTTAACTTCCTTTCCTGTCTCTTCTCGTGGCCCCTCCTGTCTGTCCGAGGGGAAGAATCGGGAGATGCTCAGGGGGAGGACTGTCTATAGCTTCCCACTGATGTGGTGGAGACACCCCCACCCCTTTCAGTTTAGCGAGTGGGTTTGGGATTAAAAACACAAACATAAAGAAAAGCACAGAATCTGAAACTGAGGGGATGCCCATCCATTGAGTAATGGCGAACAAGTTCTGGTTTATGGAGGTGATGGGCAAGACCATTGTGTTGAGGCGGGGGATGATTTTAGAGGAACTGTTGCAAAGTGAAAGCAACAGGACCAGGAGAAAAGTTTATATACAATAGAAACCTGTAAAGACAGTCAGTTCTGTCAACAGTCAACACAATCGCCAAGGATTCGCGATGGAACATACCAACCACCACCAGAGAGGGCTGGTGCGCTTGGAGGGCAGATCTAAAAGGACATGGGCAATGTGTGGATTTGTTTTGCTTAACTATGTTTCTTTGTTCCAAAAGGAGTTGCTGTGACAGATGTTTTTGCTTGCCACCAATTTAGTGATTAACCTGTCTACCTCCATTACAAATAAACTGATCCTCAAAGTTGATATGTGGGTATCACCTCCATACCCACAAGCTCCACTCCAGCGTGGGACAAACATTTGTCACTGATTGCAAAAGCTATGGGAATAAAGGAAGGAATGATACATTTAGGAAGAAAGCCCCAAGACACTGTGTGCTAAATACTATGCAAAGTCCTGGGTGTGTAGCAGTACAGGATAGAGACACTCACTGCTGTGAAAGAACCCACATTCTGATTGAGCAAACAATTCACACTGTACACTGGTAGCCAAGCAGGGGTGTTTTGGTCTGAGAAGGTACTGGTGATTTGTGAGCTGACATACTTTAAGATACTTCTATGTTGTAGTATCAATAGCTTTTCATCAAGAATGTTTTAAGCATCTAACTAAACCTGATAAGCACATCTGGAATTTGACAAATAGCCTTCTATTGAAGCCCTTGTTTCAAATTTCCCCCCAGAGCATTCCATTTAGCTGTCAGAGTGCCCAAAGGGCAGGTTTTTTTGACTTCTGACATCATAGTGGGTGTTACCTTTAATACTTCAACTCTGACTAATCTGCCACTGTGGCATTTATTTTATTGTTTATTTTATTTTATATGTTCTTTAAAATTTTCAGTTCCACATTCTCTCCATTCCTCTCCCCTCCCTAAGATGGCAAGCAATTTGATATAGGTTATACATGTGCAGTTATACAAAACATATTTCCATCTTTGCCACATTGTGAAAAAAAACAGGCCAAAAAAACTGCAAAAAAAGAAATGAAAAGTAATATCCTTTGATCTGCGTTCAGACTCCATCAGATCTTTCTTTGGAGTTGGATAGCATTTTTCATCATGAGTCCTTTGGACTTATCTTGAATCATTGTGTTGCTGAAAATAGCTTAAGTCATTTACAATTAATCATTATACAATATTGCTGTTACTGGGTACAGTGTTCTGGTTTTGCTCACTTCACTGCATCAGTTCACATAAGTCCATGTTTTTCAGAAATCATCCTGCTTGTCATTTCTTATAGGACAGTAGTATTCCATTACAATTGTATACCACAAGTTGTTCATCCATTCTTCAATTGATAGACATCCCCCCAATTCCCCATTCTTTGCTACCACAGAAAGAGCTGCTATAAATATTTTTGTACAAAGAGGTCCTTCTTTTTTAAACTCTTTGGGATACAGACCTAGTAGTTGTAATTGCTAGATCGGGTTGATAGCCCTGTGGACATAGTTCCAAATTGCACTCCAGAATGGTTGGATCAGTTCACAATTCCACCAGCAGTGCATTAGTGTCTCAATTTTCCAACATCCCCTTCAACATTTGTCATTTTCCTTTTCTGTCACATTAGCCAATCTGATAGGTATGAGGTAGTACCTCAGATTTGTTTTAATTTGCATTTCTCTAATCAGTAGCAATTTAGCATATTGTTGTATATGGCTATAGATAGCTTTGATTTCTTTTTCTGAAAACTGCCTGTTCCTATCTTTTGACCATTTATCATTTGGAGAACCAAAGAGCAGTTCTGACCATGTCCTTTCTCACCCCCTGCCCCCAACTTCAATGACTCCCAATCACCTCCAGGATCAGAAATAAAATCTTTTTATCTTTTAAAGCACTTTGCTTCCTGTCTCCTTTCCACCCTTTTAGTCAATCAATCAAGAAACATCTATTAATCACCTACAAGGTGCCAGGCCCTGAGCTAAGTGCTGGAGGTACAAAAAGAGCAAAAGACAGTCTCTGCCCTCAAGGAGCTTACCATCTAGTGGAAGAGACAATATGCAAGCAAATATATACAAAACAAGCTATACACAGCATAAATAGGAAATAATTAATAGAGGGAAAGCACTAGAGTTAAAAGAAGTTGGAGAAGGCTCCTTGGAATTTAAAGGAAGCCAAGGGAGGTCAGTACAGGTTGGGGAGGAAGGAGAGCATCTCCGGCATGGGGGACAGCTAGAGAGAATGCCCAAAGCCAAAAGTGGACTGTGTTATTCATAAAATAGCCAGGAGGCCAGGATCACTGGATCAAAGAATACCTGTCAGGGAGTAAGGTGTGAGAAAAGTGGAAAGGAAGGAGGGGACTGGGTTATGAAGGGCTTTGAATGCCAAGTAGAGCAGTTTGTATTTGTTTCTGGAGGCCATAGGGAGCCACTGGAGTTGGAGGGAAGAGGGTCTTGGAAAGCTTGACATAGTGTGTTTTAAGATGATTACTTTGATATCAGAGTGGAGAATGAACTGGAGAGCTAAGGCAAGGAGATCAGAAGCAGGCACAAGGTGATGAGGGAAGGGGAGAAGGTTTTAGCAGAAAGATAACAGTTTTGGATGTGTGTTTAAGATTCAGACGTCCAGTTCAAAGGCGGTTGGAGATTCCAGATTGGAGGTCAACAGAGAGGCAGGATATAAGTAGATTTGAGAATTATCAATATAGAGGTGGTAATTAGATCCATGAGAGCTGATGAGATTTCCTAATGAAATAATGTAGAGGGAGAAGAGAAGAGAAGAGGGAGTTCATGGTGAACGGCTGTAACTTTTTTCTGTACAATATGAGGCAAGGTTCTCAGCTGAGAGAGGGGGAGAGGAGGAGGGAAGCCATGGGCAGTTGAAGGAGTAGTAAGAAGGTTTGTAAGAGGTGCTGTGAACTGTGGGAGAGTGAATTGCTAAGTAGAATTGCCTAGTAACAGTGAGGGTCCAGGTGAGGTATCAATTTGTAGTGGACCCACTCAGAATAGTTGTGTGACTTTCTCTATTTTTGTTCAACTGCACATGTGTAAGAGTGCAGGTGACAAATGGTGAGAGTGATCCAAGGCTGAGGATTGACTGGGTGTAAATAGAGATATCATAGGGGTATAAGGGACTCAAGACAGTACACTAGTGTAGAGTTGAATTGTTCACCAAGGGGTCAAGGTAGGCAGAAGATGGGAGTGTCTAGTGCTGGGGAGATGGCCTAGGAGAGAATTGAGGAGTCAGGGAATGGGAGGTCACAGTTCGGATGAAGATTTTTGTTTGGTAAAGGAAGACAGGGAGAGGTGAAAAGTCAATAAATAGATTGTGGTCAGATAAGGACAATTCAGTTTCTGAACACAGAAGTGGTGCATTTGTGGGTGATGGCAAGAACAAGAATATGACCATCTTTGTGTTTGGCTGAGATGAGCCCATGAGAAGTTAGTAGGTTGAGAAATGGAGTGTTTAGGGTGTGTGATGGAGAGTCAGTATGTATGCCAAAGTCCCCTAGTGTGAAGGCAGGAGTTGGAGAGGGGAGAAAGACTGAGTCCTGCACTGAACTGATTGAGGAAGATAATTGGGGGAGGGGAATGACCTGGGAGGGAGGGCAGGTGGAAGATGTAGATTGTATGGTGGTGACTGTTCAGTTATGTCTGACTCTTCATGACCCTATTTGGGTTTTTCTGGGCAGAGATACTGGAATAGTTGGCTATTCTTTCTCCAGCTCATTTTTACAGATGAGGAATTCTGGCAGACAGGATTAAGTGACTTGCCCAGAGTCACACAGCTAGTAAGTGTCTGAGGCCTAATTTGAACTCAGGAAGATGAGTCTTCCTGACTCCAGGCTGCCCAGATTATATGAACCTCAATAATAATAATGATATTTATTATTATTATAGCAGCCAGCATTTCTGTAGTGTTCACTATGTACCAGGCACTATACTAAGTGATTTACAAATATTACCTCATCTGAGGTGATACCCTGGAAACTAGATGCTGTTATGATCCCCATTTTACATATGGAGAAACCAAGGCAGGCAGCGGTTAAGGATCTGAGGCTGGATTTGAGCTTGGATCTTCCTCACTCTGGGCTGAGTGCTGTATTTACTGTGGCCCAAAGGAGAAAAGGTTACTGAGTGATGGGAGTCAACCAGGAGAACCTGGAAATCGTCATCTTGTCCATTTTCCTTCCTTTTTTGTAGTCTAGGATCCAGTGACACTGACCTCCTTGGGGTCTCCCATCATGCTTCATGCCCCGGTTGGCCCCCATGCCTGTAATTGCATTTGTCATGTTGCCGAAGAAGACCATGCCATCAGAGAAATGATGATGTGACTTGCACTTAACTTTGTTCTGAGTGAGGGAGGGCTGTGCAAGGTCAGTAGCCTCACTTCACCTCCAGAGCCATTTGAATCCAGTGAGCAGATATTCATCAGGATGACTGGAGTTGCCTGTAATACTTTCTATCCCAACCTCCACTTTTTAAGTCTCCTTGACTTCCTTCCAGACTCAGCTCAAATACCACCTTCTACTTTGAGGTCTTTCCTCCTCTGCCTTGGCCCTGGAGATCTGTGGACTTGTTTGCCTGCTCTTTCCCTTATTAGAATCTGAACTCCCTGAGGGCAAGGGAATGGCCTTAGTTTTATCTGCAGTGCTGATAAGTGCTCCTTGATTGATATTTATTGAATTCTAAAAAAATGTCTCCCACCCCCTCTAACTTCATACTAATTCTTTAAAAATAATTTAAGTGTGCTCCAACTGTATGTTAGCCCTTATTCAGTACCATTCTGTCCCTTCAGTGATGGAATCCATTAAAATGTTTTTGTTTTTTTTCTTTCCGGGAAACAACCAAAGCTTGAGCTGAATAAACTGCCTATGTAATGCCCAGTCAAACTTAAGGAAATGTCTTCTGTAATCTCAAGAACCTCATGAAAAAACACAGTTAAGTGCGGGGTCCAAAGCAAAGATATGGACTCTAATTTGGTTCTAATGATTTGACTGGCCTCTGATTATAAAGGTGGGCCCTATTTATAGGTAAGAGGCATTTGGAACATCTTAACCCAGACTTTGGATTCATGTTTACTGCTTTGGAAGGCTGCAATTTTTTGTTAAGAGACTTCGTTGTTGAAGGTGTTTACAAATCAATGTGTCATTTCTGAATGATGGTGGTGGGGAAAAGAGTAAAGATGAAATCTTTTTTAATATAAATGTTGCATATGAGACCATAAGAATGGGTATGTCAACCTGCCTGCAAATATTTGACATTTGCCTACTATTTACATTTCTACGTACAACAAAAGAACACAAAAAGTGGAAGATTGATAGCACTCAGATTCCATAGAGCCAACTTTTTTGAAAGTATATAATAACTTCAACATGGTATTTTTAAAACTCTCCTACTTGTCTCTGCTTCATTATGAATTTCCTTCTCTGCATGTAAAACGTTTCAGTGTCTGCCTTTTTCTTTTCTTTTGGGGGGGACATCACTGTTGCTAGCTTCCATCTTCTCCCATACCCCCATCCCTTATTTAAAAAAAAAAAGAGCTAGTAACAAGCATATTCACTCAAAACAAATCCACAGAGTGGCCATGTCTGAATAGCAATGCCTCTTTGTAAAGTACATTTTAAATCAAATAGACATTTTGTATTTGACTCATTTTGTAATTGTTGGCTTTAACCATTTTCAGCTAAATTCAGCAAATATTTATTAAGTATTTACTCTGTGCTGGACACTATACTAGATGCCCAAGTTAGAAAGAAATAAAAGGTTTTGTCCAGCTTTTCATCTACCTGTTGGCCTGGAGAGTGGAAGGGAATGCATTATTTATACAAATAAGTAAATCAAAAGCTAACACAAAGTCAGGAAGATGAATCTGGAGGAAGAGAACCCTCTCCCCAGAGAGTGGGGATGGGAGGAGCACAAAGAAAGGTCTTAATGTACAGGGTAGCAGCACCTGAGCTGAGACTTGGAGTCATCTAGCAATTCTAAGCAGCAGAGGTGAAGACAGGATGTGTTTCAGTCACAGTGGAGTGCCCATACCTGGGTGTAAGAGTTGAAATGTTTTCAGAGAACAACTGGCAAACACCTTAGGCTGGAATGTAGCATGCATGAATGAGTAAAATGGAATAATATTGGACAGTTGGTGGGGGGATCCAGTTGTGAAGGACAAAAGACTTTGTATTAGGCTTAGTGCCTAGAGGGAGCCATTAGAGCCTCTCCAGAAGAAATCAGATCTGTGCTTTAGAAATGTCCATTTTGCAAATGGGTGGAGTTTGGGCTATGAATGAATGAATGCAAAAGAATTTATTAAAAGTTTAAGTGCTTATATTAATTCTTTATACAAGGGGACTTCAACATACATATTGATACTTCCACAAAAACACTAAACTCCCAGTTTCTCAACTTATTTCCCATGACCTACTCCTCTACCTGCTTTAGCTACACATAGGTCATACCCTTGGCCTTTCTACCACCCACAAGTGCACTGCTTCCATCTTTGGGAATTCCCTTTTCTGATCAAAATCTGTTGTCATTCTCCTTCTCCCTCTGCCTCACAACCAAACCACAACCACTCATCCCTCCAGCCCCTTTTTCTCTCCTAAGCTGTCAAGCTGACACTGACTTCACCCTCCTCCTTTGCCCATCTTGACCCCTTAGTGAACCAGTTCAGCTCTATAGCATCCTATTTTCTTGATTCCATTGCTGCTCAGCAAAGCTGGAAAAAATCACAACCATGCTAATTGGGTTCACTATAATTTTCCATCACATAGCCTCAACTGGGCCCTCACTCCTGCTTGGCATGCCCTCTGTACCTCCCTTCTCAACTTACTCTTCCCCTCTCCACAGCAAGTCTTCCAGACTTTCTCATCCCTCCTTAAACCTCTCATGGCTTCCCTTCCCCCCACTCTCAGCTAAGAATCCTAAGATGTGCTTCACAGCTCCTAAAAAACTGAAGCCAAGAACCCCTCTTTCTCAGCTCACATCTCTCAGATACCTTCTGCCACGATTTCTGCCCCCGCCTATCTCACAAGAAGTGGCCTGTCTCCTGACTAAGGTAAACTCCTCTCTATTCACCCTTGATCCTGTGCCATCCTGTCTTCTCCAGTAGTTTGCATTGCTTACAATTGTTTACAGGTTACTTCCCTACAAACATGCCCATATCTTCCCTAACCTCAAAAAACCCTCACTTGATCCATCCATCCCCACTGTCATTCCATATATCTTTTTCTTTTTGTGACCAAACTCCTTGAGAAGGCTGTATACAATAGGTGTGTCAACTTCCTTTCCTCTCATTTATGTTAATTCTCTGCAAACCTGAATCTCTGCCTAGTGGATATGTTGAACTGAACGTCCTGTAGACATCTTAAACTCAACGTATCCAAAACTGAACTCATCTTTCCCCCTAAGTCCTCCTCTTTTCCTAACTTCTTTATTACTGTTAAGGACACTCTTATCCTCTCAGTCCCCCAAGCTTTCAACTCCTCCCTCACCCTCTGTATCTACTCTGTTTCAAAGTTCTGTCAATTTTGACCACTCCTTTCTCTTGTGATACTGCCTGCACCCTGGTGGAAGACCTCATCTCTAGACTATTGCTATAGCCTGCTGGTTGATCTCCTCATATATCAGATCTCTCTCTCTCTCTGTCTCTCTCTGTCTCTCTCTCTCTCTCACTCTCTCACCACTCCCTCCCTCCCTCTCCCCCTTACCCCAGTTCTATACTCAGCTATCAGACTGAACTTCCTAAAGTGCCAAATCCACATGTATCATCTTCCAATTCAATCAACTCCAGTGACTCCCTATCACCTCCAGGATCAAATATCAAATTCTCAGACATTCCAGGTCCTTCATAATCTGGGCCCCTTTTACCTTCCCATTGTACTTACGATTTACTCCCCTCCTATACTGTGATCCAGTGACACTGGCCTCCTTGCTTTTCCTTGCATAATCTACTCACTATGTATTTTCACTGGCTGTACCCCATACCGGGAATTCTTTCACTCCTCATTTTCACCTGGCTTCCCAGGCTAAAATTCTGCCTTTTATGAGAAAAGCCTTTCCAGATCCCACTGCCACCATTTAATGTTAACCAAAAAAAAAAGAAAAAGAAAAATCATGAGTCCATGAGAAATGCGCTGCATCTGGATTTATTACAAGAGAAAAGCACATGCATGTGGGAACACTTTATACCTAAGAGCCCACCTTGGGTATTTAAGTTACAGGGAAAGGGGGAGGTTATGGGGAGGGGGAAAAAGACTAATCCCCTTCCAAAGGGGAGGAGAAAGGCCATGGCAAAAGTAGCATTCTATTCCCTTGGGAACTGCTAGACCATGAAGATAGAAGGTCCCAGTTTCTCAGTCTGGTGCAGACTGACTGGAGCCTGTCTGACTCCCAAGGATACACAGGGAGTCCAGCTTGGGATGCAAACCACAAATTATGTCAGCTCAGGGGGAGTTTCATCCTTGACATGTTCAGGGCCTCCTGCATATTCCATGTCTGGTGTGTCTGGAAAATATGGCAACTCAAGAAGACAGGTTCAGGGGGCCCCTTAAGAACCTTAATGCTAGTAGTTCCTTCCCTCAGTTGATTTTCTCCCATTTATACTGGCTGGAGCTTGTTTGTGCATAGTTGTTTGCATATTTTCTCTTCCAAGTGTCTCTGAGCTCCTGGAGGGAAAAATTGTCTTGTGTAATCCCTAGCATTTAGCATAGTATCCCACACAGACTAAACAGAGAAATGCCGGTTAACGGACGTGTGGAGAACTCTCCTTCATCTCAGCCTCCTCAAGTCTCAACTACAAGCCCAGCATCTGCAAGAAGTCTTTCTCAGTGCTCTGCAGACTCTCTGAGATGACCCTGTGTATTCTGTATGTATCTTGTATGTGTGGGGTTGTTAACGTGTTGTCTCCCTCTTGAGAATGAGCTCCTTGTGACAGCTAGGACTTTTTCCCCTTACTTTGTATCCCTAGCACTTAGGGATACAGGACAATACTTGTCAAATAGTAGGTGCTTAATAAGTGGTAGTTGATCGATCATCACCTAATGATATCAACGACCTCTTCTGTTTCTAATGCCCCTTTCTTTGAGATTTAGTCCAATTTAAAAAAATACATGAGAAAGAAAGGAGAAAAGCTAAGTGAGGATAGATAGCTGTATATTTTTTCTTTTTAATGCACATTAAAAAAAAAATAGCACCCAGAAAGTCTGTTTTCATATGTGTGTGTGTGTATATATGTTTTATTTAAATAAATTTTTTTTAAATAGGTTTTTATTAATAGTTTTGGGGTTTTTTTTCCATCACTATAGTCATCCCAAGAATTCCTCTTTCCCCCTTCCAAAGAGCCATGCCATATGACAAATACTATTTATTAGAGAGGGAAAAAAAATCAGTGCAGCTGATCAATACGTTGAAAAAATCTCAAAACACAGTCCATGTGTAACACCTGTGGACCTCCCTCTTCCACCAAGGGGCAGGTTCTTCTCGATTTTTATAATTTTGCTATATTTACTTTTGATTTTTTTTTTCATTTGTCGTTGTTTCCATTTACATTGTTGTAGTCACCATGTGTAGTGTTTTCTTGTTTCAGCTGACTTCACTCTGCGTCAGTTCATATAGTTCTTTCCATGCTTCTCTGCATTCATCATATACATCATTTCTTATAGCACAGTAGCATTGCATTACATTCGTGTACAGTTTATTTATTTATTTATTCGTGTACAGTTTATTTAGCTATTTCTGAATTGATGGGCATCTATTTTGTTTCCAATTCTTTGCTATCACAAAAGATGCAGCTATAAATATTTTGGAATGTATGGAGATTTCTTACCAATGACTTTCTTGGGGTATAAACCCAGTGATGGAGTCTCTTATTCAAAGGATATGGATATTTTAGTCACTTTATTTGCATAATTCCAAATTTCTTTGCAAATTGATTGTACCACTTCACAGCTCCACCAGCAATGTATCCCATTCTTCCAATGTTGTCTGTTGCCATTTTTTTGACATTTTTGTCAATTTGCAGAGTGTGAAGTAAAAACCTCAGAGTTCTTTGAATTTCCTTTTCTCTTTGTTAGCCAGCCACTAGGTGAGGCAGTAGGAGACCCCTGACCATCCAGTCAGGAAGACCCAACTTCAGATGCAGCTCTGTAACTTTGAGTAAGTCACCTAACCTTTGTTTGCCTCAATTTCTTCATCTGGAAAATGGAGATAATAACACCTTCCAGGTCTGTTGTTAGGATCAAATGAGATAATAATTAATTGTAAAGTGCTTAGCACAGTACCTTGGCACACAGTAAGTATCATAGATATGTTTCTTTTTCTTTTATTATTAGTGATCTAGAGCATTCTTTTATGTAGTTGTGGATACTTTGCAATCTTTTTGAGAACTGTTTGTTCATATCCTTCGACCATTTATTTATTTATCCTATGGCTTTTAGCATTTTATGTTTTTGTTGATCAGTCATTTCAGTCATGTTCAACTCTTTGTGACTCCATTTGGGGTTTTCTTGGCACAGATAATGGGATGGCTTGCCATGTCCTCCAGCTCATTTTACAGATCAGGAACCTGAGGCAGACAGGGTAAAATGATTTGGTCAAGGTCATATAGCCATTATATACCTTGGATACCAAACCCTTATTGCAGAAATTTGATATGAATTTCCCATTCAACTACTTCCCTTCTCATCCTGCATGCCTTAATGTTGTCTGTACAGAAGCTTTTCAGTTTCAAGTAATCAGTTTATCTATTTTATCTTTTGTAAATGCCTCTACTCTTTTGGTTAAGATTACGTATCTTACCTACAACTGTAAGAGGCATGTGATGTTTCTCGTAATTATTTTATAGAATGATCTTTAGCATTAAGGTTATGTGTTCACTTAGAACGTATTGTATACTATTGTGTAAGGTGTTAGTCTAAGCCTAATTTCTGTTAGAATACTTTCCAGGTTTCCTAGCAGTTTTTATTAAGTAAGGAGTTTTTCCTAGGTTAATTTTTGTTATCTACTTTCTCAGACACTGGGTGATTGAATTTTTGATTCTCCTGGGAGTCATCCTCAGTCTCTCTCACCTTTCATATCCAAGATGCTGCCATGGACTGTTGACTTCACCTCTGCAGCATCTCTGGAATATGCCCTCTTCTCTCCTTTGATTCTCTCTCCAACCTGGTGTAGAACCTTATCACCTCACCTGGACTACTGGAATAACCTGTTTGGGCGGGGGGAGGGCTGTCTATTTCATGTCTCTCCCCACTCCAGTCTGTCCTCCATTCAGCCACCAAAATTATCATGTTACCCTCCCCACCCCCTCAATAAACTTTAGTGGCTCCCTATCACTTCCAGGAGTAAATACAAAATATTCTGTTTGGCATTCAAAGACCTCCATAACCTAGCCCCCCCCCTTCATCCCTTTCCAGGCTTCTTACACCTTACTCCCTGATATATACTCTTCAATTCAGTAACACTGGTCTCCTGGCTGGTCCATGAACAAGATGTTCCATCTCTAGGCTCTGGTGGTCTCCCATGCCTGGAATGCTCTCTCTCCTCTGCTCCAACTTCTGACCTCCCTGCTTTCCTTTTAAGTCCCAACTAAAATCTTCTACAGGAAACCTTCTCCAAGCCCTCTTAATTCCAGTGCCTTTCTTCTGTTAAGTATTTCCCATGTAGCTATGTATAACTTGCTTTGTATATATTTGTTTGTATGTTGTCTCTCCCGTTAGGTTGTAAGCTCTTTGAGGGCAGGGACTGTTTTTTGCCTCTCTGTACACCCAGCACTTAACTTAGGGCCTAGTACATAGTAGTAGTACATTAGTACAACTAATAATTGTTTATTGGTTGATAGTCTGTTCCATTGATCATTCTTTCTATTTTTTAACCATTACTAGATGGTTTTAATGACTGCTGCTTTATAATCTAGTTTGAGTTTGGAAGTGGTATTTTCCTTTTGTCCCTACTTTCTTTTTAGCAGTTCCTTTGATAGGTTAGATCTTTTGTTAATTTGATTGGTCTGACATTAAAAGTATAAATTAATTTTGGTAGTATTTTCATTTTGTTATATTGGCATGCTCGAGCTGTGAGCACTTAATATTCCTCCAGTTATTTAAGCTGTTCTTTAATTTCTTTTTTTAAAATCAAATTTCATTGTATTTTCAGTTCCAGATTCTATGCCTCCTTCCCTTGCCCATTGAGAAGGCAAGAAATAAAAAAAAACCTCATTATAATTATGAAGTCATGCAACACAAATTTCCAAATTTAGCCACGTTAAAAAAAAAAAAAAGAATAGGAAAAATAAACTTCCATCTGCTCTTGGAGCACATCAGTTCTCTTTCTGGAGGTAGGCAGCATGTTTCATCTTGAGTCCTTGGGGGTTGTAGTAGATTGTTGTGTTGATCAGAATTGCTAAGTCTTTCACAGTTGATTATCTTTTATTTTTTATTGCTGTTCTCCTGGTTCTGCTTGTTTTGCTTTGCATCAGTCCATATAAGCCTTCCCAGGTCTTTGTGAGATAGTCTCTTTCATCACTTCTTATACTACAATGATGTTCCATCAAATTTATATACCACACCTTGTTCAACCATCCCCTAATTGATGAATATACCTTCAGTTTCTAGTTCTTTGCCACCACAAAAAAAAAAAAAAAAGTGCTATAAATATTTTTGTGTCTATGGATCCTCTTCCTTCTTTGATCTTTTTGACTTATGGACCTAAAAGTGGTGTTTCTGAGGCAAAAGGTTTGCAGTTTAATAGCTTTTTGAGTGTAGTTCAAAATTGGTTCCTTTCTGTAATGATCAGACCAGTTCACACCTCCGCCAAAGTTCATTAGTATACTTGTTTTTCCATATTCTCTCCAGCATTTGTCATTTTCCTTTGCTGACATCTTAATCATTTTGATGGCTGTGAGATAGTCTTTCTTTAAGGAAGACTTTGTAATTGAATCTATACATGTCTTTTGGGTTTGGTAGGTAGATTACCCAGATTATTTCATGCATTTTTTAGTTATTTAGAATGGGATTTCCCTTTCTATTATTGCTTATTATGTTTTGTTATTATTGTATAAAATGCTGTTGATTTTTGAAGCCTGCAACTCTATTGAAACTATTATTTCTTTGCTGATTCCCTAGGATTTTCCAAGTATACCATCATGTCAGCAACCAGGGATATTTTTATCTTCTCTTTACCTATCTATTCCTTTTCTTTCTTTCTCTTATCTTATTGCCAGTGCTAGCATTTCCAGAACCATATCAAGTAGTAATGGGGAGAGTCAATATCATTTTTCCACTCACCTGCTTTGTGGAGAAGGTTCTACTGTGTCTCCATTGAATGTAATGTTTGCTTTTCATTTTACATAGATGCTTTTTTATAAAGGTCCTTTTATGCCTATACTTTGTAGGGTTTTGGGCATAAAAGAGTGTTGTACTCTGAGACTTTTTCTACATCTGTTGAGATAATCTTGTGGTTTGGGATGTTTTGATTTTTAATATGATAATTATGTTGTTTCCCTAATGTTGAACCATCATTGCCTCCCTAATATAAACACTACTTGATCATAATGAGTGATTTCTCATATATATTGTTGTAATATGTTTGATAGGATTTTGTTAATATTTTTTACATTTTCTTACAGTTTTCCGCATTTTATCTTTTCCTGATTTAGGTATTATGACCATATTCATCTCAAAAAAGACTTCTTTACAAAAAACACCACCTCTTTAATATTGAACCTCCCATTTCGTCCCTGTATGGTTTAGGTCAGATTTGCCAGGTAGTTCACCCTAGGCTGCAACCTGAGCTCCATTACTCTTTGGAACCCATTTCCATTCCCTCTTACATTTTGTAGTGGGCACTAAATAATCTCATTATTCAGGTTTCTTTTCTTTTATATTTTGAAGGCCTTTGTCTTGATGACTTACCAAACTTTCTGAATTGAATTGTTAAATTTAACCACACTATGTGTCTGGGAGTTTGTGGCCTAGATCCCCTCCTATCCCATCTTTCTGGAGACAATTTAGGAATTTTTAAAAATTGCTATTTCATTTTGTCTGATAAAGTTTTTTGTCCTTTCATGTTCTTCTGAGAAACTTACGATCCTTAGATTGTCTCTAAGTTGACCTTAATTTAATTCTATGTATTTGCATTCCAAATCCATTGTTTTCTTGTTTTGTTTCTTGGGTGAGGCTTGCCATGACAGATTCCATTTATTCTGTTGTGCCCGTTATTTCTGTTGTATAGGCCATAAATCCTGCTCTCATAATTCTTATTTTTCTTTTGAGCCACTGAGGAACTATCTTCTCCTCAAATTCCACAGGATCCTCTGTCTCATCAATGTGAGATTGTTTTTCTTTATTTTGCAGTATTTGTTCATGGACTTCTGAACTCAGTTTACTAGATCTGGAGGTTTTATTTCCTTCTGTTTTTCTTGTTGATTTATCTGCTTGTGTTCAAGGTCTTTGAATTGTCTTCTCCCTGAAATCTTTGCTAATTTCAGTCTTTTTAAAATGAAAACAACAGGAACCCTTACTTCCCCCTGTCATTCACTTGCCAGCTGCCCTGCTCCCTTCACTCTGATGATCATTTCCTTAGGGGCTGAATTCCAGTAGCTCAGCCTCTTCCCACACTGGTCAATTCACAGTTCACCAGTCTAATTACATCTTATTCTCCTCCTCTACTCTGGGGTCTAGCCACACTGGCCTCCTGGCTCTTCCTACAATCATATTTATATTCAAAGTGTAGTGATTAATAGGTGTTAGGCACCTACAGGCATCAATAACAAGCAGTTATGATTCTGATCAAGAGGCTTTTCAACTGAAAATCAAAGGAGAGGAAAAACTGCTTATGTGTTTCCATTCAATCAGACACCACTTCCATTCTTTTCTCTGGAGTTTTTATTTCACTCTTTGTCTCTTGCTTTTTCTCTTCTAAGGATTTTTGTGGTTTTCATGGGAAATACATTTTTTTCTTTCAGCTTCTGCTTGTAGTTATTATGGAGTTAGTATTATCCACTAAGATGGTCAAGAAGTGAAGGTTGTGGATGGTTCAGAGCAGTGGTATCAATGAAAAACTGGGCCATTAAACCTTTCATAAGGAGCCCTGAGGTCACATATCGACCTGGAAAACACATCTATGTTTACTGCCTTTTCATTTGGTTTGTTAGATATGTCCCAATTACATATGATCTGGTTCCCGAGATACTTACAATTGTGTGTCACTCTGGTTTAGACCAGTCCCTTCCAGCCTTTTTGCATACAGGAACTCCTTTTTAACATCAACCAATTTTAAGAATTCCCGCAATTGGGAAGGGAGGGAATAGGCATTTATTAGTTGCTTGCTATGTGCCAAGCACTGTGCTGAGAGGCTTTATAATTAACACCTCATTTGATCCTCACAACAACCCTGCTATTAACCCTGTTTTTTAGCTAAGGAAACTGAAACAGAGGTTAAATCCCTTGTACAGCATCACACAACAAGGACATGTCTGAAGTCAAATTGGAACTCAGCTCCAACACTCCCCATCCCCAGCACCACCAGAATATACATGATACCAGAAGGCTTCTGGGAAGCCCATAGGAGCATCTCTCTGCGTGTAAATAGTACATGTTCAAACAAGACATATTCCTGCAATCTATAGGAATTTTGCTTATGGAAGGCTCATGAGAGGAAGTGGGTTAAAATGTAATAGGGTGCCTGGAGAGCAGTCTGGGGATAGTAACTCCTTTTAGCCACGTTTTAGGGTAGGAAGAAAAACCGTAAGGGCTAGGCCCCAGAATGGGACTGACAGTGTGATATTCAAAGATTTGAGAGAAAGCAGATGATGTAGGAGCAGTAGACTAGGAGTCAGGGCATCTGCTACTTACTGTGTAACTATGAATAAGTCATTTATCCTCTGAGCCTTAGTTTCTTCAGCTTTAAAATGGAGACAATAATACTCATACTGATAGGAAGCCAGATATTCATGTCTTCATCCCATGCATTGTTGGCTAGCTTCAGCAACTTGGAATTTAGACTGTCTTCTAGCCTGTTGACATTTTTGTTTTGAACTATTTGAATAAAAGAATCGAAAGAGTCATGGGATAGAAATGGTATCTTCTCAATGTCCTAGCAGCTTGGGGGGCACCACAGGGCACAAAGTGCTGGATTTCGTGTCTAGAAGCTCTGAGTTCAAATCCAGCCTCAGACACCTATGTGATACTGGGCAAGTCACTTCACCTTTGCCTGTCTCCATCTCCTCACCTTTAAAAATTATTCCCATTGTTCATCCTTTGTTCTGGAAGAAGACCGATGTCATCAGGAGGTGATATCTTCAAGTGAATTGGATTTAAGTGAGGCAGAGCTGATGCAGCTCTCACTGTCAGCCTCACTCTCTCCTCCAGGGTTATGGGAGTCCAGTGGTAAGACATAAGTCAGGATGACTGGCTATGGTCCCAACCTTTAAAATGGCGATCATGAATAACACCCCATATAAGTTAGACTAGTTTTTCTTTAAATAGTGTCAAAAAATACCTCATGACTTGGTTGGCTCATGAATAAAGATGCTTAGCCGACTGACATGGATCACTTGCTCAACTATTGTGTACAAAACAGTCATGAGGAGCTCCAGGTGTGCCCTGTGATGCTTGACTGATGGATCACAGTGTGTCATTTAGGCAAGGGTGCTTCCCTTCCAGCTAAATCAACTTGAGGGATCTTCCATGTTTCTGTTCTTTTTAAATGTCATTCTCTGGCTAGAAGTAAATCTGTCATTTTGTTGGATCATTTTGTTTAAATATTAACCCTAAACTGCCCATGACCTACCTATCCTGAGTCAGCCGAGAACAAGAGATGACTAATAGATTGATGTCCTTTGGAGGGAAAGTAAGTCACCAGTGTTCTGTCCTGGGACCTTGGTGATCAAAGTTGTGGGCACCACTCAATTGGAAGTAGTAGCCAGTATGTTAGAAGACAGCTTGAGGATCCAGAACATCTCAGCAAACTCAAACACCAGGCTGAATTGGACAGACTGCACTTAGATAGAGGTAAATGTTAAGTTATTTGGATCCTTAGTACTGTACAGAATTGGAGTAAACAGCAGTTCAACACTCATGTGACATTTGGCTGCTTTCAAAGCAGCTGAGTATACACAGATAGAGGCAGCAGGTGGTCTAATCAGATCCTGTATATGATAAAAGGTTGGCTTCTGGACACAACCTTTTAGGACAGTCCTAGAGAAGCTGAGTGGCTCTAGTTAGTGGAGGCGGACCAGGATGTTTGAGATGGCTTGAAAACATGGTGTTGCAAAAGGAACAGTTGAATGTTTACCTCTGAAGCCAGGGTTGCTTTTTGTTCGTATCCCCAGTGCTTGGCACATTCTAAACACTTTATTGAAGCATTCATTCAGTCTCTAGCAGCCACATGGAGATTAGGTTGTGCAGAACTAGGCTGATGGGGGGAAAGTGCGAGAGGAGCAGATTTGAGGATGATATACAGAAAACTGGCATGAAAATGGCCTTCACTGAAAGTGTTCTCAGGGAAGTTGTGTGGTCATCTTCCAGATTTCAGGAGAATAAGCTCTTTGAGGCATGTGGTTCTTTCTCTCCTGTCTCCCCAGTACTTGATACATGTGAAGCTGTGGCTGAGATATTGATGGTGGATTGGATCAAGTAGAGATTAAAGGAGAAGACCACATATGCTTCCTTCTTTCTCAAATAATTTTGTAGGTTATTCCCATAGTTAGGTTGTTGTTGGTTGGTCATTTCAGTTGTGTCTGACTCTGTGGCCCATTGGGGGATTTTCTTGGCAAAGAGACTGGAGTGGTTTGCCATTTCCTTCTCCAGGTCATTTTATAGATGAGGAAACTGAGGCAAACAGGGAAGTGGGTCACACGGGCTTAACCCTGGGTCACATAATAAGGGTCTGAGCCAGATTTGAATTCAGGGAGATGAGTCTTCCTGATACTCTAACCACTCATAGTCAAGTTAGTAGATATTTATTAAGCATCTGCTATATGTGCTTGTCACTTGCTAAGCATTGGGGATACAAAAACAGGCAAAAAGCATTGTTTGCCCCCAAAAAACTTAGTCTAATGGGGGAGACACCATGCAAACAATAAATGTCGATACAGAGTAAATGGGAGATCACCAACAGAGGGAAGGTACTGGCATTTAAAGAAGATCTGGAAAGACTTCTCAAAGAAGATGGGATTTTATCTGGAACTTGAAGGAAGCCAGGAAAAGTCAGGAGTCAGAGAAGGGGTACGACAGAACTCCAGGCAACAGGAAATGCCCAAATTCAGGTGGTCTCCTGTGGAGTTTCTTATGAAGGAAGCAGCAAAGAGTCTGTTGTCATTAGATTGTAGCATCCAGGAGGTAGGAAGGGCTTGAGTTATGCTGGCCATAACCTGAATGACGAGCAGAGCATTTTGCATTTGATCCTGGAGTTTGGAGTCAGGGAGTGACATTGACCTGCATTTTATAAAAATCAGTTTGGGGCGGAGCCAAGATGGCGGAGTAGAAGGACGCACGTTTACGAGCTCCGAAACCAAAACCCATAGAATTAATGTAAAAAGAGACCCCCATAACTTCTGGACCAGTGAAAGGGGTACAGAAATGGAGTGGAAGAGATTTCCGTGCCAGAGAGCCCTGGAGACCCATCCCCAGGGTCTGTCGCGCCCCGGAAAGTGGACCCCACCCCAGCGCTGCCCTGGCTGCGGCCACAGAGAAGCTGATCTGAGCAGACATCAGGGAGGTAAGCTCCGGCAGCCGGGAAAGTCCCTCCACCCACAGAAGCTACAGGTCAGTGAGAGAGAAGCCTGGGCTGGACGAGAGGGGGAGCAGGATGACTCCGTGACTTGGGCACCCTTGGGAGGAAGTGGCGGTGGCAGAGACGGGGGCAGGAAGTGGCGGAGGCAGAGGCATGGGTGGCGGCTGAGGCGGCAGCAGCCCAGGACTCAGGAATCCCCCAGCAGCAGGCAGGATCTTCATTATGGAAGGTCTCTGCATAAAACCTGAGGGAGCTGAGCCTGGAAGACAGCCCTGCCCCCACCCGCTCTATTACTGAAGGCCCCTGCATAAAGCCCCTGAGGGAGCGGAGCCTAGGAGGTGGGCCCCACACCCCACCCGCTTCATTCCTGAAAGTCTCTGCATAAAGCCCCTGAGGGATCTGAGCCTGGGAGGCGGCCCTGCCCCCACCCCAGCACCAGAACAAAAGGTCACATTGATTAGCGGCCGGCGGGGAAAGTCCATTTGAATCTCAGACCCTAAGCACTAGCTGGGCGGATCTAGGCGGAGGTGGACAGGAATCTCAGAAGTCAAGTAACTGGCTGGGAAAATGCTTAGAAAAGGGAAGAAAAACAAGACTATAGAGAGTTTTTTCGAACAGATGCAAATAGTCCCGACATTCAGATCTGATGAGGAAATATTCTCGCCATCAGGGAAAGACGTGGAAGGTGGGGCCTCAGTACCCCAGACATCCCAGGGGGATGTTGGGTGGGCTCAGGCCTTGAAAGAGCTCAAAAAGGATTTTGAAAAGCAAGTTAGACAGGTGGAGGAAAAACTGGGAAGAGAAACGACAGAGATGCAAGAAAAGTATGAAAAACAGGTCAATACCTTGGTAAAGGAGACCCAAAAAAATGCTGAGGAAATTAACACCTTGAAAAATAGGCTCACTCAGTTGGCAAAAGAGGTTCAAAAAGCCAATGAGGAGAAGAATGCTTTCAAAAGCAGAATGAGCCAAATGGAAAAAGAGGCTCAAAAGCTCACTGAAGATAATAATTCTCTCAAAATTAGAATGGAACAGATGGAGTCAAATGACTTTATGAGAAACCAAGAATTCACCAAACAAAACCAAAAGAATGAAAAAATGGAAGAGAATGTGAAATATCTCATGGGAAAAACAACTGACCTGGAAAATAGATCCAGGAGAGACAATTTAAAAATTATGGGACTACCTGAAAGTCATGATCAAAAAAAGAGCCTAGACATCATCTTCCATGAAATTATCAAGGAAAACTTCCCTGACATTCTAGAACCAGAGGGCAAAATAAGTATTGAAAGAATCCATCGATCACCACTTGAAAAAGATCCAAAAAGAGAAACTCCTAGGAACATTGTGGCCAAATTCCAGAACTCCCAGCTCAAGGAGAAAATCTTGCAAGCAGCTAGAAAGAAACAATTCCAGTACTATGGAAATACAATCAGGATAACTCAAGATCTAGCAGCTTCTACATTAAGGGATCGAAGGGCATGGAATAGGATATTCCAGAAGTCAAAGGAACTAGGACTGAAACCAAGAATCACCTACCCAGCAAAACTGAGTATAATACTTCAGGGGAAAATATGGTGTTTCAATGAAACAGAGGACTTTCAAGCATTCTTGATGAAAAGACCAGAGCTGAAAAGAAAATTTGACTTTCAAACACAAGAATGAGAAGAAGCATGAAAAAGTAAACAGCAAAGAGAAGTCTTAAGGGACTTACCATAAGTGAACTGTTTACATTCCTACATGGAAAGGCAATATTTGTAACTCTTGAAACTTTTCAGTATCTGGGTAGTTGGTGGGATCACACACACACATGTACACACATGCACATGCACACACATACACACACATACAGAGACAGAGAGCACAGATTGAACTGAATAGGATGGGACCATATCTTAAAAAAAATTAAGGTAAATGGTGAGAGAGAAATGTTGTGGGAAGAAAGGGTTAAATGGAAGGGGGTAACATATCATTTAAGAGGCAAGTAGGAAACTTTTTAGTAGAGGGAAAAAGAGGAGAGCTGAGAAAAAAAAATACAAAACAAAACAAAAAACAAGAAGTTTACCCTCATCACATTTGACTAAAGGAAGGAATAAAATGCACACTCATTTTGGTATGAAAACCTATCTTACAGTATAAGAAAATGGGGGAGAAGGAGATAATGCAAGGGGGGGATGATGGAAGGGAGGGCAAAGGGGGGAGGGAGCAATTTGAAGTCAACACTTGGGGAGGGACAGGATCAAAAGACAGAAGAGAAACAATGAGGGGCAGGTTAGGAGGGATGGTAATTCAGTTAGTCTTACATAACACTACTATCAGGGAAGTCATTTGTATAACTACACAGATATGGCCTATATTGAATTGCCTGCCTTCCCAAAGGGAATGGGTGGGGTGGGAGCGATGGGGAAAATTTGGAACTCAAAGTTTTAGGAACAACTGTTTAGTATTGTTGTTGCTACTAGGAAAGAAGATATACAGTTAAGGAGGAATAGAAAGTCATCTGGCCCTACAGGAGAAAAGAGAAGATGGAGACAAGAGAAGGGAGGGATGACAGAAGAGAGGGCAGATTGGAGATAGGGAAAATTAGATTGCATGGGGTATTGGGGTGGGGGAGGGGATAAAAGGGGAGAAAATTTGGAACCCACAATTTTGTGAAAATGAATGTAAAAAGTTAAATAAAGAAAGAAAGAAAGAAAAATCAGTTTGCTATCTGAGTGGGGGGGTAGAAGGGGAAGGAATATGCATTTCTATAGCTCCCATTATATGCCAGGCATTGTATTAAGTCATGGCGGGGGGCGGGGGGAACCCTTCAGCATTGAGGCCCCCTGTGGCCTGCTAGATCCTTGGGTGTATTCTTTTGCCTGAGTCTGAGTGTCATAGAACAAATCCTTGTATTGAGGGGGTTTGTTCTATGAAGTTTGGATTCAATCGAAGAGCCTGACTTGAGGACCTAGAGGTCTACACGTGACCTCAAGGTTAAAGGTTCCCCACCCCTGTATTAAGTGCTTTACTAATATTATCTCATTTGATCCTCACAACAACCTTGGGGTTGTTCTTATCCCTGTTTTACAGTTGAGGAGACTGAGGCAGACTGTGATGACATCACCAATTCTTCCTCCACTTTTGTCTTAGTTTGTAGCCTTTTCAGGTTAAATAATTGACCATCAGTGCAGTAGCTGACCTTGATGCTGTTTATGTCTTGATGCCACCTTTCGGGGAAGGCATCTGACAACATGCTAAGAAAATCATGTGAGCAAACCACTCCAATGTCTTAACTGAGAAAACCCCAAATGGGGTCACAAAGAGTCAGACATGATTAAAACAACTGAACAACACAATGGCTCTGTAGACCTTCAGTCTGGTAGGCAGCCTAATACCTCTTCTTTCCTATACTTTCCTTTGGAGCTTCCCAAACACTGAGCTAGCTCTGGCAATGTGTGTGTCAATCTCATCATCTATGTGGACCTTCTTGGAAAGTACACAGACAAGGTAAGTGAACTTGTCCACAGGATTCACAATTTCTCGATTTGCTGTAACCAATGGTTCCTTGTGTGGATTTTGTGATGTTGACTGATTGAGAACCTCTGTTTTCTTGGTGTTAGTTGTTAGGCCATAATTAGCACAAGTGGCAGAGAATTGATCCGTACAGCCTCAGAGGCTGTATAGGGTGTACAATCGTATGTGAACAAAAAGTTGCACACCAATTCTTCCTCCACTTTTGTCTTAGTTTGTAGCCTTTTCAGGTTAAATAATTGACCATCAGTGCAGTAGCTGACCTTGATGCTGTTTATGTCTTGATGCCACCTTTCGGGGAAGGCATCTGACAACATGCTAAGAAAATCATGTGAGCAAGCACACAGTCCTACTTCACTCCATTGGTGACTGGGAAAGTGAGAGAGCATTGTTCATTATCCTGGGGGCTGCCACACAATGCTGATGAACTTCTCCAAGCAATCAAATTTTGCCATGATCGAATGGCGGAGTAGAAAGACTCACGTATGCTAGCTCCAAACCCACAGCCCATATATTTCCTGCAAGAAGAACTCCCCACAAATTCTGGATCACTACAAGGTGCGCAGAAACACAGTGGAAAAGATTTCCGTTCCAGAGAGCCCTGGAGAGCCGTCCCCAGGGTCCGTCATGCCCCGGAAAGCGGAGTCCACACCTGTGCTGCCCTGGCCGCGGGGCCCTAGAGGAGCGGATCTGAGCAGGCTTCAGGGACAGAATCTCCGGCGGCCGGGAAGGTCCCTCCACTCACAGACGCTACAGGTCAGTGAGAGAGACGTCTGGGCTGGCCGAGAGGGGAGCGGGGTGTCTCCGTGACTTGGGCCCCCTCGGGAGGCAGCGGCAGAGGCAGCGGCGGCAGCCTGGGACTCCCCAAGCAGCAGGCAGAAGTTCAGGGTCATTACTGAAGGTCTCTGCATAAACCCCCTGAGGGAACTGAGCCTGGGAGGTGGCCCTGCCCCCACCTGCCCCATTGCTGAAGGTCTCTGCATAAAGGCCCTAAGGGAGCTGAGCCTAGGAGACGGCCCTGCCACCACCTGATCACCAGAACTTAAGCTCACATTGAATGGCAGCCATGCCTGCCGCGGAAAGCCCATTTGAATCTCAGACCCCAAGCACTAGCTGGGAGGATCTAGGCGGGGGTGGAGAGGAATCTCAGAAGTCAAGTAACTGGCTGGGAAAATGCCCAGAAAAGGGAAGAAAAATAAGACTATAGAGAGCTACTTTGAGGGGGCACAGATGTTCCCACGTTTCAATTCTGATGACGAGGAACTATTCTTACCATCACGGAAAGATGTGGAGGTCGGGGCCTCTGTATCCCAGGCATCCCAGGTGGATGTCTGGTGGACTCAGGCCTTGGAAGAGCTCAAAAAGGATTTTGAAAATCAAGTTAGACAGGTGGAGGAGAAACTGGGAAGAGAAATGACAGAGATGCAAGAAAGGCATGAAAAACAGGTCAATACCTTGGTAAAGGAGACCCAAAAAAATGCTGAAGAAAGTAACACCTTGAAAAATAGGCTCACTCAATTGGCAAAAGAGGTTCAAAAAGCCAATGAGGACAAGAGTGCTTTCAAAAGCAGAATTAGCCAAATGGAAAAAGAGGTTCAAAAGCTCACTGAAGATAATAGCTCTCTCAAAATTAGAATGGAACAGATGCAGTCTAATGACTTTCTGAGAAACCAAGAAATCACAAAACAAAACCAAAAGAATGAAAAAATGGAAGAGAATGTGAAATATCTCATGGGAAAAACAACTGACCTGGAAAATAGATCCAGGAGAGACAATTTAAAAATTATGGGACTACCTGAAAGTCATGATGAAAAAAAGAGCCTAGACATCATCTTCCATGAAATTCTCGAGGAAAACTGCCCTGATATTCTACAACCAGAGGGCAAAATAAGTATTGAAAGAATACATCGATCACCGCCTGAAAGAGATCCAAAAAGAGAAACTCCTAGGAACATTATGGCCAAATTCCAGAATTCCCAGGTGAAGGAGAAAATCTTGCAAGCAGCTAGAAAGAAACAATTCCAGTATTGTGGAAATGCAATCAGGATAACTCAAGATCTAGCAGCTTCTACATTAAGGGATCGAAGGGTGTGGAATAGGATATTCCAGAAGTCAAAGGAACTAGGACTCAAACCAAGAATCACCTACCGAGCAAAACTGAGTATAATACTTCAGGGGAAAATATGGTGTTTCAATGAAACAGAGGACTTTCAAGCATTCTTGATGAAAAGACCAGAGCTGAAAAGAAAATTTGACTTTCAAACACAAGAATGAGAAGAAGCATGAAAAAGTGAACAGCAAAGAGAAGTCATAAGGGACTTACCAAAGTTGAACTGTTTACATTCCTACATGGAAAGACAATATTTGTAACTCTTAAAACTTTTCAGTATCTGGGTAATTGGTGGGACCACACACGCACACACACACGTACACGTGTGCGCACGCACACGTACACATGTGCGTGCACACACATACACACATGCATGCACACACAGAGACAGAGAGCACAGAGTGAATTGAATAGGATGGGACCATATCTAAAAGAAATTAAGGTAAATGGTGAGGGAGAAAGGTAGGGGGAGGAAAGAGGGTGAAATGGAATGGGGTAAATTATATCTCATTCAAGAGGCAAGCAGAAGACTTTTTAGTGGAGGGAAAAAGAGGAGAGCTGAGAAAAAAAAACAAGTTTACCCTCATCACATTCGACTAAAGGAAGGAATAAAATGCACACTCATTTTGGTATGAAAACCTATCTTACAATACAGGAAAGTGGGGGAGAAGGAGATAAGCAAGGGGGGGGGGATGATGGAAGGGAGGGCAATGGGAGGAGGGAGCAATTTGAAGTCAACACTCAGGGAGGGACAGGATCAAAAGACAGAATAGAAACAATGGGGGGCAGAATAGGATGGAGGGAAATATAGTTAGTCTTACACAACACGACTATTATGGAAGTCATTTGCAATACTACACAGATAGGACCTATATTGAATTGCCTGCCTTCTCAAAGGGAACAGGTGGAGAGGGAGGGATGGGTAGAATTTGGAACTCAAAGTTTTAGGAACAACTGTGTAGTATTGTTGTTGCTTCTAGGAAATAAGACACAGTTAATGGGAAAGAGAAAGTCATCTGGCCCTATAGGACAAAAGAGAAGATCGAGACAAGAGAAGGGAGGGATGATAGAAGAGAGGTCAGATTGGTGATAGGGAAAATTAGAATGCTCGGTGTATTGGGGGGGAGGGTTTAAAAGGGGAGAAAATTTGGAACCCGAAATTTTGTGAAAATGAATGTAAAAAGGTAAATAAATAAATTTTTATTAAAAAAAAGAAATATCGTGATGAATAATGATTAGTTGGAAGTTGAACTAGCACCAGAATTTCTTTTGAATAAATATTTTATAGTTTAGTGAAGGTACAGAGAAGTAGATGCCATATATGTGCATAACAGTCAAATATATTCTAAGGATTTAGTTTTTTCCTCTGAATCTTAAAATCATTAACATTTCATAATTCTCTATGTAGATTTGTCATCATTATGTTAATAATTCTATCAATCATTATTAATAAATGATAAAGTTATAATTATGTTAAAAAAATGGTGAAAAAAAAAATTTTGCCATGATCTTCCACAAACTTGGTCAGATTGATGAGCGTTGTATGCAGACATTTGTTCTGCTCCTGGCATTTCTCCTGGAGTTATCAGGCGGCAGATACCATATCAACTGTTCCTCAGGCCTTCCTGAAGCCACGACACTGGCTCTTGGGTAGATTACCATCTTCCAGTTGAAGGATCATCCTATCAAGGAGGACTCTGGCAAGAATTGTGCCAATAATATGTAAGAGAGAGATCCCCCTGTGGTTATCACAGGACAACCTATTTCTTTTTCCTTTATAGAGATATTCATTGGAGGCATCGTTCAACCTCCTGAGGGATAACCTCCTCTTTTCATATAACCCCGATGATTTCAGACAGTTTTTATATGAGCCGTGGATTCTTCCCCGCCACCTGCCACCTATTACCTTGTAAATCTCAGCTAGAATAGAATCAATACCAGGCAGTTTGCCACAGGAGAGAAACCTAATAATATTCAAAACTTCTATGGAAGTTCGACTAGAGAGGGATTGGCTTCAACCTGAGGTACAACCTGAGGCATATAGGTTAATGACTGCAGCATTGATTGATGATGCTCTGTTGAGAACACTATGGAAGTGTTTAGCCCATCTCTTCGGGATCCTCATCACTTATCAATGTGGCTCTATCAGCACTGAGTAGCTGAGATGCACCATAGGTCTTTGGCTCATAAGTAGCCTTCAGGGCATCATAAAAGCACTTTGGATTGTTAAACCTGAATTTTTCCAGCCTTCTTACTGAGCCACAAATGCGGCATCTCTCTAAGCTTCTCTTGCACTTTACTTTTGAGGGAGTTAAATGCTGTCTTAGAGACAGATGAACTATCCTGACCTGATTCCTCATCTTAGGGGTTTGTACCTGTCAGTATGACTTAGTCTGGGAGCATCAGGAAGTCAGTGATGTGATACAGTGCTGCATCTGGTTAGATGTTCACTACATGCTTTTTGATAAAAAATTCTGGTGGAAGAACTATTCTGTCTCACTTCTGTTTTTTTGTTTGTTTGTTTGTTTTTGTTGTTGTTGTTGTTAGATTGAAAACATGGCTATCCTTTTCGCAGTTGTTGCCAGAGGCACAACCATCCTTGCCAAACATGCTTGGTGTGGTGGAAACTTCCTGGAGGTGACAGAGCAGATTCTGGCTAAAATACCCTCTGAAAATAACAAACTCACTTATTCACATGGAAAGTGAGTCTTGCTTGGTAATGATGGAAGGGTGGGGAAAGGGAGTTTCATAGCTGCAACTGGAATGACACTATGAAACACACTTTGGGGTAGATCTTTTTAGCTTCCAGGAACCCAGGACTGATTTTAAAGTTAGAATGGTGTATGCCAAACTAATTCTGTCACAGGTCATTTCTGTGCTTGAACTGTATTGAGAAGATCCATATCATCTGATTGTGGAGTGATGGCCATAGACACAGAATCATCCCTTGGATCAAGAGGAAGGTCAGGAAAAGTTTGGAGTAAAATGCAACCTATTTTCACACCAAAACCTGGCTGTACATAATTGTTCAGATACCTAACTTCAAATTTAGTATTTTAGGGAGAATTATGTAGTAAGAATAAGTTGGATTTATTTGCAATAAACCTTCAATAGCAGACATACAGTGACATAAGCCCAAAGCCTCTGCCTGGGTAGGCCCTTGAAGGGCCTACTCCTCTACTTACATGCCCTTTAAGAACCCAAAGCCATTATGAGGCACTGAAGGGTGTTATTGGGGGGGAGGCAGTTCTGAAATAGTCCATGCTTTACATTTTCTCTAGCATAGCAAGAGAAAGACTTTTTTTTTTTAATGTTAATGGTATTTTTTCTTTCTTTCCACAGTTATCTGTTTCACTATATATGCCAAGACAGGATCGTGTATCTTTGTATCACTGATGATGTAAGTACCTTGGGAACACATTGTTGCTAATAGCCCACTTACATTTTCTAGTACTATCACATCATGTTTTCTTACATAAATGTAGGGGACCATGGTACAGTAAATAACCTAAACTAGCTACAAAAGTAACTAAAACTCAGCTAGCCCAAATTCAGTGATTTGGAATGTGTCTCTGGATGTTTCAGAGACAAATGAAACAAAATGTACTTTTTAAAAACTCACCATGGTAGCAATGGTTTGCAAGGCTTCTACTTGGCAGATTCTTAAATCTCAAAAGGGAGATTCCATTCTGTTCTCTAGACTGTACTAAAGCAGGAAAGTGTTACAAAGATGTCCACTAAAACTTTTAAACTAAAATCAGGATTTGATTTAATCCTTAGTTAACAGAAAATTAATCAGAAGGCTCCATTCCCCAATGAGTATGGTTAATGAGATATAATCATTGTGATTTTCTCCCTCTGCCTCCTTTCTTTGTTTGCTCAAGTTACTCTTTGAGACTGTGCCAAGGGATGAAGATAGAAAAATGTTAGGTGGCTATCCAGAACTACCTTCAGATCATGATTTTCCCGGGATCAGATCAGTCAGTAACCAAATTCTGAGTCTCCCCCCACCCCAATTCCATTTCTCAGCTTCTGCTGAGATAAGATTGAGGCCTAGGATTGCAGTGATGAGACAGAACCATAGGGTACTAGCAGGCTGATCAGCCAACATGATATTTTGGAGCTCTAGGCTCTGCTGGGAAAATTTGGCAAGGAAGTATTTTAATATAGGAACACTTTCCACATACCGAGTGCTGTGTGACGTGATCATGACCTTGTAGTTGCTTAAGTTATAAAGCACCTAGAGAATCCATTTCCCCCATTGTCAGTGATTGCTTTCTGCTTTACTTTAAAAAAAAAAAATGTATAGACCTTATGACTCTTACGGGGAAGTTATAGATGAAAATTTAAAATGTGCAGATCCCAAAGTCAGAATTTAGCTTTTCACTGTTTGTAGACTTTTAGGTAACTTCTTGCTAATGTGAGAAGGTGGGAGATTGAAAGAAAGAAGATATATGTGTTTGAGTGCGCTTGTGTTTGGCCCAGTCATCTCAGGTCTTCCACTGGTCAGTCATAAGAATGTATCTGGCTAGGTTGCTCCTGGGGAGCCAACTTCCCAGTTCACACTTTCCTGACCACATGTATTATCTTTGCTGAGCATCTACTTGGTGTCGGCTGTTGCTTCAGCTACAGAACAGGTTGAAGCATCTGCTGAGCAGGCCACTCTCTTGACAGATGTGGTGGTGTCTTTTCAGGATTTTGAACGTTCCCGAGCCTTCAGTTTCCTGAATGAAATCAAGAAGCGATTCCAGACTACTTACGGTTCCAGAGCACAAACAGCCCTTCCCTATGCCATGAACAGTGAGTTCTCCAGTGTTCTGGCTGCACAACTGGTAAGATCTTTTTCAGCATCAAGTGTTTCTGTTTGCAGTTTCTCCTGCTTCTCAGTATTTTGCCTCAAGATCTGCTGAATAATGAAGTCTAATTCATCCCATAGGCACGGCCTTGACTTCCCTGATGGTTGAATAATCTTCCCTTTCATAGTAAGCTCCTGAGTATCCAGAATAGAAGGGATGCTGAAAGAGCAGAGATTAGAATCTGGGTCTTTTTTCTCCCATCACTCGTGGCAGGGCCTTAACACTCCTGGCTCCTGTCAGTATTCTCAGAGTACACCCATTGCTAGTGGTCATCTCAGCCTGCAGTTAGTATTTATACTCTTAGCAGTTTTCCAGTTATGAGGGTGTATACATGAAAGACTGGTGTTCTTTATTCTGATTGGCAAGACAGGCTTGATCACAGGCACTATGATCAGGTCTTAGAGTGATCTCCTCCCTATCACCTCCAGGATCAGGTCCCTTCCTGCTTTTCCATTCTTAATGCCTACTTCATGACCTCATGACCCTGGCCTCCTTACTATTCCTCAAACAAGAAATTCTATCATTTTTCCACTCTGTTTCTTTTCACTGGCTGTCCTCCATGCCTGGGATGCTCTCCCTCCTGACCTCAGCCTCCTGGCTTCCTTCAAGTGTCTGCCAAAGTCCTACCTTGTCCTAGAAGCCCTTCCTGCTTCCCCTGAGTTGCTGGTGCCTTCCCTCTGAGGTTGCCTCTAATTGAAATTTACCCTATCTATATCTTTGTATGTGCCTTTCTACGCATCAACAGCGTGTAATATGGTACCTGGCACAGAGTAGGTGAATCCTCTCTGGCAGGTTTATTCTGTATTTACCAGAACCATTGAAATGAGCACTGAAAGAGGCACTAGGAGCTTTTCCAGGGAAATCCTAGTGGAACAGATTGAAATACATCTTGTCTGGAAATAGAGAAACAGCTCCTGGAGCTGCTGCTCTGGTTTGCTCTCTTGCTCCTGAGACTTTCTCAATGCCAAGCATTTGCCCGGAACTGTCCCAGTTTTGCATTTCAGAGTAAGAATTAGAGCAGGAACATGGACACATAGCTCGGGTCAGGAAGCTGTCACAAGAGCCCCATAATAGCAGACATGTGAGGGATGAATCAGTTAGAACTGTTGCCCTTACGCAATTCCTCCTCCTCCCCCCATTTCCACCTACCCTGCTGCTTCCTCACACACAAGCTATCTGGAACCTGGTACAGGGGACATTTCCGCATCTTCCTCACCCAGATCACTCAGTAACTTTGGAAAAAGTCAGCTATTTCAAAAGGGCAAAACTTCACTTACACTTTATTTGGGGAAGAGGACGTGTTGGAATGAGATTATATATAATTTTTTTTCTCACATAGCTTTTTCAGATGGTGCTTTTGCTTTATTTTCAGCAAAATTAACCCTAAAACTGCAGTTTTTAACCTATATATGCATAATAGATTTGGAAAGGGGTTGGATAGTCACAAGATGGAATGTGGTGCTAATTTTCTGGGCCTTACAGTGTATGTTATCTCTTAAGATCCAATTAAGAGAGCATAGTGGATAGTCAACCAGCATTTGTTAAATGCTTACTGTGTACCAGGTTCTTAGGTACTGATGATGCTACAAAAGGCCTCAGCATAAGCCTTGCCCTTAAGAAGTTTCCATTCTAATGGGAGAAACAGCATGCAGGGTGTTGTGTATGGAGGATGATCTATCTCCTGGGGGGGGTGAGGCTAGTTTTCAGGGGAACTGTCAACTGTAAGGCCTTCTGCCAAAGGGAGAGTTTGCAGGGAGTCGGAAAGGAAACCAGGAAGGTAGAGTGGTCCAAGAGTGGGGGCAAGTCACTGACAGTGACCAAGAGAATATAAATCGATGGAGAGCAGTGGAAAGGCAGGAGGGGCCCATGTTAGGAAGAGCTTTCCAAAAAGTTTCTTGGTGCTCCTGGAAACCATGGGGAGTCACTGCAGTTGCATGGGGGTGGGAGCAGTTAGATCTGTTCTTTAGCAAAGTCGTTTTTCTGGCTGAATGGAGAATGAACTGGAATGGGAAAAGACTTGAGGCAGCAGATCCATCTGAAGGCAGGCCGTTCCAATACTCCAGGCATGAGGTGATGAGGGTTTGCACCAGTAGAGTGACTTGAATGAATGGACAGGAGAAGATAAATAAGAAAGGTGTTATAAAGGTAGAAAAGACAAAATTTAGCAGTTGATTGGATGTGTAGGGTGAAAGAGACACCAAGGTTATAGGACTAGGTGACTGGGAAGATGGTGCCTTTCACTGTAAATTTTGAAAGAAGGGGAAGTCTTTGGGGAATAGATTGGAAACTTGGGGAAGGGCACTATTGCAGCTGTTGGGAGGCATACCTACTCTCCCTTTTCTCGGCTCAGCTTCATCTGGTGCTTTGCATACCTGGTAATTTGAATTCTAAAACTATTCTAAATTCTAAAACCAGGTAAAAACCTAGGGGCAGGGAAGGGTGTCAGAAATGATTTCTTTAGCTCAGGGCTTCTTTGTTTTTTTTTTTTTTAATAAATTTATTTATTAAACTGTTTACATTCATTTTCACAAAATTTTGGATTCCAAATTTTCTCCCAGTTGTCCCCTCCCCCCACGCCAATACACCGAGCATTCTAATTTCCCCTATTGCTAATCTGTCCTCTCTTCTATCATCCCTCCCTTCCCTTGACCCCATCTTCTCTTTTGTCCTGTAGGGCCAGATAACTTTCTATTCCCCATTACCTGTATTTCTTATTACCTAGTAGCAAGAACAGTACTCAAAAGTTGTTCCTAAAACTTTGAGTTCCAACTTCTCTCCATCCCTCCCACCCCCCCATTCCCTTTGGATATAGGCTTTACCTGTGTAGTTTTGCAAATGACTTCGGTAATAGTCGTGTGTAAGACTAACTATATTTCCCTCTATCCTATCCTGCCCCCCATTGTTTCTATTCTGTCTTTTGATCCTGTCCCTCCCCAAGTGTTGACTTCAAATTGCTCCCTCCTCCCATTGCCCTCCCTTCCATCATCCCGCCCAACCTGCTTATCTCCTTCTCCCCCACTTTCCTGTATTGTAAGATAGGTTTTCATACCAAAATGAGTGTGCAATTTATTCCTTCCTTTAGTTGAATGTGATGAGAGTAAACTTCATGTTTTTCTCTCAGCTTTCCTCCTTTTCCCTCCACTAAAAAGTCTCCTGCTTGCCTCCTCTATGAGAGATAATTTGCCCCATTCCATTCAGCCTCTCTCCTCCCAATATATTTCTCTCTCACCATTTACCTTAATTTTTTTTAAGATATGGTCCCATCCTATTCAATTCACTCTGTGCTCTCTGTCTCTGTGTGTGCATGCATGTGTGTATGTGTGTGCACGCACACGTGTACGTGTGTGTGTGTGTGTGTGTGTAATCCTACCAACTACCCAGATACTGAAAAGTTTCAAGAGTTACAAATATTGTCTTTCCATGTAGGAATGTAAACAGTTCAACTTTGGTAAGTCCCTTATGACTTCTCTTTGCTGTTTACTTTTTCATGCTTCTTCTCATTCTTGTGTTTGAAGGTCAAATTTTCTTTTCAGCTCTGGTCTTTTCATCATGAATGCTTGAAAGTCCTCTGTTTCATTGAAACACCATATTTTCCCCTGAAGTATTATACTCAGTTTTGCTGGGTAGGTGATTCTTGGTTTGAGTCTTAGTTCCTTTGACTTCTGGAATATCCTGTTTCATGCCCTTCGGTCCCTTAATGTAGAAGCTGCTAGATCTTGTGTTATCCTGATTGTATTTCCACAATACTGGAATTGTTTCTTTCTAGCTGCTTGCAATATTTTCTCCTTCACCTGGGAATTCTGGAATTTGGCCACAATGTTCCTAGGAGTTTCTCTTTTTGGATCTCTTTCAGGAGGTGATTGATGGATTCCTTCAATACTTATTTTGCCCTCTGGTTCTAGAATATCAGCAGTTTTCCTTGATAATTTCATGAAAGATGATGTCTAGGCTCTTTTTTTGATCATGGCTTTCAGGTAGTCCCATAATTTTTAAATTGTCTCTCCTGGATCTATTTTCCAGGTCAGTTGTTTTTCCCATGAGATATCTCACATTCTCTTCTATTTTTTCATTCTTTTGGTTTTGTTTTGTGATTTCTTGGTTTCTCAGAAAGTCATTAACCTCCATCTATTCCATTCTAATCTTGAGAGAACTGTTTTCTTCAGTGAGCTTTTGAACCTCTTTTGCCAGTTGAGTTATCCTATCTTTCAAGGTGTTATTTTCTTCAGCATTTTTTTGGGTCTCCTTTAGCAAGGTATTGACCCGTTTTTCATGCTTTTCTTGCATCTCTCTCATTTCTCTTCCCAGTTTTTCCTCCACCTGTCTAACTTGATTTTCAAAATCCTTTTTGAGCTCTTCCATGGCCTGAGCCCATTGGATATCTATTTCGGATGTTTGGGGTACAGAGGCCTTGACTTCTATGTCTTTACCTGATGGTAAGCATTGTTCTTCCTCATCTGAAAGGAAAGGAGGAAATATCTGTTCACCAAGAAAGTAACCTTCTATGGTCTTGTAACCTTCTATGGTCTTATTTTTTTTCCCTTTTCTGGGCATTTTCCCAGCCAGTTACTTGACTTCTGAGATTCATCTCCACCCCTGCCTCACTAGTGCTTGGGGTCTGAGATTCAAATGCTGCTTCCCAGCCTCAGGGCTTTCAGCGGGGGTGTTGTGAGATTCAATTCAGGTGCTCAAGTAGGGGGGCAGGGCTGCTATTCAGTGTGAGATTAAGTTCAGGTTCTCAGGTTGGGGCAGGGCCGCCACACAGGGCTCAGTTCCCTCAGGAGATTTATGGGGAGACCTTCAACAATGTACCCAGAGCCCCTGCTCTGGGAGCCCCTGTCCACCGCTTCCCCTGCTGCTTCCTTCCGAGGGGGCCTGAGTTATGGAGATACCCCGCTCCCCCCTCGGCCGGCCAGATAGGGTCTCTCACTGACCTCTAACGCCTGTGGGTTGAGGGACCTTCGAGGCTGCCAGAGATTCCATCCCTGAAGCCTGCTCGGATCTGCTCCTCTCGGGGCCACGCGGCCAAGGCAGGGCTGGGCTCTGCTCTGGGTCCGGTGCACGATGGACCTTTGGGGTCGGTTTTTCAGGGCTCTCTGGAACAGAAATCTCCTCCACTCCATTGCTGCACAGCTTCCCCTGCTCCAGAATTTGTTGAGAGTTCCTCTTTACAGGTAATTTATGGGCTGTGGATTCGGAACTAGCATATGTGAATCTTTCTACTCTGCCATCTTGGCTCCTCCCCCAGAGGTTGTCTAGCTCAGGGCTTCTTAAACTGAATTCTGACCCCTTTGGGAAGGGGTCAGGAAAAGTTTGACCACAATAAAAGGTTTCCAAACGAGTAATGACAAAAAATTAATTAAAAATCAAACCCGTCATGAATCTGAGGTATTTCTGGCAGCGCTTGCCTGTGTGGCATCACATAGCCTTGATTCTGAACATATGACATGTGATATGTCATAACTCCCATGCAGTGCCAACATATGCTGAAATGGTGTTTCCAGGGGAAAAAGTTTTAAGAGGTCCTGCCTCCACTCATACTGCCTGTACAGTGCTTCCTTCAGGTCCTAGCTGGGAAGCCTTGTTTCTTTTTGGTTCTTGTATGATGTGTCAGATTTTTTTTAGAGGCAGTCTGGGTTAAGTGACTTGCCCAGGGTCACACAGTGAGTAAGTGTCTGAGGCCAGTTTTGAACTGAGATCCTCCAGACTCCAGGGCCAGTGCTCTATCCACTGTACCACCTTGCTGCCCCATGATGTGTTGGTTTTAAACATCAGTTGTTAAAATCATTTTTAATTGGATTTTTATGGTTCATGAGGGCTAATTGCATTTACAGCAACAACAAAAAGACCACCTGGAACCTTCTGGACTGTGCCTCACAGCTTACATTAGTCTTTCTGTGAACAGAGGTGGTTTTTTATTTGTTTCTGTCATTTTTGCTTTTGTAATGGCCTTGTGATTAAATTCCTATGTGAAAGGAGAAACGATGTTGTAGAAAAGGGGAATTCTGGGTAATGGACTAATTAAAAACAGATTTTTTTTTCCTAGTTAAAAAAAAAAGCCTTGTTTGGAATGGGAGGTGGGGGAAAGGGAAGAGAAAAGCATTTCCATGGCACGTACTCTGTGCTAGACATAGTACTAAGCAGTTTACAAATCCTCCCAACCACCTCGGGGAGGTAGGGGCTGTTATTAGTTCTTCTACAGTTGAAGAGACTATGGCAAGCAGGTTAAGTGATTTGCCCAGGGTCACACAGCTAGGAAGTGTCTGAGGCTAGCCAAGTACTCTGTCCACTGTGGTGCCACTTACCTTCCTCAAACTGGATAATCATGATTGAGAACTATAGCTGATAGTATAAGATCCCCAAGCTTACCCTCATTACTCCTTCCTACTGTACTACTTAGGCAGCTTGGTGATGCAATGGGCAGAGTGCAGGACTCAGATTCTGGAAGACCTGAGTTTGAATCTCACCTCAGATAGTCCTGTGCAAGTCACTTTATTTCTCGTATTGTAGCTTTTCTGATCTGTAAAATGGGAGTGATAGTAGCACCTCTCAGGGGTGTTGTGAGGATCCTGAGAAGTAACATTACTGTTAGTTACTTCCTAGAGAAGGAGTATCTTCTGTGTGTAGGAGTCAGTGAGTGGGAGGGCTTTTCACATTTAGGAAGTAGAACTATTGCATGAGAAATTAAAACCTCAAGTTAAAGCAACAGCTATGGCTGATAAGGGTATGGTCTAGTGGGGGTGATCGAAGGCACTTTATAAAAAGAGTATTGGAGAACTGCATCCAGTGAGTGGCTTTACACTCAGATGGAAATGGGCCACTAAACCTGGCATGAGGATCCCTGGGGCTCCTTGTTGACTTAGAAAAACACATATTACTATTATCTGTTTTATTCTATTTTTAGTTAATTTTCAGTTATTTGGTTAACTATTTCCCAATGACATTTGAATCAGGATTGGGCTGTAGTACACTTGTAGTAGAAGAGCTTGCAAATGATTTATTCTTGTACAAACAGTTGAATCAATTGGTGGTTCCAGATGGGGATCTCCCTTTATTCCTTTTCAGGTGGAAAAATTGGGGAATTCTTTATACTTGATCCTATAAAGGTGAATTCTTCCATGGTCAGTTCCTCAATGAAGGATAGTGAGAGAGGGGGTGAAATTTTTTAGAGAGAGGTTTGGTGGATTATATTTATGCCCCTTATACTTGACACCCTTGTAGTCCCCAGTGCTTCAGCTATGATTACCCTCTACCCTCTTTTACCTCTTCCTCCTCTAACTCCATTTTGATATGGTTCAATATCCTCTGGTGGCTAAAGAGAAGTAGCACCAGAAATGGAGCAGCAGACAGACACCACAGAAAGACTGGAACAAGGAAAATGGACTCTTTAGCAATTGTTGAACATCTGGTCCAATGTCTTCCTTCCTCCCTTCCTACCAACCACCCTGAAGAATGGGGTTTGGGGAATGATGCCTGAGCTCTGGCCCTTGGCCTTCCTTCCCTTTCCTCTTCTCTGCTCAGCCAAAATCAAAGTTAAAATCCATACCAGCATCTGATTTTCTACATACCTATGTTCTTTCCAAAGCCTAGGGAGCATGTTTTCATAGTCTGTCCATAGTGAGCAGGCACTTTCCTCCAAACCTTTTCTTCTTAGGGCCCCAAGAAGAGTCCACTTTTTTACCTCATCCCCCTATTGCTGCCAACTGGAGGACTATGAGAGGATTTAATAGTATAGTTTTTTTTAGTTTTTTTTTTCCATTTCATCAATCAGTGGATCAATCAATGTGTTATTGGAGAAGTATTTCCCACTAAGTTCATGTAATAGCTAACTGTTTCTAAATAAATCTACCAGAAGGCAGAAGTGAATAGAGAACATAAGAGATTAATAAGAGATGAAAACCTAGGTTTTATTGCACTTAAACACAGGTTCAGGAGGTAGAAAAAAGTAACCCTGAACCAAGATAAAGATTCTAACAGGGCTTTTTATAGACAAAAATTATATCCGAGAGTCAGAAGAATAATCTTTCTAACATAACACAATCCTTATGGCCTCTTAAACCATACAGGTCACAGAGGCCTACTCAGATAGTTTCATTATCTCATGCTTCCTTTAGTTAAAGTTGAACAAACTAAGTGAGAACAGATTAGTGAAGAGACAAAAATACAGATGTTAACACCAAGCTTGCAAATCCCACACTTGCAGAACTACAAGACTACATTCTAAAGAAGTCACAATTGGGCTAATGGAAAGGAAGGGATTTCTGTGTCACCAGGATGGCCAAAGGTTCTCAGGGAAATCCTTCCACAGGAAGAGTTAGCTAAATTACTTTAGGAAGGTTTAAAGAATTTTGTAGATTCTGTTTTCCCTTCTTCCTCTTCTCCTGGCTTTTGATCTCAAATGTGAAATATCTTCCCCTAATATTGTCATTTCATTAGTCAGGTTTTAGCCAGATGAGGTTAATATGAACAGAAATCAAGTTTCAGTTAGCCGGATGTTCCAAGAGGAATAGCATAGTAAAATTGAATTTAAAAAAAAGAAATTTAAATTCTCATAATAGAACCTGGGAATGGCTAAGTGATGGACAGTCTTCTTCCTAAAAGCTACAAATCAGGGGTTTTGTTCTCCCCATTTCCTGGGTTGGTCCTTTTGGGAGGACCTGCCAGTGGCATTGGATCCTAGTTATAGAATCTTACGTACAAGCCTGAGCAAATCAATTGGTGAAGTTTGAGCAGGAGATTGGGGCCTTGGCAGTAGCTATTCAGATAAGCAGGGCTGTCCACATATACAGACACCTTAGAGATGACAAGAGGAGGTACAGTGCCCAGCCACCATCTTAGGTGAGCAAAGGATAATGGCACTCTCTCCTTTAATGGCAGTGAAAGGGATAGTAAAATTATATTTTTTTTTACCTAGAACCAGGGCAGAAAGGATCAGTTTGTCCTGCCAAAATTTAAGTCATTCCTTAGAATCCCTATTCTACCTGCTTCATCCTTGCCCCATATCGTTTTTTTTATAACTGCCTAAGATTTTCTGTGCACTCTAGAGGAACTTTGGGAATGAGTCTTTCCCAGACAAGTACTTGCCCTGGGAATGATTTAAATGCTGGACCTTGGCAGGGAGCAAGTTTCATCTTATGGAAAGGGAAGCGTACCAAACATTGGGGGCTGCTAGGGAATCTTCACTGGCTTCATAAGGCTTCTCCTGATTCTGTTGGGGACTTGGATTACCATGCTCAGGAGGAGGTGTGTGTTTCCTGATTCTGTACCCCTCAAACAAACCCTCCCCTCAGCTACTTCACATTTGTTGTACTTCAATACTCACCCACCCCTTCATTTCCATTGTGTTCTTTGGGATACGTGTTAAATAGATAACAGACCTGCTTTCATCTTGAAATCTTTTCCTTTTCCACTCTTTCCATCTTCTGACACTGAGACCTGGCTCCTTTTTAATGATATTACCTATTGCACACCCTTTCTAGCACTGGTTATACTTTTTGTCATTCCCATCCCCACTTGCTGGTTGAGGCAGGGGAATTGGATTACTCCTTAGGACCACTTCCAGGTCCCTCCCTGCTCCCTCCGTCACTCAGTAAACTCTCTTCCTTTGAGGGTTACTCAGTCCATATGTATCACCCAATCTGATAGTTGCTATCTGTGGACCACTCCCTTATTTCCTTACTGAGTTCACCACATGGTTCACAGTCTTTCTTTCTCAACTCCTGCCATCATACTAGGGAACTTCGTCTTACATATCATTCCTCTTTCAAACACCTTTACCTTCAAGTTCCTCAACATGCTGATTTCCCATGACTTCCTCCGCTCCACTCCAGCTGCACACAGAGATGGTCATATCCCACAGATGCCCCACTTCCATGTTTGCAAACTCTGAAACTTCATTATATGATCCTTTGTCACTCTGCCTCTCCCTCGTTCTTTGGCTTCTCAAGCCCCATTCTTTGGCTTCTTTGTCACCCTTACCCCTCATTTCTCTCCTAACTCATCACCCCTGCCTTTGCTGAATGTTCTTCCCTTGCCCATTTTGACACTTTGTTGAACCAGTTCAACCCTATACTGTCCTCTTCTCTGGAGCCCTTTCCCTTCCTCACCTCTCTCAGATTTTGCCTTGCCATGCCTCATTAGCTTCCATCTTCTCCACTCTAATTTTTAAAGAACTATTTTCTTCAGTGATTGTTTGAACCTTGTTTTCCATTTGACTAATTCTGCTTTTTAAATCCTTCTTCCCCTCATTGATTTTTTGGACCTCTTTCACCAATTGAGTTAGCCTATTTATTTTGTTCAGCATTTTTTTGGGTCTCCTTTAGCAAGCTGTTGATTCGCTTTTTATGATTTCCTTGCATTGCTCTCATTTCTCTTCCCCAATTTTTCTTCTACCTCTCTTACTTGATTTTCAAAATCCTTTTTGAGCTCTTCCATGGCCTGAGACCATAGCATATTTATTTTGGAGAGTTTGGATGCAGAAGCCTTGACTTTTAGGTCTTCCTCTGATGGTATGCATTGTTCTTTCTCATCTGAAAGGATGGAAGAAAACACCTGTTCGCCAAGAAAGTTGTCTTTTGTAGTCTTATTTTTTTCCTCTTTTTTGGGCATTTTCCCAGCTAGTTACTTGACTTTTGAGTCCTTTGTCAAGAGAAGGGTATACTCTGGGGACCTGTAAGTTCTCAGTTCCTCCAACGTGGCACAATCAAGGGAGAGGAGTTTACTCCTCTTCTGACTTGCTCTCTGGTCTGGGAGCAACCACAAGCACTCTTCTGCCCAGGATCTGTGAGTAGGATTCCCTCTCCAGAGCCTCCACCAGCTCCACCACACCAGTCAATGGTCCTCCTCACCCCAGAGCTGCCACTCAGGGCTGAGACACAGATCAGCTGCTGAATTCCCCCAGGGTCTTTAAGCTGAGGGCTCAAAAATGGATGCTTCTGGTCCAGAACACATTCCTTTCTCACCCAGGTGAAAGAACTTTCTCACTGACCTTTGAAGCTGTCTTTGGCCTTTGTGGGTTGAGCAATCTGGGAACTGTTGCTGCTGGTGGCGCCCTGAAGCCTGCTCTGGTCCTGTCCCTGCTGCATTGTGTGGCCAATGGGCTGGACTCTGCTCTGAGCCTGGTGTGATACACCTTTCCTATCAGCCTTCCAGGCTGTCTTGGGCTGGAAATCTCTTTCACTCTGTCATTTTGTGGCTTCTGCTGCTCTAGAATTTGTTTTGAGTCATTTTTTACAGGTATTTTATGTGCTATGGGAGGGGAGCTTCTACAGGCCCATCTTTCTACTCCACCATCTTGGCTCTGCCCCTGAAGATACTAGGTTTTGAGCCTGGGAGAATGATGGTGTCCATCAGGCAGGGAAGGGAGCTACCTGATTGAAGGAGGGGAGGATGACTTCCTTGTTACATTTGTTGTTTGAGGTTTTAATGGGACATCTTTATGGAAATGTTTAGCAGGCAGTTACAGGCTAAGTTAAGGTTAGGAATCCCAAAGATTGAGGAGTCATCAAGTTTAGAGGTGACAGTTGAAACAGTGATTCATAGATCCAGTTCCTGATGAAAGAGTGTGTAAAGGGGAAAAGGACTGGACAAGGATCTGGAGAAGAAGCAGCAGCCCAGGGATACATCTTGAAGGGAGGGTGGTCAATAGTGTAAAAACCATGTGGGACCCTGAAAATTTGGACTGAGAAGAGGATTTACCAAGTAGGTAATCCTTCATAATTTCATGAATATGAGAGTGGATCTCATGAAGTTATAGGAAAAATAAAGGGCTGTAGAAATGGTAGCATTGGGGACCAGGAGCTAGATTTCTTGGTGGTAGAGGGAATTATAGCAAGGAAATGTAGGGATCAGCTGTAGACCTCTTGTTTTGAAATTTTGACTTTTAAGATTATCAAAGCACAACCTGAATGCAATCATAAGTACTTTCTGATGGGATGATTGTTTTTGTTTATTCTGGTGATTATAAATCATAGATAATGGACTTTTGTGTTAAGAAAACTGAAAGCTGGGATACTTCGATTCTGAATGATTCTAAATGGCTTGTTGAACTTTGGTCTGTGACAAGTCAAAATGCTTTATAAAGGATATGTGTATTGTTCAAGCCTGACTAGTCATTCACATTTTTATCTTAGAATTTACAAAGTGCCTTCCCTCACAAAAATCCTCCCAGATATATGTTATGAGCATTAGCTTTAGTGAAACAAGGCTTAGTGAGGTGGTTGTTTACCTCTGATCACACAGGTGGTAGGTCAGATTTGAATCCAAATCTCTGCTGCCTCCACATCCAGCACATTATGCTACATAATTGAGCTTTAAAGGATAGGAGGGATATCCTTTTGTAATTAAAGTTTTAATTTTTAAAAAATTTTATTTATTCCTTTGGTCATTGCCTTTAGTGTTATGAATAGGGCAAGATTTGAAGACCTGAATTCAAATACCATTCAGTGCTTACTTGCTTTTTGAGCTTCAGTTTCTCCACTCTGTCGGACCTACCCTCCCTCAAAGGGTGGTATTTGGGAGTACTGGTGAGTCTTTGTTTGTAAAGTACTTCACAAACTTGCCTGAAATGCCCTGTATTGATAGGAATGTAATTGTCATCATTTTGAGAATTTGGATCCCAAGGTGTACAGAGAATAACCTCTCCTGTCTTGCTCATTCAAGAGAATCTGTAATAATTTATCATTGTTTGAGAATACATTATTGCACAGAGAGGAGTTCGTTAAATATCCACAGCATATTGTGTAGACAGTAGTACAGTAGGATGGATTTGGAACTGTTGGAAAGGTTAGGTTTGAAGAGTAATCATTAATGGATCAGGATGTCTTCAGTAGAGTGTCACAGGGATCTGTGCTTGGCCCCATCTGTTGAACATTTTTATCAATGACTAGGATAAAATCCCAGCCCTAGAGAGTAGTATGCTTATCAGTTTTGCAGATGGCAAGAAATTAGAAGGGAAAACTAACACATTACAGTTACGATTCAAAAAGCTCTTAATCACTAGAACATTATACTGAATCTAATAAGATGAAATTCAGTGGGCATGAAGTCTTATACTTAGGTTCCAGAACTCAACTTCAAATACAAGATGTGTCATAGGCTAAAGAGCTAGAGATCTCATCTAACAGATGAGGAAATGAAGCCTAGAGGTCAAGGAACTCACTCATCCAGTCAAGGGCACTTTGATGGTGAATAGCTGATCTAGCTTTTGTACCAAGTCCTCTGACTTCAAATCCAGTAAGCTTCCACTGTTTCAGGTGCCATGGGGAAAACATGGTTGGACATTAGTTTGTCTCAAAAAGTCCCTTGGGCTTTAGTGGCCTGCCTGTGATTGACCCTGTGAGGCAGCCCAGTGTTCTTGGGCTATTGCATTCCAAAAGGCAGACTTTCCAGAAATAAGGAGTCCTCCTATATTCTGCCCTGATCACACTTCATCCATACTGTTGTGTTCTGTTACCATTAGAGTTAGGAGCAACCCCGAGAACCTAGACTAAGACTTAGTTCTTCACTGTTTTTTTGTGTTGTCAATCCCTTTGGCAAGTCTGGTGAAGCCAGATCCCTCCTCAGAATAATATCTTTAAATGCATAAAACATATAAAATTACAAAATATGGAAATAGCGTTATCAAAATCTTTCTTAACATAAGTTCATGGACCCCAGATTAAGAGGGTCCAGAGGTCTACCATGATGGCAGAGAGCCTTGAGTCCATGTCCTCTGTCCTATGAGGAACCTGAGAATATTTAGCCTGGAGAGAGGAAGACTCAGGAGAAGGACTATTGGGCTTAAATGTGTGCTGTTTGGCGTCTGAGGGATCATCTTGGAGCAATGGTAGAATTTGCAAAGACGCTTGATGTTGGGGGGAGACTTCTTAACAGTTTGAGCTGTCCAGAAGTGGAAAGTCCTGCCTTAGAGAGGTAGTGAGGTTCTTTTTTGGAGCTCTTCTAGCAGAGAGTGAATGAGCAGTTGTCAAGTGTTAAGAGTTAGAATTCCTTTTCAGATATGGTCAGGACTAGATGACCATGGCAGGCCTTTTCTAATTCAAAAATTCTCTGAGTTAGAAGTAAAAATGTCAACTCAGTACAATAGTTGAAAATCTAATCTTTATTCCAGTCCTGTTGGATAATAGAATCAGAAATTTAGAAGATTCTCTACCCCACCCCTTTTCACCCTGTGGCCTCCTGTATTGAGTTTGAAGTCAGAGGATCTGGGGCAAAGGCCAGATTTGCCATTTACTGTCAAGTGCCCTTGGATGAGTTCTTTAACTCTGGATTTAGACTATTTGCTTTCATTATAATGTGGTTTCTGATATCATTCCTTGACTGAAGACACTGTCTCCAAAGTTACCAATGATCTCTTTGTCATGTTCATGGCCTTTTCTCAATCGAAATCCTTCTTGACTTTTCAGCAGCATATGACCCTGTTGACCACCCTCTCCTGGTAACTCTCTCTCCTCTGGGTTTTCTTAAGGTTGTACTCTTTTCTTTTTCTATATACACACCCCTGGTGACCTCATTAGCTCACACTGTTACAAAGATCTTCTTGCTGCAAATGATTCCATTCCTCCATTACAGTGATTTTCCTAAATCTCTGGTCCTATCATTTCCTCCTCCTACTTACTGAATAAACTCCGGTGGCTCCCCATGGCCTCCAGGATCAAATACAAGATGATTTGTTTGATATTCAAAGCCCTTGGTTACCTAGCCCCCTCCTCTCTTTGCAATCTTCTTCCACCTTATTCCTCTTCCCGTGACAATGGCCTCCTGGCTGTCCCATGAACAAGCCCCTCCCTCTCTGGCCTTTCCCCGGTGCCTTTACCACTCTCACTGCTGACCTCCCTGACCTTCCCCTTAAATCCCAACAAAATCTCACCTTCTAAGGGAAGTCTTTCCCAACTGCCTTTAATTCTAGTGCCTTCCCTTAATTATTTCCCTGTTTGTCCTGTACGTAGCTTGTTTTGTTTTTATTTGTTTGCATATTGTCTCTGCCTTTTGATTGTAAGCCCTTGGGGGCTTTTGCCTCCTTTTGCGTTCCCTGAGCTTAACTGAGTGCCTTAAGAAGGTGCTTAATAAATATTGATAGATTGATTGATTGATGACTCTCAAATCTGTAAATCCAGCCTTACCTAGAGAGGAGAGCCTCAGTTCCATTCCAAAGAGATTGATATGGATTCCCAAAGAATTTAACTACCTCCTTTTTTTTTTAAATGATATATTTGGCTTTTAAATTCTGTTCCTTCTAAATGTATCTTTTCTAAAGGTTTCTTTGCCTCTCCCTTACTCTTGGAAGCATCCCTTCTAACCTAATGAAATACAAAAGAGAGCTTTTTAGAAGTGCTATTTTTTTTAAACCTTTTTTGTGTCCTGGTCCCCTTTGCAGTCTGATGACACCTATGGATGTCTTCTCAGAATAATATCTTTAAATGCTTAAAGTAAGATACATAGGATTGCAAAGGAAACAAATTGTGTTTAAATACAGATGTCAAAATATTTTAAAAGTAAGTTCCTAACCCCAGATTAACCCTGCTCAAGAGACACCAGCTGGGTCTCATAGTATATGCAGTTTTTTCATACCTGTGGTCCTATGCTTCTGCAAGGAAAGGAGGGCCAAGTGAGGCCATGATAATGACCCAATGATGAATTTTCTTTTTTGTTATTTTTTCCATTTACATTATTTTTATATTTACAATGATTTACAATCATTTTTATATTATATATCTTCAGTTTCATCCACTTATCATAGTGGTTTTTTTTTTGCTTAAACTATTCCCTAATCAATGGACACATACTGTTTGTTTCCAGTTCTTTGCTACCAAAAAAGTGCAGCTATCATATTTTCTGCCTTTTGTTAACATAGACACACACACACACACACACACACATACCCACTCTCTCTCACTCTCTCTCTGAAAACAGTGCCAGGTAATCAGAGATGAATGCAAAAATGTTTAAACCATCTTAGAGAGAGGGATAAAAGGGATAGACAATGGCCCAAATGTTGAAGCTTCTGGGTTTTGTTTTGTTTTTCCTAGCCTATTGAATGGTCTTTATTCTTTTTCTGCCTCCTTCCCATTCTGTACTCCCAGGCTCCCAGATACATGTTTTATATTTTCTTGCACATTTTTTGTTTTTCCTTACTTTAAAATGATGTTTTAGTGCCATAATCCTTCCTTTTCTGTTTCCCATAATGTCTCTTTCTGCTTTCTGTGTTATTTCTACCTATGATGATGAAGTTTCTGACCAAGAGGTAGGCTATACCTCTTAGTTACTAGACACACTTTCTCTCAGTCTCACTAATTTTTGCAGTGTAAATAAGTTTTTATTGCATGTTGTTAGGTTTCCTCACATAAATCTTGTTTTCTTATAGAAACATCACTCCGAGAACAAAAATGTGGACAGAGTCGTGGAGACTCAAGCCCAAGTGGATGAACTAAAAGGAATCATGGTCCGGAACATTGGTATGGCTTGTGATGTAGTAGGAGAAGCCTCTGGGCAAATGGAGGGGTAGGAGCCAAGCTGCTTGGGCTCATTGGGATTCTGCACTGGCTAGAAAGATTCTCCCATCTGTTTACCCCCAAACACAGTTGTCCACTCAGGGAGATCATGTATGAACCTACCTACATGTTTTATATGTTTTCTGTGTCTTCTGACCATGCTTGAATACAGAGCAAGACCAATTCCCCCAAAAGACCACAATAGTTTAACAGTGTCAGAGGTGTTACATTGTTAAGTAATAAAAAAATAATAGTGAGGTAAATATCTCCTTGTAAATCTATACCTTAAACCACAACTTCCTTAGAGATACAAGTTGCATGGAGAGAAACGTATACATGACTGAGTTTCAATGCTTTTAAAAAAAGAAACCTGCCATAAACTCCAACTTGTGGGGTCCATTTTTGTCCTGACTCTGTCAAACCCAAACTTACTTTCCAAAACCTTATGCTAAGCAGTTTAAAATTAACTCATAACTTTTGTTTAGTGGTACTTAAACTGACCATCTTTCAAAATGACATTATTGAAGGGGAACTGAATTTTAGTTCCTAAATCTGATTGTTACTAATAGCTTGAATATTTATAGCTGTGAATAGTTGTTGGTTTTTAGGCACTTGATTAGAAATGATTAGAGAATTATTAGAGTAGATAGAAGTGATTAGAAAGATTAAGAAATTGTTGGACAAGCTACTTCCATATATCCCTCACATTTTGTAATGGAGCTTATCTCCTTACAGAGAGAGCACTGATGCCTTGGTCTTTCTCATTCCTTCCAGTGATTTAAGGGTATGAATGGTTCAAGAGTGCCAGCCATAGAATCAGACACATTTGGTTGTGACCAAGAACGAAAATAGTAGAATTTTAAACTCTCCTTTTTCTTTCTTTTCTGTTTCCCCAATTTCCCTTTTCTGCTGCTTCTCCCCTCTTCTTCTCCTTCCTCTCCTCCCCTGCTCCCCAGATCTAGTGGCCCAACGTGGAGAAAGACTGGAGTTACTGATAGATAAAACAGAACATCTGGTAGATTCAGTAAGTATTTTGCAAGAACGACATTTGATTTGATGGCTGAGTCATGGGGAAAAGTTCCAGAGTTTGCTTCCAAGGCAGATTAGCTGTTATTAAATGCTTTCTACTGTGTGGTAGGCAGTATACTGGCGAGATACAAAGATGAGTAAGGTAAGTCTTTGACAATAAAGGGCCTTCATGTTCAAAGAGAGAAAAAAGACATACACAGATAAGGGAGAAATCACTTTCAACTCGAGGGCTTAGAGAAAGTTTCATGACAGCCTTTCAGTTGCACCTTGAAGGTGGGTAAAGACAGACACATTGTGACTAAGGAAACCATATCTCCCTCGCGTTTTGCAATGTCCTATCCAGTCCTGAAGGACATAGAGTAATTCAGAATCCCATTTGGCTTTCTCCTAAGAATGTGAAAAAAAAGAGGTAGTACGAGCCAAAGCCAGAATTTGCCAGAGCCAGTTTGAGGAGGCCTTGAATGCAAGCCTGAGGACTTTGGGCATTAACCATACCTTTTATCAGGTAATGCTATAAGCAAACACCTTTTGTATTAGCTTAGGAGGAAGGAGTACCTCCATAAGCCCCAAGGAAATGAAGCTCTAATGGTGGAATTTGGGGCACTGTAACAGCTGGTTGTAGTATTTTTTTTTCCATAGGAGAGGAGAGAGATTTTCCACTAAAGTCTTCCTCCAGTGCCTCTTCATGGTGTGGAGGTGATACTAAGTTCTCAAAAGCTGGGCAAGGTCTGGCCAGGCCTGCCAAGCTAAAAAGGTTTTGATGACAGACTATACATCTGTTATCTGGGGAAGGCTGGTGACCAGGTATGTGATTGGTTTTTGTTTTTCGATTTGGCATGGGTGTTTTGGTTTGTTTTGTTTTGTTGGCCACAGAAACTCATGAACAGAGGGGTTGTGATCTACATTGGTGGAGTGAGCATCCACACTGATGAGATCACAGTTCTTTTCAAGCCTTCCTGGCCCCCCCTCAGATTATATCAGCTTGGTTTGTAGCCACTTCTCTGTTTATGTAGAAGACTGGCCTTGCCTGGAGTAGCCTTAAAGCAAAACAGATTTAGGGAAATCACTTTGGAAAAGCAGTTGTCCCTTTACTCAGGGGTCACATTCATTTCATATGTTTGTTGAGAACTATATGTCTGTCATAGTTCTTGCTAATATAAGGGAGAGGTAGACTGAAGCAGCAAAGCCACCTGTAAAGCTATAGAGAAACCAGATAGCAATGAACATTCATTTTGCCCCTGTCCATTCACTGTTGACCAGGCCCATCCTTCAGAAGCTTGATCTGGATTGTAAAACTGAAACTCTTCCTTCTGTATAGGCGATGAGCCCACTGACCTCAGAGGGGCTCAGGATCTCCCCTGAAATATATCACTTGGAGTCCAGAAGGAATTGAGAGATCCAACATGGGACTCCAGCTTCTCTTCTTTCCAAGGTCCTCCCTGAGATGGTACAGGTTTTCATCTCAGACTGAAGCTTCATCTTTTCATCCTCCCCTCTTCTTCCCTCAGTTCTTTAAAAAGGCACACTTGCTTGTCTTTATGAGGCTAGACAGGATGGAAGAAAGGCAGGATTAAGAGCTTTACGCCATTAATAGTCAATAAAGATATATTTTAGAGGGCTCTCTTATTACATAGAAGTAAGCTTAGTTTCCCACCCCCCCCAAAAGGACAGAGGTGTCAGTGTCTTGGCTTTGTGGGCCATTTCACTTCTTTCCACAGTGTTCAAGGAGCCTACATTCAAGATATTCTATTGTCTGCCACTAAGCGACCTTTTCAACTTGAGATAACAGGGACCTGTTACATACCTTGCCTTCTAGACAAGCTAGGCAAACAGTTTGGAGAACTTTGGTGCTTTTAGATGTGCTCTTGTCAAGGTTTGGCTCAAAGTGCTATCTTTTCCAGAAAACCTTTTCCATTTTCCCTCCCTGGCCTCTGAAAGTGATTTCTCTGTCACATATTATGTCAGTCTTATCTACAAAAGTAAACATGTTCCTGTTTTTAGTGTATTTATCTCTTTACGAGTTTTATTTGGAGACAGTGGATCTGTCTGTCTTATCTCTGTATTTCTTCTAATAACCAGCATCATTCATTGCATATAACAGATACTTAATAAATGCTTATTAAATTTTAAGAAAAGGTCAGATGTAACCAAGTGCAACTCATGTAGCTCTTTCATTGTCTGTGTGGATCCAAAATAAAAGAGTGTTGACAGGTTCCCTATTAGGTCACCAGATTTAGTCTGGGATTAGATTTTTTAAAAAAAGAAACATTTGGGATTGGTATTGAAGACTGGACATGAAATAATGCTTATTTACCTCTCATATTGTATAGATTTTTTAAAAAATCTTTCTCTAGTTTTGAATCAACTTAGCTTTTGATACGTTATCCTGACTTAGTTGAAGGTAAAGTAGTGGAGTTTCTTTGTGGATGAATGAGATTAAAAGCTTTGTGGTTTGAGCAGAAATTGTGTGATCTGTGCTTTCCAGATGGGCAGTTGAGGTAAGCCACTCTGTTTTATTATACTCAAGTACTTAGATGAATCTGGGGATGTTCCCTCCACGAATGCAGATTTCAGTGCCTGCCCAGCCTGTTCAACTACTGTCCATGTTCTCCCATAAGCTTGCCAGAAGCATTCCTGCCAACATGCTGAGGGCCTTCCTTAGTGTCACCTCACATTTCAAGGATGCTACAGGTGGAACACAGACTTTTCAGGTGTTATCCCTCACCACATGACCAGCCTGTCTTATTTTTCAGTCATGTATTTCCCTAATGACATCCTTTGCTCCTGTTTTGCAAAATTCCTTATTTTTTCTTATGTTGTAGTTTGTTCACACCCACTATGAGTTTTCCTTGCCCTTTGTGCAATACTTATTTTTGATTCTTCAAAGACTACTATGTTCCATGTCTCATACCCAATAAGTATATTGGCATTAAAAAGATACACCTTTGTTTTGGGGGGAAATTTGGTATTTAATATTAAGAGAGCTTTGCAATTTCCTGAAGGTAATCCAGCCTTTTATCCTCTTTCTGTTTAATTCTGAGCCCAACTAAATGTCCATTTGTATAGTGTATCTAATACTGATAGACATGTTTTCAACTTGGTAATAGACATTCTTCATCCTCTTGGTTTTTTCTGTGTGGATAGTTAATACAGGCTCCTCTGCATTGTTGCAAATATTTTCCAGGAGGCTCTGCCCCTCCATCATAGTAGTGAATATCTAATGCAATCATAGCCCTCTGTTTTAAGTCTTCTCTGATATTATCTGTTGTTTTATCTTTAAAGAAATCTTAAATAACTTTGATACATAGAGAGGAGACACCTTTTTGAAAGAAATGGTACTTTACTCTATCAAATCCGATGTTTTTCATTGTATTCTCAATAGTCATTTGCATGCTCTAGAGCTTGAAGGGGCCTTAGAGATTATCTAATCCAACTTCTTCCTTTGACAGATAAGGAAACTGACCCTCAGCAGTTAAGTGCCACAGGTAGTAAGTATTAGAGCTGGGATTTGAACTCAGGTCCTAGAACTTCCAAGTTCTGTGGTCTTTCCACTACACCACATGGCCTCCTATAAAATCCTCCCTACTACTCTGAGTGTTTATAGATGGCTACTTCAGGAGTAACACAGTAATCACATCAGTAACAAATCATTTCCTGTTCAAATATAAGTCCATTTCACTTTTTGTAATGTTACTTAGTGCTCATCCTATCTAGTACCACCTAGCGATTCTCTTCTCAAAGATTCATGATGTCGAGGTATAAGGCTTCTGTGTACTGTCTACAAATCTTTAGCCATTTTCAGTCCTTACTCCTGAACTGTGCTTTCCAGTCTATTCCTCGGCAGCCTTGCTAGGCCCACCCTTTCATTGAAGGGTCCCAGTACCAAAATCTCTGTTGACCTAATTGGGAGGGTCCTACTGAGTTCTTTGTAGAATGTCTCCCTCTTCACTCTTTACAATAACTGTTGGTGCATAAGCTGCAATGATTCTCTTGTGATCTTTTTTGCAGATGCTTATCATGAGCAGGGCAATGTGAGATGAAAAACCATGTAGTATGCCTTTGAGCAACTTGGGCAACTCTTTGCTTCTCCAAGGAGTGCCTTCCACCATCTTTCCATTTGGTGGCAATTTTCTTCTTTCTTCTGACTCTGTAGCCAGAATGTCAAGATTGTTAGGATCCCAGTCTCCTTGTTGATCTTGAAACAAGAATCTATTATTTAGAGTCCCAACAGCCAAGTTAAAGTTTATAGACAGTTGGAAAATTGGGATTCTTAGCCCTTTTGTCAAAGCTCTTGGCTGCCTCTTGCCCACAATCACTGCAAGGGCCAAAGACTTAAGGGCTACTTTGTGTTTGTTTCATGGACTTAAGGGCTATTTTGTGTTTGTTTCATGGATCACCGTAAAGTCCTCCCCAATGGGCAGCCTCCTGGTGAAAAGCCTCTTGGGCCAATTCAAGTTTTACTTTTCTTTCAACCATTGCAGCATGAGCAGCTTAGTTGTAGAAATAACATTGAAACTAAATGTCAGCTTTTGTTAGAGAGTACCAAATGCTGACATTTTTCATAGCTGCCCAAAGATTTGCTATATTTTACAAACCTTTAACTAAAGCTCATTGGGATAAACAAGTTCCATGTGCCTGCTCAAGTTGTTTAGCCCTTTCCCCAACCTCTCCTCTTTCCCCAGTCATGAGTGTCCCTAAGAAGCAATATAGTCTGTTTTCCCAGGCAGTAACTGGAGGGCCTTTAATAGCTCTGACCAAAATGAAATGGGCCAGTAACACAGCATTATCAATTGGGAGCTGAAGTTTGAGGCCCAAGTTTCTTTTTTTTTTTTCCAAACAGATTGCTTGCTGTTGGCCTTGTTTAGAGTAAATAGTATGTTTGTCCCCCTTTGTATTTCTTGCTTACTTTTCTCTACTTATAAGTCAGATGTTTAAAAAAAAAACAGTAAAGAAAATGGTGAAGCCTGATTTTATATGTATACTCAACAGAGCTTTCTGGGAGAGGCAAGATATATTTCAGGAGTTACTGAGAGAATTGAATATTGAATATTACAGATCAAACTCTTCACTCATTTTCTTCTAGTCGGTCACCTTCAAAACTACTAGTAGGAACCTTGCCAGAGCCATGTGTATGAAGAACCTGAAACTCACCATCATCATTATCATCGCAGCTATGGTAAGTTCAACAAGCTTCTCTGTGCTCTCCTATGAGCATGACTAGCTCCCATCATCCTTAGGGAAGATGAGCTACTGAGAAACTGCTTCACATTACCAAGCAGGACGTTGGATGTCTGCTCTACTGACAAAATAATGAAAATGATTTCCATAGCTTCCTTGGGCCATATGAAAATACTTCTGTATCCACTGTGATCTCTTGTGATCTCATTCATGTGTTAATGTCCTCCATATAGATTGTGGAGATCACAATCCATCCATGGCTGCCTATCTTGTATAGCCCATGTCCTCCCATAAATCCTCCACAAGGAATCTACCCAAAATGATGGCAGTCTCCCTCTAATTCTCTTGACATTAGGTCAAGATAAATTGCTCTCATCAATGACCAGTTCCCCTCCTTTTTTAGTTATAAATCTGGAGGGTGCTAAGAATCTCTCAGTTTTTAGAACACCTATAACCTCTCATTTTAACTGCTCCTTATTGGTCCTCTGAATCTGAGATACAAATAGCAGTGCCATGATTAAAACTCAGGAAGTTCTAACCTGATATCAGAAAAATGAATTTTCAGTTTCAGGATAAAAGTACGTAAGGGAGGATCCCTATCTCTTCAAAACATGTGACTGGGCATGAATCAGGTCAGTCAAGAAGCATGTAAAGTATAAATAGGAAATAATTAACAAAGAAAGACACTAGAGTTAAGAGGGGTTGGAAAAGGCTTCTTGGAAAAGATGGGAATTCACTTGGGACAAATCAATAGGTGGGTCGAGGAAGGAAATTGTTCCGTGCATGGAGGATGGCTAGAGATAATTCCAGGAAGTGAGAGATAAAGGGTCTTGTTTGTGGAACAGCCAAGAGGCCAGTGTCACTGGATCAAAAGGCACGTGCCAGGGAGTAAGGTTTAAGAAGACTAAAAAGATAGGGGGGCCAGGTTATGAAGGACTTTGAATGCCAAACAGAGGATTTTGGATTTGATCCTGGAGATTATATGAAACCACTGGAGTTTACTGAGTAAGGGGTGATGTGGTCAGACCTGTGTATTAGGAAAATCATTTTATTGGCTAAATGGGGGATGGATTGGTGTAGGGAGAGACTTATGGCAAGCAGACCCCCCCCGGAAAGCTATTGCAGTAGTCCACGTGTGAGGTGATGAGGAACTGCACCAGGGCAGTGACAGTGTCAGAGGAGAGAAGGGGGTTTATTCAAGACGTGCTGCAAAGAGGAAGGCAACAGATTGGATATGGGAGTGAGCGAAAGTGAGGAGTCCAGGATGACTCCTTGGTTGAGAGCTTGGGGGATTAGGAAGATGGTGATTTCAGGGAGAGCTGTGCACGGTCACCAACCTCTTTCTTTTCCTGAGCCATCTGAGTCCATTGGCCTGATATGCATCAGGATGACTGGTGATGGCCCAGATGCAATGGGAGACCCTGGCCCTTTCAGGCTTGGGAAGGTGGGGGTAGGGGTAGGAGAGACAGGGTTTAGAGGAAAAGAGTTGCATTTTGGACACGTTGAGTTCAAAGTGTCTACTGGACATCCAGTTCAAGATGTCTGAAAGGCGGTTGGAGATGGGAGATTAGGAGGTTAGCAGAGAGATTGGGACAGGAAAGATAGATCTGACAATCATCAGCATAGAAATAATAATTAAATTCATAGGAACTGATGAGATCCTCAAGGGAAGTAGGATAAAGGAGAGAAGAGGGCCCAGGACAGAGCCCAGAGGGACACCTGCAGTTGGGGGAGTGATGTGAAAGAAGATCCAATAAAAGAGACAGAGAAGGAGCGGTCAGAGAGGTAGGAGAAACAGGGCTCCCTCCAGGACCTAGAGAGAAGAGAGTGATCAGTAGTGTCAAGGGCTGCTGCAGAGGGGTGAATGAGAATTGAAATAAGGCCACAAATACCCATCACTGGGCAGTGTGCCTCAAAATGGGTATTTCATACAGGCAATGGGACAGCCAAATATTTGGCTCATATATTATGTACAAGAAATGTTCCTTCTGGTCTTTGCTTCTCCCTCTCTTTGTCCTCACTGCTACAGACTCCACCACTGAATCTGCCCTGCCTCCTCTACTCTTTCACCTCCATAGGGACAGCTGACAACAGAGGTATGGAACAGCTGCTTTGGGATTACAATTCATCATATTCCACTTACTGACTATTAATCAGCAAAAGAATAAAAGCAGAGCTTTGCCACAGCCTTCCCACCTCTGATTGGCTAACAGATTTGTAGTTTTATGACTCCACTGAATATAGTGCAAGAAGAAGCAGAAAAGGTGAATGGTGGGGCAGTAACCCAGAACTACAAGTTAGGCCAAAGGAAACTGGTTAGCTATAACTTCAAGACTGCAAAGAGAGGGAAATAAAGCCCAAGAAGGGATGATGGCCTAGAAGAGGTAGAGCGCCTGGAGGCAAAGGGAGAAGGGATTGGTTAGAAAACCTGAGGCATTTTAGACCTCTGGAATGTGGAAGCATTTCCAAATGTACTTGGGTGCTACTGGAATGTACTACAGTGCTGCTAGACTTTTTAAATACTGCTTCTATGGGAAAATACATTCTGAGTTCCAAACGATTAATTTGTAAGCAGACTTTTGAAATATAACCCATTCAAAAATGAGATGCTGTCTCCAGTGAAAATACAGGCAGAGCCCCCTGTGAATGTGCGTCCATGTTGAAGGATACTAGACGTTACACTAGATCAGGGCTTCTTAAACTTTTTCCACTCAAGATCCCTTGAGCGCTTCTTAAACCATGAGTCACGTAGGGTGGAGGATGGAGGGCAGCTTCAGTGCTGTGACCCACAGTTTAAGAAGTACTGCTCTAGAAGGTTTGGCATCGAGACAAAACTATTAGTAGAAATCCAGACCTTAACAAAAGTGGATTATTCTGATGTAGTTGCACTGCCTACTTCACAGGGTTGTGAGGAAAGCACTTTTGTAAACCTTAAAGCATTTTAAAAGTAGGAAGTGCTCTTATTTATTAGTTAAATACTCGTCAGTATCTTGGACTGGCCTATCATAGTTCTTTGATTAGATATCAACATCATGTGAACTTTTGGCTCCACAAGTACTACCAATTCATCCTGGGTCCCAGAGCTTCTGTAGTTAGGCCTAGCTAGTCCTGCAGCCTAAGAGCACAACAAAAAGTCTACTGGATCAGATTTATTATCTCTCCAGGGCAGTATGCTGTGTTAGATCTATCCTTATTTCCAGCCCTACATTCCTCACTCCAGTCAAGTCAGCTTTCTTCCTATATCTCTCACATGCCTCATCTGTTACCACTTGAAAGTCCTGAACTAGCCACATGCTAGAATTGATTTTTGCCCTGGCAGAAATCATGTAACTGTGCTGACTTGAGTGACTGAAACCACTATAAATTTATTTATGTTGCATGATCTCAACCAGACCATCGTTGAAGCTAGTCAATCCTTTTGCCTTGTCTCCTTAATGAACTCACTATTCCACTCTCTACAGAGGTTCTTGTAAACCTTTCATCCCTTAAATCTCACATGACTCCCCTTTCCTCAACCCTTTTCAGGTGAGAACTTTGCCTTTTGTTTTAATGAAAAAAACACATTCCCCAAGACCTCTTTCTTCTCCCATTGTTCTTATCTCCCATTATTCAGATGCCTTCTGTCAGTCTCCTTCACCCCTGCCTCACATGATGAGATTGCTGTTCATGCACTGAACCTCGATGAATCTGGAAGACAGAATGAGGCTGACAACTGTCTCACTTCAATCCAATTCATGTAAAAGTCAAGACATCACCTGTGATGTCACTGGTCCTCTTTTAAAACAAAGGATGAAAAGCAACCCTTCTACATACACAAGTAATCCCCATCTTCTTCCTCATCATCCTCCCTCGCTCTTTTCAGTCTCCCACTTCCTTATCATCTACACACACGTCCAGGTCACCCTCATCTGCAAAAAACTCACTTGATCCATCCATCCATATTTTCCTTTTCTCGCCTCCCTTTTGTGGTTTAACTTTGAGAAGGCTGAGTCTGCAATAGGTGCCTCCACTTCTCACTTTCTTATTAATTCTTTACAATTTGCTTTCTGACTTCATCATTCAAGTGAACTGGCTCTTTCAGTATTTACCAGTGATCTCCTAATTGCTAAATTCAGTGGCCTTTCTCAGTCTTTATCCTTCTGGACCTCACTTTTGATGCTGCTGATCACTCCTCCTTGATTTTCTATTCTCTCTAGCTTTTGGGGACACAACTCTCTCTTGGTTCTCTTTCCATCTGACCATTCTTTCTCAGTCTCCTTTATTGGACCTTTATCCAACTTGTACCCTCAGAGGGCTTTTCCCAGGACTCTCCTGGGTTGGCTTCTCTCCTCCCTCTATCCTACTTCACTTGGTGATCTCATTGGCTCCCATGGATTTAATTATCATCTTTTTGCTGATGATTCTCAAATCTGTTTATTCAGCCTTAGCTTCTTTGCTGATGTCTAGACTCAGATCAGCTACCTATTAGACATGTCCATCGATGTCCTATAGATATCTTAAACTTAATATGCTCCAGATAGAACTTGACATCTTTCCCCTTAGGCCGTTCCCCCCCCTTCTCTGGTACTGTGGAGGGGCATAATCATCCATCCTCCCAATTGTAGAATTTCTTTCACCTAGGAACTCCTTGGGTAGAAGGTCTTGACCAGCAAGACCCACATCTCAGAAGCAATGAATGAGACGGGAGGCAGGATGTAAGGCAACTCGGTTTATTCAACTGAGGATCAGGGTATTTAAGGGCTGTAACCGCAATCACGTGCAGGCTGAGCTCATCCCATTACTTCACCATCCCATGACTTACCCACGTCCTTGCACCCGAAGCAAGTAATGAAGCTTATCTTGCTCGTGAAGCTAGTTCCTGAGTTCCCAGGCCCAATTGCAAGTTTTCTGCAAAGAATGTCAGTATCTGCAGGAACATCAAGTTCCAGAGTCAGGGAGAGCTTCTACCAGGGTTGAGTAAGCACAAGTCCCACGGAAACAGGCTTTGCCTCAGCTATGGCCTTGATCACGGGACTTGCACTCCCCTTAGCCCTCTACACCCAATCTCTCAGGTTTACAATCTAGAAATCATCCTAAATCCCTCACTCTCCCAGATCCAAGCTATATCCATATTGCCAAGGCCTGTTGCATTCGTCTCTGCAGCATCTCTCAGTTATGTTCCCTTTTCTCCTCTGTCAGTGCCCCCACCCTGGTACAGGCCCTCTTTACCTCATGGCTGGACTATTACATGGGTCTGCCTGCCTCAGGTCTCTCCCCATCTTCCATTCAAAGACCAAAGTGATTTTCATAAATCAGAGATATGGTCATGTCCCCCTCTTACTCAGTAAACTCCAGTGGCTCGCTATCATCTCTAGGATCAAATTCAAAATCCTCTGTCACTCAGAATTTTATAACTTAGCCCCTCTGCTGCTTTCTAGTCTTTTTACACCTTATTCCCTGCCATGTACCCTTCAGCCCAGTGACACTGACCTCCTGGCTATTCTGTGAACAAAACACTCCATTCTCTCATGCTGGGTCCCCCAAGCCTGAAATGCTTTCTCCCTCCTCTCCTTCAACTTCTGGCCTCCCAGGCTTCCTTTAAGTCCCAGCAAAAATCCTACCTTCAACAGGAAGCCTTCCCCAACCCCCTCTAATTGTGCCTTCCTTCTGTTAATTATTTCCCATTTATCCTGTTTGTACGTAATTCTTTGCTTGGTGTTTCCCACATTAGGCTGAGCTCCTTGAAGGCATGGATTGGCTTCTGCCTTTCTTTGTATCTCTAGTGGTCAGCACAGTGTTTGGCACATATTGGGCACTTAATAAATGCTTATTGGCTGAAAGTATGTGAGACTGCCTGATAGAGGTTTCAGGTTCTTGCTACTTGTACCTTGGGCCCATTTCCTTGCCTGCTTGCCAGGCTTTTGCCCTGGGCCTTGTCTTGCTTTCCTCACCTTCACCTTGTGTTTGTTCTGTGATGCTCCTTTCTTCAGTCCAATCGAAAAAACACTTTGTAACTTGCAGTTATAGGCCAGGACCTTTAGGAGGTATCATCCCTTGGTTTTAAGGAGATTGAATTCTCCCAGAAGTGTAGATACAACCCATAAACAGATATGTATTATACCTGTTGATTTGAGGAGGGAGAGCAAACTAACAAAAGAGTTCCTATAGATAATGGAGCATAGCCTTGAAGACAGATGGGGATTCTGAGTATCAGGGACCTTCCAAGCATGCAGATGACCTATGCCAAGGTCTTAAGGAAGGAGATGGAGCGTCCAGGTTGTTGAATAGTAAATAAGCCAGTTTGACTGGAACATCAAATCTGCAAAGGCAACTGATGTGCCTGTCAAGGTAGGTTAGAGCTATTTTCTGAAAAGCTTAAAGTTCCAAACAACACTTTTGAAATTGATCCTAGAGGCAGTAGAGGAGAACTGCTGAACATTATTGAGCAGAGAAGTGACATAGTCAGGTCTGTACAATAAATTATAGAGGATGGATTGGAGAGGGGAGACGCCATGTGAATACTGAGTGGTGGCTATGAGAGTTGAGATGCAGGCTAGCGATATTGGTAAGGGAAAATCCACAAGACCTGCCAGCTGATTGGCTCACTGAAAGGGAGCTGGGCCTCTTGGAACCTGAATTCTTCCAAACCATTCATTTCCCTGAGCTTGACTTGCCTGTCGTTCTTGCTAATCTCCTGTTAGTCATTGTGACACATTTGGAGCGGGGTTAGGCATCTCTGATGTCAGGCTTGGAAGGTTTGCTCAATGACTTGCGTAATGGTAGAGATGAAAGTAGGAAGTGGGTGGTCTTAGAAGGGAGGGCAAATGGGAGAAGGGAGTCACTAGAAATAAACGCTTTCGAGAAGGGACAAGGTCAGTTGTAGGGGGGCAAAATAAGGGGGGACAGGGTGGGTCAGAGGGCAATGTAATTAGTATTACACAACATGATTACTATGGAAGTCTTTTGCAAAACAACACATATTTAGTCTCTTTTGAATTACTTGCCTTCTCAGTAGGGCTGGGGGGTGGGGAGGGAGAGAACTTGGAATTCAAAGTATTAGAAATGAATATTGAGAATTTTTATTGCATATAATCGGGAAATAAGAACTACAGGGTTAGAGGTATGGAAATTTACCTTGCCCTGCAAGAAAAGAGCAAAGATGGGGATAGGCGAGAGGTGGGGTGTGATGGAGGGGAGGATACATTGAGGGAAGGAGTAATCAGAATGCAGGGTATTAGGAAGTGGGGGGAGGGGAGTGATGGGGAGAAAAATTGGACATGTTACAAAATGAGGTAAAAGCAATTAGTATTAAAACAATAGACTGAATTAATTACTGAGAATAAATCCATGGCATCTTTAGTTTGGAGAAAAGAATTTCAGTCTAAATTTCCCAGAGGAAGGTAACCTCAGGTAAAATTTGGCATTGATGGAAAAGTCAAGGTTTTAATGGTAAATGTGATTTTATGATTGCTATTTAATCAGGAACTAGAACATGTGTAAAAAGGCATGTCAGCCACTTAAGACTTGCCTCAAAAGATGTTCCTTAGCCAAAGTGAAATTATAATCATATTTGAAACCTGGTTTTTGGAACTTGCCATTTTTGGATGCCATGGGACTATTAAGTGACTGTTCTTCTGAGTCTAACTCCAGGTATGGTAGCAAGAAAGGCGATCTGAACCTCCAATACATGATGCCAGTAAGCTGATGAGATGCTGGTATGAGCTGCATAGGTGATCTCAAGGGAATGGTAGGAGAGAGGCTGTTCAGCATGGGTTGAGGTGGGATTCTCCTGACTCAATTTCCCCACTGACACCTGGCAGACTTTAAGCCTGACTGAATACACATGGATAATCTAATTCTGCCTGGAATTGACATGAAGTTAGGGAGATATTGTATCCCTGCAGTGTCCTTACTGTTGGTGGCAATTTCCTAATTCCAAAAGGTCTGTAAGCTTAATATCAGATCTATTCAATTATAGATTATGGGTAGGGGAATATCTGAGGTTGTTTAAAATTAAGCTCTTAGGCATTAGACCAACAATATTAAGTTAGGGTCCTTTACCTCTTAGTAATACTTTGGAGACAATTAGGTCAAGAGCTTGTGAAGTTAGCAACATAAATATTATTTGTGTCTCAGTTGGTTAATGTTTAAAAAAAAATTTCTTTTGTGGTCCATATGGTAAATGCTTTAAAAAGAAGTATCACCTGACCAAAAGTTTGAATTGCTTTATCTGTTATAAACTCTGTTAAAAATAAATAATTAAAAAAAAAAGAAAGGAAGTGGGTGGTCGAAATCTAAAATATTATAAGTAGTGATTGAAGTGCCACTTCACACTTAACAAGGATGAATGTAAAGCCCTGTGGCTCAGGGTGCAAAAATGTCAGCTGCACTAGTACAGGGTGTGAGGAGAAAACAGTTCAGAGGACTGTGGGAGCTTCAAAGGGAACCATCAGTGTCACGTGCTAGTCAAAAAAGCAAAGTGACCTAATGCTGGTGTTACTTGAGAAATACAGTGGCCGGAACAAGGAAAGTGCTAGCCCTGCTGTCCTTTGCCCTGATCCAGACAGCATTGGGAGTGGTCACTTCTTGGTGCCATGTATTGGGAGAGACAGTCACTAAAAACTGTAACTTCCAAAGCTTCAGGGGACAAGGAAAGACCTTAAACTGTGCCATGGTAGGTTCAGTTAAAGAAACTGAGATATCTAACCCAGGAAGGAGAAAATTGGGGGAAAGCCTGGATTATTGGTTTCAAATGTCTGAAGAATTATCATATTGAAAGGAGATTAGGAAGCTAAGATTTAAAGCTACAAGAGACTTTTACTTCATCCCCATCATCCCCATGAAGAAACTGAGGACCAGAAACATTCAATAAATTGCCTGGGGTAAAGTGGGGAGTCCAGATGAATTTAAAATTTTGTTTGGTCCCAGAAAGCAGATCTAGAGCTGAGAGAAGTTTCATGATGGCAGATTTTGCAATTAGGGAAATTCCTAACAAGTAGAACTGTGCAGGAAAGGATAGCTAGTGAATTCTCCATCGTTAGAAAGGGGAAAGCAATAGTGAAGGTACTGTCAAGGAGCATTTACTTCAGGGAACTTTTGAATTAGATCAGAAATGGTTAAGATCTCTTCTTTATAGGTCATGTGCAGTTGACTTGATTGATGTATTGATTGGTTTTAACAAATAGCTTTTGTTTTCCCTTTTTTCATTCTTTACAAGGGATGGCACCCTGGTTATGAGGAGAGACAGGAAAAATACTTGAAAATGAAAGTAAAACCAAAATAAATCAATAAAAATTTTAAGTAAAATTTTAAAAATACTATACCATGGGAATCACAGAATTTGAGCGTAGAAGAGGCTTTAGCAGTCCAGCCACTGTTCAGAAAGAATCCTCGCTATAATATATCTGACAAGTAGTCATCCAGCTTTTGTTTGTACGGAGAGGAATCCCATCACTTCTGGAGGCAGCCCCTTCCATTTGGGGATTGCTCTCATTATTAGGAAGTTTTCTCTGATGTCAAACTCAAATTTATGATTTTTTACCCACTTCTTGCTGGCAACTGGGACCAAGCAAAACAAGTCTAATCTTTCTTTTACACGATAGCTCTTCAGATACTTGAATCTAGCTATCATGTTCCATATGAGTTGTCTCATCCCAAGGCTCAACATACACAGTTCTTTCAACTACTCCTCATGTGACGTAACAAAAGGCCAGCCACCATCCTAATTGCTTAGAACTGAACACAATATTCCAGGTTAGGTCTGACAAGGGCAGAGTCTAAAGGGACTGTTGCCTCCTTAGTCTTGGAAGTCAGACCTCTTTTAAGGCCAGTCCCAAGTTGCATTTGCTTTTTTCGCTGCCACATCACACTGTTGACTCACCAAGTTTTTAGTGCATTGAAACCCCCCAGATCTTTTTCAGACAAACTGCTGTCTTACCAAATCTCTCCTGTCTTAGGCTGGTGAAGCTGAATTTTTTCTACTCAAGTACAAGACTTCACATTTATTCCTCTTGAATTTCTTTGTATAAGATTCATCCCCGAGGTTCTCCTCTTTTAAGATCCTTTTGGATCCAGACTCTAGCATTCATGTGTCTCCCAACTTCATGCTGGACCCACCTGGAGGCCACTGGGCCTCACCCAGAGGTGGCAGGGAGTCCACCTACACCAAGTGCCATACTTCTCTGTCCTCTTCTCCCTGGCCTCATTGCTATGTTCTGTGTATTGCCTTTTTCAAATCTAAGTTGCTTGGTGGATTTCCTGTGCATTTGTATGTTATCAAATCCCATTTTCCCCCCTCATTGAAATTGTTTCCCTTTGTGTCTTTAGAATTTCCTTCTTGAGCATTTCGCAGGAAGCATTTCACTATCTGGCCTTTGAAGTCTGTTTTCCTCAAATGACATGTCAGATCATGCCCATATCTTCTCTCCTTCTGTGGTGGTCTTTTACCCCCTAGTATTGCCATCTCTGCCCTAGCAACTAGTTCCTCTATAATAGTGAAAGTCAGATTCAAAATAGAATTTCCCCATCTACCTTGTGAAGGATAAAATTATCATTAGCAAGTCAAGAAGTCTCTTGCCTATGCCATTTAGGTGCATTCCAAATTCCCCATCTATTTTTTCTTTCTTTCTAGGTAGTCTGTAGTATATTCCAAGTTAGGTCTTCGATTTCTCCTGCCTTTGAACTTCACCTCTCTCCAGATATCCTCAGTTTTCCTTAATGTGTCAGACATGAGCATTTTCTACTATATGGAGTATGGTACACTTTGCCAGGATGTGGCACCGACTACCACTAACATTTGCACCTGAAATGTCATAAACTCCACTTCTGTCAAAGAAATTAGTGCCTGACTTAAAAAAAAAATGAGACAAATTCTGAATTTCTCAATTTGATCAACGAGCCTGTGAAGGGAAGGATTGTGTAGAAAAGAGTCTGGAAAGCCAGGTTCAAGGTCTAGCTGAGAGACTTCTTAGCTGACTAATCATCAGAAAGTGGTCCCTGAGCTTAGAAGTTCTGCTTTGTAAAGTGGGCATAATACTAACACATGCTGGAGCTACCTTATCAGGGTTATCCTAAGAAGAAAGCATTTCACAAACCTTAAAGTACTTTACAAACTTGTTACTGACTTTCAGAAGGATGGGATCAGTGGGCTATAGTGAGGTGATTTCCTGATGGAATGTACTTTGGGTGGAATGTCCTAAAGCACTTTGTACTTTGCTCACAAACAGAAATGTCATTTCTCCCCAGATCTTCATCTACGTTGTTGTGTCAGTCGCCTGTGGGGGGCTCACCTGGCCAAGCTGCGTGGCAAAATAAATTCAGAACCATCTTAAGCCAAGAACATGAGGGAGCAAGGATTTAAGAAACAACCCCAGTAACTTCCTCCTGATTGCTACTGTTCATCCTTTCCTTCCACTTTTCTTCCATCATTCCCAGACTGCACTTTTTCTTTGTGTATCCCAGTGTCCCCCAAATGGAGCCATCCAGTCACTGCTTCTGTGCCACCTTGATTGGAAAGGGACTTGTCATTTTGAACTCTTTGCTGTTACCCAGATGGAGCCACCCAGGTCTCCAACTGCTACTTGAGAATAAAGAGGGCACACATGTTGGTGTGACTGTATACACCAGAGCATTTGCACTTTAATGGAATCCAAATGCTGCATCTCAGCCTCATCCCCTCTGATATGCATGGACAGCCACATCCCGAGTAGTGGGGATGATCAGTAGTGGGGGCACACCTTTGCTCCTTTGGGGGTTTGGAATTCCAGGATTGGTGCTGTCCATCCAGTCACGTAGAGTCCACTCAAGACCTATCATTGCTACCCAGGTGGGGATCAGATCAATGATTAATGGAAAGCACCTGTTGGAATTCCTCAAGCCCATTCTTCCCCTGTGGTATTTTCTGGCATCCAGTTCAGAAAAATGGACCAAACTGTTCCTCTGCTTCTCTGTTGCAGTTGAGTTGAAAAAGTGATGGTTTCGTTCATGTCCAAAGTTGGAACAATATTGCTACTTTCCCTGTCATGTGTTTAAGTATTTTTGTCCTCTTGGGGGGAGGGGCTCTTCAGATCAACCCTCTTGTTCCCAAAGTGGTAGAACTTCGTTGTCCAAGCATAGGAAGAGACACTCTTAACAGCTTGGATTGGCTTGGAAGTTATTTAAGTAGAACACAGGAAATCTTTTACTTTTGGGGGCTTAACAGTTGTGTTGCCTTGAATGAATAAACTGAATGCCAAGTCAGCATTGGAGCTGGTGTGGTAGCTGAGAGCATCCCACTCTCTTCTCATCCCTTGTCTTGGGTTTGGCTGCTGAGCTACAGACTGCACTTCCTTCAAGGCCAGGCCTGTGCCCATTAAGTGGCTCTCTACAGTTGGACAAGAGATTGAGCAAATACGTTTGCCAGAGTTCAGGTCACCAAGCAAAGCACATTTTGGTGACTGAACAGCCTTCAATGGGTGTGGGAGGGGGGAAGGATCCTTTAAATATTTAAATGACTTCAGAAATAATTTGACTAGAGTAGAGATGGAAAGAAAGCAAATAGTATGGTGCACAAAAAGAATAGAAAGCAGTGTAATGAGCCTGTTTTGGAACCTAGTTAGAGGTCATACAGTTTAAAGGACACACCTGCTATCCAGGAAATGGGTATGTCTCAAAAGGAACCAGGGGTCTGTCTGTAGATTTCTCAATAAGTGCCCTTCAGTGAGATTATAGGAAGCTTTGACTCCTTTGTAAACTGAAGATTTGGTGTGTGTGCTCAGTTCTCTTCAGATTGAAGCTCCTCTTGAATTATCCCAACCATGTGCCTTGACTATATATGCATCACATCATGTGGCTCACAGTGCCTATCCTTTTAACTGCATTCCATAATTTACAGTTTTATCAGTACCTGCTCCTTCACCGCCTTCCCTTAACCCAAAATACACATTGAAAGTATTGTTGTCTCCCTTCTTCCCCCCTCGCTCCATGTTGTTGCCTATTCTCATTGGTCAGGTCTATCATAGTAGTCCTTTCCAGTCTTTTTTTTGAGTATTATATTAGCTTCTCTGGTCCAGAACAGAATTGTGCATCCTTGGGTTACAGCCACCGAAAGAAGCAAATGGTTTCAAAGTCCAATTCCCTTTTGTGTCCACACCTGCATCGAGTGACCAGTGCACCTAACTGTGCATGTTTCAGGGAATTGACTTTGCTGTTGATTCTGTTTCTGTATAAAACCACTTTTAACAAAGATGCTCTTGTCTTAAAGAATGAGTTCATTGATGGTGTAATTGAAAAGCTTCACCTCTTGAAATAAAACGACACAGAAATGTGAGTGTCCTTTGTTTTTAAAACATTTGCTCCAGTGACTTCATTTTGGCAGCCAGGAGATTGTTGCTTCTGCCAGAGTGGGGCAGTATTTGGATGGTGAGGAAAGTCCATTTAAAAAGTGCTGCCTAAGCAACCAAAAGGCATCTGAGCCACCAGGGACTGTGAGTGACATTGTGAAGAGTTTTACAATAATTCAGTTCTCCAGTTACTGAAGATCTTATGGGAACCTACAGGATGAGTGTACACAGAAATGAAAATGAAATTCTGTTTTCTGGCCTTTGTTCCACCTAAACACAAAGGTAATGGATTACCAGGGTTGAATTTTACAGGACCTGAGTCCATCTGTTCTGCTTGTCTGCCAGCCAGGAGTTCTGTCTTCACCGTTCCCAACAAGTGGCCATCCCATCGCCTTTACCTCCAGAGATACAGCCACATTTTGGGACAGCAATGTCAGGGATGAAGGTGGATCTGAGATCTCATTGATATCAATGTTCCTTTCAACCAAGCAGATTGCAATCCCCTTGTGGCTGCCCGTCCTGTGGGATTCCTGTCTGTGTCTTTCAGTAAGTTGGTAAGTTTTTCATACATCAAACCTAAATCCTATATGCAATTTCAACCTAACCCATTATTCCTAGTTCTGCCCTTTGGAGCTAAGCAGCACAGGGTCTTACCCCTCTTCCACACAAAATGCAGCTGGTGGCAGAGGATTGAATTGCCTAAGATCATCAGAGTCAGGACTTGACCTCAGCTCCTTTGACTCCAGACCTAGTGCTTTTGTAGTACTGGTATCTTATACATAGATATTATTTTATACGTAATAGATAGTATTACATACTTTAAGGTTTACAAAGCATTTTACACATATCTCAGTTGATCTTCATAACAGGGCTAGGAGTCAGGTGCTGTTATGACCCCCATTTTGCAAAGGAGGAAACTGAGGCAGATAAAGATGAAGTAACTTGTCCCAAGTCACATAACTAGTCACTGTCTGGGCCTGAATTTGAATTCTGATCTTCCTGTCTCCAGGCCCAGCACTCTGTACTGTGGCACCCCGTCCTTCCAGCCTCTTAATAAAACTATTCCCTAAGCATCTGACCTAGACCAAAACTTTTCTCTTTCATTGCAATTCCATTAACTTGTGGTTTCAGCTGCCACCTTTATGATGAACTCTAGACCTGTACTTTCTTAATTCAGCAAGCACTCGGTGATTCCCCTAGCTGTGATGAAAGAAAAACAATGCAAATAGCCCCTGTACAGCATCAGGGACTTCATGTTCTACTAGGGGCGCGAGATTTCTAACTGCAAGGGACTTCTGAGAGTCCCTTTCATCCAATCCTGACACCATCATCTTACCGATGGGAAAACTGAAGCCCAAGATCCCATGGTTCATAAGTGGCAGAGCTTAAGTGGCAGTCTTAAGCTTATGAGGTTAAGACTGCAAATCTAGTATTCTATCCGCTGCAACATGAGGTACAATGTCACAAGGCTAAATAGGCCAATTTTGGTCACCTCTCCCCCTGTACTGGTATACACTTCCAATAAAACCACCTTTTCCATACCCTGAGGGGTAGGCTTATTATACTTTACATATACTTTAGCAAGCCCATTATAGTATGCCTATTGTGCCCCACACAGGCAACTCCCAAGATCCTAGTATATTTTCCTAGAGTTCTGCACTCAAGATAGTGGTCAGCTAGTATGGAGCAAGTGACTCCACAACCTTACAGACGTTCTAAGCCCACCCTACATGCTTGCTGCTCTTCTCTCTGCTCATAAACCTTTTATTCCAGTCGCCCCCATAACCCCATTGTTACACACAATCCTAGAGCCCTTAGGCATCCAAATGACTCTAATTAATTAGGATTCTTCACCAAGATATTTCCATGTATCCCAGGAGCTTACATTTCCCACCACAGCCCACCTTCTGCCATCATCCCTTTTATACCCTGCCTGAGACAGCTATCTCTATCTGCAAGTGAGAATCTGGTCATCAGGAGTCAAAGGATATAAACAGTCTTTTTAAAAGAGAATTACTGAGAAGAAACAAAGTATTCACAAGAAACAAGTGTCAGTGATCCAAATCACTCATTAAATGAAACAACTGAAGTTTTCCCCTCACACCCCTCAGCTGGGCAGATGAGCTTGCTGTGGGCAGTTAGGTAACATTGATATGTTTGGGGAGCTGTGACTTGTTTCAGAAAAGTTGCCAAAATATTCATAGTCTTTGGGCCAGATATATAATACCACTGAGCTTGTGCCCCAAAAGGTCAGTATGATAGAGGTGGAGCAGGTAATAAAAGGATGTGAATTATGAAATGCAGTTAAAAGGACCGAACGCATCTATACCAAAATACAGTGGCAGCATTGTTCCTTACAGCAAAAAGGTGGAAACAAAATGAGTGCCAGTCAGTTGGGGATTTGTGGTATATACATTTAATGAAATACTCTTGAGCTATGGAAAATAAGATGAAGGAATCAGAGAAAACTGGGGACAGAATCCAGAGATAATTCAAGGAGCCCTTCATAATCTGGGCCTTTCTAGCTTTCTTGTCTTACTCCTGACCTCTCCCAAGATCCAGAAACACTGGACTCCTTGCTATTCCTTGCACAAGCCACTCCATCTCCTGACTTCCTTTTCACTGTCTGTCCCTCATTCCTGGAATGCTCTCCACCTTCATCTCCACCCTCTGGCTTTCCTCTCGTCATTCTCATAATAGTCTTTCCCATTCCCCTTCAATGCTAGTCCCTTCCCTCTGAGTTTACCTCCATTTTACCCTGTATATATTTTGTAGGCACACAGCTGTTTGTATGTTACCTCCCTCTGTTAGAGAGCAGGGACCATGTTACCTTTCTTTTCATCCCAAGTACTTAGCACAATGTCTGACACATATAAATATTTGTTAATTTGACAGAAACATGGGAACATATTAGTTGATACAGGGCAAAGAAAAGTAGAATCAGTGTCTTATACACAGTGATAATATAAATGAAAGTCACATTGAGACATCAAAATTCAGTTTATGCCCTATGTCTAATCTTGGCTTCAGAGAACTAAGCCTAATTGCCTCTTTGTTTGAAGCGTTATGTTGAGTTAGGAGGGAATATTGGGAAAAGATGGTGCAAAAAATGAAAAGAATACCTTGTTTTTTAAGAAATAAGAAAAAGCACCCCTGACACAAATGAATTTAGAAGCAAATTCTATCATTTGAAGAACAATTAACATAGGATTACATAAATTGTTTGCAAAACAAGACCAAGAAGACATTCTACCAAATGCCTTTTATGAGACAAATATGGTCTTAATACCTAAACCAGGGAGAGAGAAAGCACAGAAGGAAAACTATAAACTAATATCTAATGTATATTAGTGAAAAATATTTAATATTAGCAAAGAAGCTATACAATCATATTAAAGGGAGTATACAGTTATGACTACTCTAGATTTGTACCAAGAATGCAGGGCTGGTTCAATACTACGAAAATTATAAGACCCTATTAATAAAAACTACACAGTGATCTGTAGATTTTTTTCAAAAAACTTTTAACAAAATATGATATCAGTTATCTAAAAGCATAAGAATAAATGGACCATTCCTTTTCATGGCAGATTATATCTAAAACTAAGAAGTGGCATTAACTGTAATGAAGAAATGCTGGAGATTTATCCACTCATTACTGTGATATGGTTCTAGAAATAGTAGCTATAGCAATAAAACAACAACAAGAAACCAGGGGCATAAGAACAGGTTTAAAAAAAACCAAAACTCCATGATTATAATTTTTGTAGATGATGTGATGGTTTAACTTGGAAAACTCAAGATTCAGTCAAAAATTAAAATGATAACTAGCAAGGTATCAGATTATAAAATAAGCCTACAGAAACCATTGACTTTTCTGTAGAGTACCAACACAACCCAGCAGAAAGAGATTTTTTTTAATTAAAAGTAACTGAAGAATATATAAAATAAATTAAGACTATCTACCAAGACACACAAAATATCAGATTACAACTACAAAACACTTAACAGAAATATTTAAATAATTGGAGACATTAATTGTTCATGGTTGGGCTGTGCAAATATACTAAAAGACAACAGCACTTTAATATTCAGGGCTAGCAATCTAACTACCACAGGTTGCCTTATAAAATGAGACAAGGTAATGCCAACTTTCATCTGGAGGAATAGAAGATCAAGAATCTCAAGGAAAATGATGAAAGAAAGTGAGAAAGTGATGCTTAGCAGTACCTGGTCAAACTATACTACCAAGCAGTAGCCATCAAAACTACTTCGAATGGATTAAAAAGTTTATAAGTTGATCATTGGAACAGATTAGGCACACAATGCCCCAAAACAATAGAATGATATTTGATAAATTCGAGAACATCAACAACTCAAATCTCTTTATTCATTTCTGATTTCCAGTCTTGCATCTCCAACTGCCTATTGGATTCTTATTTGTGGCACTTCTGAAAGACATTGAGTCCTTAAGTTGTCCCTATACATCCTGCCTTAGAAATTAGTATTTTTCTTATACAGAATTGATGTTTTCTTTGAATGTTACTGTGTCATACTTCTCTTCCACTTTGTCCTACCTTTCTGTGTTTTTGCAGCCCTAATCAGTTGTTTCTGTTTGGTTCTTTCGGCCACTGTGGATTCTGTTCTGCTATGAAGGCCATAAATTCTACTTTCACAATTCTTATTTCTCTCAAACTATTCAGAAACATCCTGCTATGGTTCTCTGCTCTCTGCTATTAATTCATTTTCCTTAGTGTTGTGATATTCATCGATATCTGGATTTGTTTGACTGAATTGAAGGCCACATTCCCTTCTCTTATTAGTATCTTCCTCTGTTGATTTTTCTGCTTGGGCTCACGGTCTTTGAGTTTTCTTTCCTCTGAGATCTTTGATAATTTCTATCTTTTTTCCTTATGTCTCCTAATTGCTTTTTTTTTCTTGGCACCTTAGTGGCACAATAGATAAAACTCTAGGCCTGGAATCAGGAAGACCTGAGTTAAAATCTGGCCTCAAACCCTTATGACTTGTGATCCTGGGCAAGTCACTTTACTTTTGTCTGCCTCAGTTTCCTCAACTGTAAAATGGGGATAAAATAGCCCCTGCACTTCAGTGCTGTTTGTGAAGATCAAATGATAATATGTAATAAATATTTGTAAAGAACAGTTCCTGGCACATAGTAGGCACACATGCACACATTGGCATTGTGCCTGCGTTCCCAGTGTTCCTCAGAAAGCCAATATACTTCAGTTCCAGCCAGAACAAGATTTTGGCTTTTGACTTTTTAAAATGCAGAGTAGGGTGGCCCAGTGGAAAAGAGGGTGCTGAGTGTGTATAGTTACCTTCTCTATTAGTTCATCAGGTTGTTGCCTCGCTGGATCTCTTAAGTGTCAGATCATGGAGACAGCTGAATATGTGTTATCTCGTGCGTAACTCCTATTATGGAAAAGTTTGAAAGTTTTTGTGCATCTGAAAAGGTACCTAGCCTTCCATCATGGGACCCTGAAGTCCTCCAACTGCCTGTTGGACACCTTAAATATCTTAAAACTCAGCATGACCCAGACAAAACTCATTATCTTTCCCCTTAAACTTTTCCCTACCTCTTACCTTCTCTATTACTGTAGAGGGCACCAACATCCTCCCAGTCCCCCAGGCTCAAAATCTGGGAGTCATCTTGGATTCCTCACTCCCACACCCCAATATTCAAACTGTTGCCAAGGCCTGCTGATTTCATCTCCACAACATCTCCTGTGACCCTGCTACCTCCTTGGTGCAGGCCTCCTCACCTCATGCAGTAGCTGCTGGTTGGGTGGGGCTTTCCTGCCTTCCTGAAGTCTCTCCCCACTCCAGTCCATCCTCCATTCAGTCACCCAAGTGTTTTTCCTAAAACAGATCTGATCATGTCACACACAACTCCACTCGGTAAATCCTAGTGGCTCCTTATCTCCAGGATCAGATACAAAATGCTCACTGGACATTCGAAGCTCTTTGTATTCTCCTTTTCAAGTGGTCTTACACCTTACTCCCCAACATATACTCTGATCCAGGGACACTCGCCTCCTAGCTGTTTGTTAAACAAGACACTCCATCTCCTGGCTTCAGCCATTTTCTCTGGCTGTCCCCTGTGTCTAGAATGCCCTCCTCTCCAATTCTTGATCTTTCTGACTTCCTTCAAGTCTCAACTAAAATCCTGCTTTCCATAGGAAGCCTTCCCCAGCTCCTCTTAATTCCAGTGCCTTCCTTCTCCTAATTATTTCATATTTATCCTGTGTGTAGCTTGTTTGTATATATTTGTCTGCATGTTGACTTTACTATTAGATTGTCAGCTCCTTGAAGGGCAGGGGCTGTTTTTTTGTTTCTTTTTGTATCCCCAGCACTTAGTACAATGCCTGGCCCGGGTGGTTGACACTTAATAAATGTTGATTGAATGATGACATAACCTGTTCAGTACTGAAACACTGTGATTTCCTTAAGTACTGTCATTATAGATCATTTTTTTGAGAATAGGGAGGCTTCGTAGTTCATGTATTGTCATGTAATGAGTATTTTGGCACACAGAGGTTACTCATGCTGAACTTTTAAAGACACTATAAAATCAGATTACTGAAAGGAGCTGTGAAATAATTAGGAAACTGAACAATAATTTATAACCAAGTTAGCCCAATACATTAAGAACATACTCTGTGAACTGGCAGACCAATTTTATCACTCAAAAATTCTTGCTACAGTCCCAGTAGGGGGCAGTCAATGGGAACTGGATTTTAAACCTCAGTTGCTCAGCCTGAATGAGCAAAGAGGACACCCCAACAAAGAAATTGGGAGGTAGACAGACCAAAATTAGAAGTCTCCCATATGGATCAAGCTAAGTCATGATTGTATTTGTAAGTGAGGCAGAATTCATATTTCCTAGGTCAGAAATAAATCTTTGCCTATAGGGAAGGCAGGTGATGGCTCCATCCCTGAAATCAGAGTACTTGGAGTAAAACTGAAGTTAGATATCTCACAGCAGAGATAATGGCAGTGGCTTATATCAGGAATCCTCTCTGTAGTGACACCGTCTCCTCAAGGAACTAAAGTGGTAATTTTTATTTGCTCTGGTGTCAGAATTATTACAAGACTGGCAGGCATATGTATAGAAAAGAGAAAAAGGTTAATTGAGTCTTAAAGGACCAGATTTTGGATCTTTACAGAACCTGAAGACAACCAGGCATGAAACTGCATGGCAAATCTGTTAGCAAAGACTAGATAGGCAATGTAATAGTGATGAGACACCATGGCAAGCATGTACTCCATTCAGTAAATCTATAATTCATCACAAAGGAGAAATGCCCTCTGAATTTGCAATTCCCATTAGCACCACGTTACAGAGACTGAAAGAGTTAGAGGCACAATCAAGTGTGAAGCAGAGAACACAATTTGACTAGAACAAGTGTGCAATGGCACAATATCTACAACAGCACTTCCCAATGGTTTGTGTTCTTCAAATCCCTTTTTACCACCAAAATGTGCCGTGAACCCTGTGATGATTTCATATACTTAAATTCACATGCTTTTTAAAAAAAAAATCTTCATTAAGTGCTTACATAAACTTCAGTGATAACTTTTACCCTCATGCATGCACCCTGGTTTCATGTATTCTCTACTTGTGTCTGCACCCCACCCCTACAATGTGTTCCTGGGGACCTGATTTAATTTCAAGATGGATAATAGCATCATGGAAACAATGGACATGAACTTGGACAGATTCCAAGAGGTAGTTGAGAATAAAAGAAGGTTCATGGGCTCATAAAGAGTTAGACAGGATGACAAAAAAGATGGGGTTATTTTAACTTTTCTGTTACGTCTTCTGTTAATCTGAGCAATTTATATTTTTGTAACTATCAATTTCATTTAGATTGTCAGTTTTATTGACATATAATTGGGCAAAATAGCTTCTAATAATTGCTTTAATTTCATCTTCATTGGTGGTACATTCACCCTTTTAATTTTTAATACTGGCCATTTGCTTTTCTTCTTTATTTTTTAAAATCAAATTTGCCAGTGGTTAAGTGTTTGATTTTTTTTACTTTTAGCTTTATTAATCTCTCCTTTGCTTTTCAGGATGTCTATGGTGATGTTTAATTAGGGATTTTTAATTTGTTGTTTTTCTGGGGTTTTTTTTTAGTTGCATGGCCAATTGCAATGATTGAAAAATTTTTTTTTTGAATTTTGCTTTTTCTCTTTTTTAAAATTGATGTAAGCATTTAAAGATATAAATTTTCCCCTAAGTACTGCTTTGACTGCATCCCACAAATTTGGGTGTGTTGTCTCATTGTTATCATTATCTTTAATGAAATTATTGTTTCTATGATTTGTTCTTTGACAGTCCTTTAGGATTAAATGATTTAGTTTCCAATTAATTTTTAATCTATGCTTCCAAGATCCTTTATTGAATATAATTTTTATTGCATTATGGTCTAAGAAGGGTGCATTTAATATTTCTGTTTTTTTGCATTTGTTTGTGAGGTTTTTTTGCCATAATACATGGTCAGTTTTTGTGACAGTGCCATGTACAGCTGAGGGAAACAGGTACTGTTCTAAGTGCTTTAAAAATGTTTATCCAAAATATTGTCCTCACAACGACTTTGGCAGATAGGAACTATTATCCTCATTTTACAGATGAGAAAACTGAGGCAGACAGGTGAAGTGACGAGCAGGGTCACACAGCTTGTCAGCAACTGAAGCTGGATTTGAACTCAGGTCTTCCTGACTCCAGGCCCAGCTCTCTATGGCATGTGGTGCCACCAGCTGCCTGAAGCAGCTAGTTAGCAGTACTCTTTGCACCACTTATCTGTATTGGGCTTCTTAAATCCTGGAGATCAGAGTTGACCAATAATAGCCCTAGTCATTAAGTATTGGAAGATCTTCTATAAACCCTTAATGACCTTACCACCAAGAATTGGGGTGTGATAGGAGAAATTCCCAATCCTTTCCCCCATGCTACTTAGGTCGATTTTTCCTTAAAAGATGTTGAGGTCACCCTCAAGTTTTGGTTGGCTTGAGGACTAACGGTTCGGACTATTTATATCACTTCTTTATCATCTGAGTACAAAACAGTCATTAGAGTTCCAGGTGCATTGTAAGGCTTTTGGCAGGTCATGGTGTGTAATTCAGGTAAGCAAGTTAGACTCAGCTGAATCACCTTGAAGGGTGATTGAAGGTTCAGAAAAATGTCTCTCTACGTTGACTAGCCTTCTTCTATGGCTAAGTAAAATTCCTTTTTTTTAACTGTTGAATGACCTATAAGTGTTTCATTTTGTTCCAGTATCAAACGAGAGGACTGGCCTGAGTCAGACCAACCCCACAGACATAGTTGCCAAGTGTTCAGTATACCCAAGGAGACGAGTTACTGGTCAAGAATTGCTAAGAAAACTGAGAAATCAATTTTCTAAGAATTACACATTGTTACAGCATGTAGCATATAATAAGTTCTGTAATCTTGACTCTGGATTAATAAGTTTAACATGAAGATCTTAACATAAAAGATTACATTATATTTTAAAAATTGGAAAACAGAAGGTAGAAACATTATGATTTGGTAAGAATTCTTAAGCAAGAGGTCAAGGCATTTATAAAAAATAAAATAATTAATTCTGGATTACATAAACTTTTAAAGCTTATGAATCAGTAAAATCAGTACAACAAAGACACAAAGGTGCCCACTCAGGCTTAGTTATTAGAAGGCACTAAACATTAATATAGCACCTACTATGTGCCAGGCACTGTCCTAAGTACTTTTGCAAATACGTCATTTGATCCTTACAACAACCCTGAGAAGAAGGTGCTTTTTTGTTGTTGCTGTTTAGTCATTTTTCAGTTGTGTCCAACTCTTCATGACCCCATTTGGGGGTTTTCTTGGCAAAGATACTGAAGTGGTTTGCCATTTCTTTCTCTGGGTCATCTTACAGATGAGGAAACTGAGGCAAACAGGGCTAAGTAACTTGCCCAGGGTCACACAGCTAGTAAATGTCTGAGGCCAGATTGGAACTCAAACTTTTCCTGCCCAGTGCTCTATGCATTGTGCCACCAGTTGCCTCTTGGGGAGGTTGCAGGTGGGGGGGAGGGGAATTTTTAGGAAATATCTCCAATGAAACTAATATCCAGCATATTTAGAAAATTATCACAAATATGTAAGACCAAAAGACATTTCTCCAAAGATCAGTGATCAAAAGATAAAAAGATACTGTTTTCAAAATAAGAAGTTAAAAAATGATCAATGGTTGGTTGGTTGGTTATTCATTCTCAAAAAGGACCAAAATGACATCACTATTCTAGAGTCAAGTTACATTGTGTCTGACTGTGGCTGATTAGACCATTAGGAGCTTGGAATGTTCTACCAGAGGTTGGGCACAAAGAGTCCATGTAAACATTTGGGGTGAATTCTTGACATTTTCTCATCTTATATTTCTTTTGAATTACTTCAATTGTGCTTTGCTTTGTTTATAGAGTACAGCACTTTCTCTGACTGGGCACACCATGCTGAACAGTCCTGTGCCAGCATCTCCCATGTCACACACTCAGTTCCAGAGTTCATGAGAGTGTTGCCCTGTGTGAGTTCTCCACAAAATAGTCTTTTAGACAACCATACATTTGGCATTCAAACAATGTGGCCAGCCCATCAGAGTTGCACTCTCTGAAGCATAGCTTAGCAGTTTAGTTTGAGAAAGAACCTCAGTGTCTGGTACCTTATCCTGCCAGGTGATCTTCAGGATCTTCCTAAGATAATTGAAATGCAAGCAATTCAGTTTCCTTGCATGGCACTGGTAGACTGTCCATGTTTCATAGGCATACAACAGTGAGGTCAGCACAACAGCTCTGTAAACCTTCAGTTTTGTAGGCAGTCTTAATACCTCTTCTCTCCCATACTTTCTTTGAGAGTCTCCCAAACATTGATCTAGGTCTAGCAATGCATGCATCAACCTCATTATCAATGTGTACATCCCTGGAAAGTACACTACCAAGGTAAGTGGAACTGAGTGTGTTCAGGAAGACTAGTACCTCCAATGTGAAGGCTGCCAAGCCCTTTTCAGGGCTGCTTTCCACCTTTGATGTCCACCTATTTCACCTAACTCTTATCTGTGGCTCCTAGAAACTGTTGTATGTACAGCAGCCATGCCCTAGTAAATCCTTTCAGCAGATAGGCTAAACCAAGTTGAAGGTAACCTAGGGGTCTCAAACCCATTGGTGAATTAGGGGGGTGTCTACCCTCCAAATAACCAATAATTATATGAAATCATGCTCCAAATTACTAATCAGATTGCCATCAACTTGCAAAAATGAAAATAAATGTTGGAGAAACTGTGAGGAGACAGACTGGGAATTGATCCAATCATTTTGGAAAACAATCTGGAATTATACTAGAAATCACTAAACTGTTCATATCCTCAGATCCGGTGATACCACAACTGGGCATATATTCTAAGGAGGTAAGAAACAGAAGGAAAAGTTCCCCGTATGCAAATATTTGTAGCAGCACTTTTCATATTAGCAAAAAACTGGAAACAAGTTTCCCCATCACTTGGGGAATGGCTGAACTCACTGTGGTATGTGAATGTAATGAAATATTACTGTGCCATAAACAAAAAAAGACTATGAAGATTTCAGGTAAACTTGAGAAGCCTTGTGTGAACTGATATATAATGAATCAAGAAATAAGGAAAGCCAGGAGAACAATTTATATACTAACCTCATTGATATGAAAGAAACCAGCACTGAAAGGCATCTAAACTTGGATTGAGCCTGTGACCAGTTTGGCCTCCAGGGGGCTAACGATGAAACATTCTTCCCAGTAGAAGTGGTGTGCCATAGGTGCAGAGTAAGGCATGCATTGCTGGACTTTACCAATATGCTGATTTGTTTTTCTTAACTGTATTTCTTTTATATGAGGGAGGGCCTTATTGACATGGGGAAATTAGGAAACATCATTAATATTTTTTAAAAGCATTAATGCAAAATATTAAAGTGTTTAAATATTATACCTTGCTACACCTCCACACCTGATCCATATAAGGAATCATTTGAATAAGATGATTGATCCCACTGGAGTTAATAAAGATGTCACAGGAAGAGACATACCCGAAGAGATCAAAGAAAGAGGAAAAGGACCTATAGATTAAAAAAATTTATATTTATAACAACTCCTTGTGGTGGCAAAGAAATAGAAATTAAGGGGATGCCCATCAATTGAGGAATAGCTGATCAAGTTATGGTATATATGCAATACCATTGTGCTATAAGAAATGACAAAAGGGATGGTTTCAGAAACACCTGGGAAAACTTGAGTTGATTCAGAGTAAAGTGTGCTGAACTAGAAGAACATTGTACACAGTAATAGCAATATTGTAATGGTAATCAACTGTAAAAGACTTAGTAACTGATCAACACAATGATCCATCACAATTCCAAAGGATTCATGATTTTAAAAAATATTATCCACTTCCAGCCAGAGAACTGAGAGATTCAGAGTGCAGATTGAAACATATTTTTTCTTTCTTTTTTCCCCAAAAATGGCCAATATGGAAATGTTTTATATGGTTTCATATGTATAATGAGTATTGTATTTCTTGCCTTCTCAATGACTAGAGAAGAGAGAGGGAGGAAAGAGAACATTTGGAACTGAACATAAAACTGAATTTTAAAAAAGAGATTAGAAGAGGGCCTCAAGTAGAGACTTGGGATACATCCTCAACTAGGGGGTGTAACATGGAGAAAAAAACATCAAAGGAGACTTAGAAGGAACAGACAGGTAAGAGAAAAACCAGGAAAGAACAAATGTCACAAAACTCTACAGAGTAATACCCTGTGCAGAAAAAAAGAAATGAAATTATACATAGTAGAATATTGGATTAATAATAAATTATTTTTATTTTACTTAAAAATTGAATTAATAATAAATATTGGATTTGGCTAAGCAATTCAAACAGAAACCAGGTGACACATCAAGAACCTGAGTCCTTGAGTTTACAACTTTGATGCTGAAAGTCTTGTACATGATTGAGATCTATTAAACCACTCAGAGTTGTAGAATTTGAATTGGAATTATCCATCTAATCCAACCCACACCCAAAAGAGATCTCAGCTACAATATAACTATACAATTGCTCATCCAGCCTCTGCTTGAAGACTTCAGTGAGAAGGTACTTCTACCAAAGTAAACCACTCCACTTTTGGATGACTCTAATTGTTAGCCATATAGTCATGTTACCAACAAGATGATAGACTTAACTTTTCCCCCAGTTCCCATTAACTTTCGAAAAAAAACAAAAATAAACCCAAAACAAGAATTATGAGCCAGATATGAAACAATTGCAGCTGAGTCCATAGGACATGAAAGGGAGAACTCCAACAGGATAGAAGTCTTAAGAAACTGCCAGGAATACTATAGCCAAATTCCAGAGTTACCAGGTCAAAGAGGAAATAATTGCAAAATAAAAGCCTTAGATTTTAAGGAATAAAGAACTTGAGGTAACCACTGAATACATCTCCCTCACCAGCCTCCGTGTTCCTGGATAGGTACATGCAAATTGACCCATGCAATTGAGATCTATTCCTGCTGCATACAGACTTTACTGATAAACTCCACCTTCTTCACACTTCCCCAACTTGCAAATCAAACATTCTTCCCAATCACATGAGGAAGAGGAGGAAAGGGGAAGCATGCTGCCTCCTACCTGGGATAGGAACCCCTCAATCCTGTAGAGATTTTGTCCAGAGTACTCTCTCTGCCCTCCCTTAACCCTGCCAAAAGCAGCAGACATTGATTTAGCCCACCAGAAGAGGAAAGGGAGGTAATGGGATAGAGGGCCAGCATGATGAAAAGGTAATTGAGACCCACCTGTGGCCAGTCCTATCCTAACAGAAGCTACTTGGAGCAGGAACTGAGGCCAGTGAAATGTAAGTCTTCCAGTGTGGGAGAAGGTCACAAAGGAGCAAAGTCAATGAGAAACCTAGAGCACAAGCAGGTAAAACATCAGAGAATGTGCTAAAACCAGAAGGAAGAATGACTACTAAAACCTCAAAGAAATTACAAAGCTCTCTTAGCAAATATTACAAGATACAGAAAAATGAATCCAATGCCTGATGAGATATAAAATATTGTATTTAACAGGATACATTTGTAGGTATATCCCAAGATAGCATGGAAATTCCGGAATTGTGCAAAGGAGAAATGAAAATAATAAAAGAATGGAATGAATAAGTAGCCCATAAAGCATAATTTTTTAAAAAGCAACAGATTGGAAAAAAATTGAATAATCAGTAGAGTTTCTTTAAAAAAAAGTGAATTAGATTACAGATTTTGAATACAAAGATACTAAGTAGAGGACAGTCTGGCAGAAGAAAAGCAAAACATAATAATATAAAAAATGCACGATCTCTACAGAAGCCAAAGCCTTGAAAATAGAGACAACACAAAGATCATAGGTCTCTTAGAAGATCATGACCAAAAACGAGAAAAATAACCAGAACATGATAATTTAGTAAACTGCCCAGAACTTCTGGATATAGAAAATAAAGCACCAATTGACAGATCATCTCTAGGGGGAAAAAATCCATGCACTTCAAACTGAAAGACACAAAGTAGTTAAACTTAACAATTTCAATGACAACAAATTATACAGGCATCCTGGAGAGGTACATTCAAGTATAAAGGAAAAGAAATTTTTAATAACATGACTATTCTGCATCCACTAAAAGTCACAAGAGGAAACAGGTGTAAGCAAAGGAGTTCAAGATACAATTCAAAATCAAATACCCTGAGAACTTAAGCCTAATCAATGAAAAGAGATGGATGTAACATCAGCAACAAAGTGATGGACTAGATATTTTCTCTGATCTCCATGATCTCTCAAACCTCTCCAAAACAAAAGTTATGCACCAAACATAAAGTAACTTCAACTGTTTCCATGGTTTAAGACACCCAAGATATCAAGGTGCTTTTTTTTTCAAAATAGGAACTGATGGTCACTGATCCTAATCCTTAAATGTACTCACTCAGCACTCTTCTCCCACCTCCCATACCACCAGAAAGGTCATGCTAGTGGACCCAAAGACACAACACATTCTTACATCAAAGTCCACCCTGCACCCTCTTTCTGATGCCAAAGAAGACAGACTGAACTGCTGATGACCCAAAGAGCCCTGCCTATATTATAATATAGTGTGGAGGGGAAGAAGAGCAGAGAGATAGAGGGGAGTGAGTGATGCACCAGGGTCAAATCAAAGTCTAGAAATGAGGGAAAAGTGACCTCTATGGTCTCAGAAAGAGAAGAGCAGGGGAGTGGGTGAGGAGGGGAGAGAAATCAAAAAGGGAAGAAGAAAGGAAGGAGTCCTTACTTTTGCAGTTCTCAGTGTGTGAAGAGAGATGAAGAAAGCGTACAGATTTTACTGGGGAGGGAGAACCTAACATGGTTTAGTGTCCTTTCTGACACCTGCAATAACTGGCATTGTCCTGAGACATAATGGAAAAGGGAAATCCATGGAGTAAACCCTGTGGCAGAAAGTGCATAGAAGGCAGAACAAGTATCCTGGAAGCTTTATTTCTTAAAGAATACAGGGAAAAAAATAGACTAGATAATTATAGGGATTATGAAGGAGAATGAAGGTTTAGAGTAAATAGAAAGAGAAAATGATTGATGAAGAAAGTGAGAGAAGTCCTTTTTGTAAAGAGGTGCAAAAATGAAATTAAACTAATGAATAGAACTACCTAAAGGGGAATTCTGTCTGACTAAATGAGAGGAAAAAAGATTGGTAAGGAATAACCAAATAAAAGTAGAAGAGAGAAATTAATATACAAAACTCTAAAAGGAAAGGGATAATAAATGAAAGGAGAGGTTCAGGGATGAGGGGAAGAGAGCCAGTAGGAACAGGACCACCTTAAAAAAATTGAAGAGGGGGGAGAATCATAACTTGAAATAACAATTTTAGAGACAGGTAGAAAAAATAAGAACCCAGATCATAACTTGAAATGTCAATGGATTAAACAATCTAAGAAAACAAAAAAGAACAAATGACAGATTGGAAAGAACAAAACCATACCATCTGTTGCTTACAAAGACAAAGACACAGGACAGGATTTTGGGAAGATGGCGAGGTAGGTCAGAAAACTTTCAACTCTCCAAATTTCCTCCACAGAAAAAGAAAGAACATTGGCCCAGAAAGAATGTAGAGTAGCAGAAATAAATGACAGTCAAGGTAAAGCAGTTGTTCTCCTAAGACAACCTAAGAAGACTCCAGGAAAGACCTAGCCTCTGGAAGCAGAGGTTTGGCCAGTGAAGTACAAACACCTCCAGGCAACTCTGGAATCTACAAACAACAAGGCCTAGTGGCAGCTGGGGTTGGGAGGCAGCCTCAGCCTTAGAGAAGACTCACAGACCCTCCACAGGCTAGGGACTCCAAGTATAGCTGTGCTAAGCAGACACATCCTAGGTTGTGGCTGCAGGGAGAATGAGGTAGCACACACCTGATGAGTGCAGTAATGAGGGGCAGGGACTCTGCTGGCTGTGGGTACTGTCGTACAGCAGAGTACCTAGTTTCAGTTCCAGGAAAGAAAGGACAGCTGGAGTTTGCAGCCATCAGAGGAAGGGTAGGGGGTAAGACAGGGCAAGTTGACCTGGGGTTCTAGCCATGGCTTAGGAGTGGAGAGGAGAGCCCAAGGTTGAGCCCCAGGACAGACATCAGAAAATACTTGAACACACTAATAGCTGCTAAAAATTTAAAAAAAATAATTAATTAGTAAAAACAAGTAACCAAAGGAGAAAGAACCCAACCAATTTAAATATCATGGAGCTACAACAAGGATTACACAAGACCTAGGAGCTACCATATTGGAGGACTGCAGGTTTTGGAATACTATATTACGTAGAGTTAAAGAGGCAGGGTTACAACCACAGGTAACTTACCCAGCAAAGTTAAGGATAAACATGAATGGGGGAAAAAATGGATATTTAATGAACTAAGAGACTTTCAGGTATTTGTGACAAAAAGAGGAGAACTTAAGGGAAAATTTGACCTATAACATCCAGAAGAGATAAAGTAAACATTAAGGACAAATCATAAGAGACTCAATGAGATCAAATAATTTATTTCTTAAATATGAAAATATTATCAATTCTATTATTGTTGTCATTTTTATTTAGGTAGTTTAAAAGGAAGGCTTGGGCTGAGCTGAGTATCATGGGGTGATTTATGATTTATTAACTTTAGTTTTTAATTTTTCCCAAGTTACATGTACAATTTTTTTACATTCATTTTTAAAACTTTGAATTCCAAATTCTCTCCCTTTCCACACCCCACCCCCATTAAGAAGGCAAGCAGTTCTATATAGGTTGTACTAGTCATGCAAAACATATCCATAATAGTCATGTTGTGAAAGAAAACATGGACAAAAAAATTCAAGAAAAGTAAAGAAAGTAAATCTGTACTTCAGTCTGTATTCAAACACCACTAGTTCTTTCTCTGGGGATGAAGAGCATTTTTTTGCCATAAGTCCTTCAGAGTTGTCTTCAATTGTTGTATTGCTAAGATTAGATAAGTCATTCACAGCTGATCATCTTACAATATTGCTATTACTTTGTACACAGTTCATTTCACTTTGTATCAGCCCATGCAAATCTTTCCAGGTTTCTCTGAAAGCATCCTGCTCATCATTTCTTACAGTACAAATAGTATTCCATCATAATCACATACCACAACCTGCTCAGCCATTACCCAATTGATAGGCTTCCCCTCAACATCTAATTCTTTATCCCCAGAAAAGAGCTACTATAAATATTTTTGTACATGTAGGTCCTTTTCCCTTTTTTTAAAATCTCTTTTAGGATGCAGGTCTAGTAATATGTATGGTTCTATAGCCCTTTGGACATAGTTCCAAATTGCTCTACAGAAAGGTTGAATCAGTTCACACCTCCACACATGATGGAGTGATTCAAAAAAAAAAATGGTTTAGGGAGAGATTAAAAAGGAGCAATTATCACATACAAATGAGGCAAAAAAAGGGAAAAACTGAAACAGAAGAAGGGGGTGGTGCTGAAACCTTACTCTCATTGGAAATGGGTTAAAGAGGGAACAACATATATCTAGAAGTACATAAAAGTCTTCTAAATTCAGAAAGAAATAAGACAGCAAGGGGGTAGGTTGCGGGGAGATGATAAGGGAGGAATTCTTGGAGGAGTGGGTAGGTTAAAGAATAGCAGGGCTAGGTATCAGAGGAGTGAGGAGGGATAGGAATAGGGTGAGGAGAGTGAGGAAAAATGAAAAGGAAAATATGCAAGTAATGTATAAGTAATTATATAATATATACATATGTATAATAATTATTATGTAATATATAAAACATACAGGTAATTGTAGCTTAGAATGTGAATGGAATTAATTTACTCATAAATGGAAAGTGATAGATTAACAATTTGAATTCAAAAATATGTTGCTTTCAAAAATGCTATAAAAGTGAGAGATACACACAAACATAAAAGAAAGGTCAGCAGTAAAATTTACTCTGTAAAAAAAAGCAGGGTAGTAGTCAGACAAAGTCAAAGAGAAATCAAAAATCAAAGAAATCAAGAGAGAAAAATAGGAAACTACACTACTACAGTCATATTATTCAATATTGTTTTAACCCATTTAAAATAACTAGACAATATGAATTGAGAGTATACCTGCAAAACAGACACAGATACAAATATAAACATAAACACTTTTTATATGAATAAAGTTAGATCTAAATAATTGAAATAATATTTATTGTTCATGGGTAAGTAAAGCCAATATAGTTTTAAAGAATGGCAATTTTACCTAATAATCTATTTATATAATACCATCTTTATTAAATTGCTAAAAATTTATCTTACTGAGTTAGAAAAATCATAACAAAGTTCATTTGGAAGGGGAAAAAAAGGTCAGAAACTTCAAAGAAATGAAGGGAGAAAACATGTAAAGGAAGCAGATCCAGTGATATCAGACCTTAAATGGTATTATAAGGTGAGAGTGTTGTTGAAGTGTAAAATGGATAATTTTGATTACTTTAGATTAAAATTTTCTTGTATGCATGTGTGTGTGTTCATCCTTCATTGCTGAAGAAGACCATGCCATCAGACAAATAATGACATAACTTGTACTTGACTTTGTTTTGAGTGAGGGAGGGCTGTGCAAGTCACCAGCCTCATTTCTCCTCCAGAGCCATCTGAATCCAGTGACCAGATATTCATCAGGATGACTGGAGATGACCCAGGATGAGGCAATTGGGGTTGTGACTTGCCCAAGGTCACACAGCTAGTGAGTATCTGAGGTGAGATTTGAACTCAGGTCCTCCTGACTCCTGCACTGGTGCTCTATCCACTGCAGTACCTAGCTGCCCTGTATGCATGCAGGCAAGAACAGAAGGAATGCAAAAAACTACGGGAAAACTTTTATAGACAATCTCTTAAATAGATTTGGATTAGGTTGGAATATTGCTGTGGTGTAGGAAATGATGAGCTGGTTGATTTAGAAAAACTTGGAAATACTTGGACTTATGAAATAAGATGCTATCCATGATCAAAGAAACAGATGACAAGTAAAAATAAGCATAGTACAGCCTTCTTTTGGGAGGGGCAGTAAAAATGCACAGTACAGAACAAAAAACTATTAGGAAGCAAAGAAAAGTTGTATAGCACTGAAAACAATATTGAGTATTTATTATATAGGTTTTCATGAAATGGAAATTTATTGCTTTATATTGAATTTTCTCCTATATTCTGCTGTGTAAATGGCAATTTTTTTCTTTTCTTTTTTAGTCTTAAGTTTAAAATAAATCTAAAAACTTAAAAAATATAAAAGATTTAAATAAATAAAGGATACGTAATGAGAAAAAAACACACAAAATAAAATGGGATAGAATCAAATTTACTGTCCATCAAGGAATTCCAAAAGAAAGCAAGAATTGCTATGATGCTGCCAGACAAAGAAAAAAATGAACATTCAAAAAATAAGAAACACTATCTGAGCTACAAGAAGACAATAGACTAATATACTAGGGAAAGGAGACTTCAATAGCCCTCTATCAATTTTGGATAAGATAAAATATGGAGCAGAACAAATTACTGGAGAAACTAGAGTTAAAAGATGTGTGGAAGCTTCTAAATAGGATAGCAAAAGAATATGTATATTTTTCTGTATCATATGGAACTTTTACAAAGTTGATCATGTAATATGGTACAGAGATATTGCAAACAAATGTTAAAAGGCAGAAATAGTCCATACATTCTTTATAGATAATAAGAATAGAAATTTTTTCAGGGACCACAAACAAAAAATAAAGACCTAAATGGAGACAATGAAATCTTAAGTAATGTCAGAGTTACAAGTCAAAGAACAAATCATAGAAACAATAAATAAGTATAAAAGAAAATGATAATGATAAAATTCCTGGGATGCAGCTAGAGCAGCTCTTGGGGGGTGGGGGGAATCTTATTTTTACAATCATAAATTAACAAAATGGAAAAAGAAAAAATTAACTGAATATGCATTTTTAAAAATTAGAAAATCAACAAATCAAGGGTTTGGGCTAGGGTTGGGGTTTTAACCCAAAAGCTAAAATAAGTATAAGTGTGATGTTAAAACTGGAAATGAAATTTATAAATTGGAAACCAAAAAAAACATAAAAATGATAAAACTAAAAGCTACTTCTTTGAAAAGACTAATAAAATTGACAAACCCTTAGGTAGTCTGATTAAAAAGAAGAGAGCAGAAATTCAAATCAATAAAATAACAAATGAGCAAAGTGAAATCAATACCAAACTAGCAGAAATAGAAAGAATAGTTAGAGCACTACCTTCAAAAATATAAAATACCCAAACTATCAGAAGATCAGATAGAGATTTTAAATAATCTCTCAGAAAAGGAAACAGATCTAGTCTTAAAGGAACTGCTAAGTGGGGGGAAGCTCCTGAAATTAATAGATCCATGACAGAATTCTATCAAAGTTTTAAAGGATAGTTAGTACCCATACTTCACAGATTATTCTCAAATACTGAGAAAGAAAACACCCTACCAGAATCCTTTTACAAGACAATAGTATTAATACCTAAACAAGGGAAAAGTAAAACACAAGAAGCAAACTATAGAATAGTTTAAATATTTAAGTTTAAGCAAGAGATAGTGGCAATGACAAAAGATAATATAGATAAATTTAATTACTTAAAGCTGAAAATGGAATAGAATAGAAAACTATAGGAAAACATCAATATCATTAATGAATATTGACATGAAAATGGTAAAAAAAAAAAAAAATCCTATGAAATGGGCTACAGCAATTTATCCAAGAAATCATTCATTGTTCAAGTGGGATTTATACCAGGGATTCAAGGATAGTTCCACATAAAAACATAAAAAAATCAATATAGTATTAAAAACCAAAACATCCCAAGCCGCATGATCATCTCAATAGATGCAGAAAGTCTTTTACAAAGTATAACACCCTTTTGTGCTTAAAAAAACTCTCCAAGTATAGTTATAATGGGATATTTTTTTTTAACATAGAAAGAATCTATTTAAAACCAAAAGCAAGCAACATATGCAATGGTGATACACTAGAATCTTTTCCAACACATATGCTCATTCGACTATTATTTGATACAGTCCTTAAAATGTTAGCAATATTGATAAGACAAAAGAAAGGAATGAAAAAATAAGGATAGTTAAAGAGGAGATAAAAACAATCTCTCTTTGCTGATCTTATGATGCTTTACTTGGAAAACCTCAAGGAGTCAACTAGAATGCTGAGACAATAGTTTCAGCAAAATTGCAGACAACAAAATAAATCCTTAAAAACCAGTAGCTTTTCCATTTAATAAGAATGATGATTAAAACAACAAAACAGAATGATCAATAACAGAAAGGGGAATCCTAAATAATTACAAAATGCATAAAATATCTGGGGATCAACTCCACAAAGTACACAGAAGACTTGTATAAATTCAATTATGAAGTTCTCCTTAAAGAAATAAAGAATAGTCTAAATAGCTGGAGGAACATTCAGTGTTCATGGCTAGGCCATGCCAATATAATAAAAATGACAATTCTATCAAAATTAATTTACACTTTTAATGCTATACTAATCAAAATTACCAAAGGCATACTTTACAGAGCTTGATAAAATAATGACAAAATTCATTCGGATAAACAAAAGATCTACATTAACAAGGGAGATAATGAGAAGTAAGGACAAAGGGAGAATAATACTCCTAGAATAATACTCCTAGACCTCAAACTCTATTATATAGAGGTAGTTATCAATTCAATGGAATAAACAACAGATATGTAGAAATAATAGAATTCAGTAACTCATTGTTTAATAATGTAAAAAACATGAGTGACCTAGGGAAAACTTATTTAATTAAAACTGTTGGGAAAAAGGGAAAGTGTTCTGGCAGATATGAGACTTACACCAACACTTTGACATGATATTCCACAATACATTCTAAAAGACTATATGATCTTTATATATATATATATATATATATATATATAATATATATAAAAATATGATCTTTTATATAAAGATCATACTATAAAATATCAGAAGAGACATGGATCATATACCTCTAACAGCTATGGATAAGAGATATATTGTGAATTAAACAAGAGGTAGTGGTAATGACAAAAGATAAATAGATAAATTTAATTACTTAAAATGGAAAAGTTTCTGGAGAGACAATATTAACACATCTAGAATAAGAAGGGAAGTGGCCAAATGGGAAATTTTGTGTCATATTACTCTGAAGGTTTGATATCCAATATGTATAAACAGTAAATGAATGAATGAGTATGTACATATGTACATATAATAGCCATTCCTCAATAGATAAACAAAGGACATGAACAAACACTTCCAAAGAACTGCAAAGTATTCACAACTACCTGAAAAAAACACTCCAAATGACTAATAATATGAGAAATATGAATCAAAACAACCTTGAAAATTGAAAAATGACAAAAAATCCAAGTCGGTGTTGGAGGAATTATGGAAAAATAGGCACACCAGTACATTGTTGTTGGAGTGGTGAAGTAGTATAGCCATTTTCGAAAGATATTTGGAATTATACAAGGAAAGTGACTGAAATGCCCATGTCCTTTGAATAAGAGATTCCTTCACTGGGCTTACACCTCAAGGAAACCATTGATACAAAGAAAATCCCCATATACTCCAAAATATTTATAGCAGCACTTTTTGTGATAGCAAAGAACTGGAAAGAAAGTAACCTATCAGTTCAGGAATGGTTAAACACATTGTGGTACATGAATGTAATACAGACATAACTGGATGAATACAGACAAGCATGAAAAGAACTATATGAACGGATGCAGAGTGGAGTCAGCAGAGCCAAGAAAACTATCTACACAGTGATTACAACAATGTAAATAGAAACAGTTGAAAGTAAATATTACAAAATTGAAAAGATCAAGAATGACTCAAATGAAGCAATATGAGAAGAAACCCCCAACCTACCCGTGGTGGAGGTGGGAGGTTCGCAGCTATCACACATGTTTTTGGACTTTTACAGAAGTGAATGTTACAGCTTCCACCAAACTTGAAAGACTCTGAGTACTTCCCTAATAGGAGACTGTCATTCAAGGGGTACATACAGAAGGGTCCATCAGCAAAGGAACTCTTAATGATGAAGGATTAAGTTAGTGACTTTGGATAATTAAGATTAAACTAACAAGAACTTAATTGTCACTGTTGAAATGTCTGTCACGTGATGAATTTTGGTTAAAAAAAAATTTCATGAAATCATGTACTTTCATGTACATGAAAGGGGTGTAATCTGCCCAGATAGAGGGATTGCACCCACATCACTGGAGGCATGAGTCTTTTGAAAGATTGAGATTATTATTCAATCAGACAATGGCCAATTTTTAAAAGAAGAGGGCACAGGTTTATATATGTTTCACATTTCTGGCTCTACTGGGTGGCACTCTTATTTTAGAGAACATAAAAGCAAATGACAGACGATGCCCTTGTGTTACGGACGTCAGGCGTCTGGGCCTGATCTCTCAGGCCCACAGGCTTATCTGACCAGCAGGGGCCTATAGGCCTTGGAGTTTAGCTGTAAGCAATGACTGAGGCGGGAGACAAGATAGTAAGAACTCCGTTTATTCAAGCAGTGAGCGGTGCTTTTATCTCTTCTCTGACATCAGTGCTCTAAGTGAACCCATCACCAATTAGTTTGCCCTTCTAAGGAAGTAATTTACCTTAAGCCAGGACTGCCCAGGGTGGACACATAGCCCCTAGAAAGAAAAACATTTTTGGCTTCTTTGTTCTCAGAAAAGCCCGAGAAAATAGCCTTGAGTAAAACAGGGGCGGAACCCTTCCTCCCAGCTTGTTCATGCCTTACCAGTCTCCCCTCAGTTTACCTGAGTCATGACTACTGAATGCTGTCCAAGAGGCTGGGGGTTGGCAATTCCCTTACACCCTTGTAACAATTTTTATTGTAATTTTAAAATACTAATGGGATGAAAGAAGCAGAAGAGGTCTCTAAGTGTTTGTTTTCTATTGCTATAGAAATGATATAGTTATTAGTAGAAATATTTTTAACCAGTTTTAATTTGTTTTTAATGAAACTTTTCTCCAATTTTTAATAGAAAAAAATTCTAACTTTATTAGATGATTTGCATCAGAGCCTGGCTGTATTAGAGAGGGATCTTGAAACAAGGCCTTGCTCCAAGACTGCTGCTTCTCCATTACACCAGACTGCATTTCATCTGTGAAAAAGAATTTGTTGAATTGGAATTGGAATTTGGGTTAATATTGTTTTAAATGTCAAACACTGATCTTTTCCCACCACCTGGCGGAAGCAAATGTATAAAAATGATAAAAACAACAATAATAATAATACTTCAGATTAATTAATTACTTTCAGATATCAATTTTACCCATTCAATTCTTCTGTTATCAATTTTAATATATTCTGTGATTTTCAGAATTTCTACTCTATTGCTTAGGTTTTTTTTTTTCCTTGCTTTTTTGTGTGCCTTTAACTTTCCTTAAGGTTTTATTTTTTGTTTTTTGTAAAAGCACTTAGATATACGTAGATGGCTGGGGTGATACATCTAGTGAGTGGGGAGCATGGACTTCAACCTTTGGATTCACAGTAGTCTCTGGCCTGTTGTCTTTCTGGAACCTTTGACAGACATTGTTGAAGAATAAAGACTGAAAATTCAGGAGAAAATGAAATAGAAAAGAAAAAATGAGTGAGTTACCGAGTGAAAGGGATATTTAAACATTAGTTTCTTGTTTATATTGTCCCAGAATTAAAAAAAAAAAAAGATTACAGTTGTCATAAGTCATTTAAATAAATTCCTTTAGGAAAAAGACCTACATGTGCAAAAATATTTATGCATCCCTTTTCATAATGGCAAAATATTGGAAACCAAGGGGATGCTCATCAATTGGGAATAGTTGACCAAGCTGTGGTAAATGAATGTAATGGAATAATATTGTTGTGTAAGAAATGATGAGCAGGAGGATTTCAGAAAAACCTAGAAAAGACTTACATGAACTGATGCCGAGTCAAGTGAGCAGAGCTAGGAGAACATTGTACACAGTGTCAGCAACCTTGTGTGATGATCAATTGTGAATGACTCAACTCTTCGCAGCAACACAATGATCTAACACAAGTGCAAAGGACCCACTAAGGAAGTTGCTATCCACATCCAGATACAAAAATGATGAACTCTGAATGGATATCAAAACATATTTTTTTCTCTCACTTTATTCTTTTGTGTGTGTATGTGCAAGTTTTCTTTTGATCTGTTTCTTCTTTTACAACTGTGACTAATACAAAAATATGTTTTATTTGATAGCACATGTATAACCTATATAATATCACCTACCATTTTAGGAAGAGGGGAGGGGAGGAAGGGAAGGAGAAAAATTTGGATCTCAAAATCTTGTAAAAATGAATGCTAAAAATGGTCTTGGCATGTAATTGGGGAAAAAATAAAAGACTATTAGAATTAAAAAAGTAAATTCCTTTACCTAGTGAAACATCTGATCTTTTTGCTTTCCCAAAAAGGGAATGAAGTTTACTACACCATTAAAAAGTAAAATATTTATAAATGTAAAATCACTCTGTATATATACATATATTCACACACAAATATATATATATGACAGTCAAAAAATGCATTTCTAAATTATGTGACAGAAAAAAACCATTTCCTTCATCTATCAAATTAATTAAAATACAATTCCACTTATAGTTACAAAAATGACTCTTATTCTTGCAGTCTATAGGCATTTTACTTTAAAATAGCCATTTAGGAAAACATACATTTGGAATTTAAACAGTGTGCAGCCCATCTCTCTACAATGGAGTTAGAATGCTTGGGAATTTAGCTCAAGAAAGGACCTTAATATGTGGGACCTTATCTTGCCAGGTGATCTTTGAAATCTCCCTAAGATAAATGACATGACCGTGTTTCAGTTTCCTGGCATGTTGCTGGTATACTGTCCAGGTTTTACATACAACGAGGTCAAAACAATAGCTCTTTAAACCTTCAGTGGGAGAGGTAGCCTGATATCTCTTCTCTCCCACACTTTCCTTTGGAGCCTTCTAAATACTGAGCTAGCTGAGGCAATGTGTTCATCAACCTCATCATCTATATGATATATAGATATAGATAGATAGATAGATAGATAGATAGATAGATAGATAGATAGATAGATAGATAATCTCTATATATCATCATCCATCCCTGGAAAGTATACTGCCAAGGTAAGTGAATTATCCGCAGCATTCAAAATTTCTCTATTTGTTCTAACAAATAGTTCTATGTATATGGCATCATGAAATTGGAATATTATAATAATGAACTACAGGCAGCTAAATTTTACCAAGATCTTTCACAAGCCCTTATGACTGACAGTACCAAAGGCCTTAGTCAGATCAACAAATTATGTACAGACTTCTATTCTGTTCCTGGCATTTCTCCTGGAATTGTCAGGCAGTAAGCACCATGTCAACCATTCCTTGATTCTTTCTGAAGCCACAGTGGCTCTTAGGTAGATGACCATCTTCCAGGTGAAGGATCAACATATTAAGTAGGACTCTGGCAAGAATCTTGCCAGCAGTGTCTGAGACAGAGTCCCCCTTTGTTACTGTCACAGGACAACATATTTCCCTTTCCTTTAAGTAGATGGACAATGGAAGCATCCTTAAACTATAACTTACTCTTGCTATAAAACCCAGAAGATTTCAGTCAGCTTGTGTTTGAGCAGTATACCCCCTGCCTTTTAAATCTCTTTTGCAATGTAATTGGCACTAGGTGGTTTGCCATATAAGAGGAGTCTAATGGCATTCAAAAACTCTACTTCAATAGGCAATTTTAACTGGAAAAATATGATTTTATTAATAACTAAGACAATTATATTGACTGAATGTAAAAATAACAAATGTTTTTTGATTAAATACACCAAATAAAATTACAATAAAGAAACAAGATGTCAAATTTTTGAGATGGAGCTTAGGCATTCCTTAGAGGAAAAGTCTATGTCTAAGTGCTTTTACAAAAAACAAAAAATAAAACCTTAAGGAAAGTTAAAGGCACACAAAAAAGCAAGAAATAAAAAAAAAAAAACCTAAGCAATAGAGTAGAAATTCTGAAAATCACAGAATATATTAAAATTGATAGCACAAGAATTGAATGGATAAAATTGGTATCTCATTTTTTTCATATAAATTTATTGATTTTCAGTTTTCAACATTTACTTCCACAAAATTTTGAATTCAAATTTTCTCCCCATCTTCCCCATCCCCTCCCCTCCTTGTCCCCTTTCCTTCTATTTTTTCTGTAGGGTAAGATAGATTTCTATACCCCGTTGCTTATCGATACCTTATTTCCTAGTTGCATGTGAAAACAACCTACCACATTCATTTTTAAAGCTTTGAGTTCCACATTCTCTCTCTTCCCCCACTTTGCCACTTACTCTCATTGAGAAGGCAAGCAATTCAATAAAGGTTATACATGTGTGATCATGCAAAACACCTCCGCAACAGTGATGTTGTGAATAACTATTTCCCTCTATCCTGTCTTGCCTCCATTTATTCAATTATCTCCTTTGACCTGTCCCTCTAGCAAAGTGTTTGCTTCCAATTACCCCTACCCCCAATCTGTCATCCCTTCTATTATCACCCCTCTTTTATCCCCTTCTCCCCTGCTTTCCTGTAGATTAAGATAAATTTCCATACCCAATTGAATGTATATGTTATTCCCTCCTGAAGCCCAATCTAATGAAAGGGAGGCTCACTTATTCCCTCTCACCTTCCCCTTTTCGCCTCCGTTGTAAACGCGTCTTTTATGTGAGGTGATTTACTACATTCTACTTCTCCATTTCTCTTTCTCCTAGTACATTCCTCTCAACCCTTATTTTTCTTTTTTAAATATCATCCCTTCATATTCAGCTCACCCTTTGCCCTCTGTCTCTCTCTCCAACTATTCTAATACTGAGAAAGGTCTCATGAGTTACAAATGTGATCTTTCCATGCAGGAATGTTAACAGTTCAACTTTAATAAGTCTCTTATGGTTTCTCTTCCCTGTTTACCTTTTCATGCTTCTCTTGGTTCTTGTATTTGAAAGTCAAATTTTCTATTCAGCTCTGGTCTTTTCAACAAGAATGCTTGCAGGTCCTCTATTTCATTGAAGTTCCATTTTTCCCCCTGAAGTATTATACTCAGTTTTTCTGGGTAGGTGATTTTTGGTTTTAATCCTAGCTCCTTCAACCACTGGAATATCATATTCCAAGCCCTCCTATCCCTTAGTGTAGAAGCTCCTAAGTCCTGTGTTATCCTGATTGTGTTTTCACAATACTTGAATTACTTCTTTCTGCCTGCTTATAATATTTTCTCTTTCACCTGGGACAGCTAGAATTTGGTTACAGTATTCCTAGAAGTTTTACTTTGGGGATTGCTTGTTTAGGATATGGAAATGGCTATACAATGTAGATCACACTAGCCTTCTTGCCTGCCACATCATACTGTTGAAACATGGGCTTACAGTATATTAAAATCCACAGACTTTTCCCCTTATTAACTGCTTTTGTGCCATTCTCTCTACCTTAACACATATAGAGAGAATTTTAGCCTACAAAATAAAACTTTATAATTATATCTATAAAATTCCATTTAATTATTTTTGATTCACATCATATTTTCATCCAAATGATTTTATTTGACCTGTTAATTTTTCTTCTAAGATTTACATCATCTCCAAATGTGATAAGGTAAAATTTACACCTTAATTTAACCTCAATAAGAGATTTAGTGGAACATGAGAGTCATCTTCATTTACCTGAAGGATGATCACTCACTAGCAGAGAAGATAACATACTGAGAGAATGCTGGTGATCACATATAGGGTGATCTGGGAACAGGGGCAGTATCTTCGTGGACTACAAGTGCTCTATACTCTCAGTCCAAAACATGTCTAGAATCATGGCTATTTTGTACATATTCCAGTACAGTAATATGGCTCCTTCTTACCATAACTAGGACTAACCACAACTTAGAATCATATACCAACCTCAAGCCTCAGACACCAGAATCTCCAAGACCCATAACAGGACTAGAGAGCAAAATATTTCATTTCTTGCCATGAGCAACTTTTCTAGAAGCCCAGGATAATATGTTTATACTTCAGGCATCATGCTACTGGGATTTCTTCTTTAGACAAAGTTTGAAGAAGTCCTTCAAATTGGAGAGATGTTTTACAAGAATTATGTTCAGATAGGCTGAGGAAACTTGGCTATGTTCTGAGGAACTTCTATAAATTACCAAGCTAGTCAGATTCCTTTGAAAGTTGGAGCAATTATATCATTCAGGTAACCCTCCTGGAAAGGGACAACTTGAGGAAGAAGTAGAGGTCTCAGCTCTGACTTTGGTCTATTTCTTCTGTCGTCCTGACACTTTGACTTGTGAGTCTCAATATATGTGGATGTTTTGGGACTTCCCATGTAGGGGCATCCCTGAATAAGCTAATGGCAGTGTCCAAATTAGGAGCCAAGGATACGTGGATATATGTCTACCATGCCTAAGGGGAACTTCTAAAACAGTCCACAAAGGGGAGAAAAGGACTTGCAGAAACTAACTCTCAAAGTCTAAACTTACTTTGTGAATACTTATCCATAATTCTCAGACTTTCAGGGGATATTTTATGCCAACTGTTATTTTGTGTTATTGTCAATGCTGGACATATTAAATATGTCTACTTCTCTGCTTTGTCTATGAGGTGTTTTATATCCTAGAGCATGGTCAGTTTTTAAAAGTTTCCACAATAGTGAAGGCTTCTTTTTTTTTTTTTCTGGGTAAATTGTTCTTGGTTGTAGGACTTTATCTTTTACCTTTTGGTATTTTACCTTTTTGTATTTCAATAAAATAAAATAACTTTTGTATTTGGGTATCCCCTCTCTTTCCAAGTGGTAGATATCAAAACCTGTGTGATTTAGAGTAGTTTTTTGCCTCTTGAACTCTTTCTTTCCTGATAGCTTTGACCTAAACCCTCTGAATTTTGGTTTGATATTCTTTTATGTTTGTATTTTTTTTTTCAGGAGGTAATTGATGAATACACTAGGGAAGAAAAGAGGATCAATTATTTCTTTCTATTTTAACTTTATCCTCTGGTTCAATTATATTATTCTATGAAGGTTTTTTTTGATAATGGATTTCAGTTGAACAATTTATCTGTAATTTCTCCAATAAATTTTCATGGAAGAAGTCTTACTTTTTTCTTCTTTTTTAATTTTTAATAATTTAATTTTAAAAAGTAAAAAATAACTTTTTAGTAATTTAGTTTGTTTTAATATTTTTTTTGTTCTGTCATGAAGTCACTGATATGCTTGTCATTTTTTCCAATCTTATTTCTGTGAGGTCAAACCACAGGATTGTTTAAATTTGTATTTTGCAAATAATCAGTAATTTGGATATTTTTATGCAGTTGATAGTTTGCATTTCTCTTTTTGGGAACTTCCTGTTCTGATCCTTTGATTATTTATCTTTTGAGAAATGCCCTTGTTCTTATATATTTGTATTAATTTCATACATGTTTTATATATCAGACTTTGATCAGAGAATATTGCTGTGAAATTTTTAATTGTGTATTTTTCAGTACTTCATGACACTTTTACTAAAAAAAAAAAAAAGATCTTATATTGTTGCATACCTCATAGGCAAATACAGAAAAGCAGAAATATACAATACATATTTTATTGATCACTGTATAATAAAAATTACATCTAATAAAGAATCTTTGAGAAAGGATAAAATGAATTGAGGACTAAGTAATAGCAGCCTAAAGAATAGGTAAAATATGGGGAATGGCTGAATAAATTATGGTATATGAATGTAATGGAGTACTATTGTGCCATAAGAAATGATGAACAAGAAGACTTCAGGGAGGCCTGGAAGGACTTATATGATCTGATGCTGAGTGAAAGGAGCAGAACCAGGAGAACCTTGTGCACAGCAATGACCACAGTGTGTGAGAGTTTTTTTCTGGTAGACTTGGAACTTCATAATAACACAAGAACTTACTGAAAAAAAAAATCCCAATGGTAGTATTCTAACACAAAATGTCTTCCACACTCAGAGAAAGAAATATGGAAGTCATTTGCAAAATGTTGCAGATCATGTTTGTATATGTGTAGGTTTTAATGTATTATATTTTGATTTGTTATATGATTTCTTCCATTTATTTTAGTTCGACTACATAGCATGACTATTGTGAAAATGTACTCAATAGGAAAGTATATGTAGAACCTATACAGAATTGTATGCTGTCACAGGGAGGGAGGGAGGTAGTGGGGGAAAGGTGGGGGGGCAGGGGGGATAAAATCTTAATTTTAAGGAAGTGATTGTAGAACACCAAAAAAAAAATTAATTAATTAATTAATTAATTAAAAAGAATAGGTAAAATAAAGAACAAATAGTAAAAAAAAAAAAAATGAAAGCAGGAACTTTCTTTGCCACTCTTTGCATCCTTAGAACCAGAACAGAGTTGGTTGATTGGTTGGTTGTCCTTCATTCTTGAAGAGGACCAAAATGACATCACTATGTTAAAGTCAAGGTACAGCGAGTTCAACACTGTCTGATCAGACCAATATGAGCTCTGAAGATGCTGTCACATATCAAGCACAACTAGTTGTAGGGCCAATGTTATGTTCACAGCACCTACAGTGTCCATGAATACCCCCGCACAATTCTCAATCACAAAATACAACAGACTCTCCACATGAAAGACAGAACCAAAACATTTATTCAGACACCAGAAAGCTGAATCCATCATAGTAACAAAAATCTATACACAATAACAATGCAGAGGACAATACCATCCCTCAAGTCTTCCCCTTGCTAGGCTTCCCCAAAACCAGCTCCACCAAACAAATCACACACAGGGCCCCTTAAACAAAATCACAAACAAGCTCTCTCACTCATGCCTGTTTGCCTGCATCCTTCCTAGCTCTGACTAGATTCTTACCAATTTCCTCTCAATTCTGCTCTAGTGCTGCCTCTTCCTGCTCCACCCTTTCAGAAAACTCCTCCCACCATGTGACTCAGACTTCCATGTGACCCACAGGTCACATGGGCCTATTAATGAATGAGAAAGATCTTTTCATTTAAATTAACATTACACTAGTCAAATTGAACATTTGGAGTCTCTAAATTTGCCCATCTCAAATTTTGAGTTACTCCAGTTATACTTCACTCATAGAGCACAGCACCCTCTTTGATGTGAACACAACAAGCTGGACAGTCCTGTGCAAGTATTACTCATGTCTTACAATGGATTCAAATTTTTTCAGAGTGATTTTGAGAGAGTCCTTGCATCTCTTCTGACCTCCATGTAAGTGCTTGCCTTGTGTGAGTCCTCCATAAAACTCATCTATTATTTAGTAAGGTTAAACACCTTCAGTTTTGTTTTTAGAAAAATAATTTCAGTGCAATGAGTAACCTTACAGGAGAGTAATCATATAGTCTATATTGTATTGTCTCTGAGGGTTATCCAATTTTGTTTAGATTGGTTATTTAACTTGGGATTAACACTTGAATGTAGAGTATGTAATGAAGTATAGACCTTACTGTAAAACAGCTCATTTGATATGAGGGAATTTTTTTCTATTATGTTAATAACCAATTATTAAACTAGGATACAGGTTTATTTCTTCTTTATTCCTTTATTTAAGGCCTATCCCCTGCAGAAACTCAGTCTCTGAAAGACATAGCTAATGGGTGAGATTACCCTAATTCTCCGGGAACATGCTCCTAAATTTTGGTCAACACCCCACCCACCAGGAAACTTACTTCTGTTTAGAGCATAAACCGAATCTAATCTAGGTGAATTCTTGCCCTAAAGCAAAGAGTTGATATCCTGTATTGGAGTATAGGGTGACCTAGCTCATGAAGGAAGAAATCAACCAGGGTGGTATGTCTAGATTGCTGAAGGTGACTGAATCGCATAACCAAGTCTCATTATCAACAGGAGGAGCTAAAGATTTCAAGCCCACTTCCCTCATTAAAATATCCATGAATTGGTCGATTTTTACTTGTGAGGGGCACCCTCTTTTCCAAAAGTATATTAAGACTTTCAGCCTCTCCATTGTTTTGTTTTTGATTACTGAAAGCACTGAACATCAATTTCTTGATTATTAGGTAGCCAAATTAATAAATTGATTATTAATTGACCAGAAACTCTGTCTCTCAGACTTTTCATTCATTGCAGATCTGCACTATTTTCAGTATACAATTAGAAATTAATTGCTTAGTATGTTTACACATCCTATTCCAGGATTTATTTATTTATTTATTTGACACAGTTGGAGCAAAATTAGTGACTTCTAAATCAATTCATTTATGTAATGGAAGTCATCTTCTTACAAAGATTGTAATTACCTATATTTTCACATAAGGATTAGATCCTTATCAGTCTCTACTCCTCCTAAGGGGGAAATTAGAATTAATTTGACTTAGAAATTTAATTGGAGTTCTAAATAAATTAAAGTAGAAAATTAATTGGAGCAGAAAGATTTTTTGAGAATAACCTTTTTTAAAAGAAAGGAACAAGGTTAGATGATTATATTATATATAGCAAATGCAAGTGATTCTAATGGGATATACAGGGATCAGTTAACTTCGAGTTTCTCTCCCCTCTTGTCCATCCTCCACTGAGCCACTAAAGTGATTTTCCTAACACACAGGTCTGACCATATCACTGCCCTACTCAATAAACTCCAGTGGCTTTCTATTGCCTCCAGGATTAAATACAAAATGCTCAGGTTGACATTCAAAGCCCTTCATCACCTAGCCCCTCTTCTACCTTCCCAGTTTTCTTACAACTTACTCCCCAACATGCCCCTTTTGACCCTGTGACACTGGCCTCCCAGCTGTTCTATGAACAAGACACTCCATCTCACTGGATCCAGATGGCTCTGGAGGAGAAAGTGAGGTTGGTGACCTTGCACAGCCCTCCCTCACTCAAATCAAAGTCAACTGCAAGTCATGTCATCATCTACCTGATGTCACAGTCCTCTTCAAGAACAATGGACAAACACATTTGTTTGCATGTCATCTCCTCCATTAGAATGTCACCTCCTTGAAGGTAAGGACTGTCTTTAAGGAAAAACTCTTGTTGTTATCCCCAGGGCTTACACAGTACCTGGCACATAGTAGGCACTTAATAAATTTTGGTTGATTGTTTGACACTCAAAGTTTTATGTCAAACTGGACCAGACCAAGACCACCCAGAAATTTAGACAGGGAGAATAGCTGAGACAATAAAATTATCAGACAGACAGACAAGACAGACAAAATATGAAAGACTAACCTGTCTCTGTGATTTTCGAGAAAGAATAGCAATTTTACTGGTTACTTGATTTTTCCTGTCCAGAAATCACCCACAAAGTAAATTTTACCTTGTACATGCTAGAAGGTTTCTGGGCTTGAAAGCCTGATCTTGATCAGAATTCACTTATCCCTTTCTGTGGTTATTTTTACTGTAAAAATCATCCAATGTTGAGAGTTACAGCTGCCAGTTATGCTTGTCAATATGCAGAAACATGTAAAAACAAGTTTATTCTATGCTCAGAGAATAGACCCACGGTATACAAAAACCAGTGGGCACCAGCAGCCTTAAGTTATATCATATAGGTTTTGGTCACATAGGCAAGGTGGATACAATAGAATTTTGTAGAGGGCTGAAGAGGAAGAAAATAATTTATATATCAAAGAAAAGACAGCAGAAGGGGAACATCTACATCAGGTAAAATAAACTGGTCAGTAAAGACTGGGGATATAGCTGGAATTTATAGACTAACCATTAACACCAGACCTATGGCTCTGACACTCTCATAACATAACATGACATGCTTATCTTAATAGAGGCAATGAAGCTGAGTTCAAAATTCTTTTACCACTTATCAATCACCTGAACTAGAGTTTGATGTCTTAGCTAAATTTGGCATACTCATACTCTAGTTAGTTAAGTGACCTGCCAGAAATTCTCTTACCACTCCTTCATGGCCTGGGAGGTCTCCTCCAGCTATGACTTTATGATTCAATCTAGCATGTAACTGAATAAGAATCAGCTCCAAAATATGTACCACGAGAGGTCACTCAAGCATTGAAGACCTAGAGGTGAGAACCTACTACCTCCTGAAGTAGATTGTTCCACTTTAGGCTAACTTATTGTTTAGGAAGTTAACCTTCTATTAAGCCTGAAGTTGTCTCTTTACCACATATTGCTAATTTGTTTTGCTTCACTATGCAGATTTAAAATAAGGATTTTATTTTTCATTTTTCTCCTCAGTAAGAGGAAGGTATCAAAGAGGGCAAATAAGTGATTGTTAAATTTTTAAAATAATAATAACTAAAGCAAAATCTTCTATCCATTGCTATTAATTCTTGACCTGTGAGGTCAAGCAGAATAAATTGAATCCCTCTTCCATGTGACAAACTTTCAAATACTTAAAGATAGCTAGCATATAGCCCATTAGGCATCTTCTCTAAGCCAAAAATTCTCAGTTCCTCCATCTATAATACCTTTTCCAGTCCCCTCACCATTCCTGGTTACCTTCCTCTGTATGTTCTCTACTGTGGGCAAAGCAGAATTGAAATAGAACAAAGGAAACGTAGGATGCGCAAATTTGGAGTATCCACCCAAATATTCACATGGACTATCTGCCCAATCTGTGGTAGAGCATTCCGAGCTCGTATTGATCCAATCAGTCACAGTCGGACACACTGAAATTTGACTTTATCACGGTGATGTCATTTTGGTCCTCTTGGAGAACGAAGGACAACAACCACCCAGTATAATATTATCTTTCCTAAAAATGTGCTCCTCAGGTCAGAACATACATACATGTACATAGGATCTTATCAGGGATTAATGTTTATTTTATTCTAAAATCTAGTATTTTGTCACTTTGTTTACAGCATTTGCTTTAGTAAAAAACAAACAAACAAAAAAAACAAATCAGTTGAGTGTTCCATTTTCTAATCTTGCTCTGTCTATATCGGAACCTGGCCTCCACCCCTTGAATAAAGTCTCCTGCTGAACCCTCTCCCTATACAAGGTGGGGTCAACTTTTCCATGAAACCTTCACCAAGCCTCCAGACTAAAAATGGTCCTTCCCTGCTACATGTGTCCTAGGTACTTAAGAGAGTCCAACTCATATCATAATTGTCTTGTCCAACAGTCAGTCAACAAGCATTCAGGAAGCTCTTGCGGTGTGCCACATACTGGTGCTTTTCTATTACTAGGTACCTGGTCATAAGCTCCTTTAGGACAAGTTGTATATCACTTATCCTCATCATATCCCCCCAGCACAGTCCCTGCCTATGGCAGGTGCTTAAGAGATACGAATTTGTTGAATTTCAGTCGGATGTTTCAAGGTTCTCTTCAAGTAACAAAGACCAGATGCTATTTGGATCTGTGGTTTTCTTCCTCCATCTAGTGGCCGTCAGCTTAGCATCATGGTTAGAAAGATTGCAAGCTTTCTAGGTCTCCTTAAGGTTGATGAAGCACTTTCTTCACCACAAGGCTGTGAGGTGTGTGGTGTGAATTATTGTTATTACCCTGTACCCCAGATGGGGAAAGTGAGGCTCAGGCAGGATTAGGTCTGATGTCTAGAAGGGTTGGAGCTGAGACTGAAATCTGGATCTTCTTCATTGGAAGCTGATATTGGGATGGCCCCACAGAGGGCCTTCCAAAGCCAGGCACGGAGATGGTGAAGGAAGAGAATCTCAGAGCTGGACGGAACCTTAAAGGTTGAGTCTAGTCCAACATGTGCTCCCTTTTTAACATATGCAGGAAGGGGTTGGACCAGCTTCTGCTCAGCCCTCTGCTGGGGGGACACCTACTATTTCTCAAGGTAGGCAATTCTGCCTTCAGGAGCTCTCATTTTTAGGATATTCTTCTCTCTGTAGAAAGGTTGAATGGGACATTTTGCTCAGCTCATTCAATTACCAGTCTTGGTTCTGTCCAACCATGTGGGAACTTTGTGATCCGGTTTTGGCTACATGATGACCAGGGATGGAAGGACTCTGTATGTCAGTCAGTCAATAAGTCAAAATAAAAACAGTCCCTGTCCTCAAGGAGCTTAAAGTCTAATGGGGAGAGATGCACCTAAGACAGAGCTAAAATTCTTTGGGGAAGGTGCAAGGTGCTGAGCTCAGGGGCATGGTAGAGGAAATCTGGAGTGAGGCCTCAAAGAGATGAGGCATGGCTCCTCTGGGCAACCACCTTCCATGGAGATCAGGGTAGAGCCAGCCAAGCAGAGGCAGAGGCTACTATGAATGCATGAATTCTGGGCTGGCATGATGGAGTAGGAGTACAAATGGAGTGGTCTCTTTGTCTTTCCCCATCCTGTGAGGGAGGCAGGGTGCCGCACCTGTTAAGGCCTCAGGCTCTCTCCAGGTGGCATCATGAAATGCCAAATGTTTCAGTGAGGGGGAAGGTACACACTTTCTCCACTCCAATATCATCGCAGGATGGTCCTGATCACATGGAGTCTGGATCACATGCCCTGCCTAACCAAGCCTGAGCCTGGCCTGACTCATCCACATCTCTTGTTTTCAGATCTTGGGCAAGCAAACCCCTATCTCAGGATGGGCACACCAGGGTGTGGAGGCAATCCTAGTGAACTGGTGAGTTTGAGGCATCCCAATCCCATTGGGTCCTAGCTGAATGACAGAAAAGGCGTGAGTCCTTAGCAACTGACCTTATTATCTTTTCCCCTAAACTCTCACCTCTAATCCTCATTTTCCTATCCTTGTTGAGGACATCACCATCTTCCCAGACCTGTAGGCTTTCAGCCTATGGAAAGAAAGAAAGAAAACTTCTTTCTCCCTCTTTCTCACCCCCCATACCCAATCTGCTGTGAAGTCCTGTACATGCTACATTTGTAACATCCCCCAAACATGCCCCCTTCTCTCCTCTGCCCCTATGCCCACCCTAGGGCAGGCCCTCATCACCTTACACCTGAACTATTGGGGTAGCTGCTGGTGGGTCCACCTGACTCAGGTCTCTTCCCACTGCAGTCTATCCCCCATTCGGCCACTATGGTGATCTTCCTAAAGTCCAGGTCTGACCATGTGTGTACACAAAAATACATGTACACTATTCAGTAAATCCCAATGGCTCCCTATGGCCTCCAGGATCAAATACAAAATGCTTTGTTTGGGGTTCAAAGTCCTTCATAACTGACCCCCTCCTCTCTTTCTGATCTTCTTACACCCCATCTATGTGCTATGGTGACCCAGTGTTCCTGCCTGCTCCTCTCACAGGACCCTGCTGCTCTCCTGACTGGGCATTTTCTCTGGCTTTCCCCCATGGCTGGGATGCTATCACCTACCTCATCTCTTGTCTCTTGCCCACCCTAGCTTTGTTCAAATTCCAGCTAACATCCCACCTTCCACAAGAAGTCTTTCCCAATCCCCCCCTCATGTTAGTGCCTTCCCTCTGAGATTATTTCTGTTTATACTCTACATAGCTTGCTTGCAGATAGTTGTTTGCATATGACCTCCCCCATTAGATTGGGAGCTCCTTGAGGGCAGGCATATCTTGTCCTTTGCATCTGCAGTGCCTAGCACAATGACTGGCACTTAGTAGGTGCTGAATGTTTGTTGACTATTGATCAGTTCTCAAGTGTTTCAAAGTTGTTTTTCTTTGTAATATTGCTGCCTTTCTATCCATTTTTCACTCAGTTCTGTTCACACTGTATCAGTTCTAACATAGTAACTATTCTCTAAACTTGTCTCTTTAGTAATTTCTTATGCCCCAATTACACTCACATATCACAATTTGTTCAGCCCTTACCTCCAACTGCCTAAGAGACAATCTAATCTAATCCTTATATCCTGATCTTTTTCCTTTTTTCCTCCTTTAATGCCCCCTTTGGGATCAGAAAGTTTGCTTTCTTTGTGACTATTTCCTCCCCGTGAGAGAAAGTGAATTTTCATTCACTGAAAAAGAATTAATTCTAAGACATACCTGTCATGGACCAGACAGCTCATGTCAAGGACAGTTTCAGCCTTCCTCTAATCCCACCGAGGTCCTGAGTCTACCTTCTGTGTCTTGAGTCCAAGGCTCAAAGTTCTTCCAAAATTTCTGCCCCTTCCTTTAAGGTTCTGCCACCTGTGTGTGCATGTGTAAAATACCCTCTGGAGGCTGTTTTCTTCACTCCTGGATCGACTGAAGGGAGGAATTCTGCATTTCTAAAACTTTGGGGTGTAAATGGATTCTATGTCAGGGAGAGCTGTGGGCATGTAAGCACTTGGCAGATGTTTTATTGATTTTCTTATTAAACCAACATACTCTCTGCTTGTTTGTTAACCCTATACTAATGGTAAAAGCCCTTGCACCCATTTCTGTTCAGAGCTGCTTTGATTATGCCAAGGTAGACCTGAGGTTCACTGAAGTCCCAGTGAGTTTGGGAAGCAAGTGGGGTTTGCCAGAGGGTGGTGGCTCAGTTTCTGAGTGGGTCAGTGCAAATGTCCCTTGACAATCAGTCCGTGGTGTTCTGGAGAGAGACAGAGGTTGAGAGGTAAGAGCACAGAAAGCACATGCTTGGGCAGCATTTCTGCCCATCGGTGTTGGCCCCTCCACACACATACTTCCCCGTCACCATGCAGGGTCTCTGTGGCTGGATGAATATTGACTTTTTTGTCTCTGGTAATTGGCAGCCATTAGGGTGAATACCCAGACTGGCTCTCACCAAACAACATTGGCACTATTAACTTGGCGCCCCAGGTCTGAACTTCATATCCTTTTCCTGCAACACCAAATCATCTCAGACGAATAGGTACTAGAACCCTGACTGACCAAGAAAGAATATTCTACCTTTAGGCCTTTGTGCAGTCCTTGTAATTCAAGCAGGATCTAAGTTGAGGACTTGAGACAGTCCTAGAAGTTTGGCCTATATTTCAAATCAATATTAACTAGGAATCAAAGGAGTTGCAGGGATATTAAGTGAACTAAAGATTGGGGTCCAGATAAAAGAGAAAGCCCGAGATGAAAGACACACTGAATTATCTGAAATATCCCCAAAAGAGTCCACAGATCTGAACTCTGAGTGAAATAGTTAGACCCAAGATGATCTCAAATGGCAATTTCTCCTTGTGGGCAATTTCAACTTAGACAAAATTCTTCCCTTTAGAAGTGCCCCAAAAGGGAGTTACAAGCCAACAGGCCAGTGTCTGGCTTTAGGATTTGGGTGTGAGAAGGTAGCTAAATGCTTAACTTACTTTAGACTAGCCTGCAGCAAAAAGACTCTCATGGAAAGAAATGAAGTCCAAAGTTTTTTAAGCTCCCAGGAAAATCTGAGGCAAGTCCTCAAATCAGATTGAGTTTCCAAATTATATCCCAGACCAAGAAAGCTTCAGTTAAGGATTGTCTCTCAGGTTAAGATGAACACTGGGGATGTCCATTAGGCCTTTAGTTCCTCCAGAAGTCGGGACCTCCTCATTCCCACCCCAAACCTACTACATCAGCCCCAGGACTTTGAATATCTGGTCAATTTATTCTTCTTTTGGTGGATTTCTTGATTCTGTAAGTGATTCTTCTTCCATCCTGCCCCATCATTGGTACACTCCTCAGTATAATCCCCTCGGGAGGAACCTTGAGAGAGAGATGGGCACTGGAAACCCTTTGGGGAGAAATCCAGAGGGTCCCACCCCCTATGCTAGATGCCAGCCAGCTGCAGGGAAGGAGAGAATGGTTTATGGGACATGCCTCATGGTCAGCTAATAATCTCAAAACATTAGTTTCACAGTTCTCCAAAAGCTCTAAAACACAATACAGTTCTGTGAAGAACTAAGAGCAACCTTTGTGTGTTACACCCCAAACTGGCAAGACGGTAGCACTGTTTCATCCTCCCTAATGGTGCACTGTTTCATCCTCCCTAGTGATAAAATAAACACAACAACAAAAAACCTACCTGTATGGCAGTAGGCAAAGGGCTCACTCCCCATAGAAGCAAGAGAGTTGAGCCATCCAAGCTAGTTGACTCCATCTTAGCCGTCCAGCCCAATAGAACTGATTGAACCAAAAAGTTTGGATGAAAGTTCATTTCTGAACACACTCACAGAGATCCTTGAAAGGCATTCAGAAAAAAAGGGAGGCATTCATCTGTCAAGGAGCCCTTCAAAATGCTCTTCAGACATGAACAGGAGGTTCTACTTGCAAAAAAATACTGGACCCAAGAAATACAGGAAAGCTAAATATATACACTTCCCCCAGAAGAAGTAAGGAAACAAGTTATGCCATCTCTAAAGGTTATTAAAAGCAAGAAAAGAGAAAGAGAAGGACTGATTTAGGAAGTTAAAAAGAAAAACAAACCAAAAGAATCAGAGAGAAGGACTGGAATATCCCAAAGGGCCATTCTCAGTCAATTGGCATACAGTATGCTCTCTTTTTCTAATCCATAAAGGAAATAAAATGGATCATAACTTCAAAGTAAAATTATAATCACTACTTGTTTTTACAATGCATTTACACAGATAAGAGAAATTATAGCAAAATAATATAAAACTGTTTTTGAAACTATAAAAAATATTCTTGAGTCAGTGCCTGGTCTTTCTAGTGTTGTGATATTTTTAAGTCCACAAGGGAATAAAGGTGGAACTTAAAGAAATAAGAGAAGGAACAATAGGAGCTTTGAAACTTGACTATGATATTCCTGTAAGTTTTCATCCTGAGATTCTTTCAGGTAGTGATTGGTAGATTTATTCTGTTTTTACTTTATCCTCTCATTCTATTACTTCAGGACAATTTTTCTTAATAATTTCTTGTAACATTGTATCAAGATGGACTTCCCAGAGCCAAGATAGCAGAGTAAACATAGCAAATCACTCTCATCCTCCCTTATTGACCTTGAAAAACCCAAAGAATATGGACCCAGGAAAAATCCTAAAATAGTGGAACCAGCAAAAATGCAAGGTGCAGCAGTCTTTTAGCTTGGGAAGCTAGGGGGATTAAGGGAAAGGTCCCTCTTGCTGTAACTGAGGGAGACCAGTAAAGAACAGGAGATATCTCAGCAAGCCAGTGGGAAGCCCCACCTTAGCAAATGAGTGGGAGATCCTGCACCCCAGGGTAGTGGAGTAGGCAAGAGCCAACACCAGGCACACACCAGCCACCACCACCAGCTCCAGCTTAGCACCAGGTAAGTTACCAGCATCCAACTGCCAGCACCTGAGGCCCCAGAAGACAAAATCAGTCACCAGGCCCCTAGTCCTCAGCACAAGAAACCTGGGACAGTGCCCCCTGGGCCCCAGAAAAAGAGATTGATCCTGGATCTCTAATGATTCTGCATGTTTAATCCTGCTGTAGAAGTGACCCATAGAGATGGCTCAGTAGGTCAATGTTTAGGAGAGGGAATATGATTTCCTAATTCTTAGAAGACGTACCTTTTGATATAGCCCAACAAACAAGCATTTATTAAGTGCCTATGATATGTCAGGACTTGGAGACATAAAGATACAAGATCACTGTTGGCCTTTTTGGTGGCCTTATCTCATACCATTCAAATTGAGTTTGCATTCCAACAAAGATCCCAGATCTTTTTCACATAAGCTGCTGTCTAACCAGGTCTCCTCCATCTTGTACTTGTGAAGTCAGTTTTTTGGACACATGTAAGATTTTTCATTTATCCAGGAAGAAAAAAGTTATGGTGTTAAATTGCATTTTATTAGATTCAGCCTCATGTTCAGGGGCTACAGGCATATGCCACCATGCCTTTCAGGGCATAGCTTTTCACATGATAATGCTATGTTTCTATTATTTCTTCACTAGGCATCATGTAAAAGTTCATCAGTAAGACAGAATAATAGAGCCTATGTCTATTTAAATCCTTTATGCTTTCTTCCTTCCATTCAATCTTGCTTTCTACACAATTGTACAGTTTTACTCTGGAGATTTCACATGCCTTAACTGAGGTATCCCAGGAGAACAGTGGTTTGCGAGCTGACTCCAAGGCCACAGGAGCATATTGGGTATTGCCATCAAAGCGAGGCTTTATAAATGCACTATGTGCACTTGAAGGAATCAATGTGCTTTGACAGAGAATTTTCTACCTACTTGCTAAGTGGAAAACAGAAAAGAGGAAAACATTAACAATGAAAATAAGATGCCAAGGACAAACTATTTTTTGAAATATTTTAGTTCATGATACTGAATGAAATGAGCAGAACCAGGAGAACATTGTAAACAGTATCAGCTACAGTGACTGTTTCTGGTAGACCTAACTCTTCACAGCAATGCAAAGACCTAAAACATTCCCAAAGGACTTTTGAGGCAAAATGCCATTCACATCCAGAGAAAGTACTATGAAATCAGAATGCAGAATGAAGCAAAATATTTTCTCTTTTGTTATGTTTTGTTTTGGTTTGTTTTTTTCTCATGGTTTCTCCCATTCGTTTTAATTCTTCCATGCAACATGACCAATGTACAAATGCGGTTAATAAGAATGTATGTGTAGAAGCCATATAAGATTGCATGCTGTCTTGGGGAGAGAGGAAAGAGAGAGGGGGAGAAAATCTAATACTTGTGGAAGTGATTGTAGGAAACTGAAAACAAATTAATTATTTTTAAAAAAGGAAATATTTTAGTTCAATGACATTTATCTATAGCAGGAGGTGAGAAAGCCAAGTCTGGTTCTCTTATTCTGGTCATGAGCCTGACAGCCAAAAGAAAGTTTTTGGAATCCCCACTGTGGAACTGGGTTTTGTGGTTCCCAATATAAGCCAAATAGCCTAAAAATAGAAGATATGATTTGAAAAAATGGCCTCAGAACACTCAAATGCTTCCATATATAAATAATGAAGAAGGTATTCTATAATTCAGTAGAAAATTATTATAATATGGATTGCTAATTACAAGGATTTGGTTATGTAGCATATCCCCTGAAATATAACATCTAGTAAACTGACATAACACAGCTTGGAAGGCAAATATTAACCCTGTCTCTCACAACATCACTGCAAAAAAGTGTATGCAATAGATTCTGCAAGAATCAGCTACTGAAAATGTGTTAACCTTGTTGGAAAATCTCTCTTACCTAATGTGGAACCCTGACTCAGGGCCTAGTGTTTTTTGCAGGCTGCTTTAGTATCAAGACTTGGATGATCCAGGATGTGACCACTACTTTAAAAATATATATATACATATATATTCAGTTTTCAACATTTATTTCCATTTTGCATTTTGAATTGAATAATTTTGAATTTCAAATTTCCTCCCCATCTCCCCTCTAGTCACACCCCAGGACAGTGCTTATTTTGATTACCCTTTCTTCCAATCTGCCCTCCCTTCTATCAGCCCCCCACCCCCATCTCCTTCCCTTCTCTTTTCTTGTAGGGCAATGAAGATTTCTATATCCCATTTCCTATGTATCTTATTTCCTAGTTGCATGTAAAAACAATTTTTAACATTCACTTTTAAATCTTTGAGTTCCACATTCTCTCCCTTACCCCTTTCCCACCCATCCTCATTGAGAAGGCAAACAATTCGATATAGGTTATACATGTGTAGTCATGCAAGACACTTCCATGACAATCATGTTGTGAAAGACTTTATTTCCCTATATTCTGTCCTGCCTTCCACTTATTCTAGTCTCTCCTTTGACCCTTCCATCCTCAAAAGTGTCTGCTTCTGATTACTCCTTCTCCCAATCTGATTTCTCTTCTATTATCCCCTCTCTCTTATCCCTTCCTCCACTACTTTCCTATAGGGAAATTGAGTGTGTATGTTATTCCTCATGAAGTCTAATCCAATAAAAGGAAGGCTCACTTCCAAATCCAATAAAAGGAAGGCTCACTTATTCCCTCTCACCTTCCCCTTCCCCTCCATTGTAAAAGCTCTTTCTTACCTCTTTTATGTGAGATGATTTACTATATTCTACCTCTCCTCTCAATACTTAATTTTCTTTTTTATCTATCATCCCTTCATATTAAGCTCACCCTGTGCCCTCTGTGTGTATATGTGTGTGTATGTGTATATATACATACATATATACATATACACACATATATATGCATACATATAAATATATATATACACACATATTCCCTCCAACTATCCTAATACTGAAAAAGGTCTCATGAGTTACAAATAACATTTATTCATGCAGGAATATAAACAGTTCAACTTTAATAAGTCCCTTATGGTTTCTTTTTCCTGTTTACCATTTCATGCTTCTCTTGATTCTTGTATTTGAAAGTCAAATTTTCTATTCAGCTCTGGTCTTTACAACTAGAATGCTTAGAAGTCCTTTATTTTTTGAAGTTCCACTTTTCCCCTTGAAGTATTATACTCAGTTTTTCTGGGTAGGTGATTCTTGGTTTTAATCCTATCCCCTTTGACCCCTGGAATGTCATATTCCAAGCCCTTTGATCCCTTAGTATAAAAGTTTCTAAATCTTGTGTTATCCTGATTGTGTTTCCACAATACTTGAATTGTTTCTTTCTGACTGCTTGTAATATTTCTTCCTTGATCTGAGAACTCCGAAATTTGGCTGCAATATTACTAGGAGTTTTCCTTTGGGGATCTCTTTCAGGAGGTGATCAGTAGATTATTTCTATTTTGCCCACTGGTTCTAGAATATCAGGGCAGTTTTCCTTGATAATTTCTTGAAAGATGATGTCTAGGCTCTTTTTTTGATCATGGCTTTCAAGTAGTTCCATAATTTTTAACTTTTCTCTCCTGGATCTATTTTTCAGGTCAGTTGTTTTTACAATGAGATACATTGTCTGCTATTTTTTCATTCCTTTGGTTTTGTTTTATAATTTCTTAATTTTTCATAAAGTCATTAGCTTCCATCTACTCCATTCTAATCTTTAAGGAATTATTTTCTTCAGTGAGCTTTGGGGCCTCCTTTTCCATCTGGCCAATTCTGCTTCTCCTCATTGGCTTTTTGGATCTCTTTGGCCACTGGAGTTAGTCAATTTTTAAAGGTAATATTTTCTTCAGCATTTTTGGGTCCCCTTTAGCAAACAGTTGATTCATTTTTCACGACTTTCTTGCATCACTCTAATTTCTCTTCCCAATTTTTCTCTACTTCTCTTACTTGATTTTCAAAATCCTTTTTGAGCTCTTCCATGGCCTGAGATAAGTTCATATTTTTCTTAGAGGCTTTGGATGGAGGAGCTTTGACTTTGTTGTCTTCCTCTGTTTGTATATTTTGATCTTCCTTGTCACTAAAGTAAGATTCTATAGCCTGATTCTTTTTCCAGTTTTTCTCACTTCCCCAGCCATTTACTTGACTTTTGAGCTCTTTGTTAAGGTAGTTCTCTGCTTCCAGTGAGGAGGGGATGTACTGTCAGTCATTCTTTCCCCCCCACACACACAATCTGTGGACTTAGAACTCCAGAAACAGTCACTGCCTCTGCCCTTGCTGTTTCTGCCATGAGCTCATCCACCTCCTCCACTGCCCTGTGGCTGGGGCCTGACCACTCTATTCTCTCACATAGGTCCCACAAGTTTTTTCCACTGACCTTCCAATATGTCCTCAGTGTTTGGGATTGTGAAGTCTGGAAACCTCCACATGTGCCAGAGATTCAGTCCCCCTGAGGCATACTCAGGTCCCATCTGTTGCTGGTGAGCCCATGCTGGACTGCACTTTGTTCCCCGCACAGCACTGTAGATATTTCCTATCTACCTTCCCAGCTGTCTTGGGCTGGAAATTTGCTTCACTCTGTCATTCTGTGAGTTCTACAGCTCCAGAATTTGTTTAGAGTCACTTTTTAACAGGTATTTGGTTAGGCTTATGGCAGAGCTCTAGCAAGTCTTTCCTTCTACTCTGCCATCTTGACTCCACTCCCCAATTATATTTTCTTTTAAAGTGCTAAGAGTATCGGGTCTTAGAAATTAAAATGCTACCACTAGTGATTATGAATCCAGATTTTGATTTGCTTGTCCAACTAAGTTATGGTCACCTGATTGGTAATTAATTGGTTCTGTTTCAAGTTTTAAATACATGATAACTTCTTGTGGTATGGTTATATTTCTAAACTTTCTTATATTGTGTAATTTGGTGAATGATTGTGTTCCTTATATTGTTAGGAAAACAATTTCTCTTATCATCTGCATGTTGTTAGATTAAGAATTGTACCATCAGATTATGAGATTGTTAATTAAAACAAAAATTTTGGAACTATCTAGTCATAAATTCTTATTTATGTGTAGAGTCTTCTGTGTAGTAAAATTCCTACTGAGTAAATTTTTAAAGACCTAGTAAACTCAGGGTAGAAAGCTTCTACCTGCAAAATGCTGTTACTTCTATTTACATGTGTAGAGTTGGATCCTCAATAGCAACTGATCCTCCTGAAGGAATTGGAATCAGAGTAGAAACTTTTGAGAAAATAACAAGATCAGAAAATCCTGTATGTCAAAAGTAAATAATAATATCATGGAACTCTTGGTTTCTTTCTTTGTTTTTCTTCTTTTCTGACATCACTTTTAATGCTCCTTCTATCTGGGGCCTGCCTATTGAAATTGTTTGTCAGATTTGTGTCTCCTAGACCATGCTGTCCACCTGCAGATGGTCATGCAAGAAGGACACCTGATCCACACTCTCCTCATCCCCTGAACGTTGCCTCAGCCTCATTTTGCTCCCTTCCTCACTCCTACTCAGAGAGGGAGAGTTCCTTTCTCCCTCTCCCAAAAGCATTTTGGGTAGGTGGTGAGACAGACAGGAGTGCTGAGGCAGAAAAGCAAGCAGGAGGCAGGAGGTGAGATATGAGATAAGATGCAGTTTCTGACTAGTCAGGAAAGTGATCAAAGAAGACTTTGAAGCTCTTTACCATGGGAATTTGCCTGTGTGCTTTCTAGCTGTGTTCTGGGCCCCACCTTGAACCACTTCTATTTCTAGCCCCCTGGTTCTTAGTCTTTGCCAAGGGTTAGGTCAGCTTCCTCAGAACTGGAAGTCAAATGCCTTAATTCAAATAGGGAACTATGCGAGGCAAAGCAGAGTACATGATTGCTAGGTGTGTCACCATCATTCTCAGGATACTAGTTTACTTCCCGTAGCTCTTCCCCCATTCCCTGAAGATATTGCAGGGAATTTATCCTTTGAGCACTCAAAGGATATTATAGACAGCCTCTTGGATGTAAGACATCCATTCCAGTCTGATATCTCCCCCTACCTCCTCTCGGGGGTTGTGGTTTCCCTTCTTTCCCCTATTCTGACCCCATTATTTAGTCACTTTACTGTTCTTATACTGGGTACATGATTGTTTAACCTCCTAATTGGCTTTGTGTCTTCTCACCCACAGAAATGTCACCTTGAACTCTTAGGATACCAACCTCTACCCTGGGTGTCCCCAAGTGGTTTACCTCTTTTCCCCCTGGACTCAGCTGGCACTGCATTCTGCACCCCCACACTAACCACCCTCCTCAACCTATTCTTGGCCCCTGAAATGGACTCTTTGCCCCTATTCAGGAGTAAGCAGCTAATCTTAGCCCCTGTTGACCTAAAAACTTGGTTAAAGAAAAGGCAACAGGCTAAATGCATACATTTTATGATTTAATTAATTCATTAATCAATTCCCTATTAAAGAAAATGGTAGCATAATGCATTTTGGAGCCAGAAAAATGTTCTGGCTACCCAGTACAGAAATCTTCTGGTTTATATACATCTTACCATGAGAAAGAAACTCTCTTAGTTGAACAAATCATAAATTCAGTAAGACAAGGCAATTAGTAGAGCAATGGCAGTTGAGCCTAGCAATTCCAGGCTGAGTAAACATATGTCTCAGTGACATATGACAAGAAAGGAAATTCCACCACCAGTAAGTGGTAGGCTTCCTGTCCTAAACAGATATACGAAATAACTGACATAAGAAAGAGTAAATAGGGGGGTGGGGTCAAGATGGCGGAGTAGAAAGACTCATATATGCTACCTCTGAACCCACAGCCCATATATTTCCTGCAAGAAGAACTCCCCATGAATTCTGGATCACTGCAAGGTGTGCAGAAACACAGTGGAAAAGATTTCCATTCCAGAGAGCCCTGGAGAGCCGTCCCCAGGGTCCGTCACGCTCCGGAAAGCAGAGTCCACCCCTGAGCTGCCCTGGCTGCATGGCCAAGAGGAGCAGATCCGAGCAGGCTTCAGGGACGGAACCTCCGGTGGCCAGGAAAGTCCCTCCACCCACAGACACTACAGGTCAGTGAGAGAGACGTCTGGGCTGGCCAAGAGGGGAGTGGGGTGTCTCCGTGATTCGAGCCCCCTCGGAAGGAAGCGGCAGAGGCAGGGGCAGTGGCAGAGGCAGCAGTGGTAGCCCGGGACTCCCCGAGCAGCAGGCAGAAGCTCAGGTCTCTCCATAAACCCCCTGAGGGAACTGAGCCTGGGAGACGGCCCTGCCCCTACCCGCTCCATTACTGAAGATCTCTGCATAAACCCCCTGAGGGAACTGAGCCTGGGAGACGGCCCTGCCCCCACCCGCTCCATTACTGAAGATCTCTGCATAAACCCCCTGAGGGAACTGAGCCTGGGAGGTGGCCGTGCCCCCACCCCAGCACCAGAACTTAAGCTCACATTGAATAGCAGCCACAGCTGCCTCGGAAAGCCCATTTGAATCTCAGACCCCAGGCATTAGTTGGGCAGATCTAGGCAGGGGTGGACAGGAATCTCAGAAGTCAAGTAACTAGCTGGGAAAATGCCCAGAAAAGGGAAGAAAAATAAGACCATAGAAAGCTTCTTTGAGTGGGTGCAAATGTTCCCACCTTTCAATTCTGATGACGAGGAAATATTCTTACCATCAGGGAAAGATGTGGAGGGCGGGGCCTCTGTATCCCAGACATCCCAGGGGGATGTCCAGTGGGCTCAGACCTTGGAAGAGCTCAAAAAGGATTTGGAATATCAAGTTAGACAGGTGGAGGAAAAACTGGGAAGAGAGATGCAAGAAAAGTATGAAAAACGGGTCAATACCTTGGTAAAGGAGACCCAAAAAAATGCTGAAGAAAATAACACCTTGAAAAATAGGCTCACTCAATTGGCAAAAGAGGTTCAAAAAGCCAGTGAGGAGAAGAATGCTTTCAAAAGCAGAATGAGCCAAATGGAAAAAGAGGTTCAAAAGCTCACTGAAGAAAATAGTTCTCTCAGAATTAGAATGGAACAGATGGAGTCTAATGACTTTCTGAGAAACCAAGAAATCACAAAACAAATGAAAAAATGGAAGACAATGTGAAATATCTCATGGAGAAAACAACTGACCTGGAAAATAGATCCAGGAGAGACAATTTAAAAATTATGGGACTACCTAAAAGTCATGATCAAAAAAAGAGCCTAGACATCATCTTGCATGAAATTATCGAGGAAGGGGGCAGAGCCAAGATGGCGGAGTAGAAGGACGCACGTTTACGAGCTCCGAAACCAAAAGCCCATAGAATTAATGTAAAAAGAGTCCCCCATAACTTCTGGGTCAATACAAGGTGTGCAGAAGCAGAGTGGAAGAGATTTCCATTCCAGAGAGCCCTGGAGACCTGTCCCCAGGGTCTGGTGCGCCCCAGAAAGTGGACCCCACCCCCAGCGCTGCCCTGGCCATGGCCCCAGAGAAGCTGATCCGAGCAGGCTTCAGAGACCGAAGCTCCGGCAGCCGGGAAAGTCCCTCTGCCCACAGAAGCTACAGGTCAGTGAGAGAGAAGGCCGGGCTGGAGGAGAGGGGAAGCAGAGCATCTCTGTGACTCGGGCCCCCTTGGGAGGAAGCGGCGGCAGCAGAGACGGGGGCAGGAAGTGGCGGAGGCAGAGGTGTGGGCGGCGGCTGAGGCAGCAGCGGCCCAGGACTCAGGAATCCCCCAACAGCAGGCAGGATCTTCATTACGGAAGATTCCCGCATAAAACCTGACGGAGCTGAGCCTGGGAGATGGCCCTGCCCCCACCCCGCTCTATTACTGAAGGCTTCTGCTCAAAGCCCCCAAGGGAACTGAGATTGGGAGGCGGGGCCCCCCACCCCGCCCCCACCCGCTCCATTCCTGAAAGTCTCTGCATAAAGCCCCTGAGGGATCAGAGTCTGGGAGGCGGCCCTGCCCCCACCCCAGCACCTGAACTAAAGCTCACTGATTGACAGCCGGCAGGAGGAAAGCCCATTTAAATCTCAGAGGCCAAGCACTAGCTGGGCGGATCCAGGTGGGGGTGGAAAGGAATCTCAGAAGTCAAGTAACTGGCTGGGAAAATGCCTAGAAAAGGGAAGAAAAATAAGACTTTAGAGAGTTTTTTCCAACAAATGAAAATGATCCCGACCTTTGGATCTGATGACGAGGACGTATCCTTGCCATCAGGGAAAGACGTGGAGGGCAGGGCCTCAGTACCCCAGACACCCCAGGGGGGTGGCGGGTGGGCTCAGGCCCTGGAACAGCTCAAAAAGGATTTTGAAAAGCAAGTTAGACAGGTGGAGGAAAAACTGGGAAGAGAAATGTCAGAGACGCAAGAAAAGTATGAAAAACGGGTCAATACCTTGGTAAAGGAGACCCAAAAAAATGCTGAGGAAATTAACACCTTGAAAAATAGGCTCACTCAATTGGCAAAGGAGGTTCAAAAAGCCAATGAGGAGAAGAATGCTTTCAAAAGCAGAATGAGCCAAATGGAAAAAGAGGCTCAAAAGCTCACTGAATTTAATAGTTCTCTCAAAATTAGAATGGAACAGATGGAGTCTAATGACTTTATGAGAAACCAAGAAATCACCAAACAAAACCAAAAGAAGGAAAAAATGGAAGAGAATGTGAAATATCTCATGGGAAAAACAACTGACCTGGAAAATAGATCCAGGAGAGACAATTTAAAAATTATGGGACTACCTGAAAGTCATGATCAAAAAAAGAGCCTAGACATCATCTTCCATGAAATTATCAAGGAAAACTGCCCTGACATTCTACAACCAGAGGGCAAAATAAGTATTGAAAGAATCCATCGATCACCACCTGAAAGAGATCCAAAAAGAGAAACTCCTAGGAACATTGTGGCCAAATTCCAGAACTCCAGCTCAAGGAAAAAATCTTGCAAGCAGCTAGAAAGAAACAATTCCAGTACTGTGGAAATACAATCAGGATAACCCAAGATCTAGCAGCTTCTACATTAAGGGATCGAAGGGCCTGGAATAGGATATTCCAGAAGGCAAAGGAACTAGGACTCAAACCAAGAATCACCTACCCAGCTAAACTGAGTATAATACTTCAAGGGAAAATATGGTCTTTCAATGAAACAGAGGACTTTCAATCATTCTTGATGAAAAGACCAGAGCTGAAAAGAAAATTTGACTTTCAAACACAAGAATGAGAAGAAGCATGAAAAAGGAAACAGCAAAGAGAAGTCTTAAGGGACTTACCAGAAGTGAACTGTTTACATTCATACAGGGAAAGACAATATTTCTAACTCTTAAAACTTTTCAGTATCTGGGTAGTTGGTGGGACCACACATACACATGTACATGCATGCACACACATACAAACATGCACACACATACAGAGATAGAGAGCACAGATTGAACTGAATAGGATGGGACCATACCTTAAAAGAAACTAAGGTAAATGGTGAGAGAGAAATGTAGGGGGAGGAAAGAGAGGGAAAGGGAAGGGGGTAACTATATGTCATTTAAAAGGCAGGTAGGAGTTTTTCTTAGTGGAGGGAAAAAGAGGAGAGCTGAGAAAAAAAAAAACAAGAAGTTTACCCTCATCACATTTGACTAAACGAAGGAGTGAAATGCACACTCATTTTGGATGAAAAGCTATCTTACAATACAGGAAAGTGGGGGAGAAGGAGATAAGCAAGGGGTGGGGATGATGGAAGGGAGGGCAAAGGGAGGAGGGAGCAATTTGAAGTCAACACTCTTGGGGAGGGACAGGATCAAAAGACAGAAGAGAAACAATGAGGGGCAGGATAGGATGTAGGGTAATTCATTTAGTCTTATGCAACACGAGTATCAGGGAAGTCATTTGCAAAACTACACAGATATGGCCTATACTGAATTGCCTGCCTTCCCAAAGGGAATGGGTGGAGAGGGAGGGATGGGGAGAATTTGGAACTCAAAGTTTTAGGAACAACTGTTTAGTATTGTTGTTGCTACTAGGAAATAAGACATACAGTTAATGAGGAATAGAAAGTCATCTGGTCCTATAGGACAAAAGAGAAGATGGGGACAAGAGAAGGGAGGGATGATAGAAGAGAGGGCAGATTGGTGATAGTGAAAATTAGATTGCTTGGTGTATTGGGGTGGGGGGAGGGGATAAAAGGGGAGAAAATTTGGAACCCAAAATTTTGTGAAAATGAATGTAAAAAGTTAAATAAATAAATTTTTATTTAAAAAAAAAGAAAGAGTAAATAAAGTTCAAATAGAAATTACGACCTAAGATGTCTGTATTTTCTTTACCATTAACATGCCATAACATAGTATATGTTTACAAATACTAAGATATGGAAAACATCCCATTATTCAAGATAGTGTCTCAGGTTAAAGGTCTCCCAAGGAATGTTAAGTCAGCCTTGGCTGGCTTTTGATGACATAGGAAGAGGCATTCTCTGAGTTTGCTTCAGAGGGAATAAAAAGATTATTCCAAAATTTTATATTAAACATTATCACCCCTTTTTCCAGAAAGATTTCTCCTGCCAAGTGGTTGAATGAGGAAATGATGTGAATATGAAGGTGCCCTAAGGGTTAATATTAAGGGTTGCTTTTTCAGTACCTTGTGAGACCCCTCGAGTTTGAGGGCATCTTGGAGTCTCTTCCCCTTATTTTGAAATACCATAAAACCTCCCTTTATCCTGGATCATAAAATTCCTTGTCTCCATCATCCTGGGTCATCAATTTTCTCTGGTTGCCTTTACACTGTTCTTATAAAAACAAGCCCCTGTCCCTGTGGAAATTGCCAGTCCTTCTCTCAGGGCTAGCCTGCTTCTTTTACATCAATAAATCTCCCCTTGGTTAGGAGAAAATCATGTAAGTGAATTCTTTCACACCTCAGCCAACTCTAACAATTCTAAAACTCATCAGCCTGCTCCCTACCCCTTCCCTTAGGCCCCACCTAAATGCCCCTCTTCCCAAGTGTCTTTCTCCCCCCTCCCCAGTCCTCCTCCCATTTACATCCCCTCACATGTTCCCTCTCCACCACTGGACTTGAGAGGGGAACCCCAGGGAAGTGAACTAGCTGGCACACTCTGGTAACTCCCTCCACGGGGTGAGCATCCAAGTGTGTGGTGCCTGCTACTTCTACCCTCCGGGCTCCAGCTGTGCCCCCTGGGTAACCATGGATGCCTAGAGTTGGCCCCGAGAGGAAGACAAATGAGGTGTGTATGTGTGGAGGGAGAGACTGAAAGACTCGCAGTAATAGAGATGGGGAGAGGCAAAGAGCATAGGGGTGGCAATCAGGTACAAACATATTTCCTTATTTTTTTTATTAAATTATTTGTTTTCAGTGTTCTCCAATCACTTCCAAATGTCTTTGATTTTTTTCCCCTCCAACATAGTTCCTTGTTGAGGTTATGACTGATTCTACAGCTACATCAATCAATCAACAAGCATCTTTTAGGACCCCATTATGTGCAAGGAGTTGGGCGCATACCCCATGCCCTCAAGCAACTAGTCTTTTGCTAGTGAAATGTTGCCCATCTTTTAAAACCCAAATATCACCTCCTCCAAGAAACCTTCCCTATTACAACATGTAACTATTCTCTTGGTGAAAAGATCTAGGCTTTTTGTCCTACTCTCTTCCTTTTTCAAATCAATTGATGGTTATTTAGTGCTCAGCACAACTTAAGTTGTTCAGTTTAAAGGAGTTTGAATAGCTCATAGACTTAGATCTGGCTCCTTCTAAGATGCCAGCCAAATACATTATCACATGTGAAGAAAGAAGATATTAAAGATGGAGGTAAAGTAAAATTTAAAAATCTTAATACTTAGAGCTAAGTCACCCAGTCATCCAGGTTCACAACTTCAGTGTTAGCCTGGATTCCCCCTCACATCACATGGCCAAGTGGATACCAAGTTTCACTAATCTTAACCCCATCCCCTTCTTTTCATTCACAGTGCAGGCTACCACCCTACTCTGAGTCACCTAAACAGAGCCTCCTTCCCTCAAGTATCTCCCAATTCCAATTCATGCTTCTCAAAAACACTCCTATCTGCTGACCATGTGAACTCAATAACTCCAGTGGTCTATCACCTCCATGATTAAATATAAAGTCTCTGGCATTCTAAGTCTTTCCTAACCTCATCCTCCCACCACCACCTTTCCATTCTTTTTACACCTTATACCCCAACATCCATTTCTCTCCCTCTTTATCTCTGTCTCCTGACTTCCTTTAAGGCCCAACTAAAATCCCATATTTCCCAGAAGCCTTTTTCAATCTCTCTAGCTTCTAGTGCCTTCCCTGTGTTAGTTATTTCCTATTTTTGTTTTATACACAACTTGTTTGTCCATGGTTGTTTCCTTATTTACATTGTTATTATTATAACAGATGAGGGAAGGAACTGTCTTTCTTTGTATCTGAGCACTTATAGGCCTGCATGTGTCAAGGATGATTCCTCCTCCTCTACAGCTGATATAATTTCGTTTGCATCCCAAGCTAGAATCCCTGTGTGGCCTTAGGAGACTAGAGAGGCACCAGCCAGTCTGTGCCAGGCTGGGAAAATGCTTGCATAGCTGGGGTCCTTTGTAGGTAAGTAGACTCTCCTATCCTCATAGTCTAGCCATTCCCAAGGGAAAAGAATGTGGTTTTTGCCATCACCTTGGCCCTCCACTTCAGGAGGGATTTTGTCCTTTTTCCTATGTGTACTGAACCTTTCTCCTGCCATGCCATACTTCTTCCTGCTTTCTCCTCCTCCTGTTTTACTCTCACAAATATGCAAACTTCTCTCCAGACTGGGAACCCTTTGGGTTCCACATGCATGCTCATTTCTTTGGAAATAAACTTTATTTTCACATAAATCTCCTGACAAATGGTAGCAGTAGTGGGATATGATGGGAGAAGGGACCTCAGATTGGCCAGGGCTCTGTACCACCATGGGTTTTCTTCCCATTTGTATTGGATCTCTGGTTTGGGGAGTTTCACTTCTCCTCTCATATCTTGGACTCCCCTCCCTTTGGGTTGAGTTCCTCATTACAAGAGAAAACAAGTTGTTGGAACTAAAAGGGATAAAGGCAAGGCTTCATTTGATTAAGGTGATCCAGCTGATGAGGATTTGAAAAATCGATTTGGGTAAGTGGGCTGGATGTTTGGATAAATCAGACCTGTATGATTTGGCAGTAGGTAGGGGCCAAAATGAAAATAGGCTAAACTTTTTTAGGTTTTTAAGCAGCTCACTTTCCAAATAAAGATATAATTAATGATTAAACTATTTTGCAAATAAACCATATTTTTAAAGGGGAGAATTTCTACTAATATCAATTAATTACACTTATTCCTTAAGATTTTTATTTATTATGAAATCTCTCAGACTAGTGACAGACTGATGATGGTTGGTTGCCTCATGTGACAAACAGGAACCAGCAGTGGCAATCCACCCTTCAAGTTACATGACTGGCACAATAGTGACTAGAGGAAGTCAGGTTAAGCAGGGCACAAAGCACTCGTTACATCTCTACTTTCTTTGACATCCTCTACATTTTTTACAAGCTGCCCAAAATTCTTTGGTGGGCCACAAGTGACCTGGGATAAAGCTAGGGCATGGTTGGATTTAGTTGTCCCTAGATGGAAGATTTGGCCAAAGAGGGCTTTGGGAGGAGCCCTGTTATAGGCTATTCAACCTTTAGGGTGGTCAAAGGGCACTGGGTTTTTGACCCATGTCCAGGGTGTCAGCCAAGGTGGTACAGTCAAAGAGGGCACTTTAAATTCGGTTGCCTAGATCTCCTGGGGATCTGACTGAATAAAGAAAATAAGATACATAGACATGAATTGGAAGTACAAAAGTTTAGAGGGTTTTTTGTTGTTTTTGTTTCTGTCTCTCTGTGTATTTCCCTTAAGGGGACTGCCTTATTTTACAAATTTTACAGCTATATGGCCCTGAAATCTACAGGTATGTATGTGATTGTCGAAGATGTGCATTTTAACTTGATTTGTATATCTAAAACCTAGGCTAGCAAGGGATTTTTATCACAGCTAAGTTGTTGGTCTATTTGTGTTTCTTGTATCTATGTTTACATGTCTCTCTGCATCTTGTTAGCTAATTTGTTTTTAGAAAAAATCTGTTCTTTTTCTTCGAATTTCTGAACTGTGGTCAAGTTCTTTCCATCACCCCACCCCAGGAATGACTGGTTTATTGTTTCACAGCTAGAGTTTCAAGGCTAGCACTTAACCCTTTCCTTGCTCATGAAAAAAGGGAAAGCTTTGTGTAATGAGACACAACCAAAAGGTAACTGAGTTTGATTGGAACATCTAGTTTGGTATTTAGGGAATCATACAAGTTAAAGTTAAGTAAATGTGATTTTTGAATTGATATGTGTACCTTGAAATTGAAAATCTTGTTATAAATTATATGAGACTCATTCATTTTATCGTATATTTGTGTATTTGAATCTCAAGAAATGTCTTACTCCTTATCCATACAAGAGAAGCTTATTTCTGAAAGTAACTTAAAAATGCTTGGTTGCTACTTTTGTGAATGATATACCAGATTCTTTTACTTGAATTAACCAAGTTTTGTAAGCCATTAGAGATTCTTGAAAGTGCTAAAAGCATCTTAAAGGATTTTGGGTGCTTCTGTTTCTTAGCAAATAACAGAAATGTTACTAATTCAGCAGGTTAAGTGTCATCGACATGTTAATAGTCAACATTTGCACCTTCACAATCACATTCTTTAGGTCTTTAGTTTTGTTTAACATGACTCCATACTACAATTTTAAAGGAGAATTTAAAGACTGAACAAAGTAATGGATGGCAAAAGGGGAGAATCTAAAGGTAATAAGGAAGGTACGGGTTTATTTTTTATAAAAGGCAATTTAAGTACGTTGAAAGAAATGTTTGAGAAAGTTTTGGCTTTGGGAAATTTCACAGGAAAAAGTTATTGGGAAGATTTTGTGAAAATCTATTATTACTGTAATACAATAATAATAAATACAGTAATAAACATGTTTATTTTAATGGAAATGAGTGATAAAAATTGCTGCTTGATTTGGAAGTATATAGGAAGAAATCATAGACAGCTATGGGTAAATTGATAAGCTGTGGGTTCCTTCTGAGATTATGGAACAAGATTTGAACTAGATTAAAATGTGCTCTTAAGTGTGATAATTGGGGTAGATTAAAACCTAATATCAGATTGCCACTTTTACAATGTCTGGCAGTGGATTGGCTGGAAATGGTGGACCCCGTAAGATGAAATGTTCGGAATAAATAGCATCTGTGTAAAATGGAGAATTAAAATTATTACTCAATTTTATGCGACATTCGGGACATAGATCCACATCTAACTGCATTCATTCTGGTCACATTTTAAGTGAAGTGTCTCTCTCCTAATTTGATGTTCAAGACAAGTCAGAATTTATTATGCTATTTGACATTAGGACAAATTGGAAAAATGCATGGATCTGAAATTAGTTAACCTGGTGACCTTAAGCAAGTTACCTCATGTTTGTTTACCTCATTTTAATTCACATGATTATAAAGTGCTTAACACAATGCCTGGCATAGGGCAAACACGATATTAATGTTAACTGTTATTATTTTTTCTTAAGTAGATGTAATTGCTTGTACTTGGTCACTCTATATGGGGTTTTAGATAGGATCAGTGTACAATGCAATGGTGATGAGATGAATGATTTTCTGTGTAAGGTAATTTGGAAATGCATTCAACTGGATTGGGGTTGCCTGATCAATAATGGGTTTGTTTCAAGTTTCCAAGTACACAATGTTGTTTATGGTTTGTTATGTTTCTAAATTTTTTTACATTGTGTAAATTGGTAAACCTTTGTATCAGTTATTTTGAACAACTTTTTATAGCTTGGTTGTTAACACAGTATATACAGAAAGAAACTAAAAGACAGTGGAAAAAATTGTTTAAAACCAGTTATGTTATTTTATCAACCCTGCTAACCCTGTTTTATAGTATTTTGTAACTGCCTTTAGGAAACTGGATATTTCTACCTTTGGCTGTAGTTAAGAGGAAGTTACATGTATAACTATTTGGCTCTCATTTATGAAAGTGTCCATCATTTCTTATAGTATGATAGTATTTTGTTACATTCATATACCACAACTTGTTCAGCCATTTCCTAAACAAGCATATTTTGCTTTGTATGGCCAGCTATGTTATAATGACTAGCCATCTTTTATCTTTGTTTCATATAATATATAAATATTGTTTGATGAATTGTGAATAAGTGGGACTCGCCACACTCTGAGTGTAATAAAATCTATCTTCTGATTTGTTCAGGTTTATTGACTTTAGCTAGTCAAATTGCTAAAAAAAATTCACACAACAATGTGTAAGTTATATATACTTGGTTAGAAGCTGTATCCAAACCAACAGAACTTTAATTGCTCCAGTGTTTTCCTTGTTACTTGATGTCTGTTGTTCCATATTCCTATTAATGATGTGTGTGTATCTGTATTATGTATACATATATATGTATATGGCTGTTTAAAAATATAAATTATGACTCACAGGTGACCTGGGATCTGGCATACCTTTACAGAAAGTAGGACAGTAACACCTAAATCACCAGAAGCCTACCTGAGGGAGAGGGGGAGAAGCAGACAGGATTCAGGACTGCTAAGGGAATGCAATGTCTCTTATTTTCCAAGTGGATATCCTGCTAGAATTATAGCTAGCTTTGTCATTGTTGTTTACTTGTTTCAATCACATCCAATTCTCCATGACCCCATTTGGAATTTTTTTTGGCAAAGATACTAGAGTGGCTTGCCATTTTCTTCTTTAGCTCATTTTACAGATGAAAAAAATGAGACAAACAGGGTCTTGCCCAAGGTCAGACAGCTAGTAAGTGTCTGAGGAAAAATTTGAACCCAGGAAGATGAATCCAGCGGAGTCCATGCCCAATGCTCTAACCACTGCAGCACCACTTAGCTGCTCCTATAGTCATCTGACACCCTTCAAATATCTCTAGTCTAAGGGTATGAGAGACTGAGTTCAGGAAGAAAGCTGCTTCCTGCTGTGGAGAGCCAAGATGGCAGAGTAGAAACATGGACTTGTTTGAGCTCTCCTCCTAAAGTCATTAAAATACCTGTAAAAAATGACTCTAAGCAAAATCTAGAGCAGCAGAAGTCACAAAATGACAGAGTGAAACAGATTTCCAGCCCAAGATAGCCTGGAAGGCTGATAGGAAGTACCTATCACACCAGGCTCAGAGCAGAGTGCAGCCCACCCTGGGCTGCTCGGCACAGATGGGCCTAGAGTAAGCTTCAGGGTACTGAATCATGGGCAGCTGCTGTGGCTTCCATATTTCTCAACCCACAAATGCCAAAGACAGCTCCAAGGGTCAGTGAGAAAGTTCTTTTACCTGAGTGAGAGGGGAATGTGGTCCAGCCCCAGGGCAGTAGTGGCCACTGCCACAGCAGTTGCCACTTCTGCAGCTCTCGGCTGACAGTGTATGTACATGTGAGAGAGAGAGACAGAGGACGCAGGGTGAGCTGAATATGAAGGGAGAATCCTCAAAAAATAATATTTACTGTTGAGTGAAATGTACTAGGAGTAAGATAAAGAGGGAGAGGTAGAATGTAGCAAATCATCTCACATAAAAAGCTTTTACAATGGAGGGGAAGAAGGGGGAGATGAAAGGGAATAAATGAGCCTTACTCTCATGGAATTTGGATTAAGGAGGCAATAACACACACTCATTTGGGTATGGAAATCTATTTTAACCTACAGGAATTCAAGGGGGAAGGGGATAGGAGAGGGAAGATAATAGAAGAGGACAGCAAATTGGGTAAAGGAACAATCAGAAGCAAACACTATTGTGGAGGGACAGTCAAGGTAGAGAATGGAGAGCAGGATAGGACAGAGGGAAATGTTATTAGTCTTTTGCAGCTTAACTGTTATGGAAGTGTTTTGCATGGCTACACATATATGACCTATATTGAATTGCTTGTTTTCTCAATGAGGGTGGGTGGGGAGGGAGGAAAGGAGAGCATATGGAACTCAGTGATTTAAAAATGAATGTTAAAAATTGTTTTGGCATGCAAGTGGGAAATAAGATATACAGGCAATGGGGTATGGAAATCTATTTTGCCCTACAGGAAAATAGAGGGGAAGGGGGATAGTGGGTAATAGAAGAGATGACAGAATGGAGGAAGGGGTAGATGAGGTGCATACTGTCCTGGCGTAGAGGGTAGAGATGAGAAAATTTTGAATTCAAATTCTTGTGGAAGTGAATGTTGAAAACTGAAAAATAAATTACATACATACATGCATACATACATATATATTTTTAAAGTTGCTTCCCTTAATTACTCTGGGGGAGGGGCTGAGTGGCCCTAAATTTGAATCTCCTTTATTACCCTAAATCTTTGCTTTCAACAGCTTACACTCACTAACTTAGCCCTTCCCACCAAATGCTAGTTACAAAGAAAAGACCACAGTCAATAGTTATTAAATCTCTTTATCAAAGAAAGCTGCAAACAGAAATCAGAGAAGTTTTAGAAATTAAAGAACACACACAAGTAAATAAGTTCTCCAGCTGGGATTAAAATAAGATCTTGGCTCAAAACAAGAGTAGGGGGAGGGGGCAAGGGGGAGAGAGAGAAAGAGAGAGAGAGGAAGAGAGAGAGAGAGAGAGGAAGAGAGAGAGAGACAGAGACAGAGACAGAGAGAGATCTCACCAAAGGGGAGTTTGCTCTCAGATATCTGTAAGGCTGCAGGTGCTGGAAGACAAGGCATATGATGGGGGCTGGCTCTCCTTACATGTGCTAGGCTCCAGTTCACCATTTGAAAGTCCATGACCTATTTTTTACCTTATCTTTCTCAATTCCCATTTACACCTCAAATGCTACAGGTTGGGATTTGATTTATTCTGACTGCCTAGACCAGCGGTGAAGAACCTGTGACCTGGAGGCCACATGTGGCCTTCTAGATGTGCAGCCTTTTGACTGAGTCCAAGTTTTACAGAACAAATCCTTAACCAGTCTTAATGTTTGTGAGTGTTCTGACCTAGATGAGTAAATGCAGTGTTGTACACCAAATCTTTGAAACTGCCCACTCCTTTTCTGCTCCACTGTTGCCAGTCATGTGTTGGATCAATTTTCCCTCCAAGTTAGCAACAAACTTGAAGAAGTACTCTAATCTGTTAACGTTAAAGTCTTCTGGTAGTCATCTTGCCTTGGGGCCACCACTTGTGTTAAATGCAAATATTTTACTTGGAGAGGGTAAGCCTATGATCAATCTAGCAATTAGTACCACACATTGCCTTCAATTGCTTTAATAAGTCAATTAAATGCCAATGTTTGCTGTGAGGATTCACCCATGAAGTTTTATTGCATTTAAGTAAATGGAAGACAGTGTTGGTGATGAGGTCATGAGATGCACAACTCTTCAGTAGTAAGTGACCACTGCTGTTGCTATTTCCAATTCTATTCCTTCCAAGGACTCTCTGTCAAGTCTGGTAGTCTGAGTTTACTCAAGTATAAAGTCACCATGTCCTTTTTTAGCACACTGATGATGAGGGTCCCCAGATATTCATAAAATTTTTCTTTGACCTCATCAGGGTTAGTCATGGTAGGAGCATAGGTACTGATTATGGTGGAGTGGCATTTTCCTACAAGTGGCAATTGCATTGTCATGAACCTGTCATTAACTCCTTTTCATAGACTAGATTCGTTTTGATAGGAAAACCTACACCAGCTGCATGGCAATCTCCATCACTGTTGCCACTACAGAAAAACATGTATCCAGCTCCAACTAGCCTTTATTTGCCAACCTTGTTTCACTCAGGGCTGATATTGGGATGTGACACCTGCTAAATTCCCTTGTAGGTGACGCAGCTGCAACCTCCTACTTCTTTTTTTTTTTCTTTAGCAAAAGTTGATTTATTGACAACAGCACAAAATAGAAAACTTCCATTGTTTATATTAAGGCCTGGTGACATGCAACTTCCCTCCTTGTTTTTCTCCCAGTGTCGAACACAACCATGTCCACTAATGAAAATGCTAATTCACCAGCTGGCCAACTAAATAGATTTAAGAACAAAGGGAAAGACAGCACAGAAATGAGGCGCCAGAGTATTGAAGTGTATGTAGAACTGAGGAAAGCCAAAAAAGATGACCAGATGCTGAAAAGAAGAAACGTCAGCACGCTTCCTGATGATGCTACTTCTCCTCTGCAAGAAAACTGAAATAATGAGGGCTCTGCACTTTGGTCCATTGAAGATATCGTCAAAGGCATAAATAGTAATATTCTGGAAGTTCAACTTCAGGCTACCCAAGCTGCTAGGAAACTCCTTTCTAGGGAAAAATAGCCTCCCATAGACCAAATAATTGAGGCTGGTATGATTCCAAAGCTTGTATGCTTCTTGGGCAGGACAGACTATAATCCTATTCAGTTTGAATCTGCTTGGGCACTTACTAACATTGCTTCTGGAAAATCGGACCAAATCAAGGCTGCGGTAGATGGAGGGGCTATACCTGTGTTCATTGCCCTGTTGGCCTCTCTCCAGGCTCACATCAGTGAACAGGCAGTGTGGGCTCTGGGAAACATTGTAGGTGATGGTTCAGCCTACAGAGACTTGGTTATCAAGTAATCACTTTAGTATCTTTTTATCACTTTAGTATCAAATCTCATTGACAGTATTGGTGTGCTATGGTCCACAGGGTCACAAGGAGTTCAACACAACTGAATGATGAAACAACTAAAACAAGGTTGAAACCAAACCATGTTATCTCCCAAAAAACTCAATAAAACAAAATAAAAATTATATAAAAACAATTCCAGAATATAATCATGAAGCAACAAAATTGTGACTGTAAAAAAATTCTGTTCTAATCCTATGAAGAGAAAAGAACAAAGTGTAAAGAAAAATGTTTTATAACAATGGGTTTGGGGACAGGTATTATACATATCTGTGTATATGTATACAAAGATATGTGTACACATACACACAAACACACACGCACACACCGAATACAATGTAATTTAGGAAGACAGTACTAGAATCTGGGGAAACCAGGAAGGCTTTCATGTAGATCTGTGATTCTCAAACCTTTCCATCTCAGGACTACTTTACACTCTTAAAAATTATTGAAGACCCCCTTCTCAAGAGCTTTTGCTTATGTGGTGGATTTCAATTGGTATTTACAATATTAGAAATTTAAAAGTTATATTATCAAGATAGTTTTGATTTCTTGGCCCTTCTGAGTCTTAGAGGGAATGAGATTCCTGGAACATACTTTAAGAACCACTGATATAGTGTGTGTGTGTGTGTGTTCATTCTTCATTGCCGAAGAACACCACATCATCAGAGAAATGATGACATGACTTGCACTTGACTTTGTTTTGAGTGAGGGAGGGCTGTTCAGGTCACCAGCCTCACTTCTCCTCCAGAGCCATCTGAATCCAGTGACCAGATATTCATTAAGATGACTGGAGATGCCCCAGGATGAGGCAATTGGGGTTAAGTGACTTGCCCAAGGTCACACAGCTAGTGAGTGTCAAGTGTCTGAGGTGAGATTTGAACTTAGGTTCTCCTGACTCCTGCACTGGTGCTCTATCCACTGTACCACCTAGCTGCCCCACTGATATACTAGAGAATGCCTGAGGACACCAGAGACATACAGAAGGTGGTGTCCTTCGTTCTCGAAGAAGACCAAAACGTCACCATCACCATGATAAAGTGAAATTTCAGTGTGTACAACTGCGGCTGATCAGACCAATAGGGGCTAGGGATGCTCTGCCACAGATTGGGTACAGATAGTCTGAGTGATTTTTCACACACAGATTTACAGAAGGACAGGGATAAGAATAAGACAGGATGAGAAAGCAAAGTTGGGTTGCTGTATGCAACAATGGAAAAAAAGCATTTTCATGAAAGAAATCATGGAGCCTTTGTCCAAAGTTAGCTAGACCATTTTCAGCACAGGTAGTGTGATTTTCTTTTGGTAGTGTGATTTTTTTTTAAATCTTTAAAACATTTTTCCACTAATGCTTATATTATATTATACTATGTTATTATTATATTATATTACTATATTATATTATATCCATTGGAAGCCTTGGGCATTTATATACTTTTCTTCAGTTCATGAATCTCAACATGGATTTTGGACAAGGTCCATACAGGCTGGCTTTTTAATTAATAAATTAATTACCTACAAACACTATACTAAGCACCAGGGATACAAGGACAAAAAAAAAAATACAGAGTACCTGCTCTCAAGAAGCTCAAAATCTAATGAGGAAGACAACAAGCAAACAACTATGTACAAATGAGATAGATTCAGGATATATTAGAGATACTGAACAGAGACAAGGCACCATTAAGGGGGAATGATAAAGCCTTCCTACAGAAGGTGCGATTTTATCTGGGACTTATAGGAAACCAGGTGGTAGGGATGAGGAGGGAGAGCATTCCAGGTGTGAGAGAAAGTCAGTGAAAATGCCTAGAGTTTGCAGATGGAATGTCTTATTCAAGGAACAGTGGGAAGGATAGGCCAGTGTCCCTGGATCATACTGTATTTGGAGGGAGATAGGGTGTAAGGTCTAAGATGACCGGAAAGGAAAGGGTATTATGAAGATCTTTGAATGCTAAACAGAGCATTTTGCATTTGATCCTGAAAGTGACAGGGAACCAATGGAATTGACTTAAGGGGTGAGAGGGAAGCTGCTGGGCAAAGAAGAGGCATGACAGTGTCAGATTTGAATATGGCAGCTGGGTAGAGAGTGTGGACTTCACTTTCACTTGTGTTCAGGAGACCAGCCAGCAGGCTACTTCAGTATTCCAGATGTGAAGGGATAAGGGCCAGGGTAGTGGTAGTGTTAGAGGAGAGAGGGAGGTATATACAAGATGTTAAGAAGGTAAAATCAACAGGCCTTGGCAACAGACTGGATATGAGGTGGGGGTTAGGGTTGAGTAAGAACATAAGGATAACACCTAGGTTGGGAGCTTGGGTGACCAGGATGATGTTGATATCCTCAACATGAAGAGAGGAGAGTTTTGGGGAGAAGATAATAAATTAAGATTTATATATGTTGAGATTAAGATGTCTATGGATCATCAAAGTTGAGATGTTCAAGGGGCAGTTGGAAATGCGAGACTGGAACTTAGCAGAGATGTTAGAGATGAACAAGTAGATTTGAGAATCATTAGTGCAGGGTGATCATTGAGTACATGAGAAGAGATTAGATCACCAAGTATAATAGCGTAGTTCAAGAAGAAAAGTCTCCTGACATGGTTATGGGGCATAACCATGGTTACTGGACATGACCTGAAGACTAAAAAAGTCATCTTATCAGTGATGCCTTAAAGATCGTGGAGTATAACAGCAGTTATATAGGAATACAGAATGTCTCCATTTTCAAAAAAAGAAAGAGAATGAAATCTGCAAACTATAGGATGATGAGCTTGACCTTGATTCTAGCAAAAATTCTAGAAAGAGTAAATTAATCTATAAAAGGAAGCAGTGATCACAAAAATTCAAATTAGCTTTAAAAAAAGTCATGTTTGAAATTAATCTCACTTTTTCTTTTTTTTAGCACTAATACTGATAGATCATTGATAGATGATGTAAAGACTGTATAGTTTACCTTCATTTTAAGGAAATATTTTTTTAAAAGTCTCTGCTGTTCTTATAAGGAAATGAAGATGTGTGGGTCTAATTATACTAATGAATTTGGAACTGGTTGACTGACCAACTCCAGCTAAAATCCCACCTTACAGGAAACCTTTCCCAGTCTCAATAAATGCTAATGCTTTCTCTCTGTTGACTATCTCTAATTTGTCCTGCCTAGAGTTTGTTTGTACATATTGTATGCATCTTGTCTCCCCCATTAGACTGTGAGAGCACAAGAAAAACAAAACTTATGACAGACACTGTCTTGCCCCAAATTTCTTTGTATTAATGGAATTTCATTCCAGTTTCCTTCCCCAATGGATCAATGTATCACTTGCTCAAATTTTCATCTTCTGAGTGTGCACAAATTCATAACAGGTCTCATGGATACTGATGTGTCACACACATGATCAGTCATCTCACTGTTCATAATCTTAACATTCATTTTCATCTTTGTAGCCCTTGAGCATAGCACAATTCCTGGAATATAGAGGGCCTTTAATGAATGCTTGTTGATTGATTCTTTGGCTCTACCTCTTCAGTACATGTGACTTAAACCTTATAATTACAAGGGCAACCTCCCTCTTCTTCCCAATCTCATTGCCCTCCCAAACTCACATCCAGCAATCACTCATTTTGTACTTCCAAGCAAACAATTCTCATGTGAACAAGCAAATAAGCATAAGCAATTTTAATGGGGCTAAAGCCCCCTTAGACTACAAAGTGTTTCTGACAGAGTCTATTAGAGCTTAAAATACAGGAATGACAGACTTCTGAAAAAGAATGAAGTACACTTAACCAAAGTTGTTAATAAGGTACTTGCCTGGAGTTTTACAAATCTAGTCAAAAGGGGATCTCATAGAGTCTAGCTAACATATAGCAAGGAAAGTAGCAGCAGACACACCTGGAGTTCCCCAAGAAAGAAAAAAAAAGCCAAGAAGGGGCCAATAATAAAACCCATTGCCTTAGAGTAGAGGCTCTTAACCTGGAGTTTATGGAGTTATTACAATATTTTTTGATAATTAGATTTTGGTGTAATTGAATTCCTTTGTAATCCTATGTATTTTATGCATTTAAAAAAAATATTATTCTGAGAAAGGGTCCATAGGCTTTATAGACTGTCAAAAAGGTCTATAACACAGAAAAGGTTAAAAACTCTGCCTTAGAAGACTGTCTATAAACACACTAGATGTCAGTAATAAGTAGGACGAACTAAAGATCCTAATGCAGGGATATAAATTTGACTTCAGGGGGAGGAGCCAAGATGGCAGAGTAGAAAGACTCACGTATGCTAGCTCCGAACCCACAGCCCATAAATTTCCTGTAAAAAGAACTCCCCACAAATTCTGGAGCAGAGCAAACTGTGCAGAAACACAGTGGAGGAGATTTCCCTTCCAGACAGCCCTGGAAAGCCATCCCCAGGGGTCCGTAGCACACCAGATGCGGAGCTTACCCTGCGCTGCCCTGGCCGCATGGCCCTGAGAGGAACAGATCCGAGCAGGCTTCAGGGAGGGAATCTCCAGTGGCCGCAAAGGTCCCTCCACCCACAGGCGCTACAGGTCAGTGAGAGAGACTTCCAGGCTGGCCGAGAGGGGAGTGGGGTGTCTCCGTGACTCAGGCTCCCTCAGGAGGCAGCCACGGAGACAGGGACAGCAGCAGACCCAGGCTCCCGGAGCAGACAGGAGCTCAGGACCATTACTGAAGATCTCTGCATAAACCCCCTGAGGGAACTGAGCCTGGGAGGCGGCCCTGCCCCCACCCCAGCACCAGAACTTAAGCTCACATTGAATAGCAGCCATGCCCGCCACTGAAAGCCCCAAGGCTGGGGAGCAGCATTTGAATCTCAGACCCCAAGCACTAGCTTGGCAAATCTAGGCAGGGGTGGAGAGGAATCTCATAAGTCAAGTAACTGGCTGGGAAAATGCCCAGAAAAGGGAAGAAAAATAAGACCATAGAAAGCTACTTTCTTGGAGAACAGATGTTCCCACCTTCCATTTCTGATGACGAGGAACAATGCTTACCATCAGGGAAAGACGTGGAGGTCGGGGCCTCTGTATCCCAGGCATCCTAGGTGGATGTCTGGTGGGCTCAGGCCATGGAAGAGCTCAAAAAGGATTGTGAAAATCAAGTTAGACAGGTGGAGGAAAAACTGGGAAGAGAAATGACAGAGATGCAAGAAAAGCATGAAAAACGGGTCAATACCTTGGTAAAGGAGACCCAAAAAAAATGCTGAAGAAAATAACACTTTGAAAAATAGGCTCACTCAATTGGCAAAAGAGGTTCAAAAAGCCAATGAGGACAAGAATGCTTTCAAAAGCAGAATTAGCCAAATGGAAAAAGAGGTTCAAAAGCTCACTGAAGAAAATAGTTCTCTCAAAATTAGAATGGAACAGATGGAGGCTAATGACTTTCTGAGAAACCAAGAAATCAACAAACAAAATCAAAAGAAGGAAAAAATGGAAGATAATGTGAAATATCTCATTGGAAAAGCAACTGACCTGGAAAATAGATCCAGGAGAAACAATTTAAAAACTATGGGATTACCTGAAAGCCATGATCAAAAAAAGAGCCTAGACATCATCTTCCATGAAATTATCAAGGAAAATTGCCCTGAGATTCTAGAACCAGAGGGCAAAATAACTATTGAAGGAATCCATCGATCACCACCTGAAAGAGATCCAAAAAGAGAAACTCCTAGGAACGTTGTGGCCAAATTCCAGAATTCCCAGGTCAAGGAGAAAACATTGCAAGCAGCTAGAAAGAAACAATTCCAGTATTGTGGAAATACAACCAGGATAACAAAAGATCTAGCAGCTTCTACATTAAGGGATCAAAGGGCGTGGAATAGGATATTCCAGAAGTCAAAGGAACTAGGACTCAAACCAAGAATCACCTACCGAGCAAAACTGAGTATAATACTTCAGGGGAAAATATGGTGTTTCAATGAAACAGAGGACTTTCAAGCATTCTTGATGAAAAGACCAGAGCTGAAAAGAAAATTTGACTTTCAAACACAAGAATGAGAAGAAGCATGAAAAAGTAAACAGCAAAGAGAAGTCATAAGGGACTTACCAAAGTTGAACTGTTTACATTCCTACATGGAAAGACAGTATTTGTAACTCTTGAAACTTTTCAGTATCTGGGTAGTTGGTGGGACCACACATACACATACACACACACATACACGCATGAACACACACACACATACAAACATGCACGCACATACAGAGACAGAGAGCACAGAGTGATTTGAATAGGATGGGACCATATCTCAAAAGAAATTAAGGTAAATGGTGAGAGAGAAATGTAGTGGGAGGAAAGAGGGTGAAATGGAATGGGGTAAATTATATCTCATTCAAGAGGCAAGCAGGAGACTTGTTAGTGGAGGGAAAAAGAGGAGAGCTGAGAAAAAAAACCCAAGAAGTTTACCCTCATCACATTCGACTAAAGGAAGGAATAAAATGCACACTCATTTTGGTATGAAAACCTATCTTACAGTATAGGAAAGTGGGGGAGGAGATAAGCAAGGGGGGGGGGGGATGATGGAAGGGAGGGCAAAGGGAGGAGGGAGCAATTTGAAGTCAACACTCTTGGGGAGGGACAGGATCAAAAGACAGAAGAGAAACAATGAGGGGCAGGATAGGATGGAGGGTAATTCATTTAGTCTTATGCAACACGACTATTCAGGGAAGTCATTTGCAAAACTACACAGATATGGCCTATACTGAATTGCCTGCCTTCCCAAAGGGAATGGGTGGGGAGGGAGGGATGGGGAGAATTTGGAACTCAAAGTTTTAGGAACAACTGTTTAGTATTGTTGTTGTTACTAGGAAATAAGACATACAGTTAATGAGGAATAGAAAGTCATCTGGCCCTACAGGACAAAAGAGAAGATGGGGACAAGAGAAGGGAGGGATGATAGAAGATAGGGCAGATTGGTGATAGTGAAAATTAGATTGCTAGGTGTATTGGGATGGGGGGAGGGGATAAAAGGGGAGAAAATTTGGAACCCAAAATTTTGTGAAAATTAATGTAAAAAGTTAAATAATTAAAAAAAAAACAAAAATAAAAATAAATAAATTTGACTTCACACTGAGATTAGGCAAGATAGGAGAAATGATCAGTATCCTTGTGGGAAATGAAGGGCTGGCTGGCTTGGATGTCCTTGAACCAGCTGAGTTTTTGTTAGCACTCCTAAGCTCACATGAGTATCTGTGAATAATCATCCCTCTTTAGATACCTGCTGGCTCTGTAGTAGTTCTATTGCACACTCTGCCCAGACCTCTACTGTCTCTTCCTCAGAAGTCTTCCCTAATACTTTACTGAGAAGAATACTCTCTTAGCACCATAACTGAAATATATGGGGAACTAAGCCAAATGTATAGAAATAAAAGTAATTCCTCAATTGATAAATGGTCAATGATGTGAATAAGTTTTCAGATGAAGAACCAAAGCTATCCATAATCATATGAAAAAATGCTCTAAATCACCACTGATTAGAGAAAAGCACATTAAAACAATTCTAAGCTACCATCCCATACCTATCAGGTTAGCTTAGAGGACCGAAAAAAAAATGACAAATGTTGTAGTGGATGTGGGAAAACTGAGACACTAATGCACGATTGTTGAAGTTGTACACTGATTCAACCATTCTGTAGAGCAGTTTGGAACTATACCTAAAAGGGTATAACACACTTTTGAGAATGGACAGGCTGAAAGGAGAGAGAGTAAGATAAACAGGGAAAACAGGATGGAGGGAAATACACAGTAATCATATCTGTGAAAAAATGTTACAGCAACGTATCCTTCAAAATTGAATGTAATCTTACAACAGAAAAAAATGGGATTTTAATACAGAGGACTTTCAAATATTTCTGATTAAAAGGCCAGAGCTGAGTAGAAGCTCTGAAATGAAAATAAAGGAGTCAAGAGAAACCTCAAAGATTTGAGCAGTTGGAAAGGACAGAACAAAATGAAGTTCTTACAGTTTCATAGAGGGAAAAGAGCTATGTTCTTCCATAATCCCACAGTCTTTAAGAAGGTGGTGGGGTTGGGGGAGAATTAGGGGAGAGAAATGAAGGGAACAAATATGGCCCAATATGTACCAGGCACTGTGTTTTATAATTATGATCTAATTTAATCCTCACAACAACCTTGAAAGGGAGGAACTATTATGATCCTTATTTTACAGTTGAGGACAAGAGGTAAAGTGACTTTTCTAGGGTCACATAACTAGGAAGTGTCTTTTTTTTTAGGGTCCTGATTATTTTTTTTTTTGACATTTTATTTTTTCTTAATTTCAGTGTTCTACAATTACTACCATATAACTTGGATTATATCCTCCTCCCTCCCCAGGACGGCATACAATTTTTATATATAGGTTCTACACATACATTCTTATTAAATATATTTTCACCATAGTCATGTTGTGTATAAGAATTAAAATGAATGGGAGAAATCATGTAACAAACCAAAATGTAATACAAAAGAAGATGATCTGCTACATTCTGCAATTGAATTCCATAGTTCTTTCTCTGGATGTGGAAGGCATTTTGCCTTAGAAGACCATGGGGAATTTTTTTTTAAGTCCTTGCATTGTTCCAAGCCTACCAGAAAAAACCCTCACACACTGTGGTCGTTGCTGTGCACAAAGTTCTCCTGGTTTTGCTCCTTTCATTCAGCATGAGATCATATAAGTCTTTCCAGGACTCTCTGAAGTCTTAGGAACTGTCTGAGGCTGGATTTGAACTATGGACTTCTTGAGCCCAGGTTCAGCACTCTGTCTGCTGTGGCACCTATCAAGTTAAGTAACATATAAATACAGGGCTTGAGTGTTGTTTGGGGTTGTTTGTTTTAGAAGAGGATAAAAAAATAGGAAAAAGGAAAACACTAGGAAAGAAATGAAGAGAAAAACATTATTTTACTTAATAGACATGTATGTGAAAAAGTATAATCGAACAGGCATCTTATGAATCGGACAAATGAGGGTTGAACACACACAGAGAATCTGATGTAGAAACATATTAAACTGAACAAGGAAAACAAGCCAAGACAGTGAAAGAAGAGACAGATATTTCAGGAGGACAGATTTGGGAAGGGAACAGTCACAAGCAAATGTACAAATGTAAAGAGAGTATGAGAATGTAACCCCATAAAGACCATAAACTACTTTGAGTAAATGTAAACAGCAAAAGAAGCTCCATGGGAGCTTGCACATGACCTAGACCATCCCAGACACTATGCCTTCTTTGTTATGCTTCTATATAATACCTGGCCTAGCCAGGTTGGTGTGAGGATCCACAATGCTACTTTGTCCTCCTGCCACCAAGGATGATAGCCTCTTGTGAGTATGCTCCCTCATTTAACTTAATTAACCCTAATAAAACCTATTAACAATTAAGCTCGTATAGGCTGGTATGGTATGGCATTTTCTCCAAAGGTATGCTGCCCTATAATTGGCATAATCAGGGCAAAACAGATTCTGCCCCCTTACATTTGGCAGGATACCAAAGAAATTGGGTGGGGGAGGCCTCCTCAGGGGCAATCCTGGCCATCTTCTGTGAGAAATGATTCATTTGGACACTTACTCTATTCCAATCAGTATTAATCAGTTTGATATTTTACATAAATTACATAAGGATAATTAGATAAGGTAGGTTCTTATAGTAAGCCTTAAACTTTAATGTAACATTCACTACTTGTTTGCCAGTTATGAAACTCAACTGTGCAACCATAAGAATACTGACAAAGAGATCTCCTTCCTGTTTTACTCAAATTGCATGTCCAAATTCAATATGGGTGGGATGCCTTGATCCTTTGGACCATTCTCTCTTGTCCAACATAAGCACTTATGACCACTTAGGGGAGATGACTGCATTCTTCGCCCAACGTGTGACCCACCTCCCTGCTGATATGTCATTTTTGGCCCTCAAATGCAAGGTCTATTAACCAATAAGATTCTATGTTTTACCATGTCTCTTTTGCATATTTGTTATCAAACTCTATTAAAAACAAGGTCGTGGGGGGCGGAGCCAAGATGGCGGAGTAGAAGGACGCACGTTTACGAGCTCCGAAACCAAAGCCCATAGAATTAATGTAAAAAGAGTCCCCCATAGCTTCTGGGTGAATACAAGGTGTGCAGAAGCAGAGTGGAAGAGATTTCCGTTCCAGGGAGCCCTGAAGACCCGTCCCCAGGGTCCGGCGCGCCCCCGGAAAGCAGACAACACCCCCAGCGCTGCCCTGGCCGGGGCCCCAGAGAAGCTGATCCGAGCAGGCTTCAGAGACGGAAGCTCCGGGAGCCGGGAAAGTCCCTCCGCCCACAGAAGCAGGTCAGTGAGAGGCTGGGCTGAAGGAGAGGGGAAGCGGGGCGTCTCCGTGACTCGGGCCCCCTCGGGAGGAAGCAGCGGCGGTGGGGACGGGGGCAGGAAGCGGCGGAGGCAGAGGTGTGGGCAGCGGCTGAGGCGGCAGCGGCCCAAGACTCAGGAATCCCCCAACAGCAGGCAGGATCTTCATTACGGAAGATTCCCGCATAAAACCTGACGGAGCTGAGCCTGGGAGACGGCCCTGCCCCCCCCACCCCCCACTCTGTCACTGAAGGCTTCTGCTTAAAGCCCCCAAGGGAGCGGGATTTGGGAGGCGGGCCCCCCACCCCGCCCCCACCTGTTCCATTCCTGAAAGTCTCTGCATAAAGCCCCCGAGAGATCAGTCTCGGAGGCAGCCCTGGCCCCACCCCAGCACCTGAACTAAAGCTCACTGATTGACAGCCGGCAGGAGGAAAGCCCATTTAAATCTCAGAGGCCAAGCACTAGCTGGGCGGATCCAGGCGCGGGTGGAAAGGAATCTCAGAAGTCAGTAACTGGCTGGGAAAATGCCTAGAAAAGGGAAGAAAAATAAGACTTTTGAGAGTTTTTTCCAACAAATGCAAATGATCCCGACCTTCGGATCTGACGAAGATGAGGACGTATTCTTGCCATCAGGGAAAGACGTGGAGGGCGGGGGCCTCAGTACCCCCAGACACCCCATGGGGGTGGTGGGTGGGCTCAGGCCCTGGAAGAGCTCAAAAAGGATTTTGAAAAGCAAGTTAGACAGGTGGAGGAAAAACTGGGAAGAGAAATGTCAGAGATGCAACAAAAGTATGAAAAACAGGTCAATACCTTGGTAAAGGAGACCCAAAAAAATGCTGAGGAAATTAACACCTTGAAAAATAGGCTCACCCAATTGGCAAAGGAGGTTCAAAAAGCCAATGAGGAGAAGAATGCTTTCAAAAGCAGAATGAGCCAAATGGAAAAAGAGGCTCAAAAGCTCACTGAATTTAATAGCTCTCTCAAAATTAGAATGGAACAGATGGAGTCTAATGACTTTATGAGAAACCAAGAAATCACCAAACAAAACCAAAAGAACGAAAAAATGGAAGAGAATGTGAAATATCTCATGGGAAAAACAACTGACTTGGAAAATAGATCCAGGAGAGACAATTTAAAAATTATGGGACTACCTGAAAGTCATGATCAAAAAAAGAGCCTAGACATCATCTTCCATGAAATTATCAAGGAAAACTGCCCTGACATTCTACAACCAGAGGGCAAAATAAGTATTGAAAGAATCCATCGATCACCACCTGAAAGAGATCCAAAAAGAGAAACTCCTAGGAACACTGTGGCGAAATTCCAGAACTCCCAGCTCAAGGAGAAAATCTTGCAAGCAGCTAGAAAGAAACAATTCCAGTACTGTGGAAATACAATCAGGATAACCCAAGATCTAGCAGCTTCTACATTAAGGGATCAAAGGGCATGGAATAGGATATTCCAGAAGGCAAAGGAACTAGGACTCAAACCAAGAATCACCTACCCAGCTAAACTGAGTATAATACTTCAAGGGAAAATATGGTCTTTCAATGAAACAGAGGACTTTCAATCATTCTTGATGAAAAAACCAGAGCTGAAAAGAAAATTTGACTTTCAAACACAAGAATGAGAAGAAGCATGAAAAAGTAAACAGCAAAGAGAAGTCTTAAGGGACTTACCATGAGTGAACTGTTTACATTCCTACATGGAAAAACAATATTTGTAACTCTTAAAACTTTTCAGTATCTGGGTAGTTGGTGGGACCACACATACACATGTACACGCATGCACACACATACACACATGCACACACATACAGAGATAGAGAGCACAGATTGAACTGAATAGGATGGGACCATACCTTAAAAGAAACTAGGGTAAATGGTGAGAGAGAAATGTAGGGGGAGGGAAAGGGAAGGGGGTAACTATATGTCATTTAAGAGACAGGTAGGAGTTTTTCTTAGTGGAGGGAAAAAGAGGAGAGCTGAGAAAAAAAAAAAGGAAAAAAACAAGAAGTTTACCCTCATCACATTTGACTAAACGAAGGAGTGAAATGCACACTCATTTTGGTATGAAAACCTATCTTACAGTATAAGAAAGTGGGGGAGAGGGAGATGTTGCAAGGGGGGGGATGATGGAGGGGAGGGCAAAGGGAGGAGGGAGCAATTTGGGGTCAACACTTGGGGAGGGACAGGATATAAGGACAGAGGAGAAATAATGAGGGGCAGGTTAGGAGGGATGGTAATCCAGTTAGTCTTGCACAACGCGACTATCAGGGAGGTCATTGGCAAAACTACACAGATATGTCCTATATTGAATTGCCTGCTGTCCCAAGGGGAATGGGTGGGGAGGGAGGGATGAGGAGAATTTGGAACTCAAAGTTTTAGGAACAACTGTTTAGTATTGTTGTTGCAACTGGGAAAGAAGACATACAGTTAAGGAGGAATAGAAAGTCATCTGGCCCTACAGGAGAAAAGAGAAGATGGAGACAAGAGAAGGGAGAGATGACAGAAGAGAGGGCAGATTGGAGATAGGGAAAATTAGATTGCGTGGGGTATTGGGCTGGGGGGAGGGGATAAAAGGGGAGAAAATTTGGAACCCAAAAATTTGTGAAAATGAATGTAAAAAATTTAAATAAATAAATAAATCAAAAAAAAATAAATAAAAACAAGGTCGTGGAAAAAGGGGGCATCTCATGGACCCTTTAATCAAGTGCTATTGACCCAGAGCTCTGTCTCAGTGGTTTTTCCTGCAGATTGTACAATTTTAATCATCATTCCTCTTCCCTGGGGGAGAGGTGGTATGTCTGCTGGGGAGGAGTCCCATCTTGGCCATCTACATAGTGTGGAAATTGTGACCTGAGCCACACAAGTATGGAGACACCTGGAAAGGACACTTTGGCTTGTGCCTTGACAGGCTTCCACGAGGGAAATCTCATACACTGTTGCTTGATGGTAGATTTACAGCCTAAGCAAACATGAGAACTTTCAGCACTGTTAAGGGATACCTTGAAACAGCAATTGCCCTCTGTATCATAGAATAAAGACTAAAATAACCTTGAGGTAAAAGATGGAGGTGACCAAGAATGTGTTTTGGGAAGACAGAGGCTGTGTAGAAGAAAAGAACTCTCTCTCTCTCTCTCTCTCTCTCTCTCTCTCTCTCTCTCTCTCTCTCTCTCTCTCTCTCTCTCTCTCTCTCTCTCTCTCCCTCCCTCCCTCTCTCTCTCCCTCCCTCCCTCCCTCTCATTGTATGCATCAGGGAGACAGGGGAGAAGCAGAGCAAGAAAAATTCAGTGAAGTGAAGATTATTTCTGATATGATTGATAAAGGAAGTATCAGATCAGAATATGCAAGAAATAAGACGTGCCGTTTTAAATGGGTAATAATTCATTAGAATGTGTGTATATGTATATGTGAGAGAAAGCATGGCTTCTTGGGACATCTAGTAAGGCATGAAAGGAAAAGTAACTTTTAACAGTGGGGTCAGAAAGGCAAGAGAGAGGGGCTGGAGCCACTGCAGCAGAGGAGCAGGCCTGAGTGAAGGTAGGAAGCAGCAGTCCTATCTGGGGGAACTCAACATGACAATGCAGACAAGAGCTGGTGACCAGGCAGAACCTGAGGGCAAGGATACTGGAGTATATTATGATGAGTATCTCAGGCAAGTGATTGATGTGTTGGAAACAGACAAGCATTTCAGAAAAAAAACTTCAGACACAGAAGAAATCAAAAGTGGGAAACTAAGCAAAGGGCTTGATTTATTTAGTGAGTCACCATGTAAGGACAAGATTTGATGAACTAAAGATACAGGAAGTGGCAAGATTAAGAATGCTAATTAAAGCTAAATTGGATTTCATTCAAGACACAGGCATAGATTATCAAGCTCTTTTGAAACAGTTTCAGCACCAAAATCACCAGAATCTTGACAAATCTGAACCAACAACAATATGTTAACAATATGTTAATCAAAGCTACAAGTGATTTAGAAAACTATAAGACTCACCATATTAAAAAATATGACATGAAGGTGCATGAAAAGTGAGAATATTTGAAAACATCGAAAAAAAGAAAAAAGGCACCTAAGAATCTAAATGTGAAGATGAGACTTTTGGATGATTTGAGCCTAAAAATGAAGAGGATGACATGGCAGAAATGGAAGAAAGGCTTAGGATGAGAGAACATGTTATGAATGAGGCTGATCTTAACAAGGACAAGTTAGTGACTTTGGAAGAGTTTCTAAAAGCTACCGAGAAAAAATAATTCTTGGAGCTAGAAAGCTGGGAGACAGTGGATCAGTAGCAGCTTTTTGCTGAAGAGCTGAAAGAATTTGAAAATCACATCTACAAACAAGAACACAAGACAGAGTAGAAGGAAGATCTCCAGAAGCAAAAAGAATTCTAGGGTCAGGACAACCAGCTTCAGCAGGTGGTACAACAGATGAAACAAAAGAAATTACAAGGAAGGCCTCCAGAAGGGCCAGGTACAAAATTAAAATTCCACCTACCTGGGCAGCACCAAGAGGAGAAGTTAGAAAAGCATTCTCTATTCACTGACCACCTTCAGCCTGTGCTACCACAGCACATTTCTCCTCTTCAGGAAGGAGCACCCATGGCTGAACATGTCCAGGTTTATCCTTAACCACCTGGGGTCTCACCTTTCTACTTTTCTGGCTCATTTGGTTTGTTTAAGAAGAAAAACTAAAGTGGAATAAGAAATTAAACTGAAAATGTCCTATTTCTTTCCCTACCTGTAGCATCTCCAAAAGGATAATTGTAATTTTGTATTTAGCAACACTTTTAAGGCAATCTTTTTTCATTATCTCCTGAAAAATGTGAGGGGAAAAAGGTTACTAAAAATCTAGTTCCCTTTTGTACTCCTTTTTCTAAAGGCAAATTTTAGTGTTTGGGGGATAAGATCCCATACAAATAAACAAACAAAACTCAGTAGTTAGATGTTCTCAGGAGAATCCCAGAATTAACCTAGAACATATGTGCATGTATGTGTGTGTGTGTGTCCATCCTTTGTTGCCAAAGAAGACCATGCCATCAGAGAAATAATGACATGACTTGCACTTGACTTTGTTTTGAGTGAGCGAGGGCTGTGCAGGTCACCAGCCTCACTTCTCCTCCAGAGCCATCTGAATCCAGTGAGCAGATATTCATCAAGATGACTGGAGATGACCCAGTGTGAGGCAATTGTGCTTAAGTGATTTGCCCAAGGTCACACAGCTAGTGAGTGTCAAGTGTCTGAGGTGAAATCTGAACTCAGGTCCTCCTGACTCCTGTACTGGTGCTCTATCCACTGCACTACCTAGCTGCCCCAGAACATGTGTATAGTTCCAACAAAAGATGATCAAAAACCTGGATCCAAGGGTCAAGTTTTGCCATTTCTAGCATTGCCAAACTGCTTGTGTTTTTTTTCCTGAGATCAAAAAAGCATCCCTCAACACAAAACTTTGGAACTTCAACTTCACTTTTTTTTAATTTGCCTCAAAGAATTGTGCAGAACAGTAAGGATCATTCATGTTTACAGATCCCTCGGATTCTCACTATGTAAAGCCTTTAGCATAAATATTTTTACTAACTTTAGTTATAATAAAGGTAAATGAGTCAACAGTTTACAATTGTAAACAAGTTTACAAGTTCTTCCTGCAAAATAGCCTTCCTTCTTAAGAGTCTTTAAAACTCTGCATGTTATTCAAATGATGATCACTTTTATTGAAAATAAAAAGATATCACAAGAAATAACATTGGATTTTGCTGTGTAGATTTGCCTATCTTCTTTCATTTCTGCATCATGGTATATTTCCCTAAATTTTCTGTATTTAAAATTATGAATTTCAGTGTTAGAGGTGAGTAGTTGGTAGGCTTCTTTTCTTTATTTAATTGGTACAATTTGACTCTTCACTCGATAATTTGTTGTCTTTGATAGAAACAATTCATTTCCCTCATACTTTACCACTGGTTAATGGCTTATCTGTGTACTTGACAAGTGGAAGAAATGTAATTCATTCTGATTCTGTGAAACAGTCTTCATAAATCAGCTGGTCCAAATTGTTTTTTTTTCTCAGTCTTCAATTTTAACCATCTTTTTGAAAGGTGGTACTAGAATTATATATGCCATTTTTATTATATTAGTAGCACTTTGGCTTTCTTGTATTTCTCAAACTCACTCTCAAGTCACCTTTTTTAGTGTTAGGGAAACAAATTACTTCTTTAAAGCTGTCTGGGACCTTTCACATATATTGAATTTGGAAGCCAGTGGAACTTTTATAAGTGGCTGTGAGTGTTGATTCAGTATCATCGATTTTAGCTATGGCCATACATCAAGAACCTATAATTCGGGAAAAAACATTTTGGGAAGGAGGCTTGTGTCTGGTTATCTGAAATAAGTGTGGAAGGAATAAGTTTACCTACTGTTTTCAATGTAGTTTCATATTCTTTCTTTTTTAAGATTGTTACTGCTTTTCCTTTTAATCAGTGAAACCAATGCTGCTTATTAAACATTTAGTATAACTATCTTGTGTTCTTTAAAACCTTTTGTGATAGTTCAACAATTTTATTTTAAATCTAGGGGCTTGCTTAAATATCATTTACATTGTATTTTCTGTCATTAATTTTGAAGGGATTCAAGATTGTGCATCTTAGGTGTTGCTTTAAATTGCAGCCCTGTGTACCAATTTTTTAAGCTGGACAGCCTCAGCTATAATTGGCCTTGAAAATGGACTGACATGATCTGTGAACCACTGTACTTAGATTGGCTGGTACTTTGTTTGGATCACTTAAAAATAAATAATTGCTTTGTAATCTTAATAACTGAATCAAGAAGACAGTTTTCCAACTTGAGTATAGATTTCTTTTCTTTTTTGGATACATGTAGTAAAAAGCATATTCTCCAGCACAATATTTGTTAGAAAATGGTGTTCCAGTCATCCTTTGTAGAGATTTGTTTTAAAATTGATTAAACAGAACATCAGATTAAAAAAAAAAAATATTGGGGCCACTGTCTCACAGCTGTCAGACATCTATTTGTGTGTCTTTTAATTATGTGCACAGTTTAAAATGAAAAACGTTGCTGGCAAATCTCTCTGTTTCATTAACTAATGTGAATCTCTAGACATTTTCAGAAAGCCTCTTCCTTTCTCTTTACACTCCTAAAGGAATATTTTCTTTCATCCAGACAGTATGTTTTTACATTGTAAACTAATTAGGAACTGAATTTGGCACTAAAATGTAAATTCTCTACTGCGAATCCCTAATTGTGGTTTAAATGTCTTTATAAAAGGTGAAGGTTTCTTTAGAATTTGTTTTAAGGGAACTAAGAACATTTCCCACCCCTCATCCCCAAGAATGACAGATTTATCATTTTACAGCTAGGAGATGAAGGTCATCTCACTGATTATAGAGAGATGGGTTTGGGGGTTATGCCACTGAAGTTTCAGGGTTAAAAAAAAAAATAGAACCAACACTTAGAAACTGCCTGCCTATCCTATTAACGTTTTCCTGGCTCATAAAAAGAAAAAGCAGCCAAAAAGTAATTGAGTTTGAACTAAAATTAGGTGCTGAGGCATTTAAAAATAACTTTTCAAAGCAGTGTCTTGAAATTAGAAACTTTGGTGTAAATTTCATGAGGTTCCTACCCATTTTTATTATACATTATGTTCAATCTGAATTTTAAGAACTGTCTTGTTTCCTCCCTATAAAAAGAGAAATTTATTTAAGGAAATGGGGGTGGGGAGAGGTGGTGGCTCTCAGGCAGGAGGGTGGGGAAAGAGGCAAGTCTGAGCCCTCCGGAGAATGCCATGATAGACAAGCTTCAATAGCTTGGGGAAAATCCTACCAGTTAGGTCCATTACAAAGGTTTTTAGATCTGTTTTTCTAAGGAAAGTACCTTAAAAGGGGGTCAACAATCTACTTTAATTACATTCACAGAAAAATAAAGACCAACACACAGGGCTTCTGTCTGCCCATAAGCAATACACACATCACAGATCAAGACAGATCCAACTATCTGACCGCTACATACATACATAGTTAGCACAGAGCAAAGCATCAACATCTGGGTTTTCAAAGCCGGGAACTCCTTAACAGCTACCCAGTGTCTGATCTGGTACATGAACCTTCTTCCAAAGAATGAGCCCCAGAGCAAAACCTCACCTCAGAACATACAAATACTTTTCAGAGGCAGAAGACATCACAACTCTCTTGCTTCAGTGCCTAATTAACAAAAGTTGTGAAAACCTTCAAGCAAGCAAACTTCCCCATAAGCAAACTTTTCCTTTAAACAAGTTCCTCACCCAAAGGGCTCCAAGATTAATGGGCCAGGGAGATCTTTAACTCCCATTAACATAAATCCCATTAACATCACAACATCTGAGATCCAAGGTGAAATTTACTGATTAAATGGATTGAAATATAAAAAAGACTTCATGTTAGCGAATGTTGAGGGTCATATGATCATTATTGTACTACTTTAGCTCTTTGTTTCACTGCATATATTGAGTTCTCTCAGTTATCTTGGTGTCATGTAAATTTCCCCTCTAATTAGTATATGCTTTAGATACTCTTATTAGTTTGATAATGTTATGAATTAAACTAATAACGTTCTCAGCATTTAGACACTCTTATTATGACTTGTACTGTGGACTGCTCATTCTCTTGTTCTTACATCAACCAGTCAGGGAAAATTGTGACAGGTCTCTCATTGACAAAAAGGGGGAAACTGAGAAAAATCAAATGATTCTGATTCCATTTTGTAATTGATTGTACTCTGTATCACCCCCAATATGTTGTAGAATTGTCCAAATCATGTTTCTTTTATCTCTAAATTCAGTTCAGAAATTCAGTTGACCTGAATTAAGTTTAAAAATCCAGTTCTCCCACTAATCACCAAATATCATTGATTCTTCCTTCACCTTCCAAGGAGTGAGATGGAAGAAAATCGTAACAATTGTGGTCATTTTTCTTCTTGGTCATGTTGTTTCTTTACTTGTGCTTGTATTGCTTATATACCTCCACAGTAGTTCATTTAACAAAACCACTCATATACTATTAAGGGAACCTTAAACAAGGGCAGATAGTATCAGAAAGATTGTATGAGCAGGTCACAAAGGGTGGTATGTATCAAGGTAGCCACCGTGGAAATGTAACCTATGACTCCACAAACAACGTAAACTACCTTGAGTAAATGTAAACAGCAAAAGAAATTCCAACTATCCATTGAGAAAACTTGTCCATGACCCTGGGCCATCCTAGGCACGATGTCTTCTTTGTTCTATTTCTGTGTGAATACTGTTGACCTGAAAACTTAAAGAAAAGGCAACAGGCTTAAAGGCATGCATTATTAATTAATTTCCTTTAAAGAAAACAGTAACATAATGCATTATGGAGTCAGAAAATTATTTGGCTACATGATACAGAACTCTTCTAGTTTATATACATTTTACCATGAGAAAGGAACTCTCTTAGTTGAACAAATTGTAAATTTAGTAAGACAAGACAATCAACAAAATAGTGTCAATTGAGTTTTATGATCCCAAGCTGTGTGAATCTCCTTTCTGTAGCATATGTCTCTGTGACATAAGATAAGGAGAAAATCCCATCACTCTGATAGCAGGTATCCTGCTGACACAGGAAAGGGTACCTTTAACAGTTTCAATTGAAATTACAACCCAGGACATGTGTGTTTTTTTTTCCTTATCGCTAAGCTGCCAGGCAAAGGGTCTGGTAAGGAAGTTACTAAGTCAGCCCATTTGCTTCACTGAGGCATTCTCTGAGTTTACTTAAGATAACAAAAGAGACTATTAGGTCCAGACTCTTCTTAATTCAAGATTTGGCCCTTATTTAACTCCAAAATTTATATTAAATATTATCATACCTTACCTGTCCTAATGGGGATAGGGATATCAAAGATGTTACTCTGTCCTACTGCCACCCAGCACAACTGACCTCTTGTGAGTAACTCCCCCAATTAACCTACTTAATCCTAATAAAACCTACTTATAACCAAACTGGCATGGACTCCTCTTTCTTTCATATCTCAGTATCTTCCCAAAAAGTATGCCACCCTACAAATGGCATAACAGATCTGCTCCCTTACAAGCAGTTTGCCATTTCCTTCTTCAGCTCATTTTACAAATGGAAAAACTGAGACAGGGTTAAGTGACTTGCTCAGGGTCACACAGCTACAATTGGCATAATTAGGGCAAAATAGATCTGTCACTTACAACTGGCATGGTCAGCAGGGTAATCTGACAATTGGCATAATCTGGGCAGGACAGTGCCCTTTTACAGCAAAACAAACATCAATTTCAGGGGTGGTGAGATCATAAAGGGTGATTAGAAAGAAACTGTAAGAAGCTGAAATCAAAATCTGGGCTTAGTAAAGAAAAGACAGCAAAAGACTATAAACAGACTACCCTTCCCTGTACCTAGAACAGAAAAGAGCACACGAAACAGGGTCAAGCCATATGGCCTAAGGAAAGGGGTGATGTGGCACTCTTGCCCCTTACCACATGGCATCACTTGCTATGAGTGAATGGGTCTACTCCTAAACATAAATGCAAGTGAGAGAGTGACTATGCTCAGTTAGGTAGATTTAAAGACTCAGCCATTGTAAGCAGCTGAAAGAAAGAAGCTGCTCTCAACCACTGGTAGGTCAAGGCAGAATCTCCATGCTACTAAATGAGTACTCCTGTATCCCAGAAGCAGGAATCTGGCACCTCCAACATGGAAGCCTCATGTGTGTGTGAGTGTGAGTGTGTGTGTGTGTGTGTGTGAGTACATGAGTGTGTGACTGTGTGTGTGTGTGCATGTGTGTGTGTGTAAAATGACATAACATCCAAATACTTAAAGGAAAAGTTAACAATTACAGTTACTATTTGAACTAGATGATTTTTTAGATAGATAAAAAAGAAATTAAGGACCTGAACAATAGAAACCTAGAGAAGTTAGATATGATAAATCTCTGGTAATTATTGAATGGGAATATAAAGGAGTGTGCACACACACATATATCAGCTGTGAATGGCACTTTTACAAAAATTGACCAAACAAATGCAGGAAAACACAAATACTAAACACATTCTTTACTAACTGCAGCACAATCAAAAGTATAATCAATGGGGGGGCGGAGTCAAGATGGCGGAGTAGAAAGACGCATGTTTGCGAGCTCCGAACCCACTGGATCACTGCAGGAGGTGCAGAAACATAGTGGAAGAGATTTCCGTTCCAGAGAGCCCTGGAGAGTCGTCCCCAGGGTCTGTTGCGCCCCAGAAAGGGGACCCCACCCCAACGCTGCCCTGGCCACGGCCCCAGAGAAGCTGATCCGAGTAGGCTTCAGGGATGGAACCTCCGGCGGCTGGGAAGGTCCCTCCGCCCACAGAAGCTACAGGTCAGTGAGAGACACGCCTGGGCTGGCCGAGAGGGGAGCAGGGTGTCTCTGTGGCTCGGGCCCCCTTGGGAGGAAGCAGCGGAGGCAGAGGCAGGGGCAGGGAGCGGCAGAGGCGGGGGCGGAGGCAGTGGCGGCGCGGCCACGGCGGCCCAGGACTCCCCCAGCAGCAGGCAGGATCTTCATTACTGAAAGTCTCTGCATAAACCACCTGAAGGAGCTGAGCCTGGGAGATGGCCCTGCCCCACCCACTACATTTCTGAAGGTCTCTGCATAAAGCCCCTGAGGGAACTGAGCCTGGGAGGCAGCCCTGCCCCCACCTCAGCACCAGAACTAAAGCTCACATTGATTAGCAGCCACGCCTGCCGCTGAAAGCCCATTTCAATCTCAGACCCCAAGCACTAGCTGGGCGGATCTAGGCGGGGGTGGACAGGAATCTCAGAAGTCAAGTAACTGGCTGGGACAATGCCTAGAAAAGGGAAGAAAAATAAGACTATAGAGAGTTTTTTTGAACAGATGCAAATGATCCCGACTTTCGGATCTGACGATGACGAGGACATACTCTTGGCATCAGGGAAAGACGTGGAGGGCGGGGCCTCTGTATCCCAGGCATCCCAGGGGGATGTTGGGTGGGCTCAGGCCTTGGAAGAGCTCAAGAAGGATTTTGAAAAGCAAGTTAGACAGGTGGAGGAAAAATTGGGAAGAAAAATGAGAGAGATACAAGAAAAGTATGAAAAATGGGTCAATACCTTGGTAAAGGAGACCCAAAAAAATGCTGAAGAAAATAACACCTTGAAAAATAGGCTCACTCAATTGGCAAAAGAGGTTCAAAAAGCCAATGAGGAGAAGAATGCTTTCAAAAGCAGAATTAGCCAAATGGAAAAAGAGGTTCAAAAGCTCACTGAAGATAATAGTTCTCTCAAAATTAGAATGGAACAGATGGAGTCTAATGACTTTCTGAGAAACCAAGAAATCACCAAACAAAACCAAAAGAATGAAAAAATGGAAGAGAATGTGAAATATATCATGGGAAAAACAACTGACCTGGAAAATAGATCCAGGAGAGACAATTTAAAAATTATGGGACTACCTGAAAGTCATGATCAAAAAAAGAGCCTAGACATCATCTTCCATGAAATTATCAAGGAAAACTGCCCTGACATTCTAGAACCAGAGGGCAAAATAAGTATTGAAAGAATCCATCGATCACCACCTGAAAGAGATCCAAAAAGAGAAACTCCTAGGAACACTGTGGCCAAATTCCAGAACTCCCAGCTCAAGGAAAAAATCTTGCAAGCAGCTAGAAAGAAACAATTCCAGTACTGTGGAAATACAATCAGGATAACTCAAGATCTAGCAGCTTCTACATTAAGGGATCGAAGGGCGTGGAATAGGATATTCCAGAAGTCACAGGAACTAGGACTCAAACCAAGAATCACCTACCCAGCAAAACTGAGCATAATACTTCAGGGGAAAATATGGTCTTTCAATGAAATAGAGGACTTTCAAACATTCTTGATGAAAAGACCAGAGCTGAAAAGAAAATCTGACTTTCAAACACAAGAATGAGAAGAAGCATGAAAAAGTAAACAGCAAAGAGAAGTCTTAAGGGACTTACCAAAAGTGAACTGTTTACATTCCTACATGGAAAGACAATATTTGTAACTCTTAAAACTTTTCAGTATCTGCGTAGTTGGTGGGACCACACACACATGTACACGCATGCACGCACACACACATACAGACATGCAGACAGAGACAGAGAGCACAGAATGAATTGAATAGGATGGGACCATATCTTAAAAGAAATTAAGGTAAATGGTGAGAGAGAAATGTAGTGGGAGGAAAGAGGGTGAAATGGAATGGGGTAATTATATGTCATTTAAGAGGCAAGTAAGAGACTTTTTAGTGGAGGGAAAAACAGGAGAACTGAGAAAAAAAAAACAACAAGAAGTTTACCCTCATCACATTTGACTAAAGGAAGGAATAAAATGCATACTCATTTTGGTATGAAAACCTATCTTACAGTATAGGAAAGTGGGGGAGAAGGAGATAAGCAAGGGGTGGGGATGATGGAAGGGAGGGCAAAGGGAGGAGGGAGCAATTTGAAGTCAACACTCTTGGGGAGGGACAGGATCAAAAGACAGAAGAGAAACAATGAGGGGCAGGATAGGATGGAGGGTAATTCATTTAGTCTTATGCAACACGACTATCAGGGATGTCATTTGCAAAACTACACAGATATGGCCTATACTGAATTGCCTGCCTTCCCAAAGGGAATGGGTGGGGAGGGAGGGATGGGGAGAATTTGGAACTCAAAGTTTTAGGAACAACTGTTTAGTATTGTTGTTGCTACTAGGAAATAAGACATACAGTTAATGAGGAAGAGAAAGTCATCTGGCCCTACAGGAGAAAAGAGAAGATGGAGACAAGAGAAGGGAGGGATGACAGAAGAGAGGGCAGATTGGAGATAGGGAAAATTAGATTGCTAGGTGTATTGGGGTGGGGGAGGGGATAAAAGGCGACAAAATTTGGAACCCAAAATTTTGTGAAAATGAATGTAAAAAAAGTTAAATAAATAAATATTTAAAAAAAAAGAAAAGTATAATCAATAAAAACCATTCGAAGGATTAAAATTTAAGTGAAGACTTAATCCCAAAAAAATTGGGAGGCGGTGTCAAAAGCACAAATCATAGACATAATAGAACATTTTTCAAAGAAAATGTCAATGTCAGACTACTGACTACAATTTTTGGGATTCAGCCAAAGCAATGCTTAGGGAGAGATGTATCCATCAAAACACTTTCATCAACAAAAAAGAGAAGGGGCAGATAAATAAATTGGGTGAATAGCTAGAAAATAAGAAAAGAACCAATGTAAAAAACTCCAACACAAAAATTGAAATTCTGAAAATTAAAGGAAAGATAAAATTAAAATCAGCAACACAAAATCTCTCGAATTGCTAAAGGTGGAAATGTTTTTGAACTGAGAATTTATAATGTTCATATTAATTGATGTGATACATGTAACAAATATACTAATAATTGAGTTTTCTCAAGAGCTGCCTCTCTGGCTCAGGAGTCAGAGCTCACAATGCAGCTTAAACTAATTAATCAAAACTCTGACAAGGCTCACAATTACTGGACCTTAAATGACGCAAGTCAAAGATTTTAGAACCTGTTCTCATCACAAAACAGTTCTGTACTTTAGAAGAAGTGGTCACAACCTCCAAAGACTTGATTCCAGAATCATTGTGTTGTGGGACTTATGGGTTTCTCTTGGGAAGCCACCCAATGACTGCTCATTATTATTCATAATCCACCTTCCCCACTTTGTGATTTAAGTATATAACCCCTGCTTTTACTTTAGCTAACAGAACATTCCTCATTCTGAAACTGACTGAACTACCTGATTATTGGCACTTTTCTCTCTAGGCCTGCTTTGTGCAGCTCTGAGTATTCCCAGGTTAGAGATTGACTCCATAAAAATCTAGATTAATTGGTGTCAGAAGTTTTTAAGGGGTGGACTTAGGGAGAAGTCTTGAGCTTTTCAGTATGGGGAGAAGTATGAGAAACAATGAAGTTGTGCTTCCACAGTTTGAGATGATCACTTGTGACCTAGCACAGTCAGGTTAGGGATCAGAAACCTGTGGGCAGGCTTGACAAGCTGTTTGAGGGAAAGATGATCAAAGAGAACATAAAAAGTCATGTGGCAATGAATGGTGTCAGGGGCATTCTAAAATTCAGAACAGTATAAGAAGCTTCCATTGGTCTGAATAAGTTGTAGTCTTCCTGTGGCCTTACTGGGAAACTACCCATTCATAATGAACATAGAAGGCACTCCCACCTCTGAACTCTATTTTATTAAATTTTCCTTGATACCTTTTTGTGTGTTAAGCTCATTTCTAACAGAAGGGATGGGCACCAATGGATTTTTTTCCCACAAATCCTAATTCACTACACTGACAAGTTCAATGCTCTCCTTCCATTATGAGCCCCCTTTTCTTGATCTGGATCATTTTGGTAATGATGTGGATACAAATAGTGCCCTAAGGTTAGAGCTGCTTTTCCAGTACTTCTGTAACCTGAAGGCACCCTAAAGTTCTTCCCCCTTTATCTTGAACCTGAACAAAAAGAATTGTTTTTGTCTCCCTTATTCTATGTTCCCTGGGTTCTTTAATTTTTAAACTGTATCCTCCTGCCCTGTCATTAAATTCTTAAACCATAAAGAATTCCCTTTATCTCCCTCATCCTATGTCATCCTGTCCTGTCTTCAATCTTAAACCTCCACAAAAATCTCTAAAATGACATCATCATTCTGAAACATTCTATATATAAGCACTCTATAAAAAAAGCACAATTCCCCCAAATATTGGGGTATCCCTTAGCTTACTTGCTAAGGAGGCCTGTGATGCTTTTTCATATAAAATAAAAAGCTCCCATTGACTCAAAGAGAAGGTCTTAAGTGAATTCTTTCACACCTGACGAGCTCTCCCAACTCTAAACCTCATCATTAAGGCCTATGTTTTTTTGTTTGTTTTTTTTTTTCACACAGATTTGGCTTTTCAAGTATCTTTTCTCTTATAATGCAGGACTGGCTATGGCATTTGGGTTTTTTCTTCTCTCTTTTATAAAGGCAGTCTGAACTATGGAATTGTTTTTTCATAACAGTTGCTTGCCAGGATGGTTTTGTGTGTGGTTAAACCAAATGAAATTAACTTTTAAATTTCATGCTCCATTAGAATTGTGGAATGTTTGCTTCTATAATTCAAGTGAATCACTAGCACAGTGTAGAATACTTGTAATTGTGTACTTGTATTTTGTGTATTTCTGTTGTTATATCCCCGTATAGTGTGTATTTGCATTTGTGTACACTTGTCGGTTAAGCGGCATTATCATCTTTGAGGGTACACCTATAGAATGGGACAGATGTGTGATAAAAGCCATGGGAGAAGATACAGCAGTTCCCATTAACCAGCCTCCAGAATGAACACACACCTTTCAAATGTGTAAGAAAAATGGCCTTGACTGTCCCTCACATATTGGGTTGATATGACTAATGATGACCCTAAACTTTGTTGGCATTGTTGGGGAAATTAATAAGAGCAAATTAGAGTATACAAGGCAGAAATTTGTGAATAAGGAAACTCAGCTTTGAGTGGGACAGCTATAATAAATGGTGCTCAGAGGCAAGAGGAAAAAAGCATAGGCTATGCTGAGCAGTTTCAACTCACCCTGTACTCACACAGACCAGGGTATCTGGATCTATATCAATATAATAAGTCCCTGCCCAAAACTCCACTTGATGGCTCCAGAGTGATCATCAATAGTAACTGTGGCTTTTTACTTCCTAGTTGGATTTACTTATTTTTTTCTTTGGCTCAATATAAGGGGCCATTCCCTGTTTATTTCTTAAAGAATAAATGGGCATTACCTCACTCTGAGTACCTGAATAGGCCAAGATCTTCCAGTGCATCCTGGGCCTTCTCCATTCATCCTGATGAATATCTGGTCACTGGATCCAGATGGCTCAAGAGAGGAAAGTGAGGCTGGTGACCTTGCACTGCCCTCCTTCACGCAAAACAAAGTCAAGTGCAAGTCATGTCATCATTTCTCTGATGTCATGGTCTTCTTCAAAAACGATGGACAAACACAGACAGACAAACAGACAGGTTGGGAAGAGGGAGACCAAGAATTGATGTCAGAAGGCCAGCTGAGAAGATCCAGAAGCTTAAGATTGATTGGGACTCAGAGGGACAAGGTAAAGAGCATTACCAATTTACTGAAGTTATGGGTGAAAAGCTCCTTGAGGCCATACCTCTTGCATTCCCCCAATTCATTGATTTAATAAAGGCCTGAGATCCTAAACAGGATTCTGGGGAATCTATCAGTTTTATGACTGATTTGCCCAAGCCTTTGATGCCAATTCCAGCCTCCAGCACAACAGTGCACAAGGGTAAATTCAGTTTCTTTCCTACTTCATTAATCATCATCTACTCATCTCTAAGCAAATTAATCTCTTTCTGAATTCATAATAAATGAGGATAAAGTAAAGGAAATTATTATGAATTAGTTGGACCAATTAGAGAACAAAGCTGAAAGGCTCAATGAAATGGATGAACATTTACCAAGATATCAAATACCAAGGTTACTGGAAGAAATAGAAAATGTAAGTAACACAACCTCAGAAAAAGGAAGCAAATAAGCCATAAAGGAACTCTGAAAGAAAAAAAGGTCTAGTTCCAGCTCCTAATAAATCCAAAGAATTTCTATCATTCAAACAAAAATGAATTTCAATTATCCAGAAATGATTTGCAAAATAGTGGAAAGAACTGCACCATGTAACTCATATGAAACAAATATTCTAAAGCTAGATCAGGGAAAGGGAAAACTATAGAACAATATCTCTGATGAACATGTATGCAAAAAACCCTAATATTAGTAAAGATGCTACAATGACATGATTATATTATATATTATATTCTATATTATATATTATCGTGTTGGGTTTATTCAAGGAATGCCATTCTAATTAATATCAGGAAAACTAATCATTTTGTTGTTCACTCATGCCCAATCCTTTGGGACCCCATTTGGGGTTTTCTTGGGAAAGGCACTGGACTGATTTTTGCCATTTCCATATCATTTTAGAGATGAGCAATTCGAGCAAACAGGTCCCCCAGCTAGCAAGTGTCTGACTGCAGGCCAGGCACCCTACCCACGGAGCCACTTTAGCTACCCCAAGAGCAGTATGACACGTACAAATTGCCAAGCCCTATAGGAGAAATGTGATAGACAATACGTGATGACATTCCTTTTTTTCCTAAGACCCTGGATGGGCTCAGGATTTCTACTCCCTGCTCCAGGAAGCACAAGATGCACACGCGCCATCCTCCAGTCTCAGCGAAACTTCCGCGGACGAAGGACGGCCTCGAGTCAGACAGAGGACCTCCGCTCCGCCCGTCACCTACTTCAATCCACAAACGTTCCGTCCCGCCCCCACCTAGCCCGGCCTCTGGCTTCCTCCCGCCCCGGTTCCACCTTTTCTCGTCCCTTGACCTCGCTCCATCCCTCCTCTTCCGGCCCCGCTCGCTCTCTCCTTCCTCTTCCTGCCCCGCCCGCTCGCTCTCTCCCACTTCTTCCGGCCCCGCCCGCTCGTTCTCTCCCGCGCCCACTCCCAGCCTTCCTTCTTCTCTGGCCCTTCTCTCCCACCCACCTCCTCCCACTTCTCCACTCCGTACTCTTCCCCCCTCCTCAGGCGCTTGCGCAGACCCGAAGTCTAACGGCCCCTGCCGCTCAGGCGCCTGCGCAGATCCGACGAGAACCAAGGTCCAACAGCCCCTCCCCCTCGGACGCCTGCGCAGACCCAAGGTCCAACAGGCCCCGCCCCTTGCCCCTCAGGCGCCTGCGCAGATCCGAGGAGAACCAAGGTCCAACGGCCCCTCCCCCTCAGGCGCCTGCGCAGACCCGAGGCCCAACCGCCCTTCCCACGGACGCGCTCGGTCTCCAGGGCCGGCATGACGTTGTGTCGGCGGTGGCCAATGAGAGCGAGCCAAGAGATGCGCGAGCGCGCCCGGGAGGAGGCGGCGGCGCGCTCGCGGGGCCGGGGAGCTATGGCGGTGGCCGGGGTGGGCTCCCTGAGTAGTGTGGTGGGCGGCAGCGGCGGCGCTGGCGGCTCGGGTGCTGGGCACGACGCGGGGGACTTCCTGGCCCGCTACCGACTGGTGTCCAACAAGCTGCGCAAGCGCTTCCTGCGCAAGCCCAACGTGTCGGAGGCGGGCGAGCAGTTCGGGCAGCTGGGCAAGGAGCTGCGCGCCCAGGACTGCCTGCCCTACGCCGCCTGGTGCCAGCTGGCCGTGGCACGCTGCCACCAGACGCTCTTCCACGGGCCCGGAGAGGCGCTGGCGCTCACCGAAGCGGCCCGCCTCTTCCTGCGGCAGGAGCGCGAGGCCCGCCTGCGCCTGGCCTGCGCCGCCGCCTACGGCGAGCCCCTGCAGGCGGCCGCCAGCTGCTTCGCCTTCGCCGTGCGCCTGCACCTGGAGCTGGGCCAGCCGGCCGCGGCCGCCAGCCTGTGCCTGGAGCTGGCCGGCGCCCTGCGCGCCCTGCAGCGGCCCGGTCCAGCCGCCGTGCACTTCGAGCGCGCGGCCGAGCTGCAGCTGCCGCTGCTGCCGCTGGAGGCGCTGCTGGCGCTGGGCGACGCCGCCTCCTGCAAGCTGCTGACCCGGGACTACGCGGGCGCCCTGGAGCTCTTCACCCGCATGCAGCTGCTGGCTCGGGAGCGAGCGGCTGGGGGCGCCGGCGGGGCTGGGCCCGCTGGGGCTGGGCCCGGCGCGGGGGGCGCCCCCGCGGCCAGGCCTGGCGGGCCCGGCCCACCGGGCGCCTTCCTGGACGTGCTGGGCCAGTGTGAGGTGTCCCGCGTGCTGCTGCTGCTGCTGCTGCAGCCACCACCGCCCAAGCTGCTGCCCGAGCACGCCCGCACCCTGGAGAAGTACTGCTGGGAGGCCTTCGATGGCCACGGCCAGGACGGCGGCTGCCCGCTGCCCGAAGAGCTCTTCCTGCTGCTGCAGTCCCTGGTGATGGCCGCCCAGGAGAAAGACCTGGATGCTGTTCGGGTGCTGCAGGGCGAGCTGTGGCCGCTGCTCACCGCTGATCAGAACCACCTGCTGCACCTGATCCTGCAGGAAATGAGCGCCCCCTCGGGCCAGGGCATTTGAGCTATGCCACCGGCTCTGTCGCAACCACCAGGCGACATCGAGAACACCAAAGGAGATCCTTCTGGACCCTGCCCCCTTCCCCAGAACTTAGCTCCACTCAGCATCCAGTCGGGGACTGAGAAAGAGCCACTCTATCCATCGCGTGGAATCCTACAAAGTTGTGCAGCTGACTCCAGTGCCATCCTTGGAGATCGGGACAACACAATGGGAACTTCACCTCCAACTTGCTTCTGGACCCTGCAGGACTTTCCATTTCCCATTTACCCCTCTCCTCTGAGCTCAGACATTTCTCCTCCTTCTGAGGAATTCAATCGTTTCCTGACTACCAAATGTCTGACTCTGCCGGCTAGGCCTAAAGAACGAAATCACCCCTTTTGACTTTGCTTAATCAGATGGTCATTCATTGTAATCTCAGTTGCAGTCAGACAAAAAGGTTTAGCCAGTTCTTTTGTTGGGGAGTCACTTGTTACCCTAATCTTGATCTTTTCATTTGTTATTTTGGGTTATTACTGATTGCAAGTGTGCTTTTTTCAAATGCTACCTTTTTCTGTGGGTACCCCCCCAGGTGATGGGAATAAAAAATAATACCCTTGCCTGAATGTTGTCTCCGGAGGTCCCCCTTAGGATTTGTTTGTCGGGTGCACCGTATTCCTCCTAGCCTCTATTTGTAGTAGTTTGTTAGTTTCTAACCCTTATTGATGTGCAAGCCAAATCTTAGTATTTATAGTAGGGTACCTTTCTGAGGTTAACTTATTATATTTAACCCCCATCTGTGAAGTTGTAGTATTTATGTATCTGCAAGAAAGTATGCATTAAAGGTGACTTTTAAAAATGAAACACAATCCAGTAATTGCATATGACACTGGGGAGAATGTTGGGTCTGGAGTCCACAGCCTGGGTGCCTGGCTGTGTCTGGGTCACATTGGGCAATTCCCTTTCCTTCTCTGGGTCCCATTTTGCCTTCTATTGGACAAGAGGGCTAAGGTTCCTTCTTACTGGAAACTTAGGATCCCATCATCTTTATGGTTGGGGCCAAATATTGACAAGAAACAGATGTGCTGAAAATAACTTTTTTCTCAAATGTTCAGCTTTGCAAGTTGACCTTTTCCCATTGATGCTGTGCAGCATTCCTTATGACCAAGGCACCATGGGGTAGTAGAAAGAGTGTGCCTGTGGAAGTAAGATGCCTGAGTTCACTCTCCACATTTACAATCTCAGGGAGGTTGTGTTCCCAGTCTAGAAAATGGGAATCTTAATCCTTACCTCCTAGCATTGTGAGAATCCAAGCATAGACTGCATGGAAAGCAGCTGTAAACTAGAATGCCATGTTTAAAATGTGAGCCTGAGAGAAGAGTGGATGGCTGCTTTTGAACTTAAGAATATTAGCCAAGCTTTGTGTCAAAATGGTTTACTGCAGCTATGAACAGCTGGAATTATTGGTGTTGGTGGGGAAGACAGATTCCATGAAAACTTCATGCCTAAGGGCTGCTAGTGTCTGAAAATAATTTCTGGTGCCTAGGCAATTTTAACAATGGTACAGTACATGGCGGGGGGGTGGGGGGGGAGTGTTCATTTCATTGTTTCACATAACTTTCCCTATAACATTTTAGCCACAAACTTGGGGAGAGGAGTTCTTTTGAGATTTGTACTCTTCTAAGGAATAATGTCAATCAGTTAAATTAGCAGACAATTCTAATTTAAATATGAGCTTTAATTTTTTTAAACAATTTCTTCATGTTTCCTGTATCAATGATGTAATAATCAAGTGTTCCTGATGAGGTAAATTATTTTTTCTTTGGTGATGGGAACTATCAAGAGCTACAATAATAGTAATTCTCTCCTTGTGGAACGGAGAGGTTATTTGGTGACATAAGTTAAGGAAGTAGTTGATGCTTATGTGGGACTATGGGTAGAAATCCAAGGCTCAACAAGTCAGGTGACCACTTCTGATTAACTGAAGTGGATTTTTAAAACCTAAAGAGCTGAAGGTGATAAGATATAACAGAAAAAAAGCTTTGGATGTAGAGCCAGAAGACCTGGCTCCACATTCCTGCCCATACTTAATACCCACGTGACTGATCAAGTCCCTTACCCTGACTCCAGTAGCTTCATTTATAAGAGGAAGAGCTGGACCTTTTGAGTTATACTAGAGTCCCAGGACATAATCTGCAAATGGATTTCTGCAGTGATGGCTGAAATCAACTGCAAAAATACAAGGTGAGGGTGGGCTTGACTGTATAAACAGTTCACATGAAAACAATTTGAGGGTTTTCATGAACTACAAACAGCCATCAGCAGTGTTACATGGCAGCAAAAAAAAAAAGTGGGGGGGAAACACTGGGGAAAAAAGGTCTTTGGCAGCATTAATGGAGAAACAGTCCCAGATTGTATAGTGCTCTGCCCCGGTTAGCCATATGGGTGGTATGTTCAGGTCTAGGTACTGCCTTGAAGCATATTGTCCAGAGGATGGCCATGGAAATTAAGACCAGAACATAAAAGGCCTGGTTGAAGGAAGCATATTTAACTTGAAGGAAAGGAGATATGGGAAGGTGGGGGGGAGGGGGAGGTGAAGACATGATAGCTATCATTAAGTGATCTGAAGTGTCTTCATAAGGAAGTAATCCTTCTAGCAGATGGAGTTTTCTTTACTATTGGAGGCTGAGTGACCTCCAGTATCTCTGAGGAAATTCTTAGTCATCTGTGGATTGTTCTCTGAGGTCCCTTCCAACCCTTTAGTTTGTAACTTTTGAATTCTAGAATCAGAGCTAGTCTAATCCCTTTTAAGAAAAGCACTAATTTCTTCTAAAACATCCCCTCACAAGTGATTCGCCAGTCTCTCCTTGAAGACCTTCATTAATGAATTCACCATCTGGGTGCATGTAGTTATACCATATGGGTTTGAGCCAAGTATAGAGCTGATTCTTCTTCATGATAACCTTTCAGATATAAAGATGACCATCATGCCCCCTAAAATTCTATTCTAGTCTAAAGACCCTAAATAACTTCAGCTGATCCTTATGACATCATTTTGAGGTCCTCTCATCCTGCTTACCTTTCTTAGAAGATAGCCAATCAAACTGCATTGCTGGCAAGAGGGTTGGCATAGGGAACTGAATGGGCTAGAGTGGTAATTGCTCATTCCACCTTCCTTCTTTGCCTTGCTGCAAGTAATGGCTTCAATTTAATTCTTTGGCTGCTATGTTAAGGACCAAGGGTATTTAGGTTAAAGAGGTCTAAGCTCTGGTAAATTTTTATTCATTTCCCTAGTGTATATGTTTTGATGCAAAAAGGAAAAAGGTATTCATTTTATGTAACTGCTACTACATGATTGATTTTTCCATCAGCATCTGACAACATTTTACATATATGGTACTTGGAAACTGTTAATATTTAGGAACCAGAAGTAAATTCTTCAAGGACTTTTTTCCCCCAGCCCAGACAGATCAATAAAGTAAAAATAAATAGATTTCTCCAGACTTAAAACCCAAAGTTTGGGAGAGAAGAGGACAGTAATAAAATCTGTCTTCAAGCATTTAATGACTGTCCCCATGAAAATAATGAACTTTGTATAGTTTTTAAAAGCAAAGTAGACCACAGTGGGTAGAAATAAATATTAAACAAAGTTTGAATGCTTACTGTGTACTCTGCTAGTCATGGGAAGATGTACAAAGTTGTGATAAGATAGTCTCATAAGGAGCAATTGGAGGCCAATTTCATTTCAACATCAGGAAGAAATTCATTAGAGCTGCCCACCAAGTGGACCAAATTTTCTTTTCCCTAGCCTTAAAGCAAAGGCCCTGGAATAAAAGTAGTTCACATTTGTCCATTTGACATTTAAAAAGAAGCCTGTGAAGTAGATGTGGGGGACTTTTATAGCTAGTAAGTAGCACAGCCCAGGACCTGAACACAGGTTTTCTGATTCTAAAATAAAACATCATTTCCCCATATCTCCTGAGATGCTAGGTTACAAGCTTAAAGACGAGAATCCTTTCAAATGGTTTTGTATATACTAGGTGTCTGAATACTTGTTAAAAATAGAACTAAAGCTTTGGTTTAATTAGTGATAGTGACCAAATTCAAAGGTCTTCAGTCAGTAAGGCTTGATTCCAAACTCACAATCAGTCTTTTCACCTCAACTGCCAGTCCCAACTGCCTTCCAATATGAAATTGCAGCCATTGATTGGAGCACTGGGTTTTTGTCCCTCCTTCTTAACGTAATCTTTGAGGATAGACCTTAATACGGGACTACAACATGATTGTATTACAAAATAATATCGGTGAAGCATGTGCTTTTTGAGGACCATTCTGTATGGTTTTGTCTTTTAAAAAATAAACTTTTATTGATATCTTTGATTTTTATATGACCTATACTTCCACTGTATTTCTCCCCCACCCCCTTACAGAAAGCCAGCCTTTGTAATAAAATAGAAAAAAGGGTAACATTATATGCAGTGACCCACACCCATTTCCTCCCCACTTCTGCCAAGAAGAGGGAGGTGGTGTCTACATAGTTCTTCCTTGGGGCCAAGCTTGTCATTTCTTAGAACACAATAATATTCCACTGTAATCATATACCACCGTTTAGCCATTCCCCGATGGATGGTCATCCCTTCAATTTCTAATTCTTAGCCACCACAAAAAAAAGCTGCTGTAAGTATTTTCAACAAGCATTTTATTAAGGGCTTACTGTGCCAGGCATTGTGCTAAGCACTAGGGATTTTAAAAAAGGCCAAAACAGTTCCTGCCCTTGAACAGCTCAAATTCTAATAGGGGAGACATGCAAACAACTTTGTACATGCAAGATATTTAAGGTGAGTGGGAAGGACTCCTGGAGGGAATCCCCTAACATTGAGGAGGATCAGAAAAGGCTATTGCAGAAGACTGGATTTGAGCTGGGATTTGACTGAAGCCAAGAGGCAGAGACAAAGAAGGCAAAATTTCCAGGAAGAGGCCACAGCCAGTGAAAAGACCTGGAGTAAGAGTGTCTTCTGCAAAGAAATGCAAAGAGGCCAGGATCGGGGAGTGCATGAAGGCAGTAAAGTTGAAGAAAATTGGCAAGGAAGGAAGGAGTTAGGCTGGGAAGGGTTTTAAAAGCTGAACAGAGGATTTTCTATTTGATGCTGTAGGTAATAAGAGGTAAACTAGAATTGACTGAATAGAGGGATGTTGTGATCAGCCCTTCTCATTAGGAAGCTCACTTTGATAGCTGAGGACTGGCATCCCCTTGAAAGAGAATTGAGATGTGGAAGCCAATTGGAAGGCTTTTGAAATAATCCAGGCTTGAGGTCACGAAGGCCTACACCAAGGTGGCAGCTATGTCAGAGGAGAAAAGGGGACATAGAAAAAAAATGTTGTGAAGGTAAAATCAACAGAACCTAGCAATTGATTGCATATGTAGGGGGTGAGAAAGAATGAAGACTCAAACATGGCACCTAGGTTACTAACTTGGATGACTGGGAGGATGGTGGTGTCTGTCCTTGATGGGAGCAGGGTAATTCAAAAGAGAGGAGGATGTGAGGGAAAAGCAAATGGGCCCTGTTTTGTACATTTTGAGTTTCAGATGTCTATGGGACAGACAATTCAAAATATCTAATAGGCAATTGGAGATGTAAGCCTGGAGGTTAGGAGAGATAATAATGTTGAATAAATAAATCTGAAAATCAACTGAATAGAGATGCTTATTAATTCTATGGAAGCTGATGAGATGGCCAAGTGGAAGAGTTGAAGAGTAAAAACAAGAGGGACCTTTGGGGAGACCCACAGTTAATGGGAATGACCTGGAGAGAACAACTATCAAAAAGCTAGAAAAGAGAATATCCAGGAGGCAAGAGTGATCAACTGTGTCAAAGGCTACCAAGAGGTCAAGAAGAGTTCTCATTGAGATCATTGATGACTGGAGAGAGCCATTTCAGTTGAATGAGGTGTTGTGTACAGTTGCAGGTTTTAAAACTTCTCCAGCTTATTTTTTTTCAAGGGAATGCAAACTGATTTGTCCCAGAGAAGAATGTAGCATTCAGGCCAGATGGGTTTGGGCAGTACCCTAAAGGATATATGTGAGGGTGGCATGAATCCTGATTGACTGAGAGACTTGGGAAAGAGAAGCAGAGTCTGAATGGTGATCCTAAGAGCCTTGGCTTGTAGGAAGAAGTAGTGCCTCAGCATTCTCCTTGAGTCTCTGTGCCTCAACTCCAGAGGCTGCTAAACTAAAAGTTAGTAAGCTTCTGGGGAGAGAACCTTCTGCCTCAGATTTCTCTGATCTTTTAACTCATTGCCAGATCATTGAGTTCCCTGACTCTCATTTGTTATATCACATAAGCTACTCTGTAGGACTTTTTCAATTACTCTTTGATCGCTAGTTTTGATAAGTGTGTTTGCTCATTCACCTCCATGATTCTATTTTGTGTGTAATGGGAGCGGGAGGGAGGACTCTTTTTTTAACTTACCTTGACCAGTGAGTTTGCAATTCCATTGGGATTGCCAGTGCAATAGTAGTGATTGCCAATGTGAGAGGGACTGAGAAGAAATTTGCCTGGACTTCTAAGGGAATTGCCAGTGGTACAGGGATCCCTAGAGAAATTCTGGTGTGCTCTAGGTAGAAAGACACATGGAGAAAATTTTGTCCAGTCCTCAGGGGGATGGCCTTATGCACTGAGGGAATGATGAAAGAGCTTTCACCTTGGACAGTTAGTTTCTTAACAGAGGGTGATGAGGTGACTCCTCAGGTCCCTAATCCCTGTGTAGGATCCTACATGCTATGGGATTGGGATAGGGACTCAGCATTTCTGAAGCTTCATTTTCTTTTTCTTTAAGAGTTACCCAATAATTGAGCCCACTGTGAATGGGGGAGGGGGTCCAGAGCAGAGGGGGAAGGAGTGGGGCAAAGGAACTTTTAGTGGAGCACAGAGAGAATGAAGTACCCTCCTTCCTTCCCCCTCCCAGAGCAGTTTGCAGAGTCAAGGAAATTTGGTTTCCCACCTGAGAGGAAAACAGTTGCTTCTCATTGATCCCCAAGGCCTTAATCCTTTTGGGGAGAGCTTCTCAAAGTCTGGGAAGATCTGGAGAAACCAAGTTTCCTTTTGAGATAAGAAGCCGATTTTTGTCCTTTTTTTAGAGGAGAGTTATGTCCCAGAGGTATTGAAGGAAATGTTTCTATATTTGTTCTTGCTATATCTTTCAAGTGGGGCAGTGGATAGAGCATGAGTTCAGGAGTCAGGAGGACCTGAGTTCAAATCTCACCACAGATACTTGAAACTCACTGGCTGTATGACCTTGGGCAAGTCACTTAACCCCAATTGCCTCATCCTGGGTCATCTTCAATCATCCTGATGAATATCTGGTCATTGGATTCAGGTAACTCTGGAGGAGAAGTGAGACTGGTGACCTGCACAGCCCTTCCTCACTCAAAAAAAAAAAAAATAACAGTCAAGTGCAAGTCATGTCATCATTTCTCTGATGGCATGGTCATCTTCGGCAATGAAGGAGAAACACGCACATCTTTCAAGTATATATCCCTTTGTAAAAGCCAATTCAAGGCTTAGTAGTTAAAGGGAATTGGAGTGCCTCCCAGATCTCCTGGACAATGGTGGTAAACACTCCTAGCGGGCATTTCAGTTGTTGGCAGTAGAGAAGAGAGTCCCTAAAACTCTTCAGGGTATCCCAAAGGGTGATATAGCCCACCTGGATCTGAAAGTAAGAGGCTCATCTGGGTTAAATTGTGTCCTTCATATTTGCAAAGACTATTGGCTTCTGTGGTGAGATCCTTAAGCCCTGCAAGTTCAGAGGGTAAAGTTTGCCTGTGCCAGGAAATCCCAAGTAAACAACCCATGAGGTTAGCTTAATTCCTTTTCTTGGGACTCTCACCCTTCCTTAGGTCTTATTTGACTTTGTTTTGCTTACTTTTATAACTGAGCCTACTTCTCCTACCTGGTGAGTTGGCAGTTCCATTTGGATTGTCTTTGCAGCAGCAGGGATCCATTGGGGGAGATTTGGGGTACCCTTTGGATAGTTAGGAAACTAGAAATTTTGTGCTGAAAAAATCATGAAAGAGTATTCCCCTAGGACATATGTTTCTCCCTGGAGAGTGAGGGTGGACTTCTAATCTCCCAAAATCCTTAACCCTTGGGTGGAGAGTCTTAAGTGTAATCAAAGTTTATCGGGAGAGGAACTAAGCTGGCTGAGAGTAAGTTAACTTCTCTTGACCACATATAGGGGTGGACCTACTTCTCCCCTTGTCCTCCACAGAGTGACCAGAGAAAGTGGCTTTGATCCTGAACCCCTTCAAATCGCCTACCTAGATTGAAAATAACTTATGTGCAATTGATAGAATTGTAGTCCAATCCCACTCTTGAAGATAGAAGAGTGAGGCAATGATCAATCACCAGGTATCACTTACCTTGTACTCTCCATAAAGAAAGAACTTCAGTCCTCTGGCTCACAATACTGACAACATGTGTTCCTTAGAAGCCTCAGAGGAGAGGTAGGCTGAATGCTGGCTTCCGCTTTTTGCCATCAAAAGGTAGGTAGAGGGACCTGGCTACAAATATCTACCCTTCTTCTGAGTAAGATGTATTTAGACATGTATTGCTTTCAGTTGTTTTTCAGTTGTAACCCTATTTAGGGTTTTCTTATAAAGATATTGGAGTGATTTGTTATTTCTTTCTCCAGTTTGTTTTATAGATGACGAAACTGAGAAAAACAAGTTTAAGTAACTTGCCCAGGGTCACACAGCTAGCAAGTGTCTGAGGCCACATTGGAACTCAGGAAGACGAGTCTTCCTGGCTTGAGGCCCCATGCTCTATCTACTCTACTGCCTTATTAGACCCATAATTCACTCTTTAAAGTACTTGGAACAGAGCAACTGTTGGGAAACCAGGGGGAGGCCCAGATGCATCAAACAACATGCCTGATCCACACACTTTGCATCATAGTAGAACGAAAGGAGTGTCTTCTTCTATCTTGTCCCCAAATCTTTTCAGATATTTTCTCTACTCTTTTTGGACAAAGGTAGACTAAGCTCTCAGAGATCCCCACTCCATCTTATTCTCTCCTATCATCTCTAGTGCTGCTCTTCTGGTGGGGGATAGAGTAGTCAAACCAATCTCAGTCAATTAGAGAACCTCTTTTACCCCTCTTTTAGGTAATAAGGAGATGAGTTGGTTAACAAGCATCCAGAGTGATTGAAAGTTTAAGGATATGTTTGCCACATCTCCTCATCTTATTGAAGGGCTAAGAGAAGTATCTCTATGCCCACCTTGATTAAATATTGGCGACACTATGGTGTGTAAAACATTCTTTTGACTAAAATCAATGTTTTCTATCCTAGAAACCCTTATTTCTCTTCCATCTGTGGGATGGAAGGAACCCTTTGGGGAACCCTTTCAGTATAAGCTTTTCCTCCTATCCTTCCAGAACTGATAGCCTGGGAGATGGAGAGCTTCTGACCTTTCAGCATGAGCTGAAAGGAAACCTTTTGGGAACCCTTTCAGCATGAGCTTTTCCTCCTATTCTTCCAGAATTGATAGCCTGGGAGATGGAGAACTTCTGACCTTTCCACTTCTTTTCTCCTCTGGATGGACTGCTGTGTTTTAATTGTCCTCCTTTTCCATGTTTATAGGTCATATATCACCCATCCTGGTTAGGGTGACAAATATGTCCCTAGAAGTTGACTCAAATACTCAAGTGAATCTGTGACCCCATCAATTCAGGAGTTTCCCTCAAGCAATGCAGTTATAAACCCGTCCATGTCTGACAGTCCAGTGTGACTTTTGTTCCTGTCTCCCCCAAGTTCGTTGTGTTGTGATTTTATGTTCTCCTCAAATTCCACAGGGCCCTCTGCCTCATCAAGGGTCAGATTCTTTTCCTTTATATTGCAGGATTTATTCATGGATGCCGGAACTTGTTTCCTGTTTTACATGTTGATTTATCTGTCTATGTTCAAGGCCTTTGAAATCTCTTCTGCTGAAATCCTTGGTACTTTCAGTCTTTCCTCCCCACCCCCACTTTTTTTATTTTCCTCCTCACTAACTTCCTGACTCCCTCCCCTCTGATGTGGTTTCCTTGAGGGCTGGATCTCAAAGTGGTCTCAGCCTCATCCCACACTAGGCAATTCATGCTTCACCAGCCTAGGTCTCTGCCCCAACTGATTTTTGGGTGGCCAGAACTGGCTCTGGTTGGATGCTGTGCTTTTCCTTCTGATTTGGTGGGGGGCTGCAGAGTCATACCTCCACCCCCAACCTGCTGTGCCACACCGTGTTCGGATCTGGTGACCTGTTCCCTCTCCCCTGTTCTTCGGTTCTGTGGTCCAGCACTGGCAGTTCAGAGATTTGTAGTGCTCAGATTCTAGGGCTTCTAAAAGGCTGTGGCCAAGGTGGTTTCCACAGCCTGGAGCTGGGATCTCCATGGTACTAGAGAGGGGAAGGAGGAACCAAGGTGCAGGGGTGAGTTTTGTTATAGGCCTTTGTCATATCCTTGTCTCTGCTATTGGAGAAGGGTACTGACTGAGTCAGTATGCATCAGTTCCTGGGTTTTGTGCTGTTTTTAACCTTTAAAAAAAATTCGAAGTGGCCTAGACCATGGAGACAGCTGAAGTTGGCATGTCATTTCTATTTTGGAGAGGTTTAAAAGGTCATAGTGATAAGAGAAAATGTCTAGTCTCCCTCCTTCTTTCTCATGTAACTAGGATGAGGCCTCCCCTAAGTTCATTCACCTAAGCAGACTTCCTCCTCTTCTTCTGCTATAGTGAGCAGCATCCTAGCTATTCATCTGTTCTCTGTCCTCTTTCCACATGATCAGACCATTTTCTCTTTCTACCACATGGCTCCTTGATGATATATTTTATTTTGGTTTTTCTTTATCAAATCAACTAGGTGGGCCCAGAGTCAGGAAGACCTAAGTTCAAATCCCACCTCAGAGCTTTACTAGCTGTGTGACCCTGGGCAAGTCATTTCACCTCTGTCTGCCTCGGTTTCCTCAACTGTAAAATAAAGATCATAAATATCAGCTATCTTGCAGGGCTGTTGTGAGGAGGAAATGACATAATGCAATGTTTGGTACACAGAAGGCACTATATAAATGTTCGTTCTATTTCCTTTCCCCCCTTCATTGTCTATAGGTTGCAGCTTGTTTACATCTATCATCTGGGGCATGCTGGAGCCAGCCTTAACTAGCCCTTGAGAGCTGATTGTTAAACAGGACTAATCAGGGCCTAATTAATTGTTTTGTTGATAATGATGGAGCAAAAGTTAGTGATGTAGATTAAGTTCCAAAGTATATCCTGAGGGGAATGGAGTCAAGAAGGTGTAATGAGGCATTTTTGCCTGAGTCACCCAGCACACCTCTTCCTCCCCAACAAACCAGAAAAAAAAAGTTTTACTTAAAGCCAAGAAAAAGTCACAGAGAGTGATTCTGTGGATCTCGGGATGGGGAGCCAGTGAGGAGCACCCGGGTAGAGGGAGAGAAAGGAGGCCGAGCCAGGGTAGCAGGGCAAGAGACACTGGGGCAGAAAGAGATCCCAAGGGAGCCCTGCACAAGCACTGGCTGCAAGAATGGGGGCCATCTGGCATTTCTGTGGTCCATTACCCAGGTCCTGATTACAAATCCAAGACACAGAGGAACAGCTGCAACTGTGTGGAAGATCCTAAGTGTGCACAGAGCCCAAACCAAATTCCAGAGTCATAGCTCTCCATATGGCATAGAGCCCAGGAGCACAGGGTGATTCACTTGTAACCTTTAGCTCAGCACATAAGTCTGCAGTGGAAGGAATCCCAGACCAAAGGGAAGCCCGCAGTTCAGTCTCTCTAAACCTCCAGAATCTCCCAGTGGGCTAACAGTGACTGAATCCAGCAGCAGTCTACAGGAACTCAATCACTCATAGAAATATATGCTTTTGGTGAGTGAGCTAGAGACTTACTGAGTGAGTGGTGGTATTGGGAGAGCCTTGGTACCCGCTTGCATGCACACACTTATGACCTTTAGCCATTTCCATCCAGATGACCCTGAGGCAGGATAGAGAATTATTAATGGGGACAAAAATGTCCTCGGTATGTTTCTGATGTTCCAGGTGCTGTTCTTTCACTACAGAAGAAACTGACCACGCTAGATATATCCTGTTCTATGCCATATCCCCAACATCCCTCCTTCTGCGTCTCCCCACATGGAGACCCAATGAGAATTACAAAGATGTACTATCACCCAACATGTGTAGTAAATCACTGAGATCTGAGACTCAGACCTTCCAAAGTTGGAAAAAGACTCAGATTTACAGCTTTTGTACTCATCCATATTGTTCTCTCTCTTATTCTTTTTAGATGACTCCTGGGGACATAGCTTTTTTCCTCCTTTTTCCTCTCAGTCTTACCTGTCCCAGGAGGACTGTCTAGTAAAGACCCCTGATGTGGTGTTCATCCTTTGTGCCAAAGAAGACCATGCCATCAGAACAATGAAATACCACTGTGGGAATAATATACAGTAGGTTTCCTTGTTTCCCATAATTGAGATTTTGCTGTGGCTTAGTTGTGTCCAACTTTCATAACTCCATGGACTATACCTCTATATACTTTCATATATATATGAAATATAGATGTAATAAATATAACATATCATATATATGTTATACAATAATATAATGTATATATAATATACAATATATAAAATATAAATTCATGCATTTGAAATCTATATATAGATTTAGAATACATGTATTTATAATATATACATTCTATATATATATTATATATATAGAATATATATACTTCATAACCCCATGGACTATACTATATACACTATATAAAACCCCCATTGGATTTTCTAGGCAAAGATACTGGAATGGTTTGCCATTTCCTTCTCCAGTGGATTAAGGGAAGTAGGGTTAAGTGAATTGTCCAGAGTACTCCAGGCTCAGCACTCTGTCTACTTAGCCACTCACAAAAATGTGTCCATGGCTTGATTGGCCCCTGCTCTATTCACACAGCTTTCTGGTCACCTAAGGGTATAAAAAGTTTCACCTATATATAGAGTCAGGATCCCACCAACTGGTGGATTTCTGAAGACCACTAAAGTCACCATTGATTAGAGGCATTTCCATGTGGAGATGACGGGAGCTGTGCTCAGAGAAGCCAGAGGCTACCGTACCCTTGTGGCATATGTTACCAATTTAATGTGCCTCATTTCATCCTAATGTCAAACTGTACTGGGTGCTACTGTTAAGCCAACCTATAGGAACAAGACTGAAATATCAGAGACACAACACACCTGAAACACACGGGGACACTTCACAACATACCAGTCAGAAGTAAATGAATGTCTTTTGCTGTAACTAAGCTGCAGAATGAAAGGGAGCATAAATGAAGGAAGAGAGAGGGGAGTGTAGGATACACCCTAATCAAGTCAATAGTAAGTAAGGAATGGAAAATTACTTCTTTAGTGTCTCAGAAGAAAAGGGCTCACAGGAGACTGGGAAATGTAGCAAAGACAGTGATTGAAAAGGGAAGGAAAGAAAGGAAGAAACCTCAACTCACTGGTGGGAGGGGACCCCACTGAAATAGACTCCCATAAGGAGAGAGAAATAGTCTATAATTGATGGGGTTCAGACTCTGGGAGCCTCCTTGAGCTCCCCTTGTATCTCCCCACTTAATCTGGCCTTTGTTACTCAAATCTAATCTTCCCATTTGATCCGCAGTCTCAGGAAGCCCATGGGCTTTTCATTATCATTTCAGGTCTCTGTTGCACTTCCCACCCTTGATCCCATCAAAACCCCATTCCCCAGGCTGCCATCAAGATCTGTATACATTCCCATACTGCCCCTATCAAGATCTCTGGATTTCCCCATCTGCTTCCCATCCAAACCCTCCATTGTCTGATATCTCCAGATAGCCTCCAGCTGTTTCCAGCCTTTGACCCTCCTTGGGTTTTCCTTAACACCCTTCCTAAACCCCTCCTCCCATCACCCTGGAATACCAGACCACCCCCCCCCCCAGATTCCTCCTATACTCTTTTCTGTATTTAAGTTCCATCTTGCCTTCATGAAGGCGCTCAGATTGAATCCAGCTCAGACTCTGTCTAGCTGGGATTCTATCTGGCCTGCTTGTGAATAGAAGTGTCACAAATGCTTAGGTTCCTTAAGAGGCAACCCAATTAGGCGAATCCTTAATAAACTTTGTTTTCTTTGGCTTTAAGAAGGCTTGAGTCGAATTCATTCGAGCACGACCCAGACTGTCCATATTTTGGGGTCCACCCATCATCCCTCACCTCATCATAATGAAAAAAGTGGACCTTAGAATGGGGATAATCTACAGAGATTTTGTGCTTAAAGAGAGAGAGAGAGACTACTACTACCTCTGAGAGAAAATCAGGCCTCCTTAGACAACATCTTGTTTCAGGAGAAGGGGAATCAGAGTTTTCAGGGGCAATGGATGCCCAGAAGAGTGGACCCCTAAAGGAGATTTCATGAGAAATGGGGGAAATCAATCGTAGGGAGGATAGGGGATAATAATGAATTGCAGAATCAAGGATAGAGAGGAAAAGTTTCTATGATAGGGAAATACTAAGTTCTCCATCTCCTCCAGGAATGTATGTAATGGGAGAATGTAAGAGTGAGACACAATATAAATAGGGGGAAGGCATAGAAATTGTTTAGAAGTGGAAATACAAAATAGGTACTTTAAAAGCTTTAATTCCATAAAGAGACTAAAGAAGGAATCAATAAACATTAGGATTATAATCAAAGAAAAAAGTCTAGGATAGATAGAGAGGAGAAATAATTAAGAAAATAAGGGAAAGAAACCTTTTTTTCTTAAAGACATAGAAAATGAAATTATAAACTAATGAACACAGACTTATGAAAGAAGAGGTTATCCACCTTCAGAGAAACAGGGCAAATAAGGATAGTACAGTCTTGCATAGATGTATATGAATGTATATGTCTATATATGAGTATGATTATAGATATCTAAGTATATGTATGTGTACGTTAAGTATATGTATATATGTGTATATGTTTGTATATGTCTTTTTATATATGTGTATATGTATACACATGTGTACATTTATATATGTATAGACATATATTATATATGTAAATTATAAAAATATTTGTATTAAATTGTATCTTCCTGGGGAAGGAGAGGAGGAAAGCAGGGGAAGAACAAAGAAAGTGCACAGCAGAGAATGAAAGAAAATTTACAAAGAAACAAAGAAAAGCTGGACAGCTCAGAAAACAATGAGTAGTATTTATTATACAGGCTTTCTTGAAATGTGTAAGGGGTCTGGAACTCTCGGATTATCAGGGTCATGATGCCCTCAGGAGAAATCTCTTTGAGGCTCCAGGTCCTTGCATGATTTACAAGATGGATCACCCCTACGCAACTACTGACCCTCACAATTATCTTGAGCAGAAATAACAACAGTCAAGCACGTAAGCATAACAGACAGTATTTACAAAACTTCTTGCTTGAATAGAAGTAGAATGGAAGTAGAATGTCTATATATACTTTGATCTAGCTGAGAATAAACAGAGTGCATATCATCCTTGCTCCCACCTCATTCATTCATGCCAGGAGGAAAAATCTTATGCAGGCATGAGGTCTTTGGGAACTCAACAGAAATGGAAATTTATTGCTTTACATTTTGAATCCTCTCAAGTTCTGCTGTGCACATGACAGTGCTTTTTGATTTTCTTATTTTGTAATTTAAGTTTATATTTTCTTATCAAATATTTAGGTTTTTGTATTTAAGTTTGAAATAATGTAAAAAAAAAACTAAGGAAACAAGTTGAAGGGGAAGAAAAGGGGCATTTTACTTGACTATTTAACTGAGAGGAAAAAAGGGAAAGAATTAGATAACCTTACAAAAGGAAGAAAGAAAATAGAATTAATAAGCAAAACTCCAAAACTAGGGAAAAGAAAGACAAACAGACAGGCAAGTGGGGCTAAGGGTAGGGGTTAGGGTTAAAGTTTTTTTTTTTTCAGAATAACATAGTTTAACATAGAACATAAAATAATATTTAACTTAACATAGATTAAGCTAAAATAACTTGATAAAAAGTACTGACTTTACAGAAGAAGAGAAGGAAAATAAAATTGTAATTCAGGGGGAAAAAAGCAATATATGGAGACCAATGGATGAAAATATAAAATATAACTTTAAATGTGAGTGGATTAAAACATTAAAAAAAATTTTTAAAAAATCTGTTACAAGAAACATACCTAAAAAACAAAGACATAAAGAGAATAAAAATAAGGAGCTGAAACAAAATTTATTGTGCATCAGGAGAATCCAAAACAGACTGAAACTGCAATCATGCTAACAAAGCAAAAAGAAACATTCACAAGAGAAAAATGAGAAAAATGAATTATGGTGAAAGGAACTACAGGTTATAAACTAAGATCCATATTAAAATATATACTCTAAATGCTTCAGCATCTAATTCATAAAGGAAAAATTAACTGAATCACAAGAAGATATAGACAGCAATACAACAGATGCAGGGGAGACTTTAATGCCCTTCTCTTGTTTTGGATAACTCAAACAAAGATAAGCTAAAAGAAAAAAAATACAGAATTGAACACATTGCTGGGGAAATTGAAGCTAAAAGGTGGCATATTCCATATGGTACTGTTAACTGATACATATAATTCTCAACCCTGCATGGGACTTTTGTAGAAATTGACAGGGCAGGGAGATTTGAAAAATAAATGTAAAAAGGTAGAAATAGTAAACACATCCTTTACAATTCACAATGAAATAACAATAGAGAAGACAAGCAAAAGACACAGACCAAAGTAGAGACTTAATAATCATGCAAAAGAAAATTACATTAACGAGACAGCATTCCAAAATTTCTGAGATGCAGCTAAAGGAATCCTCAGGAGAAAAATTATATCCAGACAAATATACATTAGCAAAATAGAAAAAGAGAGGATTAATGAATTCATGAATTTTCATTTATAAAAATTTGAAAGTCCACAAATAAACACAAAATTAGAGAACAAACAGATAAACTGGAAACCAAAAAGAAACACCCTACAGAAAAGACATATAAAATTAAAAGCTAAAATACTAACAAAATTTATTTTTAAAATTTTATTTGGTGGCAGTTGGGGCTAAATGACTCACTCAGGGTCACACAACTAGCAAGTGTCAAAAGGTTGGATTTCAACTCAGAGCTTCCTGACTGTATCTACTGTACTACCTAGTTACCCCAAGACAAAGTTTAATCTTTAGTCAATTTTATTTGAAAGAAGAGGGCAGAAAATTAAATCAACAAAACAGTAAATGAAAAAGGTGAAATTACAACAATACCAGAGGAAAAAAAAATAATTTTCAGAACCTACTATACACAGTTATTTGCTAACAAAACTGAGAAAATAAAAAATAGACTATTACCTTCAAAAATACAAAATATTCAAATTATCAAAATACCAAATAAATATCCAATCTCAAAAAAGGGAATAGAAATACCTGTAAGAAAACTACCAAAGAAAAATATTCCAGTTCCAGATGGATTCACAGAAGAATTCTTTCAAACTTTTAAGTAGCAACTATTACCCATACTACATCAATTATTATCGAAAATTGAGAAAGAAAGCAACCTATCAGGTTTCTTTTATGTGACAAATATTGAGACTGAGTAACTGAGACAGAGAAGGATAAACACAGAAGGAAAACTACAGACCACTGTCATTAGTGCATATTGATTGAAAAACAATTTGAAATGAAATCCTTTCAGACTATAGAATTCATTCAAGAAATCATTTATTAAGACCATGTGAAATGGTATACCATGGATGCAGAGATGATTAAGCATTAGGGAAGTAATCAACATAATCATATTAAAAACAAAAATATCCAAAACTACATGATTAGCTCCATAGATACAGAACAAAACCTTTGACAAAGTGCCAAACTCATTTATCCTAAAAACCCTAGAAAGTATAGGCATAAAGGAACGTTTTTGAAATTTCAAAAAAAGTATCTACCTAAAATCAAAAGCAGAAAAGAGTAATTGAAGGAAGCCCACTCTCCCCACTATTTTCTTTTTTCTTTTTAATATAAATTTATTTATTTAACTTTTTACATTCATTTTCACAAAATTTTGGGTTCCAAATTTTCTCCCCATTTACCACCTCCCCCCACCCCAATACACCAAGCATTCTAATTTTCCTTATCACCAATCTGCCCTCTCTTCTATCATCCCTCCCTTCTCTTGTCCCCATCTTCTCTTCTTGTCCTGTAGGGCCAGATGACTTTCTATTCCCCATTAACTGTATTTCTTATTTCCTAGTAGCAAGAAAAATACTCAACAGTTGTTCCTAAAACTTTGGGTTCCAAATTCTCCCCATCCCTCCCTCCCCACATATTCCCTTTGGGAAGGCAGGCAATTCAATATAGGCCATATCTGTGTAGTTTTGCAAATGATTTCGATAAGTCATGTTGTGTAAGACTAACTGTATTTCCCTCCATCCTATTCTGCCCCCCATTGTTTCTAGTCTGTCTTTTGATCCTGTCCCTCCCCGAGTGTTGACTTCAAATTGCTCCCTTCTCCCATTGCCCTCCTTTCCATCATCCCTCCCTCCCTGCTTATCTCCTTCTCCCCCACTTTCCTGTACTGTAAGATAGGTTTTCATACCAAAATGAGTGTGCATTTTACTCCTTCCTTTAGTCGAATGTGATGAGGGTAAACTTCATGTTTTTTTCTCAGCTCTCCCCTTTTTCCCTCCACTAAAAAGTCTCCTGCTTGCCTCTTGAATGAGATATAATTTAGCCCATTCCATTTTACCCTCTCTCCTCCCACTACATTTCTCTCTCACCATTTACCTTAATTTCTTTTAAGATATGGTCCCATCCTATTCAATTCACTCTGTGCTCTCTGTCTCTGTATGTGCGTGCATGTGTGTATGTGTGTGTGCGTGCACACATGTACGTGTGTGTGTGTCTGTGTGTGTGTGTGGTCCCACCAACTACCCAGATACTGAAACATTTTAAGAATTACAAATATTGTCTTTCCATGTAGGAATGTAAACAGTTCACCTTTGGTAAGTCCCTTATGACTTCTCTTTGCTGTTTACTTTTTCATGCTTCTTCTCATTCTTGTGTTTGAAGGTCAAATTTTCTTTTCAGCTCTGGTCTTTTCATCAAGAATGCTTGAAAGTCCTCTGTTTCATTGAAAGACCATATTTTCCCCTGAAGTATTATACTCAGTTTTGCTGGGTAGGTGATTCTTGGTTTGAGTCCTAGTTCCTTTGACTTCTGGAATATCCTATTCCATGCCCTTCGATCCCTTAATGTAGAAGCTGCTAGATGTTGAGTTATCCTGATTGTATTTCCACAATACTGGAATTGTTTCTTTCTAATTGCTTGCAATGTTTTCTCCTTGACCTGGGAATTCTGGAATTTGGCCACAATGTTCCTAGGAGTTTGTCTTTTGGATCTCTTTCAGGTGGTGATCAGTGGATTCCTTCAATACTTATTTTGCCCTCTGGTTCTAGAATATCAGGGCAGCTTTCCTTGATAATTTCATGAAAGATGATGTCTAGGCTCTTTTTTTGATCATGGCTTTGAGGTAGTCCCATAATTTTTAAATTGTGTCTCCTGGATCTATTTTCCAGGTCAGTTGTTTTTCCAATGAAATATTTCACATTGTCTTCCATTTTTTCATCCTTTTGGTTTTGTTTTATGATTTCTTGGTTTCTCAGAAAGTCATTAGACTCCATCTGTTCCATTCTAATCTTGAGAGAACTATTTTCTCCAGTGAGCTTTTGAAACTCTTTTTCCATTTGGCTATTCTGCTTTTGAAAGCATTCTTCTCCTCATTGACTTTTTGAACCTCTTTTGCCAATTGAGTGAGCCTATTTTTCAAGGTGTTATTTTCTTCAGCAATTTTTTGGGTCTCCTTTACCAATGTATTGACCTGTTTTTCATTCTTTTCTTGCATCTCTCTCACTTCTCTTTCCAGTTTTTCTTCCACCTGTCTAACATGATTTTCAAAATCCTTTTTGAGCTCTTCCATGGCCTGAGCCCACCGGACATCCACCTCAGATGTCTGGGACAGAGAGGCCCTGACCTCCACGTCTTTCCCTGATGGCAAGCATTGTATTTCCTCATCAGAAATGAAAGGAGGAAGGAACATCTCTTTCCCAAGAAAGTAGCTCTCAGTGGTCTTATTTTGCTTCCCTTTTCTGGGCATTTTCCCAGCCAGTTAACTTGACTTCTGAGATTCCTCTCCACCCCCGCCTAGATCTGCCCAGCTAGTGCTTGGCGTCTGAGATTCAAATGCTGCTCCCCAGCCTCGGGGCTTTCAGTGGTGGGCATGGCTGCTATTCGATGTGAGCTTAAGTTCTGGTGCTGGGGTGGGGGCAGGGCCGCATCTCAGGCTCAGTTCCCTCAGGGGGTTTATGCAGAGACCTTCGGTAATGGAGCTCCTCCCTGCTCCAGGAGTCCCAGGCCGCTGCTGCCTCTGCCGCTGCCTCTGCCGCTGCTTTGCGAGGGGGCCCGAGCCACAGAGACACCCTGCTCCCCTCTCGGCCAGACCAGAAGTCTCTCTCACTGACCTGTAGCGCCTGTGGGTGGAGGGACCTTTGCGGCCACCAGAGATTCCGTCCCTGAAGCCTGCTCAGATCTGCTCCCCTGGGGCCTCACGGCCAGGGCAGCGCAGGGGTGGGCTCTGCTTTCTGGGGCATAACAGACCCCTGGGGATGACTTTACATGGCTCTCTGGAATGGAAATCTCTTCCACTGTGTTTCTGCATGGCTTGAACTGCTCCAGAATTTCTGAGGAGTTCTTTTTACAGGAAATTTATGGGCTGTGGATTCGGAGTTAGCATACATGAGTCTTTCTACTCCTCCATCTTGGCTCCTCCCCTCCCCACTATTTTCTGATATAGTTTTGGAAACACTGCTGTTGTTTGTCCTTCATTCTTGAAGAGGACCATGACATCAGGAAGATAAGGCCTTGAGTTGCAAGTGAATTGGATTTAAGTGAGGGAGGGCTATGCAAAGTCACCAGCTTCACTCTCTCCTCCAGAATCATCTGGATCCAGTGGCACAATATGGTCAGAATGGCTGGAGATGGCCCTGGATGCTAACAACTACAATAAGACAAGAGAAAGAACCTAAAAGCATCAAAATGGTAAAGAGGAGGTAAAAATATTCTTATTTGCTGACAATACAATGGTATGTTTGAAAAAATCCTAGGAAATCAGCAGATTGAGAGAATTGATAGCATCAAAAAAGTTACAGACTACAAAATAAATCCTCAAAAATCAACAAAATTTCTATATAATAACAAAATCAAAGAGGCAATATTAGAAAGTGAAATAACATTCAGAATACTTAAAATGCATAAAATCTGAGGATCAGTCTACCAAAGCATACAAAAGATTTGCATGGATTCAATTACAAAGAAGGAAGGAAGGAAAGAAGGGAAGGAGGGAGGGAGAGAGGGAGGAAAGAAGGAAGGGAGAGGGAAAGAGAAGAGAAATAAAAAAGAAATCGAGAGAGAAAGGGGGGAGAAAGAAAGGAACTACAGGGAAAACTGGAAAGCAGTCTGGCAGATACCAGCCTTAGACTAACCCCTTATACCATATTCTACAATAAGTGCAAATGAATACATGATGTTAAAAATTAAAGAACAGACCATTTTTTTAAAAATTGAGAAGCAAAGCATATACCTTTTTAAAGCTATGGTGGATAGGAGATGTATTCTTAACCAAATAAGGAATAGAGGTAATTACAAAAGATGAAATATTTTTTGATTACATGAAACCAAAACACTTCTGTCCAAACAAAATTAAGGCATTTAGGATAAGGTTGGTTTTTGAACAGGCAGAGGACCCAGAGTCCAAATTGCCAACATTCAATGGATTATAGAAGAAGCAAGGGAATTCAAGAAAAACATCTACTTCTGCTTCATTGACTACACTAAAGCCTTGGACTGGATGTATCACTTCAAAATGTGGCAAGTCCTCAAAGAAATGGGAATACCAGATCATCTTACTTGTCTCCCGAGGAACCTGTATGAGGGTCACGAAGCCAACAATTAGAACCAAACATAGAACAACTGATTGGTTTAAGACTGGAAAAGGAGTGCAACAAGGCTGTATGTTGTCACCTTATTTATTTAACTTATATGCAGAATACATCATGTGAAATGACAGGCTGGGAGACTCAACAGCCAAAATAAAAGTTCCTGGGAGAAAGATCAACAATCTCAGATAGGCAGATGATAGATACCCCTCTGATGGTAGAAAGTGAAAAGGAGTTAAGAAATCTCTTTGTGAGGGTAAAAGAGGAGAGTGTAAAAGCTGGCTTGAAGCTTAACATCAAAAAAAAAATGAAGATCTTGGCAACTGGTCCCATATTTCTTGTGAAATAGAGGAAGAAGAAATGGAAGCAGTCTCAGATTTTATAACCTTGGGCTATATCCTTGACCACTACAAATGATGACTGCAGTCTTGAAATTAAAAGATGCTTGCTCTTTGGAAGGAAAACTATTACAAATCTCGACAACATTCTAAAAAGTAAATACATCACCTTGAGGACAAAAGTGTTTTGTTTTTTTCCCATTAGCAACGCATGGTTGTGAGAGCTGGACTATAAGGAAAGCTGAGTGTGGCAAAATCAACAATTCCAAATTGTGCTGGAGAAGACTTTTGAGAGTTCCTTGGACAGCAAGGAAGTAAAGTCAGTGAATATTTAAAGAAACTAATTCAGGTTATTCACTGGGAGGTCAAATATTAAAGTTGAAGCTTTGGTCACATAATGAGAAGATGGAACTCAATGGAAAAGACCCTTATATTGGGAAAGATTGAAAGCAAAAGGAGAAGGGGATGGCAGAGGATGAGATGGGTAGATAGTGTCATGGAAAAAACAAACACGAACTCAGACAGACTTTGAGAGATAGTGGAAGGATAAAAGGGCCTGGCGTACTATGGTCCATGGGAATGTGAAGAATTAGATCCGACTGAGTGAATGAACAACAAAGAGAAGTAGCCAAGTAGTAGAATGGGGGGAAAAGCTTTATATAAAATTTCTCAGAGAAGCATTTGGTATCCAAAATATACAAACAACTAATATACATGCATTTTAAATATAGAATGATATAATATGGGAAAATAGAATCATATAATATATATCATCATATTATATAAAATATAATATAGTTATATATACATTATATACACATATATCCAAAAGTCATTCCCCAGTAGGTAAATGGTCAAAGGATATAAACAAGAAATTCTCAAAAGAATTGCAAACTATAAACAACCATATGAAAGGATGCTCCAAATCACTAATCAGAAAAATTGCAAATCGAAACAACCCTGAGGTTTCACCTTACACCCTGCAAATTTTTGAAGATGAAAAAAGATAGGAATATTCAGCACTGGAGGAGTTGCACACACTAGTGCATTACTGGTAGAATGGTAAATCATTTTGGAAAGTAATTTGGAATTATGTAAAGCTAGTGATGAAAACACTACAAGATTTATTCCCCATGGAGCTCATTGATAAGAAGAAAGTCTCCATATACTCCAAAATATTTATAGCTGCACTTTTTGGTGATAGCAAAGAGCTGGAAACAAAATAGATTCCCATTGATTGTGGAATAGCTAAACACATTGTGGAACATGAACATAATGGAATATTCCTGTGCTGTGAGAAATGGTGCATGTGGTGACTACCGAGAAGCATGGAAAGATCTACATAAACTGATGCAGAGGGAAGTCAGCAGAGCCAAAAAGTCAGTATACACACTAACTACAACAATTTCAATGAAAAGGACAACAACAAAAAAAATCAAAACTGATGGTTGCAAATTTGAAAAGAAGAAACATGATTCAAAAGAAAACTCTTCCAACACCTTTCCTCCGCAAAAAGGGAGAGAACACCCAACCTACTATGTGCCAGGCACTGTGCTAAGAATTTTACAATTATTATCTTATTTGAGTCTCACAACAACTTTGGGAAGTAAGTGCTATTATGACCCCCATTTTACAGATGAGAAAACCGAGGCAAACAGAGGTGAAGGGATTTGCCCCGAATTATACAGCTAGTAGATATCTGAAGCTGGATTTGAACTTACGTCTTTCTAGGTGGCATGGTGGATAGATTGCTGGGCCTAGATTCAGGAACACTAATCTTTGTGAGTTTAAATCTAGCCTCAGATGCTTACTAACTGTGTGACCCTGGGAAAGTCACTTAACCCTTTGTCTCAATTTCCTCATTTGTAAAATGGGGATCATCAGTAAAATGAGCTGGAGAAGGAGATGACAAACCACTCCAGTATCTTTGCCAAGAAAATCCCAAATGGATTCACAAAGAGTCAGATAGAACTGAAAAACAACTGAGCAATAAAAAACAATAACTTCCTGACTCCAGGGGCGACAGTGCCTAAGAGGCAACCTAAGCTGCAAAAGTGGGAGTTCTACAGGTGAGCTACATTGCAGATATTTTCAGACTTAAAATACATTTGCCAGTTTTCCTGATTTCTTTCTCCTCTTTTTTACTTTAAAATATATAATCTGTTACAGCAGCCAACTAGAAACTGTTCCATGGTAGCCATTGATCAATTGGTTCATTGATCAATTCCTGGTCCACCACTGGCTTCTCAAGTTCCCCAGGAGCCTAGTAGATCCTTTCCCATAGAGTCAGTTCTAACATTTTCCCAGACTCTTTCTGTCTGGGAACAAAAGCTTTGCTGCTTCTTTGTGCCCCAGAATGACTCAGTATTTGAGTGACAGTCTCTATTTGTGAAAGGCCTGTAATCAGTCAACAATCAACATGGCTTTCTGGGAGAGGGGGAAGAATGATATAATGGGAGACATTTTGGTGATGGGAGAAAAGCAAAAAGACCAATACAATTTATTATTTAGCATTTTAAAATAAAGCTCCAGCGAGTAATGTGTGTATGTTCCACATATGACCTGTGGAAGACAAGGAACGTGGTCCAAAACTGAGCCAAACAAAGCCCAACCCTGTGACGTCTGGAATCACGATTGTCAGAGCTTGGTGGCGTCTTAGAGCTGATTCAGGCCAACTCCCTGATTTTGCAGATGGAGAAAAGGAAAAGTGGATTGATTTCTCACACAAATCATGAATGGCAAAGCTGGCACTAGGACCTAGCACTATGCCCAAACTCATCCCATAGCTACATAGGCAAGAAAAATTTTTAAATTAAAACTGGAGAAATGCAGCATAAGAAGCAATACTTAGCAAGTCAAACAAAGCCTCCCTTCTCCCTTTCCCCCAGTTTCAAGGAGGAAGAAGTCCCCATCCCCATGAACCCAGAGATCCTTGAGTTTCATGTCACTCAGGCCAACAGAATCACACAATAAAATTCACAGAAACTGAGTTAGAAGGGACTTTTTGAAATCATCTAGTGATCTATAGTCCAAACCTTAGAAAAGGAAATGGAGCTTCAAAAAGGAGAAGTGTCTTACTCAGAGTCACACAGTGAGTGTCAGGGCTGGGATTTGAAGCCAGGTCCTCTAAACTCTAAATCCAGAACTTTTTCTTTCTTGGTGACCAAGTAAAGGGGTCAAGAGACTGAGAAGTTTTCCCTCAAGCCCAAGGCCCTCCTGAGTGAGGCTAATTTTTAAATGTCAGCAGACAGACTAGTGCCTCCTCACTCCTTCCCATAAGCTCCCCCTCAGTGGGCCTTCTCTGGTTAACAGCAAGGAGATGCTGGCCAGAGATGTAGACATCTCCACCAACTGGGAAGATTCAAATTCCCAGAAACTCCTGTTGCTTTTTGTCATTCACCTGAACACTTGGAGACTGCTCTGTATCGCTGCCAAGAACAAAAAGCACCATTGTCCTCAGGCCTAGAATCCAGCAGCCAACTAGAAACTGCCCCATGGTAGCCATTGAGCAATTGGTTCATTGATCAATTACTGATCCATCACTGATTTCTCAAGTTCCCCAGAAGCCCAAGTGGATCGTTTCCCATAGAGTCAGGTGTAGCATTTCCCCAGACCCTTTCTGTCTGGGAACAAAAACTTGACTGCTTTGTACAAGAACTCATTTCAGTGAATTGCCTCTTGGGCCTGCATCTTACTAGGGAAAGAACTCTGCTGAGTTAAGGAAAAAAGGAACTGAAACTTCCTTCTAGGTTCCAGGCTTGGAGCTGGAGCAGAAGCTAAAATGCTCCTACCCCTGGGCAATCCACACCAAGACTGAGGAAATCTTGCTGAGTTCCCCAGAAAGACACAAGGGAGAAGAGGGGAAGGGGAGGGACAGCCAAAGGCCAAAAGAGAAGCTGTGGACATTGAGTCCACAGTGGGTTGTTTTTTTTCCTCATCAACCATGAAATATAATGTAGGCCTACAAGTCAAGATGGGGAATAAGGTCTTTCCCTTCACACTTCTCTGGATGTAAGCCCCATTTGAGTCCTGAGAACCCAAAGCAGTTGGTAGCAGCTCTCTGAAGGTCAAAAACAACTGCCCTTCCTCACCATGGGCAGACAGGAATGAAAGAAGGAATAAGTAGGATCAGGAAAATGATATGCCAACAAATAAGAGCAAACTCCCATAGCAACGGCAAAAAACATCTTGGAATGTCCAGGTGTGGCCTAGGAGAGGAAGTAAGACAACGCCCTGCTGGGCTCTGTGGAGTGGGAACCTCTGGCACATATTGTCAGATTCAATTTATTGACTCTTGTCATAGACAGTTGGTTGGCTTTCCCCCCTTTTTATTCTGTGTTACAAAACTGTCTGGGGAAGCAGGGGAGATGGTTGGCTATATTAGAAATATATTTAGAAGTGATCTAAACAACAAAAAGATATTATGAAGACATCTTCCAGGACTTGCCTTCCTCCTAACACGTTCACATTCTTCCAATCACTCAGGCTCACAGGCTCGATTCTTGACCTCTCCCCATTCTGCCCCCATCCCAGTCAGTTGCCAAGTCCTCCAAAATATCTCCTGCAGCTGTCCCCTCCTTGTCACTCATATAGCCACTGTTATCACCTCTCATCTACAACAACTAGCAATGACACATCACTTTAAAGTTTGCAAAACACTTTCTAGATTCCCATACATACAATTTTGATTGTTATTTTATAGATGAGGAAACTGAGGCACACAGAGATTAAAGGATGTGCTCATGGTCACATAATAAGTTAAACATCAGAGTTTGTACTGAACCCTTGTCGTTTTCACTTTGAGCACAGCTTTCCATTCACTCTACTACACTGCCTCCTTAGCGACAGCCTCCACTCCCTTCCCCAATCCACCTTTCACACTTCTCTATTAAATCAATGTCTGTGATCATCGTTCTTCTATTAGAGAATCTTCTGTGGCTCCCCACTGTTTTATTCTACAGGATAAAATACAACCTCTTTAGCATCATTTCTGTGGGTCTTCCAGTTTCCTCATCTGTCAAATAGGGCTTTTGGATCAAATGACCTCTAGAGTGCTTTCTAGTTTCAGACCCAAAACACTTGAAGGAAAAGTGACAGTCAGTTGGGTGGTCTACAGAGCTGAGAGTGGAGTGGACAACAAAAGTCAGACAAGTACTTTAAAGGACTTTCCCACCCCAGAACTGATCTTAGCTGTGCTTGGACCCAGCCTCTGTCCATACCCACAGACTCAGGAATCAAAAAGGAAACATTGATGTAGACAGACAGAGAGCAGATAGACAAGGTAAGGCCCAGAAAGTGTTTGGAGGTGGAAAATTTGTCATCAATGCCCCAGTGAAAGTTCTCTCTCTAGCTCCATCAAAATATCTTGAGCCCCTCTTCCCACCCCAGCCCCCCATGATGGTAAATTATGCATTACTCCAGAGGACATGGAGATCTGATGATTTTACATTTTATAATGGAGGCAGAGCCAAGATGGCAGAGCAGCAAGAAGCAGTGAGGCCCCAAACCCCTCCAAACAGATCTAGAAAATGCAACACTGCAACCTGACAGGGAAATCTAAGAATGAGTCAGTCATTCATCCAGCCAATGGCAGTATAGGGAAACAGGTATAGGTTTCTGCAAACATTGTGAGTGGAATCTGGCCAAGAGTACAGCAGCAGAGCTCTCCAGCATGCATGGGGAGGTGGTGCACCAGATCCATTGTCGGATCACTCCCAGACTTGTGCCTCAACAGGAGCAAGTGCCAATTGATAGCTTTGTTGCTCCCATCCAGCTCTGTCACAGATCCAAGGCTCATTGAATAGGGGACCCGATGGTGGAGGTCTAGGATAAGGTATGCAGGAGACTAGGCCTCCCTCCCTCAAAACAAAGTCAAGTGCAAGCCATGTCATCATTTCTCTGATGGCACAGTCTTCTTCGGCAACGAAAGACAAACACAACAACAATAATGCAGAAGACACTAGGCTGTATACTGAGAGTAAGAAACTGAGCAGCCAACAGCAGCAGCGTTGTTCAGATCTCAGGAGCAGAACAGGGTCTCAGCTCTAGTTCCAACCCAGTCTTCAGTCTGCAGAGGAATAACCATGCCAGAATTTAAGGCCAGAAAAGAGTCTATGGTTCTGATAGTGAAGTAACAGAGCTTCCCAGTTTCCTAACAGGGATAAAGTCCAGCATCACTTTACTGTTGTTCACACCCAACTTTTAGAATCAGACCCCATCCACTTGAAACAATAAACAACTTTGGCAAAGTTGAAGGTTGCAAAATAAACCCAGATAAATCACCTGCATTTCTATATATTACTAACAAAGCCCATCAGCAAGAGATAGAAAGAGGAATCCTATTTAAACCTATGACAGACACTATAAAATATCTGGGCATCTACCTGCCAAAACAAACCCAGGAACTATGTGAGCACAATTACAAAACACTTCACACAAACAAAGCCAGCTGTAAGTGAGAAATCATCAGTTGCTCCTGGGTAGGCCGAGCTAATATTAAAAAAATGACAATTCTACCTAAATTAATTTACTTATTCAGTGCCATAACAATCCGACTACCATATAATTATTTTCTAGAACTAGGAAAAAAATATCAAAGTTCATCTGGAAAAACAAAAGGTCCAGAATACCAAAGGAACTGATGAAAGTAATGAAAAGAAATGACAGACTTGCTTACAGATCTCACATTGTATTATAAAGCATCAATCATCATAATCACTTGATTAATTAAAATTATTGAGAATGAGTAAAAAAAAAAAAAGAATCAGACCCCATTATGAACATTGAAAGCTTTCAGGTCCCAAGCCTGAGCTGTTTCTCAGATCCTGGAATTGATATAGCACTCAATACCCCCAAGAAAGCAGCAACAGGACCAACCTAGGTCTTCCCTCCAGAAGTACCACAGAGTCTAGCTTTGATATCAAAAGTGAAGTCAGAATAGAAGAATGAGGAAACAAGAAAAAATAACATGACCATAAAAATCTATTATGGTGGCAAGGATGCTCAAGATATAGACTCAGAAGAAGAAAATGAATGCAAAACAGCTACAAGCAAAGCCCTGGAGAAAAACACAACATGGACACAAACTCAACTAGAATTCCTAGAAGAGCTGATGTAAGAGTTTAAAAACTAATTTCAAAATATTAGTGAAATGAGAACACCAAAAGAAAAAAAGGGAAAAGAAATGGGGCCTATGGAAGAAAGAATTAGAAAATAAATTGACAGTTTGGCAAAAGACATAAAAACCCTGCCTCCCTGAAAAGTAGAATGGACCATATAGAAGCCAATGACACCATGAGGCAACAAGAAATATTAAAGCAAAGGCAAAAGGCTGAAAAAAATAGAATATCTATGGTATCTTACAGTAAAAAAAAAAAAAACAACAGACTTCGAAAACAGATTGAAGGAAAAACATTTAAGAACTTTTTAAAATTGAAAGATATTTAAAAAAATTAATTTAGAAAATCATAAGAGCCATGACTGGAAAAAAAGAGTAGACATCAAATTTCAAGGACTTTTAAAAGAAAAGTACTCAGATCTCTTAGAACTAGAGGGAAAAGTCGTAACTGAATCTACTGGTCACTTCTTGGAAGAAAACCGCAAATGAAAACTCCCAGGAACACCACAATCAAATTCCAGGAAAAAAATACTGCAAGCAGTTATAACAATTTCAAGTACAGAGGATTTACAGTGAAGATCACCCATGATTTGTCAATTACCACTATAATGGAATGGAGAATTTGGAATATAATATTCTAGAAGGCAAAAGATATGAGCTCACAGCCAAGAATAACTTATCCAGCAAACTAAGTATAATCATAGAGTGGGGAAAGTAGATCTTTAATGAAACAGAAAACTTTCAAGCATTCTTGATGAAAAACTCAGAGCTGTGCAGAAACTCTGAAATGCAAACACAGGAGTGAAGAGAAGCATAAAAGGTAAACATGAATGAACAATGATATAAGACCAAGCAAGCATAAATTTAATATGACATTCAAATACAGAGAGATATTACTTGGCTCCCCATACATGCTGGAGTGCTCTGCCTTGGGTCCTTGATCTGTTATCATCAGGGGTCAGAGAGGTAATTTAATTACACAATTCCTGAGAGTGATTCTGTTATGTCTTGATGAATTTAAGAAAATAATGAAAAGAGAGGGGAAGAGGAATACAATGGGGGAAGAGAGAGAAAGGAAGGAATGTTTGCAAAAATTATCTCACATGATTGGGGTGCACAAACTGACATTCATACAAATAAGGTGGAAGAGATGGGGAGGGGAGTGATTGACACTTGAACCTGACATCTAACCAGTCAAAGAATGCACACCTACACACACACACACACACACACACACACACACACCGAGTTGGGCACAGAAATACATTTCACTCCACAGAGGAATGGGGGAGGGTGGATAGAGAAAAGGAAAAAGTCAGGAATTAAAGTGAGGGCTTATTTATAATAAAAACAATCTCCAAGAATATAAAAAATATGTACAGCCACTCTTTTAGTAGTGGTAAACAGAAATCTGAAGGGGGTACCTATCAACTGAGGAATGATTGAACAAGTTACGGCATATGAATGTGATGGGATAGTATTGCACTGTAAGAAATGATGAAGGGGATGGTTTCAGAAAAACCTGGGTGGGTTGGTTATTGTCCTTTGTTCTCAAAGAGTATCAAAATAACATCACTCTATCACAATGTGTCCAACTGTGGCTGATAAGACCGAATATGAGCTCAGATGCTGTATCACAAAGTCAGGCACAAATGGTCCCTATGAATATTTATAGTAGAGATATTCTAAATCCATCTCATGTTTCTTTTGAGCAACTGCAATTCTGCTCATAGAGCACAGCACCATCTCAGTACACCATGTTTGGTGGTCCTGTGCCAGTGTCTCCCATGTGTCACAATTGATTCTGAAGTTCTTCAGAGACACCTGTCTTGTATTTCTCATCTGGAATAGAATCAGCACCAGGTGATTTGCCACAGGAGAGAAGCCTAATGGCACTAAAACCTTCTTTTTCAGTTGGAAGTTTGACTAGAAAGTGATTGACTTCAACCTGAAGTATGAGGTCAGTGACTTCAACATTGATTCATGATGATCTGTTGAGAACATTTTGGAAGTATTCAACCCATCTTTTCAGGATCATGTCCTCATCACTGATCAATGTGACTCCACCAGCCACAGTAGTTTAATCAGTCGTTGAAATGCACCATAGGTCTTTGGCTCACAAGTAGCCTTCAGGGCATCATAAAAGTGCTTTGGATTGTTACAATCAATGTAAAATTGCATTTCACCAGCCTTCTTACTATGCCAAGAATGCTGCATCTCTCTAAGCTTCTATTGCACTTTACTTTTGAGGGAGTTAAATGCTGCCTTCTTAGAGATGGATGAGCCATCCTGCTGGTAAACCCTGTAGTGTTCTTGTTTTTTTATTTAGCAGTTTCTGAATTTCCCCATCATTTTAATCAAAACAGTCTTGTTGTTTGTGAATGGTCTGGCCCAGATGAGTAAATACAGTGCTATGCACCAAATATCAGAAAGCTTCCCACTCCTTTTCTGCTCCACTGTTACCAACCATGTGTTGGCTCAGCTTTCCTTCCAAGTTAGCAACAGACTATTTCCACTTGGCAAAGCACTCTAACCTATTGACATGAAGTCTTTGGGTCATTGTCTTGCCTTGGGGTCACTGCTTTTTTTAAATGGGAGTGTTTAGCCTGGAGAGAATAAGTCTATGATCTTAGCACTCTGCACCACAAATCACCTTTGTCACTCACATCCTGTCTGTCTCTTCTCCTAAGAATGACACAGTTTATTCAATGCCAATGTTTGCTGTGAGGGTGCATCCATAATATTTTATTGCATTTAGGTAAATAGAAGGCAGTGTTGGTGATGATAAGGTAATGAGATTCACAAGTCTTCAGTAGTAAGTGACTATTGCTGTTGTTATTTCCGATTCACTGCTATGTCTGATAGTACATGCCTGCTCTAGTCACTGAGAATTATAAGTTTATCTTCTTTCAGTACACTGATGGTGAGGGTCTCCATATCGTCATACAATTTTTCTTTGACTCCATCAGGGTTAATCATGGTGGGAGCATAGGCCCTGATGATGGTGGCATGGTGTTTTCTTGTAAGTGACAATCATATTATTATGAGTCTGTCATTCACTCACTTGGGGAGGCATACCAGCTTGTTGACTAGATTAGTTTTGATTGTGAAACCTACAGCAGCTTCATGGCTTTCCCCTTCACTGTGGCCACTCCAGAAAAATGTGTATCCAGCTCTGACTTTGGCAAGCTGGCCTTCATTTACCAACCTTGTTTCACACAGAGTGGCTATTTGAATATGATACCTGAGGAGTTCTCTTGCAACTAGAGCTTTTTATCTTTAACATCCACTGGATTTCACATTATCCACAAGCATGTGTACATTCCTTGTACCAATGGTGAGTGGAGTCATCTTCATGAAAGTTTTGTACATTTTTTTGTGTGTTGACCTCAGGGTAGGCTCACTGACTATCACGGTAAGCAGACCAGGGTTCAATTAGGTGAAGCAGACAATTTTTAGGTTACCTTTTCTAGCCCCTTCCTCATGCCAGGAGTTGAGCAGTACAGTCCTTAAAAAGGCTGTTCAGATGCCCTGGGGGCTACTGAATCCCATTCTTGCTTCAGTCCAGAAAGAAAACAACCCTGTGTGCTGCCTGTGTGCAGGATTGTGACTACAGCTCCCAGTGTGTCCCTACCTGCTGCCTTGTCACTTGCTTGTTGTCACAGGACTTTGAAGCACATAAAAATGGTAGAGTGGTATGGGTGATATCTTTTGACTCAAATTGGCTGTAAGTGAAGCAGAGTTGCTTGAAGTCATTGGCTTCACTTTCTCTTCCAGAATCATCAAAGTTCAGTGCCCGAATGGAAGTCAAGATGATGGGTGATGGTCCAGGATGCAGTGGATGACCTTGGTATCTTTGATCTCTAACCAAGCTCTTCATGGCCTGTTGGGACAAATTGTTCACATTTGCCTATTCCACTGAGGAAGCCTTCACTTGCTTAAGGTAGATGCTCCCCAAACTCACTGAAGGTTTTAAGGCCCCTGGATTGCTCTCAACCAGGTTTGGCTTCTCTGCCAAGAAGGTTTTGCCAGGGTATGACTGCTGCACACCCTATCGCTTCTCGGAGTCAAAGTGAGAGTTAGGTGGCAGGTGGACACCAAAGATGGAAAGCAGCCCTCAAAAGGATTTGGCAGCCCTCACACCAGAGGTATCAGCCTTCCCTGAGCACACATACACCCCAATATTTTGAGGCACATTACAAGAAGACTTATTTCTAAGCAAAACAAATTCCAAGGATATACTAAAATATTTGTAGCAATTCTTTTTGTAGTGACAAAGAACAAGAATCTGAGGGAGTACCTATCAAATAGGGGAATGACTGAACAAGTTATGGTATATTAAAGAGATGAAATTCTATTGTACTGCAAGAAATGATGAAGGGGTGGTTTCAGAAAAACCTAGGAACATTTGTATGAACTGATGCAAAGTGAAGTAAGCAGAACCAGAAGAAAGAAAATCATAACATGATAACAAGACAAACAATGCTGAAAGAATAGGAAAGTCTAATCAGCATAATCATCAACCATAACTCCAGAAGACTGATGCTGAAATATGCTATCCACCTCCTGATACAGAACTAAAGAACCAGGAGTGTAGAATGCAACTTTTTTTTTTAGACATGGACAATGCAGAAATGTATTTTGTTTGATGATACATTTTTGTAGTTGGAGTTTTGTTTATCTTTCATTTTCAGTTGGGATGGGAAGGCTGGGAAGGAAAAGAAGGAATTTTGTTGATCAAAAAAACATATATATATATATACACATATACATGCATACACATATAAAATATATATGCCTGTAAAATATATACATATATGATATATACACACACATACAAAACATATACACACATACACATTATATATACATACGTAATATATATACATACACATATAAAAATATATATACATACACACATTATATATGTGTGTGCATATGTGTATATGTATGTGGAAGAAAAAAAGGAAGACAATGTGTACATACCAGACCAGCTACTGATTGCTTTTAACATGCAAGGATTTCTGATGCTGGGAATTTGGTTTCATATGGTAGAGAAAAGAGTAAATGGAAGGCATTTGGGCCTCCTAGAGGAGGTGCTCATGGTATCATTCATAGCCTTAGAGTCAAAAAGGATTCTCTAGTCTAAGCATTTGGTAAACCTTAAGTATATATATGTATGTATGTATGTATGTATATGTGTATGTATGCACACATACATACACACATACACAGAAAGATCTACTATTTTACATATTTTTATTCCCCACCACTACCCCACCCAAGCTTCTTAAGAGCAGGAAAGATTTCTTTGCCTAGCACATAGCAAATACTAACTGAATCGAATGAATAGAAGAGGAGTGCTGGGGTTACATTCAGGAAGATCTGAGTTCAAATTCAGCCTCAAACACTTCCTAGCTTTGTGACCCTGGGCAAATCACTTCACCTCTGTCTGCCTCACTTTCTCATCTGTCAAATGAGAATCATAACAGCACATACCTCCCAGAGCTATTGTGGGGACCAAATGCAATAATATTTGTGAATTGCTTAGCATAGAACTTAGCACATAGTAGGTGCTATATAAATATTAGCTATTAACTAGTATTTTCATGGTGCTTTAAGATTTGCCGAGTGCTTGACATATTTTATCCTGATTTAATCCTCACAAGAGCTCTGGGAGGTAGGTACTATTTTTATGCCTGTTTTGCAGATGACAGAGGTGAAGTGACTTGCTTAGGGATACAGAACTAGTAAGTGTCAAAGGCAGGATTTCAACTCAGGTCTTCCTGATTACTGGGCACCCATTCTACAGATGTGGTTCAATGACTTGCCCAAAATCAAAGAGCTATTAAAGGTCAGAAGTAGAATTTGAACCCAAGTTCTCTGACTCCAAGCTAGGGGAAATCAATCTCTGATTACTTTTCTTGGTCTCTCTTGACCTTGTGAGGATCTTTGCTTTCCAGTCTAGTTTTTTAACTCAGTTAAGCCTAGGAAGTTCTTCTGGTCAGTGTAGACCACCACACCTCCCCCATCAACTCCCTAATTAGTTAAAATCCAAGCCGCTTAGTTGGTTGGCAAGTATTAGGAGAGAAGTGAAATTTGCAAGCAGGCTGGAGAGTAACCCTTCCCATTTCTGCTCCCTGCCCCACTTGTTTCCCTGTGTGCTAATAATGGGAGTCCACAAGGACAGATGCTGTTATGTGTGTGGTGTGTGTTGAAATGGCATGGCGGTTGGGGAAAGGGACAGGGAGATTGAAGAAAGGACATGTGTGTGTGTGTATTTTTTTTTTCCTCCTCTTCAGGACAGTACAATTCAGTAAATGACCTTCCTTCCTGACTGAGAAAATCCAGGACTCTGGTAGCCTGTTTCCTGTAAGGGTTTTTGGGTGATGTCAGGTTATAGGAACAGAAAGAAGAGGTCCTTTTCTGGGCTTGGAGCCCAGGCCTCAGAGGGAGGTTTCAGGATAACATTTGGCCCACTTGACAGATAAAAAGCAGGGCTGTAGGGGTGTGCTGGATCTGTTCATGAGAGTGTGTGTGTGTGTGCGTGTTTGATGCTGAGTCATGGCTCTGAGACCTCTCTGGTTAGGAACAACCACTCCCTTCCACCATACACGCCCCCTTTGCCCCTCCTTGATTCAAAAGTTTAAAGTCAACAGGAAGAAAGAAAATGAATTCAAGAACTTCCCCTAAGTGTTTCAAGTTTAGTCACCCCATATCTTGATAAAAGGGTCTGCCCTTAACTCTAGCCCTTCTCAGTAAGAGCCTCCTGAGAGAAGGCTGACTGCCTCCTGGGCACCAGACCGGGGTTCTGTGCTTTGGTGGGGGTGGTCTGCACACAGCTGGCTGCTCAGAAGCAAGCTAAGATGGCAGGCTTGGGGCCCAGCGCCAAACAGGAGCCTGAGATTGAGCTCTTTGTCAAGGTGAGTTTGCCGGCTGGCCAATTTTCTGAGGGAGGGTGGGGTGGGATGAGATGGGGTGGTGGTGGAAGGTTGTCAGCACGAGGGAGAAGTTTTAGCAGGGGGACATCAGGATGCCATCTTTTTTTTTGCTGGGAAGATGGACAGTTCTCAAAGCATGACTCTTTGGAGTTCCAGAAAACAATCTGGATAATTTGTCTTCCCTCCAAGGTAGCAAGAATGAACAAATGCTCTGATCTCGGTTCAAATTTCACCTCTTGTGATCATTGTCTGTGTGGCTCTAGGCAAGTGACTTCCCCTCTGATTTTCCATTTCCTCCTCTGTAAAATAGGAAGGCAGGAAAGAAATACATATTTATACAGCACTTACTACGTGCCAGGCCCCATGCTAAGCCCTTTAAAGATAACTCACTTGGTCCTCACAACAACACTGAGAAATAGGGGCTATTATTATGTCCATTTTACAGATGGGGAAATTGAGGCAGGCAGTGGGGAAGTGACTTGCCCAGGGTCACACAGCTTGAGACCACATCTGAACTCAGGTCTTTCGACTCCAGGTTCAGTGCTCTGTCTACTGTGGTGCCTCATGGGATACTAGGGATAAATAGGGATTAAAATGGCTGTAGTAGATCTCTTCCTTAGGGGAGAATTTCAAGGGGTGGGGGTGGAGGGGAGTGGAAATTGGATAATCATAGCTTGTAAACTTTCTGCAGTTCTAGATCTTTCTGTTGTTATTATCAAGTGAGAGGAGCCCGCGTTGTCCCCCATACGTGGGGGAAGAGCACTGATTGTAGATGCCACAAGCAGCCAGGCTAATCAGAAAGATGGGCAGAAGGGCTGGAACCAGCTGGGTTGAGGGGGGAGCAGATGGCCGAGACAGGCCCAGGCCAGTTCAGGGAGAGGCTACTTCCACTTTGAGCTCGATCTTGGAGTTTCCTTTGTGTTACTGCTCTGGAAAGCCCCTCCAGCCCTGGTGACATGCCAGGCACTGAACAAGGAAGCAGTCAACTCAAGCCCTCCCTTTCTTCCCTTGCTTATTTCCAGCCTTCTACTTGGCTGTGCTGAAGTTCTAAATGGCTCTGGTACTTTTTATCTGCGTCATAAAAGTATCGTCCATTGGTGGAATGAGCAAAAGTCCCACCTCTGCCACTTATTAGCTGGGGGATCCTGGCAAGTTGCTTTCATCTTCTAACCCTAGCTTTCTTCCCCTATAATATAGGGACACTAATAATAGCTAAGACTAGAGTCCGAAAGTTTACATACATTAGCTAATCTGACCCACTAGACAACCCTGTGGAATAGGTGCTGTTATCATCCCTGTAGTATAGAAGAAAAAAACGGAGCTGAAGTGACTTACCCTGGGTCACACAGCAAGGATGGATCTAAATTCAGCTGGATTCACACCCCTAGTCCAGCATTCTATCCCCATACACCACATTACCTGGACTCCATACTTCTTTGCCTTGAAGGAAAGTACTCCATTAACAAAGGGCAACAATTCTAGGGTCCTCAGGCTTACTAACAAAAGCTTGACCTCTGCCCTCCTTTCTGGTGCTATTAAACCACCCCACTGTTTAACAAAAGTAGCTCTATGCCATGTGGTGTAGGAGAGGGGCAAGATGCAAGTCAACCTCAAGGTGTTATCCAGTTAGCTGTGTGAAGAGTACCTGAAGTAAGCACCCAAATGATTCTCAACCTAGAAGACAGAAGGGATCCCATAGCAACACAACTTCTAAGATGGTCAAAACAATGAAATACATGGGCTGCCTGACTGCCTGGAAACTTCCTTTTGGTTTTGGTAATACCTGAGATAGCCCAGGAGTCCCCATGTCCCCACCACAAAGCTCAGTGCCCAGCACTAAGCGCATAATAAAAGTTTGCTGATCGAGGGGTTTAAGTCATCCTCAGAACTTTTCATATTCTTTTCTGTCTTCTAAGGAGAGGCAGGCTAACAGATTTCCTCTTGGCTCAAGAAGCTAATGTATTTAATGCCTTTGGAAGGAATAATGATTTGTTTGTTGAAAACAGTTGTTGTTGGCCCAAGGAAAGTGCTGGGTCACTTTCAGTCATGAAGAATTCACTACCTCAGAAAAGGAGACCATTCCATTTCGTTGTTAGAAAGCTCTAGTTGCTAAATAGCTCTCCCTTAAATTGAACTGAAGCTGGCCTCCCTTTACCTACATCTTGGTGGTGGTGGTGTTGACCAGTTGTTTCAGTCATGTCTGAGTCTTTCTGAACCCATTTGGGGTTTTCTTGGATGCTAGAGTGGTTTGCCATTTCTTTCTCCAGCTCATTTTACAGATGAGAAACTGAGGTAAACAGCGTTAAATGACTTGCACAGGGTCACTCAGCTAGAAAGTGTCTGAAGTTGGAGCTGAACTTAGGTTTTCCTGACTTCAGGCCCCTATCCGCTGCAGCACCACCTAGCTGCCCCAGAGTCCATCTGGGTACCATGCATTGGTACTAGGAAGTCCTTCCCTCTAGGGTCAACTGAAACAAGGCAACTCTCCCATGGCCCCCTGATATTTCTTCAGGCTCAACAGTGGCAGTGTCTTCTAGAGATCCTCCCAGCTCTCCCTCCCTGGCTCCAGCAGATGACCTGGCTGGGGTTCTTTTGGCTCCATCATGATTCATGTCTTCCTGCCTCCAACCGGACATTTATTATTGTTCTGTCTCTCATCTTCAACTTCTCCCTTTCCATTTGTTCTTTCCCTTCTACCTGCAAACACTCAGCTCTCCTGTTGGAAGCATGCTAGAGCCTGATTACACAGGTTCCCAATAAGAATTGTCTAAATTTCAGAGTTTTGAGTTATTGGTAGGTTGATTGTCTAGACTTAAGAAAGTGATAGAGAAAATGCAGATTGTGAGTCCTATTGTGTTCAATATGAACTGGTGGCCCTTTGCTTTAGTCATTTAAAAAATATCCTTCCCTTGACATTCAAATTGCATATCACCTAACTTACTCTGTAAAATGGGCAGCTAAAAGTTGCCATTTCTGGAGCACAGGCAGCAGTATGCTTTCCTAATATTATCTCATTTGCCCCTTGCAACAACTTGCGGAAGCTAGAGCTTATAGGATCATCTCCATTTTCAAGGTTGGCAGGTGGAGTGATTTCTCTGAGGCTGCCCAGCTCTGAATGTGGAGGACCAAGGGTCTCAGAACCTTTCTTTGTTCTCTAGTCAGCTTTTCCCATCCATCTTCTTGTTTGGACTGCATCAGTTCCCTGTAACTTCCCCACACCGAAAGGCCCAGATTTGACTATTTATACACTTCCATTGATGCCTTTGTGAACAGATGGGCAGCCTCCTCTAGACCCTGGCAATGTGTGATGCCATGATCTGGCTTCTCGGACCTCTGAGGAATAGTATGATTGGAAAAATGCAGGACAGCCACCTTGACTGGCCATCCATCCCCTGCAACAAGCTCACACAGTAGGTGTTTCAAGATGAATCCATTTTAGTTACCTATCAACTGGGTTACAGGACTGGGAGCCTCTCTTATCTCCATACCTCTTTGTTCCATTTTGAGTCCTCTGTGAGTTTTTGTAGCATCATCTCAAAAGAAGACCATTCCCAGGTTCCTGGTTTTCAGAGTCCAGGGTCTAGATTTAGTAAGCTATAGGGGACCATTTTTTTCAAGCACATGGAATAAAAACTGCCTCCAGTCCTTTTTTTCCTTTCCCTTTCTGCTTATTCTCCAGGGGAAACTTGGGAGGTGATTCGCTAATTAGTTTGGGAATTCATGTTGTGGCCCTTTAAATCAGCACATCAAGGAAAGCAAAAAAAAAAACAAATTGGGTTTTCCCAGAAACTTGGCTATGTTCTCTCTCCTCCTCACATATACCCCTCCCTTGAGTATTCTCTTGTGCCCAAAAGGTGCCCTCCCTTCCTGTTATGTCCACTGGTGAATTCCATTCCCTCCCCCACTTTCCATGTTAGGGCTCTGGTCAGTCCCTCCAGTTCAAGATGGATCCACTGTCTGCTTTGTCTCATTTCCCTATACAGGCATCACAAAAGAAAGCCTGCTGCCAAAGACAGATGAGGTTCCCTCCCTTCCTCCCCCCACCCCTCACCCAGAAAAAGCAACCAAAACTGAGAGGGCACTGCTCTGTCCCATCTAGGGACAAAGAAACGTGGAGGAAAATCTCACAAGAAATCCAGGAGTTCCTGAGCATTTGTAATGCTGTGTATTCTGGTGCAGAGAGAGCTGAAGGAAAAAGAACTAGTCTGTCCTCTTCCATAGAAATGGAGCTGAGAGGTCTGGGGATCCAAGAGGCTATTTAGAATCTCAAGACTGGGGCAGTTTAGACTCATAGAACCAGGTGAAAGCTGGAAAGGTGAAAGTGGCTCTGGCTTTTGGAGAGGCAGAGGAACTCAAGTGGAACCCCTGCTCTGTCACTGTGTGACCTTAGGTAAGTCACTTCTCCTCTCTGGGCCTTAGGGGTCAAATGGACTAGCTGACCTCTAAGGTCTCTCCTGCCTCTAAATCCTCTCTGATCAGTGTTAAATGTTAAATCTCTGTTAAATGAAGGGTTCTGGACCAGTCAGTGAACACACATTTATTAGGTGTGTGTCAGGCACTGGGCTGAATGCTGGGGGTACAAAGAAAGGCCAAAACCAGTCTCAAGTTGTGAGGAGCTCACAGTTCAATGGGGGAGACAAAAAGCAGATATGTATAAACAATCTATAGAGGAGAGTAATTATAGATCATTTCAGGGCAGGGCGCTGGGTTGGGAGGGGAGGAGAGCAAGAAAGGCTTTTTATGAAAAGGCCTCTGGTGAGTTCCTATTGCCTCCAGGATCCAAATAGAAAAGCCTCTGCATAGCTTTCAAAGCCCTTTATCATGCAGCCCCCTCTTCCCTTTCCAGTCTTCTTACACCTTATTTTCCAGCATGCAATGTCTGATCCAGTAACACTGACTTCCTTGTTCCCATCCCATCTCTTGGCTCTGGGCATTCTCAAACTGAGACAAACAGGGCTAGGAGGTCTTGCCCAGGGTCGCCAGGCTAATAAGTATGGGAGGTCAGCTTTGAACTCACGAAGATGAGTTTTCCTGATTCCAAGACCACTGTTCTATCTATTTGGCCACCTAGCTGTCCCTTGGGGAAGAGATGACCAAGGGAAATAATATATATATAGAAGAGACTCCCAGAAGAGTCTCCCTTGGGAGACACCCAGGGTTAGTGGGTGTTACCTGGAGGAAGATACAGAAAAGAGATTGAGGATTCATTAGTTAAATAGGTAGGAGGAGAATCAGGAGAAAGCAGCGTCACCAAAACTAGAGAAAAGAAAGAATCCAGCATAAAAGTGGATGGACAGTGTCAGAGGCTGCAGAGAAGTCAAGAAGGATGAGGACTGAGAAAACATCATTGGATTTGACAGCTAAGAAATCAGTAGTAACTTTGGAGAGAGCAGCTGCAGTTGAATGATGAGCTCAGAAACCAGAGTGAGAAGGCAGCAAGTGTAGAAGGCCTTCTACAAGAGATGAAAAGGAGGAGAAGGGATCAAGTGAGGGATTTTTAAGACTGGAGGGACTTGGGTGGGCTTGTAGGCAGCAGGGAGGGGGTCAGTAGATAGGCAGTTGTTAAAGATTACTAAAAGAGTGGAGATGATAGAGGGAAGTCTGCTGGTAAAGAACAGATAAGTTCTCAGATCCCTATTTTCTGTCTGTAAAATGAAAAGGTTAACCTGGATGATCTTTCAGTCCTCTCTTGGTTTGAACATTCTATATGTTAGTAAGGCTTATCTACCTGATGCCCAAAACGGTGACTTGCCTGAAGTCAACGTTCTCTTTGTCCTCAGGGAGTTTCTGGGCTCTCACAGGGAGAATCAGGTCTCTGAGTTTATTCCAGAACTCAAGGAAGTGGGACTTCACCAGCATGTAGAGCAAAGCCCTTCCCTGATTTAGCAAGCTTTCTTTCAGAGCTACTGTCATCACCTTGTGACCAACTAAGTTGGAAAGAGGTGAGAGAACTGAAAAGATGGAGGAGGCATTTCCCAGCAAGGGGAATGTCAGAAGTCAAGTCTCCCCATAGAAGGTGAGCAGAGTGGGAGTAGTTTGAGGGAAAGCTTGAGGCAGCCTTGAAAGTGTTGGAGTAGAGGAAAACTGGGTGTGATGATTCAGAGGGCAAGAGCATGGAGGCTGGCACTTTCTTAGGAGATTATTACAGGAATTGGAAGGCTAGCAGGCCTGAGGACAAGCTGTTGGTAGAGGTTTGGGTCACAGAGGAGGCAGCATAGCTGGTTTGGTTTTCTTGGCTCCTTCTGCACATTTCCCAGGGTTCACTCTATATTGAAGGGAAGCCGGCCACATCTGAGAAAGCAGGAGGAGCCTGTGGTCATGCTTGACTGGGGGACCACCAGGTTCTCCCTCTCAGCCCTAGGCCAACATGGGAATTCTTCTCTTGATTTGGGACCTGAAATTTGTCAGGATTCCGTAGCCTTTTCCCCAGCTCTTTATCCATTCCATGTTCCCCTGTAGCCCTCATCTGAACCTCAGCCCCAGAGTCTGGCTGCCCTATAAGAGAGGAACCTTGCTTCTGCATCTGGCTTGGGGCTGTGAGGGGGTCACTGACACTGGGTCTGACTGCTGCCTCAGCAAAAGCAAAGAACGATGTGTGGAAGAAGAGGTAGACAGAGGCATCCTCAGAGCTGGGATATGTAAACTAGGGTGCCAGTGTTTCCCACCCCAAACTAGACCTTGGAGCACTAAAATACCCAAGTTCTGCAGCCCAGAAGGCTGCAACCTGGTGGGGGATGGGGTGGCTCTCATCTCTCCCCAAACCTCATCAGGGGAAATAAGAAAATTAGGGATTTCATTTAGGAATGTGCAATCTGAGTTGACTGTGGAAAGTCCAGCTAAAAGTATGACTAAGAATTGAGTTCCAATCTTAAGAAAGCAGGAATTTGTCCTTCCTTAACTCATCCAGTCTATTACCCAGTTAGATAGAGAGCCTATCTACTGAGGCTTTCATTGGGTTTTTGAGTCCCTTAGTTTTTTTGGTTATCCAAATCTTGACTTAGTTCATATTTGAAGGTGATTTCCCACTGCTTTTTCTGTTCAGAAGAGGAAGTGGTGAAAGAGGCAGGTCTTAGCCATGTGACCAGTGGGAGCTGGAGCTACTGCTGGATGGAAGCGGCACCTGGTGGCCGGAGGTGCTGCCCACTTCATGAGCCATTTGATGTTTTAATGTTGGAACCTGTTCTTTTCTTTTTGACTGACTTTGGGGAAAGCTACCACCAAAGGAACAGAGGAATTCTGGAGGCAGCTGGGCTGCCCCCTCTCTTTCCTACCCTTGCTCCTCTCATTTTAGAGTCTGGAAATACAGGCAAATACATGTCCTTCCAATGGGCCCTTCGGATATATCCCAGTCCTACCAGCCTTCCCAGACCAACCTGCTCCCACCTCACCTGTTTCTGATCCATTGTCAGGATAACCAGCTGAGTTGTTCTGCCCTAAGAAGTTTCCCCATAAACCCAGTTCCTTGCTGCTGGGTTTCCCAGATCTAGACCTCCACTCATGGGAATCTCCCTCTCCCTCACACTCAGCTAAGACAGACTCTCTGAGCCTGACTCTGGGCCTTCACCCGAACCCAGTCCAGGGGATGGTCGCCCCAGAGACTCGCTAGGTCAGAACTTGCTGCCTCAGTACTTCCTTTGGTCCTGGCAGGCAAGCACTCTCCACCTTGTCCCCTGCCCATCTGGGGTGTGGTGGGAACCAGAAAGAAAAGAGGGCTCTGTGAAGGAGCAATTTTCAGGCAGGGAGTCTAGACCAGGGACCCAGAGCAGCCAAAGCTCCAAGTTGTGTAGCCTAGCTCCTTTCACTGCAGCCTGGTGTGGGTGACTGTCAGGGGTCCAGGGGGAGCATATGGGAAGGGAATAGGGGTGGCAAGGGGACAAACTGGGTGCAGGCCATGGAGGAGGCTGCAGGAAGACTTTGGGGTGTAGAAAACCCAATCAAAACCTGACAAGCCTTCCCCCCCTTTTTGATGGGGCAGAACATTTTTATTCTTTCAAGATTTTAACATGTAACATTGAAGTTAATGAACTATGCCCTCCCCTTTTGAAAGAGTGACCTTTCAGATGCTCCAACCCCTCCCCTGCTAGACTCTCCACTTGAGGCTGTTGGAGTGAGCCTTGAGGCTACCTACTAAAGAGTTTCGGGGTGAGGATAGGGGGGTCTTCATGGCCCCAGTCACAGTGACCCTGATGGCACATAGGAAGGCAGATCCTCTCAAGCCCTGAGATAGTCTTGCTTGTAACAGCAGGGTAGCTTTCTCATCTCTCATCTCCTCTCTCATCTCATCCCTACTCAAAGCTGCCAAGGGGTTCTCAGAGAGGGTGTGTGACCTCCTGGGGTGAATCATTTCACCAGATCTTCCTTCTGCAATCCCAAGCAAAGCTGCCAGTAGATTCTCAGGAATGGTCTGAGGCCTTTGTGGATGGCTTATTGGTTGATTTCCCTGGAAACCATCCGGGAGGCCTTGAGATCACCTTGGGTGGGCAAAAAATTCAGGTCTTCCATCTCCTGCACCAAGCAAAGGTCCATGAAGATAATCAGGGAGAATCTGAGATCTCTTTAAAGGTGTAGCCATTCTATCTCTTCCATCTCCTGCCCCAACTAAAGCATCATGAAGACCCTTAGGGAAGCTCTGAGGCCATCTGGGATAGACCCATTGGAGTTGGCATGGCCTCAGCCACATCATTCCCTCCACCACCTAGATCCCCAAGAAAGAGATTCAGGAGGCCTGGAGGCCCCCTTGCATAGACAAATGGAGGAGGCATCACTCTGTCCTCTCCATCTCATCCATCACCTAGAGCTCCACGGGGAGCATCTGGTTGGCCAATGGGTGGTGGTGACAGTTCAACTACTCCTCTTATTCTCACTGAGGGTTGGGCAGCTGCTATATCAGAGAACCTCATGATATCTTGAAAACATGATGGACAAGGACAGCACACCTGTCTTTTCTTTCTTTTCCCCCTGGAGACTTCACAGCTATGCCTGTAGGATGGTTCCCAGACTACAGCTCCTGGAGGATGGTCAGTTGTGGCCACACTATCCTGTGGCAACCTTGGAACACTGGCATTTGGAATAATTAAGTCTCCTCTGTAAACTTGCAGTCTCAAGCAGGTTTTCTATGTTCCCATTTCCTTGGAGTCACAGACTTGCCCTCTTCCTGCTTCAGAGGAATGATGATGATGATGATGATGATGATGATGATAATGATGATGATGTTTATGTGTTTATGTGGACAGCTAGGTGGTGCTGCTGTGGATAGAGTGTCAGGTTGAGTCAGGTCTTGAGTTCAAATCTGCCCTCAGACCCTTACTAGCTGTGTGACCCTGGGCAAGTCACTTTACCGTGTTTGCCTCAGTTTCTTCATCTGTAAAATAAGGAGAAGGAAATGGCAAACTGCTCTAGTATCTTTGACAAGAAAACTACAAATGAGGTCACAGAGAGTTGGACACAACTGAAAAACAACAGTGTTTATAAAAAGATATATTTATATATATTCTACATATTACACTGTTGATATAAATGGTGCTTCAAGGTTTGCAAAGTGCTGTACATAGGTCATGCCATTGTTATTAACAAGAATCCTATGAGGTAGGTTCTATTATTTTCTCCATTTTAGAGATGAGCAAGCTGAGGTGAAGTGACTTGCCCAGGGTCACATAATTAGAAGGAAGGAGGAAAGAAGAGGGAAGGAAGGGAGGAAGGAAGGAAGGAAGGAAGGAAGAAAGGAAGGAAGGAAGGAAGGAAGGAAGGAAGGAAGGAAGGAAGGAAGGAAGGAAGGAAAGAAATAAGTATTTATACAGCTCCTATTGTGTGTCAATTACTAAGCACTTTACCAATATTTTCCCATTTGATCCTGGGAGAGGCTACTACTATTATCACCATTTCACAAGTGAGGAAAATGGGGCAGACAGAGGTGAAGTGACTTGCCCAGGGTCACACAGTCTGAGATTGGATTTGAAGTCCAGGCCCAGGACATAGTACGCTGCATCACTGTAGTTTTTGTTTGTTTGTTTTTAAGAATTTATGTAAGTAGAAGTAAAAAAATATGCGTTTGGGGAGAGCCTGTGCTCCATCCCTACCCAGTCATTAGGCGCCCATCGGGCCTCTTGATGAGCCTGGCGGTGAGAGCTGGGGTCCGAGCCCACATTTCCTATCGACCCCCACATGCCAGAGCATCTTGGTGACCCCCGCCCCCGCCTCTCCTTTGTGATCCTCGCTCCCTTAGGAGGGAGAGGCCGGAGCCCGGGTCAGGACCATGGCCACCTCCCCGCTGCCGAGCCGCCCCTGGCCCTGTCGCCGCCCCCTCTGCCGCTGCGCCGCCGCGGAGCCGTTTTCGATTCCGATTGCGGTAGATTTTTGTCCCTCCGCGCTCGCCCTCTCTCCCCTCCCCTCCCCCCGCCCAGCCCCCACCCCGGCTCCAGACTGCGGCCCCCCCACCCGTTCCTTTCCTCTTGCGGGAAAGCTCGCGGCGTCGGCGGCGGCGTTGGTGGCGGTGGTGGCGCTGGTGGCAGCCTGTGGCCCTTCTCTCCTCCTTCTTCTCCTACTTTCCTCCTTTCATCCCCTTGGTCGGGAGGCGGCAACGAGATGCACCCCAGCGCCCCCAGCTACCCCACGGCCTCGCTGTACGTGGGGGACCTGCACCCCGAGGTGAGCGAGGCGATGCTGTACGAGAAGTTCAGCCCGGCCGGGCCCATCCTCTCCATCCGCGTCTGCAGGGACATGATCACCCGGCGCTCCCTGGGCTACGCCTATGTCAACTTCCAGCAGCCGGCCGACGCCGAGCGAGCCCTGGAGACCATGAATTTCGATGTCATCAAGGGCAAGCCGGTGCGCATCATGTGGTCCCAGAGGGACCCCTCCCTCCGCAAGAGTGGCGTGGGCAACATCTTCATCAAAAACCTAGATAAGTCCATCGATAATAAGGCTTTGTTTGATACTTTCTCTGCCTTCGGGAACATCCTCTCCTGTAAGGTGGTATGTGATGAAAATGGGTCCAAGGGCTATGGATTTGTACACTTTGAGACACGAGAGGCTGCTGAGAGGGCTATCGACAAGATGAACGGGATGCTTCTGAATGACCGCAAGGTCTTCGTGGGGCGCTTTAAATCCCGCAAAGAGAGAGAGGCAGAGCTCGGGGCCAGGGCCAAAGAGTTCACCAACGTTTACATCAAGAATTTTGGCGAGGACATGGACGATCTGAGACTCAAGAGGCTCTTTGGTAAGTTCGGACCTGCTTTGAGTGTCAAAGTCATGACTGACGAAAGTGGCACGTCCAAAGGGTTTGGCTTTGTGAACTTTGAGAGGCACGAAGATGCCCAAAAGGCTGTAGATGAGATGAATGGAAAAGAACTGAATGGGAAAAAAATATATGTAGGCCGGGCTCAGAAAAAAGTAGAGCGCCAGACAGAACTGAAGCGCAAATTTGAACAGATGAAGCAGGACAGGATCACCAGGTACCAGGGTGTGAACCTGTACGTGAAAAATCTGGATGATGGGATTGATGATGAGCGCCTGCGCAAAGAATTCTCTCCATTTGGTACCATCACCAGTGCGAAGGTGATGATGGAAGGCGGCCGCAGCAAAGGGTTTGGCTTCGTGTGCTTCTCCTCACCAGAGGAAGCCACCAAAGCCGTCACAGAAATGAATGGCAGGATCGTGGCCACCAAGCCATTGTACATAGCTTTAGCCCAGCGCAAAGAGGAGCGGCAGGCTCATCTCACAAACCAGTACATGCAGAGAATGGCCAGCGTCAGAGCTGTGCCCAACCCTGTGATCAACCCTTACCAGCCTCCTTCAGGTTACTTCATGGCAGCTATTCCTCAGACCCAGAACCGGCCTGCCTACTATCCTGCTAGCCAAATCGCTCCTCTCAGACCAAGCCCTCGCTGGACTGCTCAGGGCGCCAGACCTCATCCGTTCCAGAACCTGCCAGGTGCTATCCGCCCAGCGGCTCCCAGGCCGCCATTCAGTACAATGAGACCAGCTTCTTCACAGGTGCCGCGAGTGGTGTCCGCACGTGTGGCGAACACATCAACTCAGACCCTGGGTCCACGTCCAGCGGGGTCAGCGGCTACTGCAAGTAACCCTGCTGTCCGCTCCGTTCCACAGTATAAGTATGCTGCCGGCGTTCGCAATCCTCAACAGCATCTTAATGCTCAACCGCAGATCACCATGCAGCAGCCTGCTGTCCATGTGCAAGGTCAGGAACCTTTAACTGCTTCTATGTTGGCATCTGCCCCTCCGCAAGAGCAGAAGCAGATGTTGGGAGAACGGCTGTTTCCACTCATTCAGGCCATGCACCCTACTCTGGCCGGGAAAATCACTGGCATGTTGCTGGAAATCGACAACTCGGAGCTTCTTCACATGCTCGAGTCTCCTGAGTCTCTGCGTTCTAAGGTAGATGAAGCCGTAGCTGTGCTCCAAGCTCACCAGGCAAAAGAGGCTGCCCAGAAAGCAGTGAACAGTGCTCCCGACGTGCCTGCTGTTTAAAAGAAAAGATGGGGACCAAGAAATGGAACCTCCGATTCACTGAAGAAATATGTCCATTGTGGGGGAAAAAGCAAAACATTGCAAACTAAAGAAAAAATGGAAGGGAAATTTTGAACTTGATGTACCAAGCAGATGCCAGGTCTAGCAAACTTAATGCTAGTCCTAGATTACTTATTGATTTAAAAGGAAAAAAAAGGGAAAAAAAGAGAAAATAACCCCTAAAAAAATAGTAAAATTTCAAAACAAATTAATGTTTAATATACGGGGTGGGGAGTGGGGGTGGTGGTGGGGGGTGGAGGGGGGATTTTCAGCACAGTTGTTGTTGTTCCGTCGTTTCAGTCGTGTCCGACTCTCTGTGACCCCATTTGGGGTTTTCTTGACAAAGATACTGGAGTGATTTGTTCCTTTTCTTCTCCAGCTCATTTGACAGATGAAACATTCCTATCTTTAACTTTGTAATTCTTTATTGTAGAAAAGCTTGGAATATCACCACTGTTTTAAATAACAGAATTGATAGCTGAGCAAGGAATCGTAATTTGAATCATAAAATTCTTGCTGTAATAAAAATTCCTTAACCAGTGAAAAAACAAGTGCCAATTAGTGCCCCCCCACCCAGTTATAATTCTCTAGTAGGAAGGGGGATAGAGCATCAAAGTTTGTTGTGGGCTGGTGCTTTTTTGGATCTGTTTGTTTTTTGTTTTGTTTTGTTTTGTCTTGTTTTTCCAGGTGAGGAGAGATCTAAGTGTTTGTAGGTGGAAAGGAATAAGGTAGAGAAGAAAGAGGCAAGCTGAAGATAGCACAGGAGGAAATGTGTGAGGTCAAATTTCCTGAGAACCTCTCAGTAAAGCCCCATTCTAGATGGCAGAGGAGGGATGAGAGGGTGGAGAGATTAGGGACTTGGAGAAGAGAAGGTTGGCAGTTGTCCAGTAACCACTATAGGGTAGTATGCCAGGCAATTAATGAGAGATTAAAAGAAGAATTGGCGGGTAGTGACAGGGGATCACAGTTTGGAAGGGAGTCCTGGAGAAGGTGGCTGGTAAACCAGGCCTAAAGCAAATATATCCCAGGCTCCCTTCAAATGTGGGCCCCTGAGAGTGAGACTGAGGTTTGAGGTATACCTCAACTCTGTTGTCAGTTGAAAAGTGTGGTTTGAGAGGCCCCAGCCAAGGCTTCTTTTCCACCATAACAAACTGGGGGGGGAGGTGGGGGTGTTGCTTGGGAAGACATAAACTTAAAACAAAGATCTTTCATGAAACAGAATAGGAAGGAACTATGGAACTGTCCTTTGTACTATGAGATTCCAAAACACCAAGCAATAGACAAATGTGGGTTTAGCCCAAACATCAGCCAGTATGTATGGGATATATATATATCCCATACATACTGGCTGATATGTGTATATATATATATGATATGTGTGTATATATATATATATATATATATATATATATATATATATATACACATACATACATACATACATACGTACATACACACACACTTATACATATTTATGATGTTTCTGGGACTTGGGCTGCTTTCTCCTTAAAGGGACCAGGTTATTTTACCAATGAGTTTGGTCCTGAGGCAGGAAAAAGCCCAGCGTGAATGGGGGTGGTGTTCCTGCGATTTGGCATTATTCCCATTGCTCTGCAGGATTTCCTTCTGACCAAGCATTGCTGCCCTGGCAAATAAGAGCATGTGTTTTTATTAAATTGTTTCCTTTTAATAACACTGAGTAACTTTATTTTGATCACAGTTCTAGAGCATAGACTAATGCCCACATAAGTGGTGTCCTGGGCTGAGCCTTCTGCTTAGGCCTCAGGATATCCAACATTGTTAGGAGGGTGCTAGCCTACTCAATGTCAGTGGGGGAGGGCGGTATGTGTGGTGGTGGTGGGGGGTGGAATTGGTCTTCCTGTGGATGGTAAAGGATCTTTGGAGACTCCACTTCCCCAAACAACTGCCTCCAAAATCTTGACCTTCATTATAATGTATCCTGGTTGGGAATTGACATCGGCAAAATTCTTCTCCCATGCTTTGATCAATGTAGAAATGTTCTGATTGCTGGAGGTCTGCCTCTGAACACCTGGTGAGATGATCAGACACCACAAAGATGTTGCTTGGCTTTTTTCTATCTCTTTCCAGAGATTAAAAAAAGGGGGGTGGGGGGATGATTACCTCCAAGCTCCAGAGGCGCTACTTTCCAGAGAAACAATATGGGGCAGGTGTTTTCTTTTGAATGCACCAAGCACATCGCACACATTTTCCATTTATTTGTTGCCATCTTGGGCTGGAGAGGCCTACCTTGGTCTAAGTGCCCAAAATCACCCTGTAGTGTTTTCATGGCTATATGCCTTTGGTGGCATCAACTGCTTTCATGTCTTTTGTAGCTGATCACTTCCCATCTGCTAGCCTTGCTTGCATAGCCCCATATTTGGCATTCTCTTAAGAAGAGGTTGCTAAGTTCTGGGAAAGGAGGTAAAAGTCAATTTCCTCTCCTTCCAGACCAAGAAAGGGGGTGTAATTTTCATAAGGAGAAAGAATAGAACAGTACAAGAGAGGGCAGCATCATGAAGTGCAGGGTTTGGTGTGTTGTCATTGCTGCTGCTGCTGCTGTTGTCACTGTTGTCGCTGTGGTTGCTGTTGTCGTTGTTGTTTTTAAGAAAAGGATCCTCTGGAGCCAGAAGGGAATGAGGATGTGAGAAAAGAGGGAGAGACTGAAGACATAATAGGCCCTGGGGCGTGTGTGAGTTTAAGGTCCCTGAGAATCTGTCAGTAAAACTCACATCCAGCTGACATCGACGGAGATGGGAAAGCGATTGGGTGATTCCACAGAGAAATTTGGCGATAGATGGACCAGTAGCCACGATTGGATGGTGTGCCAGGCAGTCAATGAGAGATTTCAAAGGGACTAGCCAGTAATGGAAAAGACTAAATGAAAGTTGACCAGCAAGCTGGAAAGGCTGTAAGGAGGAAGCTAACTCTGGGTGGTGTTTTCAAGCAAGTGTGGTGTTTGGAGGGAAGAGAAACAAAGACATTTGGGCATATGGAGGGGTGGGCCAAGGGCTGAGGGGAGAGTCTGTAAAAATACAAGGAAGTACAGACAATCACCAGAGGAGAAGATTGTGGGAAGAAGGTTCTGGGTTCAAGGTGCTAATGTTCAGAGGTGGGAGAGGTAATCAGTCTCTTCTATTTGCTCCCTACCATTTCATAGCAAAAGATTTCTGAGGGAATGCTTACATGGTCTGTCCTTAGTCAAATGAGGGAAATGAAAAGAGAGAGCCATACAATCCACATATCCCAATGCTATTTATTGAAAGGTATAGGTACACATTGGGAGGTCACTTGATACAATAGAAATAAAACTTGCTTTCATAACCAGAGGACCTGGACTCGAATCCTAGCTCTACTGCTTCCTACCTGCATGCCCTCTGGTGAATCACTTAACCTCTCTTAGCCTCAGTTTCCTCACCTACAGAATAAGGGGCTAGGACTAGATGACTTCTCAGATCTGATAGGCAAGGAAAAGCTGGATGACCACTCCTCAGGTATTCAGTCAGTCAATCAACAAGCCTTTATTAAAGATCTATTATATAGCAGGCAGCTGGAAAAGTCCCTTTTCTAAAAGAGCTTCCATTCTTTCAGGGAAGACTACATGAGCATAACCCAGTGCTCAGGTCTATTGCAGAGTTGTTGAGAGTAAGCTTGGGAGAAAAGAAATTCTTGTTCTTCTGGCTTTAAGTCACCTTTCAAGATCTCTTCCGAGACAGGTACCCGGAGGGAGAGGAATACTATGGAGGAACATAGAGGAGCTGGCACCTGTATCACAGCTCTATTCCTAGCACTGATGGGGTACATTAGTGACCAGGTGTAATTTCCCCCCGAAGAGCTATCTCCTTCCCAGTAGGAGAACTCATTCTTTCTACATATTGTCTGCTATGGTTTAATTAGTATAATTTCTCCAACTTTTTGCTATGAGGTTGGAGAAATATGTTTATTTGCTATTCGTGTCTTTGTGTGACTAGCATTGGTGGAGAGGGGATCAAATTTTCAGATATAGCTTAGGACAATGGTGTCAAACTCAGATAGAAATGGAGTTGCTCATTGGCTAAAAAAAAAAAAAATCCCCATGGGTCACATATCAACTTAGTTTTAAAATGTAACGGGATCTCTATTTTATCGTACTTTTCTTTTAAAAAAATATATTGTCCAATTCCATTTTAATCTGGTTCAGGCTATACTGGGGAGCATTGCAGGCTACATTCAGCCCATGAACCTTGTGTTTGACACCTCTGGTTCAGGGCGCTCCTCATTAAGAGATAGCATCCTGGAGCACACTTCAAACCTAAGAAAATTTCCCTTAGACTAGCCATGTAATGGTACTAGGTGATAGATATCATTTTAGCCTCGCCTTCCCTCTCTGAGGAGATCAGTGTGGTCAACTTCATGACCCCAATCTGTTGCTCCCTGCTTGGCAGGGAGCAAGACTCCCTTAGAGGAGGGAGACTCCAGAAATATCTAGTAATGACTCCCTTTGAGCCATGTCCAGACAAACCTATGTGGACACATATAACACCCACATCTCCTACATATGCATGAAAATGGCTGGCTAGAAGAGCATACATGTAGTTTTGTGAAACTAGAGGTCATGCCAGCCATCTCCTCTACTGAAGGCATTCCATTCTTCTACCACACAGAAACACAGCAGAATGTATACTCAGACATGAATTCTTTTCCAAAAGGACTGTCCCAGTAGGGTCTACCAAATATTTGTATTGTCATCCCACTAATCAAGTCTGGCTGACAAATGATTAGGTAATAAGATCACCCATAAAGCTAGGCAAGATTAAAAAAAAAAAAAGAGGCCTAAACCCTCTGCATCTGGCATCGGATGTCATTCAACCAAAACTGCTCTCTTCAGGGTTACTGATCATCTCAATTGCTAACGCTAATGACCTTTTCTCAGTTCTCCCTCTTGACTTCTCTGCAGCCTTTGACAGTATTGATCACCCTCTTCTCCTGGATACTCTCAAGCATCTCTCTGACACTGCTCTCTCTCTCCTGCTTCTCCTCCTACCTGTGTGATGTTCCTCTGTCTCCTTTGCTGGATCTTCAACTAGGTCCTGTTCAGTACCTGTGAGTATCTCCCAGAGGTCTGGCCTGGCTCTCTTCCTCTAGATTAACTTGTTTGGTGATCTGCTCAGCTCCCATCATCTCTATGAAAATGATTACCTCCCTTTATAAGCTCTACCATGTCTCCTGCCTTCCCATCTCCCATCTCCAAATGCCTTTCAAACATCTCAAACCGGATGTCCTGTAGCCTTCTTAAACTCCACACGTCGAGAACAGAATTCGGGCTTCCCCCCAAGCACTCCACTCTTCTGAACCTTTCTATTACTGCCAAGACTACCAGCAATCTCTCAGTCACCCAGGCTGGCAACCTTGCTAACAACATCCTGTGTTCCTCACTTGCACTCATCCCACATGGCCAATCACTTTGTCAAGGCCTGGGCATTTTTACCTTTGTACTAGCTCTCATCTAAACACCCCTCTCTCCTCCAACAGTGGTTCATGCCCTTGTCACCTTCTGCCCAAGATACTATTGCTGGGCTTCTCTGCCTCAAACCTTTTTCTCCTCCACCCATCTTCCTCAGCCAGCTCCAGTGATCGAGTATATAATCCTATTTTTGACTTTGGTATCTCTTCATAATACAGCCCTCTCCTACACCATATTCCACTCACATGTGACACTCCAATCCTTGTTCACTGATTATCTCCCATTCCTGTCATGCTCCCCCTCCTCACCTCCACCTCCTGGCTTCCCTGGCTTCCACTCAGGTCAGATCCTCTCCTCTTCCCTCCCTTGTCTTCCCCTCTACCCTAGCGCCAACCTCACCTCCCATATTACCTTTCATTTATCCTATCTCCATCTGATGTGTATATACATGTTTGCATGTTGTCTTCCCAATTAAAAGGTGAGCTCCTCCAAGTCAGGAGCCATTTTCGCCTTTCCTTGGATCCTCAGTGATTAGTCTAGGCTGGGTACACATTAAACCACTTTGTAAATGCATGATGATTTAACTAAACATTTGGGATCAACTTGCTACATTTTCTATTTCAAATATGAAAACAAGATTGTGGAGTCGCTTTTTCCTCCATTTTCAGCTAAAGATGTCTTCTATTTTCCTTTTTCATCCCTTGACAGGCTGGTTTTGATGGGGAGAGCATTGGAAATTGTCCCTTTTGCCAGCGCCTTTTCATGGTCCTCTGGTTGAAAGGAGTCAAGTTCAATGTGACAACTGTTGACATGACCAGGTGAGAGAAAGCAGGACCTATTTGATAATGGGGCCCAAGGTTGAATGAGACAGAAGTGAGGGGCTGCCTCAACCCTGTGCTTAACACAGTTATGACAAGACTGGGAAAATGGCAATACACACACACACACACACACACACACAGACACACACACACACATAGATGTTGAAAGGGAGCATTGGGTGCTTGATGGAGGAATTGACTTACAGCCAGTTTTTCAGTTCTGTCTCACCCTTTATGACCATAGCACACCAATGTTGTCCATAAGGTTTGTCTTGGCAAAGATACTGGAATGCTTTGTTATTTCCTTTTCCAGTGGCAGAGATTAAGGGATTTGTCCAAGGTCACACAGCTAGGAAGTATCTGAGACTGGATTTGAACTCAGGTCTTCTTGACTCCAAGTGCAGTGCTCCAGCCACTTTACCACCCAGTTGCCTAGAGCCGGGAATACCTGAGTTCAAATCCTACTCAGACACCAAGATCCTGGGCTAATCACTTAAGCCCTCACTGCCCCAGGGAACTCTCCAAAACAAGCTGCATCTGTTAAGTACTTCTGCTGTGCCCAGCACTACATTAAAGGAGTTTACACTTAGCAAAATCCCTCCACCAATGAAATCACAGGTCTACTCTCACCCCCTACATAGCCACTAGAAAATTATACTTTAGTGCACAACGCAAAGCATATGCAAAAACATGTTCAGTTACTGAAATATCCAACCCACCCCCCCACCAATATCACTGGTCTTTTCCAGTTGCAGTTAAGTCTAGAGACCTGGGAGACAAAAATCTGTGAAGATTCCATCAACCTCCCTAGGCAGTGTGGCATTGGAAATACTACTGAAAGATCTGGGTTCAAATGCAGCCTCAGAAACTTCCTAGCTGTGAGACCCAGAGCATGTCACCTAAAGTCTATTTCCTTATCTGAGGACAAGTCAACAGATTTAAAACTGCACTTGTTATCTTTCCCCATAAACCTCCTCTCTGCCTAATCTCTGCCTATTACTGTGGAAGTAACAACCATCTTTTCAGTGCTGCAGGTTCTTCTACTTGGCATTCTCCTCAGCTTCTGGTTGTCCCTCGCCACCCATATCTGATCAGTTGCCAAGTCTTGCCATTTCTACAATCACAACATCTCTCTTGCATCCAATGCCTTCTCCCCACTCCCACAGCTACAGCCTTAGTTTAGATCCTCATTACCTCTCACCTGAGTCTTCACAATAGCTTCCTAATAGGTCTCCTGGCCTCAAGTCTCTCCCTATCTAGTCCATCTTATGCCCTGCTACCAGAGTCATTTTCCCTAAGGGCAGATCTAACCATGTGACTTTTCTACTTAACCAACTTGCTTGGCTCCCTATTGCCTCTAGGATCAAATAGAAACCCCCTCTGTTTAGCATTTAAAACCCTTTGCAATCTGACCACAACCTATTTCCCCAGCCTTCTTTTCCCATGATCAGCCATTGAGACACTTTGATTCTCGTTCATGCATGACACACCACCTGCAAGCTCCCTGCCTTGGTACTGGTTATTCCCCAAACTTAGAATCCCCTGCCTCCATACCACCACCTCAGAGAGTCCCCTTTTTCCCTTAAGATGGATCTAGGGCAGTATCTTCTGTAAGAAGCCTTTCTTGATTCTCCAACTGTTAGTGCCCTCCCTCCCAAACTACCATGTACTTAACTGGTGTGTTCGTGTCAGTAACATATTGATTTACTTTCTCTTGATGCTATATTCATTTGTATATGTCCTTGTCTCTTCTTTGGACTAAGAATCATGTTTCTACCCGTGTGAGTAGAAATCATGCTTCTAGCCCTACTGCTTACTTAGTCTAGTGCCTGCTCATAGTTGGTGATAACCCGTTGCTTGATTGATCTGGAAATGGAGATACTTACCCACACTATTAGTGTGCCATTTGCAAGGTTGTTATGAGGATGGAATGAAATCATGCATGCAAAACACTTTGCTGTCAGAATTTCAGTGCTTGTCATTATTCATTATTCTCCTTAGAATCTAAAGGCCAGTTAGCTTCTGTTCTCTAAATCCTCTCCTAGAATTACAGAATTGGGAAGGACTCAATGGCCATCTCTGACCATGAACCCCAAGTGAGTAGTAGCCTCTGCTCCAAGGTCTCTGTTCAATGAGATCCTGCCTATTTCATGGCCCCTACCACCCACATTTACTCTCCGACAGTTGGAATACCTTTAAGTACAAATTCACCCAGTGTGCCTGGGGTAGGAGCTTAGGGCCTTTTATCTCCTATACTGGGGTACAGGTCTCATAGTCCTTTGGCTATCATTTTATCCATTTCTATGCACTGCTCCCCAAGGCTCCCTGAGACAGCCTTTGAGGGGAAGGTATGCCAGGATCATCACATTCTACTTTGACAGGTTCTCTCTTCAAATCTATTTTGTCCTGAGCCAAGAGGAAAATAGTCATTTAGAAAGGTAGCCCAGTAATTGGGGGAAAATAAAATCTGAAATAAAGAAAAAATATAAAGGTAGCACAGATTACACATGCATGATCTCATTTGGTAATCACAGCCACTCTGAGGGACAGACACTCTCATTACACTCACTTTATAAATGATATAATTGAGGTTCAAAGAAACACTAACCCAGGGTGACCCAACTCATCCAGGTGTTTGTCTCAGAACGGGGAGTTGGCTCTTCCTGATAGCCACCATATTGGGTTGTTTGGCTAGATATTAAATAGTACCTCCCTGACTCTATGTACAGCTTTGCATCCTTCTTAGTTTGGCTTCTCCCATGTACTCTCATTCACATTCTGATTATTCATGTGCATGTCACGCTCCCCTAATATGTTATACATTCCTTGAGGAATTGTAAAATAATCATTTTTCAGTTTGCTGTCTCCTGTGCCTAGTACATAATAGGCATTCAAGAAATGTTTTTTGAATTCATTGAAATCCCAGAGAAAAAAAGATTCCCAAATTCTGTTTACTGATTAAGGTCCACCAACAATTTGTGTTATCTAATCTTAACAGGGCATTCCTTGCAGCAAGGCAATCAATCCTGTAAATCACTTGATTTGAGATCATCCCTGATGATGACCCTGGCATACATGGCAGGATAATTGCCCTTCAGCCCTCACAGGGAGTCTTGTGGAGTCTGTGGTTGCCAGGATACCCACAACAGCTATTCCAAACCTTGCCTTTCCACAAGCCTCCCATTACACCCCATTCTCCCACCTGAAGACCTAGAATATACTCCACCAAAAAACAATTGAGATCAGTCAATGCCCCCCCCCCAAATTTCTCCTGCTCATCATCTCCTATAACTCATATGTCTTCTTTCATTATCTCCTCCTTCATTCTAGTCTCTGGTCTCTGGCCTTTCGTGCCAAAGCGGGTCCTTCTAAGTACAGCTATGATCCCACCCCCTCCTATCATTTCCCTTCCCATCATTCCCAATGATTCCCAATGATTCTTCAACTTCTCCTTACCTATCAGTTGCTTCCATGCTGCTTACAAGCACTCATATGTCTCCCTTATCCTTTAAAAAACCCTCACTGGATTCAACCATTTCTGCTACCTCTTGTCTTATGTCCCTTTGACTAAGCTTTCTGCATTTGTGCGTCCACTTTTTTTCCTCTCATTCTTTTCTAAACCCTTTATATGTAGTCTGGCCTCATCATTCCCTTAAGATGGTGAATGATGAGACCATCATCATCTTTCCAAAGTTACCTAACCCAATGGACCATCCTCATTCTCTTTCACTTCTCTGCAGCCTTGTACACTGGATCACATTCTCCCTCCTCTCTAGGTTTTCAGGATCCTCTCTTCTGATTTTCCATCTATTTTGCTGACCACTCCTTGTCAGTGCCCTTTACTGAATTTTCATCCCACTAACTCTGAGCCTGTTTTAGGTCCTCTTCTCTTCTCCCCCTATATTATATCACTCGGTGATCTCATCAACATGGATTCAATTACCATCTCTATGCTGATGATTTCTAGGTCTTTTTACCCAGCCATAATCAATTTCCTGATCCCTGGGCTTGCATTGTCATTTGCCTGAATGTCCCAAAGACATCTTTGGCCAAAAAAGAACTGCCCCCACCAAAGTCTTCTCTCTTCTCAACTAGCATATCACTATCAAAGGGACCACCATCCTCTCAACCATCCCAGCTCATGACCTCAGTGTCACTCTTGACTCCTCACTTGCACCCTAGGTGAGTGAGGTATCCAGTCTGATGCCAAGTGTTCTCCTTTCTCCCTTCTGACATATATCCCCTTCTCTCCATTCCCACAGCCACAAATCCTTGGACAGGCTCTTAGCACCTCAGGTGTGAACCTGATGCTTAATCTCCTTGCCTCAAGCTTCTCCCCAACCATGTCCATCCATCCTCTCCTTGGTCACCAATGTGATGTTCTTACAGCTCAGGTGTGACTATATTAATTCCCAGATCAAGTATAAAATCTTCCCTTTGGCTTTTAAAGCTATGCCCTTATTTACACCTTATGTCTTTTCCTGTTTTGCCAGGCTTCTTAAACTATCCGCCCTTGCAGGCACTGTGTCATTGTTCTTCAAACAAACACTCCATGTCCTATCTCTGGGCATCTCTGTCCCCCAAACTAGAATACTGTCCCTCCTCCTCTCTGCCTCTTGGCTCCCCTGGCTTCCTTCAAGTCCCACCTTCTACAGGAAGCCTTCCCCAAATGCTCTTCTAGGGCCTTCCATCTTAATTATTTCCAGTTAGTCCTGTATCTAGCTTGTTAGTATATATTTGCATGTTGTCTTCCTCTTCAGGCTGTGAGCTCCTTGGGGACAGGGACTGCTCCTAACTTTCTTTGTATCTCCAGCACTGGCACATAGGAAATGCTTAGTAGGTACTTGTTGGCTGATTATCTGCCTTCTGACAGATGTCCACAAAGAGTAAAATCAACCAAAAGGAGAGGTAAAGGGACAGGACAATTTATGAACAGCTCTCAAAAAGTACCAAATGGTCATCAGTTTTCTGTGACTGAAATCCTCGACCTTCTATTAGCCCTGAGTAGGTAGGCCTCCTCATTTGGTGTTCTCATGGTGTATTCTATAATCTTCTTGGGTGGGTGGTGTGTGGCTTCCCTGGTAGGTGTCTGAATCAGTGGTATCAGACTCAAATAGAAATGGATCCCGGCAGGCCTCACATTGACTTAGAAAATCACAAATTGACATAATTTTGGTGGCTCAGTGGATCGGGCCTGGAGTCATGAAGACCTCACTTCAAATCCAGCCTTAGTAGCTGTTGTGACCTTGGGCAAGTCATTTAATCCTATTTGCCTCAGTTTCCTCATCTGTAAAATGAGCTGGAGAAGGAAATGGCAAACTACTCTAGTACCTTTGCCAAGAAAACCCCAAATGGGTTCATGGAGATCAAACATGACTGAACAACAAGAATTTTATTGCATTTTTATTTATTTTGTTAAACATTTCACGTTTTCATCTGGTTCTCTACCTCAGGAGGAATTTTGCTGCTGCATGCCCCTGGGTGAGTCTGACCCCTTTGGTAAATAACCCTTTCTTTCCAATTCCTCTAGGAAACCTATAGAGCTGAAAGAACTAGCCCCAGGAACTAGTCCTCCATTTTTGTTGTTTAACAAGGAACTGAAGACAGACTTCATTAAAATCGAGGAGTTCCTAGAACAGATCCTGGCTCCTCCAAGGTACAGAATTTTTCCCATCCTTACCTGTCTTGAACAGAGAGATTGGAGAGCTAGTTCAAAGTGTGAATGAATTCACTTTTCTGTAGCCATTGGGAGCTTTATTGATGAAAAAGCAGCGGGTCTAAGATTTAGCAAGGAACTAAACAAAGGCAATAGTATAGGAAAAGGACCAGACTTATATAGGATGATTTTAGGGTTTCCTTATAGGGATTGGAGATCTAGGGTGAGTCTTGCAAGATAAAGGCACAGGGTGAGGACTATGAATGACACAAGATAAGGAAATCCCATTCCCCAGGATGAAAGATGGGGACAGGGAATTTTATGTTCCCCCTCAGAATGCGGGGTGAAGACAAAGAATTATATAGTCCAGGATAAGGGGAAATTGTGGTAATGGGAGACTTTAGGGCACCAAGGGCTTCACAAAGTCAATCAATATTATTTTAACTCTTAGGGCACTGTTTCTATCCACATCATTTCTCCACTCAACCACTAGGTGTTCTTTCGGGTAAAAATGGTGAAGGTCATTGTCTTCAGTTAGCTGCTTCCTGCTGAACAGGGGCAAAGAGTCCACTTCAGAGGCCAGAATAGGTTGGGGGGGGGTGATAAGCATGGGGGGCAGAATGCAGTGCCAACTGAGCCCAGGATAGAGAGAGGCAAACCACTCAGGGTCATCAAGGGCAGGTGTTGGTGTCTTAAAAGTGACTGTGGGTGAGAAGATACAAAATGAACCAGGAAGTTAAACAAGCACAGATGAAGTATGAGAGAGAGCAAGTAAAATGACCAATAATGGGGGCACAATGAGGGAAAAGAAGGGGGAGAAGCCACAACCCCCAAGAGGAGGTAGGGAGACATATCAGACTGGAGTGGATGTCTTACATCCAAGAGGCTGCCTGTAATATCCTGTGAGTGCTCAAAGGAAAAATTCCATGTAGGATCTTCAGAGAATATAAGGGGAGAGCTATGAGGAGCAAGGTAGTATCCTGGGCATGATGGTGACACAACCCAGCAATCATGTGTTCTGCCTTGCCCCACCGAGTCACCTATTTGAATTAAGGCATTAGACTTCCAGTCCTGAGGAAGCAGCCTAACCCTTGCTATAGGGTGGGAATCAGGAATCAGGTGGGCTAGAATCAGAAGTGGTTCAAGGTGAGGCCTGGAACACAAGTCCCCAAGGTGAAGGGCTTCAAGGAATAGTCTTCTTTGATAGCTTTTCTGTATAGTCATACACTGCATCTTGTGTCACCTCCTGCCTCCTGCTTGCTTCTCTGCCCCAGCACTGCTGTCTGCTTCATCATCCCACCTAAATGATTTTGGGAGAGGGACAAAGGCATTGTCCCTGCCTGAGTGGGAGTGGCGAGAGTAAAATGAGGTTGAAGCAGACAGGGGATGAGGAGAGTGTAGAACAGGTATCCTTGTTGCATGACCATCTGCAGGTGGACAATATAGTAGTGTAGGAGATGCAAATCTGACAAACAATTTCAATAGGCAGGCCCCAAATAGAAGGAGCATTAAAAGTGATGTCAGAAAAGAGGAAAAACAAAGAAACCAGAAGCCCCATGATATTATTATTTACTTTTGACATATAGGATTTTCTGATCTTGTTATTTTCTCAAAAGTTTTCACTCTGATTCCAATTCCCTTTGGAGCATCAGATGCTATTGAAGATCTAACTCTATACATGTAAATATAAGTAACAACACTTTGCAGGTAGAAGCTTTCTACCCTTGAGCTTAATAGTTATACAGATGAATTACTTATAAGAAACTGACTTTAAGTGCAGTTATCATAAAAGATTGGTAGGATCTATACGTAATTAATTCCAAAACAGTGCCTATAATAAGTTGTTTATAATAAAACATGTTTGCACCACAGAAGACAGAACACAAAATATAAACAAGTATTATTTCCACAATAGTAACAAACTTTGAAGTTGACTTTTCCATTAATGCAAAAATATTCCATGTTACGTCCTTCTAAGAAAATTTCACTGAAATTCTTTTCTTCGAGCTGAAGCGGTTTCAGTAATTAATAGAATAGCAAGTAGGTCCCCCAATCAGTTGTACCAATACTCAGTTGTTCTAATATCATTTTAAAACATTTAAGTACCTTATTCCATACAGACATATATCTAGTAACAGGCAGATGACTAGGCCAAATACCCATTTACTAAGTTGTTTAAGGGTAGAAAAAGGAATATAATCTTAGGCTGAATAGCCTTAAACACACACTTTAATGTAGTAGTTCAGATGTATCCCAGCCTTAGTCTATGGGATAATGATTCAACATTGTGTTTGTATGTTCATTTCACAAACTTCTTTTCCCTTTGTCTAATTATTTCCATATCATTCAGAAAGAATGTTCTCTTCCAGGGATTTAATTTTTCACATGGCTATGCAGGAGTACTAATTTACCCAACTGGGGTATAGAACCCACTCAGTTGACCATTTGCTTTGATTACAGAAATTTGCCATAAGAAGTAAAAGCAAGAACATGACTAGATAGAAATCACAGTTCTGCAAACATGTAGTGTCACTTCCGCCTCATTGCCAGACTTAGGAATACTTAGGTGGGAAACATTCAGTTTCAAAGGAATACAATGGGGAAACTGAGCCAGGAGGATCCCATCCTAAGCAGAGGCTAGGATTGTCCACTCAGCTGTTCCAGAGAAAGATCTCTACCTGTAATGGTCACATTTTCTCTGAGTAGCTTGTGGCATTTCTCTCAGATGGTGGATTATTGAATATTGACGGATTTTTATGATCCATCAGATAACTCAAACCATAGTTTGTTATAGTCCCAAGAGCTTTTACTTGAGATGACAAGTTTCACTAGTCAAAAATTTACCAGAACTCACATTTCGAATTTTAAATTTTTCCTGGTACAAAAGTCAGTTACTAGAGATCATTTCTATATATTTTCAAATTCTCACCACAAGTTCCTTCTTTAGGAACTCCATGACTACTCAGTAGGAATTCTACTATACAGAAGACTTTACACAGGATTGATTAGAATTTATGTTTAGATGGTTCCAAAAATACTTGTTTTAGTTAACAACCTCATAATCTGAAAGCACAATTCTTAATCTAACAAAACCTAGATTATAAGAGAAATTGCTTTTCTAATAACATAGGTGAGGGTTGGGGACAGGGAATCTTATGGTCCAGAATGAGGGGAAGTTGTGGTAAGGGGTGACTTTAGGGCACCAAGGACCTCACAAAGTCAATCAATATTATTTTAACTCTTAGGGCACTGTTTATATCCACATCACCTGGCATAAGTGGATCGATTGACTGTGCTCTTCTGTTTGTTCATCCCAAAACTTCCGACTCACTGACTTCTAGGGCTGTGGAGCTTGGGGGCCAGACTTCTCTTTTATTCTCTTGAGGAGAATCTTATAAATAACCATTTGTTCATTTCCCCAAAGAGTGGGAAATGACACTAATTGTTCTGATTTGTCTTATCTGGAGAAGATTTTATATGTGATCTTGGACGTAAAAGCAAAGTGAGGTAGGATATTTATACCAAGCCCAGCATCACAGTGAGATGGGGCAGACCTATTTCAATCTGAGCCTTATGTTTTTATAACTTGAGGCAGGGATACTCTTTCTCTGACTGACCTTGGTAAACAGCCAGACCCTTCTATCAAACTTGGTTTTACCCTGAGGACGCCACGTGGACAGCAATCCTTTTCATATTCATGACTACTCACTTTCCACACCCACCTTCGTAGTTTTAGGCTGTCTCCTTTGAAGGATTGCCTTCCAGTTACCCAGACCTTCAAAATTCACTGTCTCAGATTCCCTCCCTTGGAGGAGAACACCCAAACTGGCTTGGAGTTCTAGTTCTCCTCACCTCCAGGATATTCTCCTTTCCTCCTACTTGACCTTAGCACCTGGCTTATGTCCTGCCTCTTTTCCCCAACCTTCTAAAACCCTCACCTCCCATTTTCTAAATGCATTGAGTTCCTCTAGTTTAGTGGTTCATAACTTTTTCTGTGTCATGCACCCGGGACACCTTCTCAGGAACATGTTTTAGACTACATTAATTAAAGTAATAAATTTGAAATTAATGAAATTAATAACTAATAAATTAATTAAAATAAAATAATTGAGACTAAGGGATAACGATTATAGCAAAATAGTTTTATATATGTGTATATACACGTATATATATGCGCACATGCATATATATACACATACATACACACATCATGTACATATATATATACATATACACACATATACATACATATACACACACACAAGTTCACAGATCCCAGGTTAAGAAGTCCTGCCCTAGATGGATTCTACCTTAACTACCTATAGGATAGATCGCACTCAAGACCTGAGTCACTACCTTGAAGATCCTGAACTGTCAGATGCCCATCTCTGATCCTAAGTTCCTGTCCTCCTCACTCCTTAGGAGCCTGCCCCTGGCCTTTGTGGCACCCCAAGTCCCTCCATCTTGAACTTCTTTTCCCAGTCCATCACCTTCTTTGACTTCACTGACTTCCCAGCACAGTTTGGCCCTTGTAAATCTTCCATTTCAACAAGGCATCCTCCTCCCTCAGGTGATTCTGCTATGGGTTCCCATGCTGAAAAGCCACAACTTTCTCATTGTCTTCAGTATTTCTCACTGAATACTTTCTCTGCATCTTCGGAGTTTTTGAGCATAATGGAGAAAATCAGGAAATTGTTCACTACATATATGTGCCATCTAACCTCATGACTATTGACTGATCCTTTTGTTCCTTCCCTAGCACATTGTCTCCCAAATTGTACTCCAAACTTTATCCTTACTCAACCCCAGTTCTACCAGTTTCTTTTAGATAATGTCTTTCCTTACTCTGCTGAGATCATGGCCATCCAATATGAGCTCTCATTCCCCTTCTTGTATGCCTCAAGACCTCTCTATCTTGACCTATCCTTTCTTTCCTTCTTTCTTTCCTTCTTTCTCATTTCAGAGAATGAGGTGACCTGACTCAGAGACTTAATTCCCATGTATAACATCAATTCTATGGGAAAAATGCCTTCTTCAGGTCTGGAGAACCTGACTGAATTGGAAGCAAGAGGGTTTTAGTCAGGAATAGAAGGAACTATTCCTTGGGGACTCCTTCATCTGTCCCAGTAGAACATGGGCTCTAGGAGTTGTGATTAACAATCAATAGACATGTTGGATACTTTGGTTCAATGTTCCACCAAAACTCAGGTGGACAAAGATGATCGTTTGACTAAAATCTATTTCTCCTAAGGTATCCACGTTTGAGTCCCAAGTATATGGAGTCCTTCGATGTGGGGAGTGACATCTTCGCCAAGTTTTCTGCATACATTAAGAATACACAAAAGGATGCCAATACACGTAAGACTCGTTTTCTATCTGCCCTCTTAGATTCTAGGTGTTCATTGTTTAGTCATTTTTTCAGTCGTATCCAACTCTTCATGATCCCAGCGGGGGGTTTTTTCAGCAAAGATACCAGAGTGGTTTGCTGTTTCCTTCTCCAGCTCATTTTACAGATGAGAAACTGAGGCACACAGGATTAAATGATAGGATCACACTGCTGTCAAGTGTCTGAGGCAATAGGGTTAAGTGACTTGCCCAGGGTCACACAGCTATTACATGTCTAAAGCTGGATTTGAACTCAGGTCTTCCCCCTCCTGGCCCAGTGCCCTATCCACTGTGCAACCCTGCCTGTTAGACTCTTAGGGTACTCATCACCAAAGCATATATGTAAAATGGAATTGTTCTTCTGTGATAATTATTCCCCCATGTCTCAGTTCAAATAACAAAATAGAATAATATATTTTGAGCTGGAAGGAATATTAGAGTTTATCCAATCCAGCTTCACATTGCAGGAGATGGAATCAAAGCTTAGAGAAGTTAACACTTAACCATCGTAACCATAATCTCAATGGACGTGTTTCTTTGGACATGGTTTACCATGGAGCTTGGTCTTTTCTCTTCCCTCACTCTGTTGTTGCTCATTGATACTCAGTTTTATAACTGAAGTTCTGGCAGGAGGTCAATTTTTTTCAAGCTAAGCGCATTGGTGGACCCAACTTCTGAACCTGAAGGAAAACTGTTCTTCTTGCCCTCATCCACCCACTCAGCCTACTTGAGTCCTGCAGTAGCAACAAGTAGCAGAGGTCACTCAAGCCCTCCTTTCCACGAGGGAGGGTGACACCAATTGTCAATAAGACACTCCCATGGAACCAGTAGGAAATACACTCCTTACACGGACAACTATATTACACAATCATACATGGCATTAGAGAGGCCCAAACAAAGTTCTATGGGAGGTCTAAGGGCCAAGCAGATTAGAGAAGGCTTGCTCAAAGAATGGACACTTGTGGGTCTTTATGGGATCTGTAGGGATTCAACAGGCAAAGGAGAGAGGTGAGGGAAAAGAGGATGTCCTACTCCAAGCATAGAAGTATTATGAGCAAAGGCAGAGAACCAGGACAGCAATTTTACCTGAGCTCAGGGTCCGTATACAATAAGGACAATATTGTCCTTACTATACAACAAGGACAATAAGGTAGAAAGGAGATGGAAAATTAGAAAACATCTTGAATCCTAGGCAGAGGAGTTGGAACTTTACTGGGTAGGTGATAGGGAGACACTGAAGATGGTGAATAGTTGGCAGATGTAGGAAAAAATGGATTGGAGAGAGTAGGGAAGGAAGACATGAAGAGTTTAAGGTGGTTACTGCAACAGTGGTAATCCAGACAAGGGGGTGATGAAGGCCAGTGCTGTACTGAGATGAGAATTTAGAGGAGGAGAGAAAAGAGGAGCAGGAGCAGAAGGTGGGAGAGTGGGAGAAGGTGAAGGAGAAGGAGGGAGAGGAAAAGGAAAAGGAGAGATGCTGTGAAGGTGGACTTGACAGAACTTGGTAACTAATTGTATTTGAGATGTGAGAGGAAGGAAAAAGCCATGGATAACCCTAAAGTTTAGAGAATGGGAGACTAGGTGAATGGTGGCATCACAAATAATGAAGTTACAAGCAGCAGGTCTATGGATAGATAACAAATTCTCTTTTAAACACAAGTTTAAGATACTCACTGGCAAGAAATCTAAGTGGAGAAATCTTACAGGCAACTAAAAATGTGACTCTGCATCTCAGAAGCAAGGTCAGGACTGCAGATGTTGGTCTGGAGATCATCAGCATAGGAGTGCTGGTTGAAGTCATGGGTATGTTCTAGATTTCCAAAAGATAGAATAGAAAGAGAGGAAGAGGGGTCCAAGGACAGTGTTCTAAAGGAAGAGAAAAAGAGCTTACCAAAGTTACAGGTTACTAAGTAGAAATCTTAGAAAGGACAAGGAATCACTACCAAGCATTCTGGGGCAAGAAGGAAGGAAAGAGACAGAGACAGAGACAAAGAGAGATGGGCGGGTGGGGGTGGGAGGGAGAGGCAGGAAGAGAGTATAATGCTGCTGAGCACTTTTGAGCAGTGTGAATTAGGTCAGGCTTCTAGACTGGGAAGTGAAACATATCCTTCTTTTTGTCCACTACCCATCCCCTCCATTTATTGACTCACCCTCGATAAGCCATTCTCTTTCTCTTCTCCCCTCCCTTCCATGTGCCAACCCATTTCACAGAATGGAATGAGAAGCCTCATAAGGCAAATAGCAACCATGATTCAAAACACATTTGGTTTGTGGGGACTTATGTACTTCTTAATGGATTTCTCCTTTAATCCTTCCTGTCATCCCAATATTTTCATCTTACCCATACAAATAGGAAAGGAGAAGGTATGAGCCAATCAATTAATTAGTCCAGTCCAGTGGGAGAGGGCAAACTAATATGGCAGCCTATGGTTTTCCATTCTCTAACAATAATAATAATAGCTAACATTTATATAGCACTTACACTATTCTAAAGGCCTTACAATTACAGTCTCATTTGATCCTTACAACCACCCTATAGGATAAGTGCTCTTATTATCCCCATTTTAAAGTTGAGGAAACTGAGGCAAGCAGAGATGAAGTGACCTGCCCAAGGAAACACAGCTAGTAAGAATCTGAGACTAGACTGAAACTCAGGTTTCCTGACTGACTTCAAGCTTGGAGTTCCATCCATCCTACTGCTGCCTGCCCTTGTAGCTAACCCAGTATCAAGTACAAGGCCTAGCCCATAGTAGTCAGGTACCCAATAAATATCTGTTGGTTGAATGAATAAAGAAATTGGTCGGTTGGTTGTTGTCATTAGATCGTGAAGAGGACCCAAATGACATCACTCGGTCGGGGTCAAGGTACAGTGTGTCTGACTGTGGCTGATTAGGCCAGTTTGAGCTCAGAAGGCTCTACCACAGGTTGGGCACAAGTAGTCTGCATGAACAGTAGGGGTGGAGATGACTCTAAATGCGCACATCTCACATTTCCTTTGTATTACTGCAATTCCACTTCGCACCTTCTTTGATGCTGGGCAGTCCTCTGCCAGTGTCTCCTATGTCTCACAATCGATTCCAAATGACTGGGTGAACTTCGGAGCCATCAATAATAAGGGATTGCCTGTGAGATATGTAGCTAAAAACATGGGAAAATAAGCATACTGAGAGACATTTGACAATGACAGTCAAGCATCTAAAAATAAACCTGTGATTTCATTGAATGATTCAGATCTGGAGAAAGCTTTGCTGAAGGAATTTAAGCGTCTAGACATCTATCTGAACACCCCCCTTCCAGAGGAAATTGATCAGGACAGTGCGGAAGAAATAGTGGTCTCCAGAAGGATGTTCCTGGATGGAGATCAGCTGACCCTGGCTGACTGCAACCTGCTCCCTAAACTGCATATCATCAAGGTGAGAAGTAACAATAATATAAGAAGCACCAAGGTATAGTGCACCACAGGTTGGGAGGCCATTTCTACTTAAGAATGCCAATTATGGTCACTTTTTACTACCAATGACACGTACATGACTTTTCCCTCTTCTTGACTTGGTCGGACAGGTGGTTGCCAAGAAATACCGGAACTTTGACATCCCTGCTGAATTCTCAGGAGTCTGGCGCTATCTGGAAAATGCCTACGCCCGAGAGGAGTTCAGCCACACGTGTCCCGCAGATAAGGAGATCGAAAGCACTTATGCTTCCGTGGCTAAAAAATGAATTAGGAAAATAAGAGTGTATGTTCCGAAAAGTGACCAATGCCCATGCAAGCTACCTTTTGCATCCCATCCCTATTTCTGCTAGCAATGCTGACAAAACATGTATTTTGAAAGAGAATTCTGCTTTCTATGTAGCCAACCATACCCAGAGTGCATCTGTGTATTCTATCTGGCCTTCAGGCTTTCACAAGCTTCCAGTATCCTGATGGCAAACCCATTAGATTCCTGAATCCCTAAAATACTTTATGTCAATTTCAGCAGAGCTCGAGTCTAAATTGTCTGGTGAACTTGGTACCCCAGCCTTTAAGAGCTTCAACCTAAGATACGGAATGAAATCACTTAAGTGGGACTTGGTTAACAGTTCAATTTTCTACAAGCAAGGCACTGACAGGCCCACATTCTGAACCTGAAAAAAAAACTGTATTCCTGGCCCCCATCTAACAGTTCATAGCACTTGAGTCAGTGGAAGGGAATAAACATTTATATGCCACCTACTACGTGCCAGGAACTGTATACTAAGCATTTCACAATTATTATCTTATTTGATTCCCACAACAATCCTGGGAGGTGGGTGCTGTTATGATCCCTATTTTACAGTTGAGGAAACTGAAGCAGAGGTGAGGTGACTTGCCCAGAATCACCCAACTGTGAAGTTTCTGAGGCTGGGTTTGAATAAGCCAGGGACTCTGGGCACTGTGGCTCCACCTAGCGGTCTCAACAGTCAGTAACACTAATCAGCTGCTTCCCAAAGTCAGTAACACTATTACTATTGGTGTATTCCCTAAGGGCATTGCCCCAAATCACCATCACCTGAAAGCAGCATGACATCAGTTGCTTAGAGCATTGTTCCAGTCTTGTCTAGGAATAACAAATGATATTGTATAGTCAGACAGGAGGGTTTGGGGGCAGGGTTATGTAGCTTACAAATTCCAGGGCATAGGAATGGATCCTTTATAGTGAAAGACATGATCTCAGGCCTTAGATTAAAGAAAAATGTTATGGAGTCAATCAATGCTTTGCCTCTTTTGACACACACACACACACACACACACACACATTCTTTGTTTTACTAATTAAATGAAGGAATGAGCATTTTTGAGAAACAAAAACAAATTTTCCAAAGATGACCAGCAAAGAATGAAGGCTAACTCACTCTGGAGCATCCCTCCATGCCTCAGAACATGAATACTCATCATGATTCCAGATAATTAGATGTGTGATGCCTGTCACTACACTAAACTGCTTTCAAAGTTTATTAAGGATTTGTTAATTATCTTTCAATGATAGTTAAACCAAAGCAAAGTTATAAAAACCTGAGATGCAGACATATTCCATTATAAAATGTACTCATTGATTTGTCACTAGCTTGAAATTTTCTATTCCTAATACAATTATTAATTATTTTTCTTGCTTTTAGTAGAATAGCTTATGATACTCTCCTCCAAGACAATTTACCTTTGCCTATAGAAGTACCTATACTCAAGAAGCTAGGAGGAATGGGAGTGAAATCTCTGGACCCCATGTGACTTTGACTTTCCCAAGTCCCACATTTAAAAGATGCACCAGTAGATATAGGACTAAATTGCTCTGTGTGTATCAAGTGTATTTCTCTATTCATAGATTTGAGGAAAACTAGTCAAGGCAACAAGCATATATTAAGCACCTACTATGTGCCAGACACTGTACTAAGTGCTGGGGATACAAAAGAAGGCAAAAATACAGTTTCTGCTCTCATCTATGGAGATCAGCAGCAGACAAAAGGCACTAGAATTATGAGGGAGCAGGAAAGACATCTCATAGAAGGTGGGGCTTCAGCTGAGACTCAGAGGAATTCTGGGGAGTCCAGTAGTGGAGATGAGGAGGGCCTTAGGGACAGCCAATGAAAACATTCAGAGCTGGGAGAGAGAGTGTCTTGTTTGAAGAATTTCAAGGCAGCTTTAGTGTTACAATGGATCAAAGAGCATGGGAAGGGGCAGAGTAAGGTGTGAGAGGACTGGAAAGGGAAGAGAGGGCTGGTTTAATAAGGGCTCTGATGCCAAACAAAGGCTTTTGTGTTTCATCCTGGCAATAATAGGGAGTCACTGGAGTTGACCAAATGGGGGTGACATGGTCCAACTTGAGATTTAGGAAGATCCCTTTGATGACTTTGAATGGAAAATGGACTGAAATGGGAAGAGACTTGAGGCAATAGTCCAGGTGTGAGGCAATGAGGGCCCACACCAGGATAGGGACTGTGTCAGAGGAGAGAAGGGGACGTATTCAAGAGATCTTACAAAGTTAGAAAAAACAGGACTTAAATGATAGATGCTGTACACACACACACACATGTCGACATAATACAAACCTTAACGTGTTATATAAATATTAGCTGTTTTTAAAGAATAAAATAACACCAAGAGGCAGTATTGGCCTAGTGAACAGAAAACTGGCCTTGGAGCCAAGAGACCTGAGTTCAGATCCAGCCTGTGACACATACCTGTTGTAAGTCTCTAGAAAATTTAATTTGTAATGTTGGCAACTCAGTACATTGCAGAGAAGATACCAAATTGATGGGGTTTCCTCTCCTTGGAGTTTCCTAAGCCAATGAAATCACCTCTGGTCTGTGCTTTAAGTAAATACCAGCATGTGGCACTCACAGCCAAATCAATGAATAGAAGTTCTGGAGTCCTGAGATTTCTTTTGGACTAAGATATATATTTTCCTTCTTACATTATTATTGGTCACTTTTTCCTGTTTTATAACATCATGAATAAAAAACTGTTTTGTATTTTCCACTCTCAGAAGCTTGTTTCTAGCACCTATTGAGATAGGCAGTTATGCGGTTAAGCTAGGGTTACCTAGCCCATACCTGTGCTGAGATCCCTGGGGACCTCTGTAGGGGCTTGCCCAACCTTCCTGAGCCTATTTTGGATGACCAGAGAAAATGACAGGGACCCCTTCCATCAGAAGGCTTCTTTCAATTGCCTCTGGTCATTCCAGACCTTGGGATTAATATTTACCACCATTCTCCTCCCCACCCCTATGCACATCCACTACTTCAAAAGAACTGTCATTTAGTCAGTGAGGAGCCTCCTTCAGTGTGGATCCTGACCTTTCCATGTCTTAATAGACAGCCATTGCTCCATCTTCAAATCATTACTCATCTCAACTAATGAGTCTCTCTGAACTTGGGCTGGGACTTAGATGACTCTCACTGGGTCTTTCCAGCTTGGTAGGACCTGCTAGAGCTTGAAAAAAACTTTAGTGTCTAGGCCGGAGGTTGGGATTCAGGACCTTGCTTTAAAAAAAATTATATTTTAATGTAATTTGTTTCATTTGTCACTTTGTGTCTTTTTTTCTAGATATTTGAGAGCATTGTTCTGAGAAGGGGTCTACAGATTTCACCAGATTACCAAAGGGGTCCAGGAAACAAAAATAGTTAAGAATCCTAGACTACAGTCAATCAGATCACCTTGGAAGTAGGTTTAACACTGAGCCAGACTTTGGCATAGCCATTTTAAGAGTGCAGACCCATTTACCACAATGTGTAAGTAATCTCCAGGTAGAAGTCACAGATACTCAATAGAGTTATAGATTCCAGCTTTAACTTTCGGCCTCTACTCCCAGGCAAGCAAAGCTCTCTTTCTAGCTCCTAATGTACTTTTTGGTGAGTTCTCTAGAACCCTGCCCCTTCCCCTTTCTCAGATTAGGGATCAAAATGTCTCCCCCCATAACCCCACAACATAGCAAACTATTCACTTTACTCTCCCTAGAATAACCTCAGAATCTCATAGATTCCCCATAGGCAACTGATGTCTATCAAGTGCCATAAACTGCTATTTTCCTAAAGCTCCTGTTCTAGATAGATGGCAAACTTTTCCACACTGTTACTACAAAGCAACAGGAAATTGAATCAATTAGTTAGCAAGCATGTATTGAGCACCTGTTACATTGGCCTAGAACTATTGGTACCTACTATTTCCCTCAAAAGCCTGGAACATTCTCTCTTACAAATATATTTCCTCAGTGTCCATGGGAAAGATGGGACCAGATCTCTCTCTCTCTCTCTCTCTCTCTCTCTCTCTCTCTCTCTCTCTCTGTCTTCTTTACGTAGCTGGGTGAGTGGCCAAGGGAAACACTCCTAGGGTCTGTCTCCTTATTAAGTTCATAGTTTGCACTTCTCTCCATAATGAGGGGTGATACTCTCCAAAACTCTATCCTATCACATGACTATCTTTCCATATCAATGCCTGGCCTCAATGTGTCTCTCTGCTTCAGACTGGATGCATTGTTTCCTACAGGCCCAGTTACTCTTCAGACTCCTTCCTGAGCCCCTCCTACCCCAGAGAACCATTCTCACCTAGTTCTTCCACTTCCAACTCCAAGTCTCAAATTGGGAAAATGCTGAAATTCCTCCAGCTGTTTCAACATCTTAAGAGCCTTGGACAGGACCCCTTCATAGTCAGTCATGAATTCTTGACACAATCAAAGAGGTTTTACACCTCGTAACGGGATTCAAGGGTCCAGGGGCATCTTGTTTACAGAATGTATGACCGCCATTAAACTTAATTTCACCTTAAGGTTAGTTCTGGGCTTCCTGTGATTACATTAACTGAGGTGTCAGGGTGGAACTCCTTCCCTTACAAAAGAGGTAAATATATATCCTAACCTTCTCCAACAAAGGGAGAGCTGTTCTCATCAGAGAGCTTAAAAAAAGTTTTACATGTCTCGGTCACAACCTGGTTCTTAGTTATTATTCCGAATCCCCTCATGATTAGAGGCAAGTTTCCAATCATTTTGGAAGCATTTCTTAAGAATATGCTGTGTGCCAGGCACTGTGCTAAGTGCTAGGGATAAAAATAAAGGCAAAAACACAGCCCCTGACCTCAAGGAGCTCACATTCAAATGGGAGAGATAACATGCAAACCATTGCAGAGATGACATATACCAAGTAAAAGGAGAGGTTATCTCAAAGGGAGAAACCTAGATCACTGGCAGTCAGGGACCAAAAAATATTTTCTGCACAAGCCCAGATTAGAGTTGACTCTTGAAGGAATCCAGGAGAGCAAAGGCAAAGAGATGAAGAGGGAAAGAAGTCCAGGCATGAAAGAGATCAAGTGAAAGATAATGGAGTCTGAAGATAGAAGAGTCAAGAGACTTTGTGCAACAAAGAATGCATGGAGGAGAGTAGGATGTAAGGTGACTATAAAGGTAAGTGAGGTAGCAGCTAGATGATGAAAAGCTTTAAATGACTGAGGATTTTGCTCCTTAGAGGTCATAGGAACCCAGTGGAGTTGGTTGAGTAGGGGACTGACATGATCCTTTGTTTTAGGAAGATCCTTTGGTGGATGGCTGAAAGGAGGATGGATTAGAGTGAATAGAGACCTGAGGCAGGCAGACTCACCAGCAGCTACTGCAATAGTTCAGGCATTCAGTGATGAGGGCCTGCACTAGGGTGAGGTAGTGTTGTTAGAAAAGTAAAAGGGGTATAGTTAAGAGATGTTGCAAAGAAGAGGTCAACAGACCTTGGCAACAGCTTGGATATGGGGGGAAGGGGCTGACAGAAAGTAAGGAATCCAGGATTACTCCAGAGTTGGGAGCCTGAGGCATGGGAAGGATAGTGTTGCCTTCTCCAATGATAGGGCAGGTAGGACAGAGGAAGGATTTAGGGAGAAAGAAAATGGGACATAACTGTTTATAGTTGTCTGCTGGACATCCAGTTCAAGATGTCTGAATGGCAGTTGTAGATGCAAAACTACAGATCAGCAGAGTTTGGGGCAGCAGACTAATTAATGAGGGTTGGGCCCAAGTGGAGAGTCAAGGATAACACCCAATTTTCAGGCACAGGTAACTGGAAGAGTGATGACAACCTTCACAGTAATGAGGAAGTTTGGGAGAGAGGATGGTTTGTGGAGAAAATTCTGTTTTAGACAGGTTGAGTTTGAGAGACCTATGAGGAGTCCAAAAGGTAGTTAGAGCTGGATAAACAGACTTGGGAGTCATCTGAATAGACATAATAATTGAAAATGGAGGAACTGATGAAATCATCAGTTAAGACAGTATAGAGGGAGAAGAGAAAAGGGCCCAGGACAAAGACCTAACAAAGGAAACTAAGAGGCATAGAGAAGAAGAAAGAAAACAAGCATTTATTAAGCACCTGTTATGTACCAGGCACTGTACTGAGGGTTTTACAAATACTATCTCATTTGATCTTTACAACTACCCTGGCAGGTGAATGCTATTTATTATAATTGAGGAAACCAAGGTAAAGTTTAACAAAGGATGGTATGAATGAATAAAGAAGAAAGTGCCAAATTCTGCTCCTGGTGCTACCTATGCAACTGTTATTTGCTTCCTGGACCTTGTTCCATGTTCAGTACTCAGCTTGGGCCAATGCTCACAACTGCTCCTCTCCACTCTTCATCCATGATTCAGCACTAGTGGGCAACAAAGCTGCCAAATGATAATGTATTTCCGTACACATTAACTCAGGGATCCCCCGGGATGTCTTTGTACCCCGATGCTTTCTGCCCTGGTGCCCTGTCTTGACTTAGGTGCTGGAATGATCTCCACTGCCCATGTTTAGCCCACCTCCAATATCCTCCCACAAATCTTTCTATCTCCCTAAGCTACCCTGGGCAAGAAAAATAACTCACTGTGACTTGTTCTTGGCCTTCCTGATCAGAATTCAGTAAGATATATTATCTATATTTTTGTTGAGGATATATGGTGGGAAAGCTAGACTCTAACACTTTTTCACCATCATCTTCAAGAATAAAACTTACAATATGGAAAAGTTAGAAGTCTTCTCAGTAAGATCAGGGATAAAGCAAAGATGCTAATTATTACCAATACTAAACATAAGCAAAAAGGAGAAACAAAATTATTGCTTTTTGCAGATAATATGATGATAAACATGGAGAACCTTAGACAGTCAATTAAAAATTGATTGAAATAACTTTAGTAAAGTTGCAGAATAAAAGATAATAAACCATCACCTAATAAATAATAAATCACCATGTAAATCATCAGCATCTTATATATAACAAAGTCAGAAAGATGAACTAGACAGAGAAATTCAATTCAGTATAACTACAGAGATTACAAAATACTTGGAAATGTTTCTTCCAAGATTTATCCCAAAACTGTAGGGATAAAAATGTATCTATAAAACATTTTGGCTGAAATAAAGACAAGCTTAAATAATTGGTGAAACAGTTGCTCATGAGGCCCACCTAATATAAAAATTATAGCACCTCAATTGCTATGCAGGCAGGCACCTTACTGAATCCTAACTCCATTGCCTGTGTCAGGGCTGCTACTGGTCAACCCATCATGGAAAAGTTCAGGAATTATCACATGAGGGTGTCCTGGGCAATCCCAAGGAATCTGGGTTGGTGATGGGCTCCTAATTTCTGTCAGCGGGTATCCTCTCCAAGGTGGAAAATTCCTGCAGCTGCCAATCAGCTCCCAGGGAGGAACCCAGAAACATCTGACAAATGGAACTTACAACGCTAAGAACGGGCATCTCACAGTCACCCACCCACCATAGTCACCCACTTGTTGCAAGCAAAGAAGCCTCTGAGGCCTAGGCTCTGCAGGGCCTCCCCTCTAGGAGTCTCAGAGAAAGTTACAGCTCACAGTTCATGAGCCACAATGGTTTGGCCATCTCTTGGATTTGATTTGCTTGCAATGTGTTTTCCTAACATCTGGGAGTAGTGTGAGAGGCAGTATAACACATGGCTCTGAGGGGTGACAACTTTCCATACTAGTGGAAAGAATTTCTTGTGCCATGGGAAAGAACTCATCAAGACAGGGGACAGGATGGCTTTAGAGGTGAGAAGGATGGTCCTTTGGAGCTTTGTTTCCTGCATCACATGCTAATGAACTGTATTGTCTCCTTTTGTCAGATAAGCTCACAGTGGAGAGCCTCTGGGTGGTCTCATTGGCAGGGGGTTGAGTTCTTCCTTTGCCTCCCCCATTGTCCACCCTGATCCACTAGTCCATCTGGCTAGCAGCCTGCCTACTAGACCCTGGTATGGTCTGGCCAGAATTCTCTTGGGAAAATGTAAAAAGGAGCATCTTGTTTTAGTTCTCTCTCTCGCAACCCTGAGGAAGTAAAGTTCCCTGGGTGCCTGCTGGGCCATGGCTGGGCCAAAACTCAAAAAGGCTGCTCTCTGGCTGTCCCATTTGTTTCTTTTTTTTTTTTCTTCCAAATATTTATTTATTTATTTAACTTTTTACATTCATTTTCACAAAATTGTGGGTTCCAAATTTTCTCCCCTTTTATCCCCTCCCTCCACCCCAATATACCAAGCAATCTAATTTTCCCTATCTCCAATCTGCCCTCTCTTCTGTCATCCCTCCCTCTCTTGTCCCCAACTTCTCTTCTCTCCTGTAGGGCCAGATGACTTTCTATTCCTCATTAACTGTATGTCTTCTTTCCTAGTAGCAACAACAATACTAACCAGTTGTTCCTAAAACTTTGAGTTCCAAATTCTCCCCATCCCTCCCTCCCCACCCATTCCCTTTGGGAAGGTAGGCAATTCAATATAGGCCATTTCTGTGTAGTTTTGCAAATGACTTCCTGATAGTTGTGTTGTGTAAGACTGACTGAATTACCTTCCATCCTATCCTGCCCCTCATTGTTTCTCTTCTGTCTTTTGATCCTGTCCCTCCCCAAGAGTGTTGACTTCAAATTGCTCCCTCCTCCCTTTGCCCTCCCTTCCATCATCACCCCCCCTGCTTATCTCCTTCTCCCCCAATTTCCTATACTGAAAGATAGGTTTTCATACCAAAATGAGTGTGCATTTTATTCCTTCCTTTAGTCAAATGTGATGAGGGTAAACTTCTTGTTTTGTTTTTTTTTTTCTCAGCTCTCCTCTTTTTCCCTCCACTAAAAAGTCTCCTACTTGCCTCTTAAATGACATATAATTACCCCATTCCATTTCACCCTCTTTCCTCTCACTACATTTCTCTCTCACCATTTACCTTAATTTCTTTTAAGATATGGTCCCATCCTATTCAATTCACTCTGTGCTCTCTGTCTCTGTATGTGTGTGCATGTGTGCATGTGTGTGTGTGCGTGCATGCATGTACATGTGTGTGTGTGTGGTCCCACCAACTACCCAGATATTGAAAAGTTTTGAGAGTTACAAATATTGTCTTTCCATGTAGGAATGTAAACAGTTCACTTCTGGTAAGTCCCTTAAGACTTCTCTTTGCTGTTTACTTTTTCATGCTTCTTCTCATTCTTGTGTTTGAAAGTCAAATTTTCTTTTCAGCTCTGGTCTTTTCATCAAGAATGCTTGAAAGTCCTCTGTTTCATTGAAACACCATATTTTCCCCTGAAGTATTATACTCAGTTTAGCTGGGTAGGTGAGTCCTAGTTCCTGTGACTTCTGGAATATCCTATTCCACGCCCTTCAATCCCTTAATGTAGAAGCTGCTAGATCTTGAGTTATCCTGATTTTATTTCCACAATACTGGAATTGTTTCTTTCTAGCTGCTTGCAATATTTTCTCCTTGACCTGGGAGTTCTGGAATTTGGCCACAATGTTCCTAGGAGTTTCTCTTTTTGGATCTCTTTCAGGTGGTGATCGATGGATTCTTTCAATACTTATTTTGCCCTCTGGTTGTAGAATGTCAGGGCAGTTTTCCTCGATAATTTCATGGAAGATGATATCTAGGCTCTTTTTTTGATCATGACTTTCAGGTAGTTCCATAATTTTTAAATTGTCTCTCCTGGATCTATTTTCCAGGTCAGTTGCTTTTCCCATGAGATATTTCACATTCTCTTCCATTTTTTCATTCTTTTTGTTTTGTTTGGTGATTTCTTGGTTTCTCATGAAGTCATTAGACTCCATCTGTTCCATTCTAATTTTGAGAGAACTATTAAATTCAGTGAGCTTTCGAACCTCTTTTTCCATTTGGCTAATTCTGCTTTTGAAAGCATTCTTGTCCTCATTGGCTTTTTAAACCTCTTTTGCCAATTGAGTGAGCCTATTTTTCAAGGTGTTATTTTCTTCAGCATTTTTTTGGGTCTCCTTTACCAAGGTATTGACCCGTTTTTCATGCTTTTCTTGCATCTCTCTTCCCAGTTTTTCCTCCACCTGTCTAACTTGCTTTTCAAAATCCTTTTTGAGCTCTTCCAAGGCCTGAGCCCACCCGACATCCCCCTGGGATGTCTGGGGTACTGAGGCCCCGCCCTCCACGTATTTCCCTGATGGCAAGAATATGTCCTCATCGTTGTCAGATCCGAAAGTCGGGATCATTTGCATCTGTTCAAAAAAACTCTCTATAATCTTATTTTTCTTCCCTTTTCTAGGCATTTTCCCAGCCAGTTACTTGACTTCTGAGATTCCTGTCCACCCCCGCCGGGATCCACCCAGCTAGTGCTTGGGGTCTGAGATTCAAATGGGCTTTCTGCTGCAGGCACGGCTGCTATTCAATGGGAGCTTTAGTTCTGGTGCTGGGGTGGGGGCAAGGCCGCCTCCCAGGCTCAGTTCCCTCAGGAGCTTTATGCAGAAACCTTCAGAAATGGAGCGGATGGGGCAGGGCCACCTCCCAGGCTCAGTTCCCTCAGGGGCTTTATGCAGAGACCTTCAGAAATGGAGCAGGTGGGGCAGGGCCGCCTCCCAGGCTCAGCTCTTTCAGATGGTTTATGCAGAGACTTTCAGTAATAAAGATCCTGCCTGCTGCTGGGGGAGTCCCGGGCCACTGCAGCTGCAGCGGCTGTGCCGCTGCTGCCTCCTTCGCCACCCCTGCCTCTGCCTCCACCGCTTCCTGCCCCTGCCTCTGCCTCTGCCTCCACCGCTTCCTCCCAAGGGGACCCGAGCCACGGAGACACCCCGCTTCCCTGGCCAGCCCAGGTGTGTCTCTCACTGACCTGTAGAGTCTGTGGGTGGAGGGACCTTCCAGGCCACCAAAGCTTCCGTCCCTGAAGCCTGCTTGGATCAGCTTCTCTGGGGCCGTGGCCAGGGCAGCGCTGGGGTGGGGTCTGCTTTCTGGGGTGCAATGGACCCTAGGGACAGCTCTCCAGGGCTCTCTGGAACGGTAATCTCTTCCACTATGTTTCTGCACCCCCTGCAGTGATCCAGAACTTCTTGGGAACTCTTCTTACATTAAATATATGGGCTGTGGGTTCGGAGCTCGCAAACGTGCGTCTTTCTACTCCGCCATCTTGACTCTGCCCCTGTCCCATTTGTTTCTTACCAAAGATGGGCTCCATTTAAGCCCAGGGGAACTCTCTTAGTTACCTGGACTGGGCCAGGATACTATAGCAATAGCTTACCAAAAAGAATTTCCCCAACCCTCCTCCCCATGTATGCCCAGCACCTAGGGGAGGAAACCCTATGTGTTCCCTTCTGCAATGGACATTTGGGCCATGGCACCTGACCCATCCCACCTTATTGACCATCAGTGCCTGTAAGCAAGCCTCTTGGGCCACCTTGATGCTCCAGCTTGGGCAACAGGAATGATGTTGTGGGACTATCATAAAACCAGTTAGCTCCACTAGGAGGTCTGCAGGCAGGGCCCAAGACAGCTGTCCTGGATGAAGAAGCCATCCTAGGCTTCTCCAGGCCATCCTAGAACTGTATCAGTCAGTCCATCTCATGATGGTCTGGATCAAGACCATATGCTCCCTCTTAGGCTGCCTGGACCTCGTTGAGAACAATGAGACCATAATGTCCAAGGTTTTTACTTCTCAGGGTCCCTGGCCTTCCCACAATGATCATGATGCCATGACAGGCACAATAAAACCTAGGGCAAAGTCCAGGGAAAGGTCTACCAGAGGACCAGGAGAAGCAAGCACAAGTTTGGTGCCTGGAGAAGAGCATCCCTATCTGGCTCATTTTGGCCTCCTAACAGCTTGAACATTCATCTGAAGGAAGTAGGCCCCATAACCTCACCCCCAAGTTGTGGGAGAGGCAGTCCCCATGCTATCAACAGGGGTTAGGAGGTTCTCTGATGTGAGGGTCCCCAGAGGGCAATCATCCATTTATACTCCTGGAAGTTCTCTGGGTCACATGCAACATCCAAAGATTCATAGTGATCCTACAATTGCTGGGAGCCCTTAGTGCCATGCAGGATGGCCCATTAGCATTGAAGGACAGTGGTCCTGCAGGGGAGTGTGACCCATATCCCTGTCACCCTCTCCCAGACCTGTCCCCTGCCCCATCACTGATATGGATGTCCTCGCCTGGCAATTCACCATTAGGAAAGCACTTTTCATACACATAAAGTCAGATCTAAATAATTGGAAACATATCAGTTGCTCATGGGTAGGTCAAGCTAATATAACAAAAATGACAATTCTACCTAAACTTACTTACTTAGTGTCATACCAATCAAACTACCAAAAATTATTATATGGACCTAGAAAAAATAATAATAAAATTCATCTGGAAGAACAAAAAATCCAGAATATCAAGGGAATTAATGAAAAGAAATGCAAGGGAAGGTGACCTAGCCATATCATATCTTAAATTGTATTATAAAGCAGCAATCCTCAAAACTACATGACACTGGCTAAGAAATACAATAGATCAGTGGAATACGTTAGGTACACAAGACACCTCATCAATGCATACAGTAGTCTATTGTTTGATAAACTCAAAGACTCCAGTTTCTGGGATAAGAACTCATTAGACAAAAACTTCTGGGAAAATCAGAAAATAATATGGCAGAAACTAGGCATAGGCTTACATCTTACAACATGTAAGATCAAAATGGGTACATGGTTTAGACATAAAGGGTGATACCATAAGCAAATTAGGAGAGCAAGGAATAGTTTACCTGTCAGATCTATGGAGAATGGAAGAATTTATAACCAAACAAGAGATAGAGGGCATTAATGAACTGCAAAATGGTTGCTTTTGACTACATTAAATTAAAAAGTGTTTGCATAAATAAAGCCAATTCAACCAAGATTAGAAGGAAGCAGAAAGCTAGGAAGCCATTTTTACAGCCAGTGTCTCTGATAAAGGCCTCATTTTCAAAATATATAGAGAACTGAGTCAAATTTTTAATACAAATCATTCCCCAATGGGAATAATTCCCCAAATGGCCAAAGGACATGAACAGGCAGTTTTCAGATGAAGAAACCAAAGCTATCTATAAGCATATGAAAAAATGCTCCAAATCACTATTGATTAAAGAAATGCAAATTAAAACAACTCTGAGGTACCACATTACACCTCTCAGATTGTCTAACATGACAAAACAGGAAAATGATACATGCTGGAGAAAGTAAGGGAAAATTGGGACCCTAATGCATTGTTGGTGGAGTTGTGAACTGATCCAACCATGCTGGAGAGCAATTTGGAACTATGCCCAAAGGACTATAAAACTATGCATACCCTTTGACATAGTAATATCGTTTCTAGGTCCGTATCCCAAAGAGATCATAAAAATGGGAAAAGGACCCACATGTACAAAAAGATTTATAGCAGCTCTTTTTGTGGTGGCCAAGCACTGGAGACTGGAGCAGGGGACACTCATCAATTGGACTGAACTAGTTGCAGTATATGAATGTAATAGAATGCTATTGTTCCATAAGAAATGAGCAGGTGGTAAAGGTAAAAACCTGGAAAAACTTACACGAACTGATGCTGAGTGAAGTGAACAGAACCAGGAGAACATTGTAACATAGTAGCAGCAACATTGTACAATGACCAACTTTGATAGACTTAACTCTTCTCAGCAAAATAAGAATCTAAGACAACTCTAAAAGACTCATAATAGAAAATTCTATCCACATCCAGAGAAAGAACTATGGAGTCTGAATGAAGAGTAATGCAGACTTTTTTCTCTTTTGTTTCTTCTTTCTTGTGGTTTTCCCCTTTGATTCTGATTCTTTACAACATGACTAAAATAGAAATATGCTTAAAATGATTTTATATGTATAGCCCATATGAGATTGCACACCGTCATGGGGAGAGGAGAGTAGAGAGAAAGGAATAAAATTCAACTCAAAATCTTATAGAAGTGAATGTTGAAAACTAAAAAATAAAATTTAAAACAAAAAATGAGAAAGAATTTTTTTTTGCCTAGTCATGAGAAAGGTTTGCTGGCATTTGATGGACCTGCTCACTCCCCTGTGGATGACTGACATTCCCCAATACCACCTGCAGCAAGGGACTGAGAGTTTGTATCCAGTCACATAGGCCTTTTTAGACTCAGTTGTATTAGTATGTACCATTTCCCTCTCGGACTCCTGTTTGGACCATCCTCAAAGTTACCACAAGAGTTGTAACTCACTGTTGGACCATCGCTCACTGAACTCTCTGGTTCCCCTCCTTAGGGCATCACCTCCAGACATCACTGATTTTACTGCAGACATTCAGGCCAGAACAGGGCACAGCTGGTAAGTTGTTTCACATGTCTGCAATATGTTTTCTTCTGCACCTATTCCTGATATCAGCTGGCCCCAATCTGCTTTCATCTTCACCCACTTCCCTATGGGTTATTTGACTAACCCTTCTAATGCCCATGGGTGGTGCAGACAGGACTTGGAATTTTTTTTACTGGCCTGTGGACTATGAATGGTGGCATTATGTGAATCTAGCACACCACACAAGAAGTTACAACAAACCTGGGGTCACATTTCAGTTAATAAGGGTGGACTATGGCTCCATATAAGGGGCAAGGATCTAAGGAGATTGAGAAATTTTTAGACTACAACTAGGCTCAAGAAGGGCATAATATCCCTCACCCTGTCCATGAAAACTCCTGGCTCTCCAACCACCAACCACTGTGTAAGAAGCCTGGCATTTGGTTGGCCTCTCTGGCTTCAGAGGCAGCACAACCCATACCTACTACTACTCCCAGAACCCCTCTGTGTAGATGAATCACACAGAAATCTACCTTCCACTGGGACCCCAAGCAGGATGGCATTTAATGCCATGCAGGGCCATCTCCTTTGCCCCTCTCCTAATGCCATGGAGGGATGGATTCTAGATTGAGGCTTTAGTAACCACCCATGCCTCAAAGACCATATGAATGTTGCATCATGGCCACAACTTTCCCAAGGAATTCTGGAATAAGAGACTGTGACTTCACAGCCTGCCACTCTCCCTTTGAGCACCAGCTGCTGGCCACCTAGCTGGCACTCATTGAGACCAAGCTCTTGACAGGCAGTGGGCCAGGACAGATTAGTATAGAGGTTGGAATTATGACCTGGGTGTGCAAGAATGACCTGCATCATCTGGACCAGGCTACAGATGTCTCTCTTAGACAAACAATGGTAACTACAGGATCAAGTTCACCCTACCCATTGAGGCTGCATGAGGACCATTGCTTGTGTCCTCTCATCTCATAGCAAATTCTCCTGAGCCCAATGGTTCCTGCTGAATTGAGTGTTCCTGTCCAAGGTGTATTTGACCATCACATCCTACTGAGGAACCATCCTAACGATTTTGATCATAGCTGCATTCCGCCCAGTATCAAATACCCACCTGTGTCTGGAAGGAACCAGCCAGTCAGCACAATGAGTTAACGTTTGAACTTTCCTGTTAGCTGAAGACCACAGTGTCTAATGACTTTATGAGAAACCAAGAAATCACCAAACAAAACCAAAAAGGCCTGCTGCATGTATACAGACTCTTGGGCACTGGCTAATGGATTGACCATCTGGTCCAGCCAGTGGAAGGTATAAGACTGGTGCATCCAAAGCCCAAAGATCCCTGGCTAAAACCAACTCCAGATTACCTGTTTATTGTGTATCTGCCTACACCAACTGATACTTGCCAGAGGCTAGGTTTAATGTTGAAGCCTATTGCCCTGCTAACTCCACCCTTTGCCATTAGCCCCCATCAGCCCCCATCAACTCCCAGTGGGCATAAGAACCCCTCCTGAAGGCCATGAGATCTCCAGTCACCTAACTAACTCCAGAACTGCCTGAGACAATGTGGTCTGTCTGCCCCAGATCTAGTCATTTGAGAGGCAATCAGATGTTGCTCCCTATGCATTCCTTCCCACCCATGGAGCCATTTCCTGAAAGACCATATCTGACTTGATGACTGACCACACAGCAATTGGCAGCCCTCTGCCCTCTGGTGTCATCAGATAGGCACTTACTGTCATAAATACTTTTACCTGTTTAGTGATAGCCTGCCCAGGCCTTGACCTGTACTGCCTTGCAGTCTAACATAGTTGTGCCCTTCAGCCCTCTAGAGGTCATCCAGTACAATCAAGAAACACTCAGGGCTGGGTTAGTACTTTGGGCATTCCATGGACATTTCACTTAGCTTATTGCTCTCAGACCACTGGCCTGATCAAGGGCTACAATGAGCTCCTGAAATTATGAAATTATTCAATGGGGCATGGAAGCCTACATGACCTAAACTTGTCCCTACAGCCCTGGTTATACTAAACTCCTTACCATATGGCCTATGTCTCTGCCCACTCTTTGCCCACTAGAGTGTCATACTTGAATGGAATACCTGGAGGGCACACCCTGGATTGTTGCTCATTCACACAAAGGCACATGGCCCTCCTACCAGGATGGCCATCTTCAGCTACCATTGGTCCCAGAGACTGAGAAGGCCTACGAATATCCTTTTCATTAGCCCCCATGGACCAAGGGATGGGCATGTGGAACATATGATCCATTTCTCATCACCTTTCCATAGTCACCCAAGTATATAAAACGGCAGCCAGAAACTCCATCCTTGAAAAAGAACTTCTTGCCTCCTAGTAACTGCTATGGCATAAACTCCGACCTGGTAGTTCTCTTACAGATATCAAAGTGGAAGGACCACCCCAGGTCCTGGAACCAGATAAGGGAGGGAGGGTACTCAACCAGTACCTGCACTCATGACTAAAGGACATAGCCTCTAGGGCCATAGCCCACAACCTCTGGGGTCGACAGGATTGGTCATCCTGTATAGATTGTGCTGCGGGCTTCCTTACTCTCTTATTACTGCTCCCAGTGCTCTGGCTCTTCTGTTGGACAATGGTTACCATACCTCAAGGGACCCTGAACTTCAGAAAGTCCCTGATGCTATGAATGATTGATTGGGCACTCACCCTGAACTAGAGCCAACACCCATGGGATGAGCCCTGGCTTCCAAGCAAGGGTGTACATGAGAGAGGTGGTAAGATGATGGGCTGTGGTCATAGAACTTATGACCCTGTAACACAACATCCTAAAACCATACCTGTGGGACCAGAAAACTGTACTGGCCATTGTTATCATCAAACTTGAGCAGTCCAGGGAAAGCCCAAATTTCTCATTCAACAGCAACTTCCATAACTGCCCAAACCTCATGAGACAGGAGAACCACCTACTTTGTGGTGGGGCCAGGGCATACTATCACAGATAGTGTATACAGTGATATGGCAGCTAGGTGGTGCAGTGGATAGAGCACCAGTGCAGGAGTCAGGAGGACCTGAATTCAAATCTCACCTCAGACACTTGACACTCACTAGCTGTGTGACCTTGGGCAAGTCACTTAACCCCAATTGCCTCATCCTGGGTCATCTCCAGTCATCCTGATGAATATCTGGTCACTGGATTGAGATGGCTCTGGAGGAGAAGTGAGGTTGGTGACCTGCACAGCCCTCTCTCACTCAAAACAAAGTCAAGTGCAAGTCATGTCATCAATTCTCTGATGGCATGGTGTTCTTCAGCAACGAAGTACAAACACATATACAGTGACATGATTTATCTTTGGACTTAGATATCTCTTGGATTGTGAAGGGCAGAAACACATTCCTGGACTTGCTCCTTCATACCTTGCTGCATTGGGTGATGGTATTAACTCATGTTTGAATGTGTCTAAGTGAGAGGCCCAGTTATTTTACCATGGTCCCCCCAGCTTCTCAATACAAGGACTTGGAGACAGCCCCCCTCCCTGCTCAAACACTTGGAGGTAATGAGGACAGTGGAGAAGTTTCTTTGGCTGCTCTCCTGCCACTAATCATGGTTCCTACTCTGCCCAGATTGGCTCTTTGGAGGGACCCCACAACACTTCCTAGAAGGCTTCAGAGATCTACCACCAAATCAGTAGCCACCACCCCTAGTGTCCACACTAGAAGGACCTGCATGTGGTTAAAATCTCTGGACAGTAGGAGACAGATGAACCCCTCTGCCTTATAGCTAAGTGCAATGGGACTATCCAATACTTGGGCAACCCTGCCTCTGAACTCTGATTTTCTACACTGCTCCTGTCTTGGACAGAACAGGGACTTCTTGAACTTGGTTGTGCTGATGACCATAAGGATGATGACCTTGCCCAGGACTCCCCCACCCAGGTAGCTGCCAGGACCTCACCTCTAAGACTATTTTGACTACCTCACTGATAGCTTCTCCTTGTCAATCTTGGGGCCGCTGCATTCTAGTAGTAGTGACTGTAGGACTCTAGTGACTGCTAAACCAGTGGCACTGGCCACCAAATATCATGTCCAAATATATCTTGCCCTTCACCTTTGCAATTTTACCCACTTGTGCTCTTTGGATTGGATTCAGTGGGAGCAAGAATACAATTAGGGTGCTTGGACATCAAGCCAGGACCTATTGAGTAAAAAGGAGTGTGGTAGAGTATGTGACAAGTGCTAGACATGGGGAACAAGAATGTTGCCATGAACTGGTAAAGAAAGCAGGCAGCTGAACAATAGTTGATTGCAATCCAGTTAAAAAAAATAGTACTTTGACCCCAATGCTTGTCTGGCTCCCACCAGAACAATACCCACCCAGCCACTGATATCTCTGTCTCATCACATTGGAGCCATGTGGCAAGGGATCTAAGCCCCTGCCAAGGATTTGACTCTGGAGCACAAAACAGTTGGAGTCTGGCCTTGTACTCATGTAGCAACCCCAACATCACCACCATGGACAACCTTCAGGGACATCTATGTACCATGCACCTGTCCCTTCCTCCTGGACAGCAGACCATTCCTAAAGTCCTATGCCACACAGTGGCTTCAGATCCATAGTGGGCTCGATCATTCCATCTGCTTGACCTTGAAACTCACAGGAGCAAAGGACTGCCTCTTGGAGGAAGAATTGGACAGCTTCCTCCATGCTTGAAATGAAACTTCAGCAAGCTCCCCCCAAAACCCCAGAGGTAGGGGGACTAGTTCAACCTAACTTCACACTGCTCAGGAATGTTTTCCCTGATGTGGTCTGAGGAAATCAAGCTGAAATCTGGTACCCTACCATCTATCAGCTAGTGATGTTAGAATCCTCCTGGAGCCCAGATATCATTATCCCAGAAACCACCTCTACACCTGGGGAAGTTCCTCAATTGCCTCCCAGGTGACTGTGAAAAACACCTGAGAATGAGTCTACTAGAATCGTTGGAGCTGGTGTCCCCAGTGGAATGAGCACCATCAATGGGATTGTGTGGTCCATAACATCTCTCCCTCTTGAGATGCTTGTGGCATTCCTCCCATATATACCTCCAGGTGGAAATTACTCAGTGAGAATTCTGCTCCTGTGTACCTGCCATCCAACTGTACCACGGATGACCCAGGGACTGCCTCCAAAGTACAGCATTGGCAAGCCAAACCCTTGCCCAGCCCCTGGAAAGCACTTGTTACTACCCCAACAATCCTTGTGGACCTAAAGATCATCATCAGTGCATTTAACCACGTATTGTGAAATGGAGTAACCCACTGGGAAACCAAGCAGTAGCTCCCAACTGCCAAGTGCCTCTTCAACTTCTTTGTATTCCTATTGCAATTTTGTAGCTTGCCCCACCCACTTTGACCCTTCCAAAGCTGCCCTTACCTCTGGACTGCCTTGCCAATGTGCCAGAATTCACCTCTGGCATCACCGTGGACAGCTAGATGAGGGGGAAGAAACCTGAATAAAGCCAGCGGTGTTCAGGTCCAAGACTGCTGAGTCCTGAACTAAGGCTCCAATTGGTACTACTAGTATTGGCCCCCAAGCACGATGATCCCTATCTAGACAATCTCCAAATCTCCTTGGCCAAAAAACTTCACAAAGTTGCAACTTTACTAACCACTCGGCTTGCCCCCAAGGCCCTGCTGTGGCAAACAGAACAGGGAGTAGTCCTTCTGCTTGTGACAGGACCCACACAAACTTGGCATGCCAAAGGAAAAACCCTTTCCCTACCACCTCAGCCTTAGTTGTGCTCCTATGCTACCTCCAGCCAATGTTATACACACTGCCCACTATGTCTGGGTGACTCCCAAATATGGGGAAAGTGGCTGCTGCTGCTCATCCAGTAGACTCAGACCGCCTGGCAATCACCATCTTGTCTGGTACAGCTGAAAGAGTCACCACCATCTCGGCAAGCCAGACACTCTTACCTCTGCTGAGTGGAGGAAGAGGAGGGCCCAGAAAAGGATACAAGCTAGCACCATGTATACATGTGCTATACATCCCTTTCTCCAACTCTCCTTTACAGTATCACCTGCCACAGAGTGGCCATGTAGGTATTACTTGACTTATTTTCAAAGGGAGACAGTGCTGTTCCTGCCTGGGTATAGGCTCCTGGTCATCATGACAAGCCTCCTAGGAGATGCAATCAAAGAAACTATAGGCATTAGTGCCCCCCAGGTCTTTGTCAAGACTCTGCTCAAGGCCCAACTAGGTATGGTCCAAGAATCGGCCATGCAAATCAGTCATTGGCTGAGAACTAGCAAATTATAGGATCCATGGTCCTTCAGAGCTGAATAACCTTGACCTACTTCCTGGCAGACCAAGGTGGAGTCTACAAAATGGTCAACTCTTCTTGGGGTTTGTGGGTCATTTAGACCTACAAGGTAATAGCCACAGCCTAGAGAGTTCTAAACTGGTCAAGTATGGAGAATAGCCAACTCCGTAAGTGAAATTCTGAACTTTTCTGATGCTATCTCCATGGGACTGGGGAAGCACCAAGCACATTCTCTTTGCCATCTTGGTCACCACTGATGTGGTCCTACTGATCATCTGAATACCATGGAGAAGGCTACACACCAAATATGGAAGCAAACTGTGCCAAAGTAGCCACCACATGGACAGGTCCACAGAGTAATAAGTGAGCAACTGTTTCCTGGCTGATATGTGAGCTCCAGAAGTTGAGCCCATTCTGTCTGGAGGGTATTAAATGAGATTGTTTTCAGCCTACATGAAAGTTCCTCAAGCCTTCCTTATCCCTTTCACTCCCTCCTGAAGTGGCTACCAGGGCAAAGGTGTATGGATAATGATATAAAAATTGTTAGAAAGCTCTGACTTTCTGACCTTGTTAAGGTAGATATCCCCGGTGTCCACCTTCAGGGTCTTCCAAATCTTTGCCTTATGAGCTGTTCTAGTTACTAGAAACTTTGTGCCCTTTAGGCTTTATAAAATTAAATGTCCCTGACACCCATTTGCACACTATTTCTAGTTCTCATAAATCCCCTTATTTTCACATAGAAGAATATTCTTGGCATGTTTGTACCTACTCCTGGAAGGGGCTCACCTACTCTTTAACTTGCTGGACAATGAACTCTTACAGGTGCTGAAAGAGACTGAAAAACCCTTTTAAAGTTGCATCCTACAGGTGGCTTGGCCAGCTGCAGCTGGAAAGGACATAAAGGTTCCTGGTTCATAGATACGCTCAGAAAAGGGAATAGATCAATCTCCCTGTGAATATGATCAGGTAACTTTGCTGCTTCTACCTTTACTGCCTGTTTCCCCTGGGGGTGCTAGCTGTACTGGAAGACAGCCCCAATTTCCTCTTTCCTAGTCTAAAATTACTCCCTTAATAAATAATAAATAATATTCCTGAAAAATCAATCCCACTGATTCTAAAGTTTTCATTCCTCCCAAAATCATGAACACTCTCACATTTTTCCAGCAAAGGGGTCATTTTGCCAATTGCTCTGAGTGACTCATCCCCTAGAAAGGGCAAGGACCCTCCCTCCCATCACCCCCAATGTTCACTGAGTGAAATATTTATCGGAGAGATTCATCATGTCACAGTAAGGCCCATCGATCAGCTGAGGCACAGAGAACCTGAAAGACAACAGCACAAGTCAGTTAGTGGGGGGCAGAGAGAAGGTTTAGGGGGTAGACGTGAAGTGAAAGCTCCCAGGTTCTGGAACTTGCACAGTGGCAGTGCCTAGGGATACATCTGCATTGTGGAAGCTGCAGCTACAGCCAGGTTCTGATAGGAAGGGGGTATTTCTAACTGATGATGGGGACTCGATCTTGGTTCCTTTGCCCTCTTCTACAAGTGAAATTACATGGCTACTTTTCCAAACACCTCAGAGAGTTCTCCCACCAGGTGGGGGCTGCCATTGCCAATTCCTCAGCTCCAACTAGTTCTTGGCTATTGCCAAGGGATCTTAGAGTCAGGAAGGACCAAGGAGAAGGGAAAGGCAAATGTGGGGGGTCATTTCCCACTTCCCATAGGTCCGTGGGGAGCATTCTTTGTGGAGAGGCAGTACAGTACAAGGGAAAGCCAACAGAGGCTAGAAGTCTTGGACCAAATCTGACACTAGGTGGTTTGTTACCTGAGTGACCTTGCCAAGGCCATATCCCAATCTGGGTGTGATTAATTCCTTGTATCTTGGCCTTTTTTTTAATTACTTTTTTTTTCATTTCATTTATTTATTTATTTAATTTTTTACATTCATTTTCACAAATTTTTGGGTTCCAAATTTTCTCCCCTTTTATCCCCTCCCCCACCCCAATACCCCAAGCAATCTAATTTTCCCTATCTCCAATCTGCCCTCTCTTCTGTCATCCCTCCCTTCTCTTGTCTCCATCTTCTCTTTTCTCCTGTAGGGCCAGATGACTTTCTATTCCTCCTTAACTGTATGTCTTCTTTCCTAGTTGCAACAACAATACTAAACAGTTGTTGCTAAAACTTTGAGTTCCAAATTCTCCCCAACCCTCCCTCCCCACCCATTCCCTTTGGGATGGCAGGCAATTCAATATAGGCTATATCTGTGTAGTTTTGCAAATGACCTCCCTGATAGTCGTGTTGTGTAAGACTAACTGGATTACCAACCCTCCTAACCTGCCCCTCATTGTTTCTCTTCTGTCTTTTGATCCTGTCCCTCCCCAAGTGTTGACTTCAAATTGCTCCCTCCTCCCTTTGCCCTCCCTTCCATCATCCCCCCCCTTGCAATATCTCCTTCTCCCCCACTTTCTTATACTGTAAGATAGGTTTTCATACCAAAATGAGTGTGCATTTCACTCCTTCGTTTAGTCAAATGTGATGAGGGTAAACTTCTTGTTTTTTTTTTCTCAGCTCTCCTCTTTTTCTCTCCACTAAGAAAAACTCCTACCTGCCTCTTAAATGACATATAGTTACCCCCTTCCCTTTCCCTCTCTTTCCTCCCCCTACATTTCTCTCTCACCATTTACCTTAGTTTCTTTTAAGGTATGGTCCCATCCTATTCAGTTCAATCTGTGCTCTCTATCTCTGTATGTGTGTGCATGTGTGTATGTGTGTGCATGCGTGTACATGTGTATGTGTGGTCCCACCAACTACCCAGATACTGAAAAGTTTTAAGGGTTACAAATATTGTCTTTCCATATTGGAATGTAAACAGTTCACTTCTGGTAAGTCCCTTAAGACTTCTCTTTGCTGTTTACTTTTTCATGCTTCTTCTCATTCTTGTGTTTGAAAGTCAAATTTTCTTTTCAGCTCTGGTTTTTTCATTAAGAATGATTGAAAGTCCTCTGTTTCATTGAAAGACCATATTTTCCCTTGAAGTATTATACTCAGTTTAGCTGGGTAGGTGATTCTTGGTTTGAGTCTTAGTTCCTTTGCCTTCTGGAATATCCTATTCCACACCCTTCGATCCCTTAATGTAGAAGCTGCTAGATCTTGGGTTATCCTGATTGTATTTCCACAGTACTGGAATTGTTTCTTTCTAGCTGCTTGCAAGATTTTTTCCTTGAGCTGGGAGTTCTAGAATTTGGCCACAATGTTCCTAGGAGTTTCTCTTTTTGGATCTCTTTCAGGTGGTGATCGATGGATTCTTTCAATACTTATTTTGCCCTCTGGTTCTAGAATGTCAGGGCAGTTTTCCTTGATAATTTCATGGAAGATGATGTCTAGGCTCTTTTTCTGATCATGAGTTTCAGGTAGTCCCATAATTTTTAAATTGTCTCTCCTGGATCTATTTTCCAGGTCAGTTGTTTTTCCCATGAGATATTTCACATTCTCTTCCATTTTTTCGTTCTTTTGGTTTTGTTTGGTGATTTCTTGGTTTCTCATAAAGTCATTAGACTCCATCTGTTCCATTCTAATTTTGAGAGAACTATTAAATTCAGTGAGCTTTTGAGCCTCTTTTTCCATTTGGCTCATTCTGCTTTTGAAAGCATTCTTCTCCTCATTGGCTTTTTGAACCTCCTTTGCCAATTGAGTGAGCCTATTTTTCAAGGTGTTAATTTCCTCAGCATTTTTTTGGGTCTCCTTTACCAAGGTATTGACCCGGTTTTCATACTTTTCTTGCATCTCTGACATTTCTCTTCCCAGTTTTTCCTCCACTTGTCTAATTTGCTTTTCAAAATCCTTTTTGAGCTCTTCCAAGGCCTGAGGCCACCCGCCACCCCCTCTGGTGTCTGGGGTACTGAGGCCCTGCCCTCCACGTCTTTCCCTGATGGCAAGGATACGTCCTCATCATCAGATCCAAAGGTCGGGATCATTTTCATTTGTTGGAAAAAACTCTCTAAAGTCTTATTTTTCTTCCCTTTTCTAGGCATTTTCCCAGCCAGTTACTTGACTTCTGAGATTCCTGTCCACCCCCGCCTGGATCCGCCCAGCTAGTGCTTGGCCTCTGAGATTTAAATGGGCTTTCCTCCAGCCGGCTGCCAATCAGTGAGCTTGAGTTCAGGTGCTGGGGTGGGGGCAGGGCCGCCTCCCAGGCTCCGATCCCTCAGGGGCTTTATGTAGAGACTTTCAGGAATGGAGTGGGTGGGGGTGGGGTGGGGGGCCCGCCTCCCAAGCTCAGTTCCCTTGGGGGCTTTAAGCAGAAGCCTTCAGTAATAGAGCGGGGTGGGGGCAGGGCCGTCTCCCAGGCTCAGCTCCCTCAGGTTTTATGCAGGAATCTTCCGTAATGAAGATCCTGTCTGCTGCTGGGGGATTCCTGAGTCCCGGGCCTCTGCCACCTCAGCCGCCGCCCACACCTCTGCCTTTTCCACTCGGAACCTGGATGCGCTGTAGTTGTCCCTGACGAATTCTGGGCTGGTCCCATGGTGGAGGCTGCGGTTCAGGTCTGCCACCGTGCCATCCTATAATATTGTCCCCAGGGGGCAGTTGAAAGGGCCTCAGCATGGCCACTACATCCAAAGGAACAGGGTCCTCCTCCTGCCGGTTCATTCCCTTTCCTGCTCGAGGGCTAACAGCAACAACTCAGAATAACCTGCCAGAAAGAATGGGTGATCTGACATAGGGCCCCTCTGTCATGGCAACCCCAGCACTCTCTAGGGTTATCCATTGTGACATGCCTAAAGGCCTAGCCCCCACCTGGCTCCAGGGCCTCAGTGCTGCCCCTCCCACCTCTGGGGCAGGACAGTGCCAGCTCCAGCTGCACAAAAGTCCTTAAAAAACTTCAGAAGGACGTCCCTGTTAAAACACACACTCGTCTCTTCAGGTCTTCTAGCACCTCATGGGAAGAAGTTGATTTTCCATCCCCTGAACTGTGGCTTTTGGCAGGGCTGTGGGCAGAGCCTCTCTGGTCCCAGTCTCCTCCTGGATCAGGCTCAAAGGCCACAAGTTATCCCTCTTGGGATGGGAATTCTCGAAGACTCCCAGCCTCACACACTCCCTTGCCGGTCATGTCACTTCGCTGCTGCCTGCCTCAGTTTGCCCATCCGTAAATGTGTACAAGAAACAGCACCTCCCTCTCAGGGTGGCCGTGACAATGTCATCCTGTTTGTGCAGCTTTGGGTACAGTGCCTGGCACACAGTAGTGGTTATCAAGTGTTAGCTATCCCCATCTATCACAAAGCCTCCCTGACCCAGCAGACCAACTCCACCAAACCTGACCCAGGATGCTTCTTCCAACCTCGGCCCGAAGCCCCTGCATGCCGTCCCCCACTCCAAAGCACTGGCAGGAACTTTGGTGACCCTCAACTGCCTCTGGCTGACCAACACATCCAGGGGTTGTCCTCCCAAATGCTGAAAGCCCTCCATCTTCTGGGGCTCAGGTTCAGCCTCAGGTGCCTTTGTCATTCAAGCCACTCTCAGGGAGGGGAAGGGGGTCCCTGCCTGGTACCTTTCATGGCACATGAGGATGACTGTGCCCAAACTCATCAAGGCAGGGAGAAAGCTGCCCTTTGGGGGATGATCTGTTTGTTTTTGTCAGCTTCCTACTGGAATTTACAGTAGACTGAGAGCATTGATCAGCTCTAGAGCTTGGCCCTCGAGATCATTTGGTCCAAGCCCCAGAGGTGTCTGCTGAGGAACCTGAGGCCCCCAAGGTCACATGGCAGAGGGCACCTGAGCTTCCCAGTGCAGCAGTAGCCTTGGCTCTGCACCAGCCAGGCTGACTTCCCTGAGGAGGAGGAAAGGCCCAAGCAGGCTTGTTCCCTCTTCATGGCATCTTAACCACAGGCAGGGCCTTCTCATTACAACTTCTACAATTGCTACACCTGCTTCTTCTGCCACTTAGCCCTCCCTCCTCCCTGCCCTCCTCCACGGGTCACCAGGGCCTGGAACATTTCCAAGGCCAGTGAGTGGCCGTTCCAGCCTGCTCCACCTGCACAGCTGGAGCATCCACCACTGACTCTCCCTTTCCTTCAAACCCTCACTGACTCCCAGTTGCCTGCCCTGTCCTTCTGTCTCTCCTAGCCTCTGTGGGGGTCCCTGATCCCTTCTAGTCCTGGCTCCTACAAAGACATCTCCAGGCTCCTAGCAGCCCTTATTAAGGCCCACATATGACATTAGGGCTCAGTCTTGTCATTACACATCTCTGAAGTTGCCTCAGAGGATGAGGTCTCTGCGTGCTGTCATTTGCCAGAAGAGGAAGCAGAGGCCAGAGGTGAAGGAGATGTGCCCAAACAGCAGTTTGAGCAGCAGATCTGGACTCCAAGCAGGCTGCTCTGCCCCACAGCCAGCAGGGCTACCCCTGTGTCTCTCTGTAAAGGCTGGCCCCCACCCTTTTCCTGAACTCTCACTGGGGGTGATCCCCCACTTCCCAGGAAGACCTGCCCTCCAATCTCTCCCCTCTTGCTCATACCTCATGTTGCAGTCGTCCCTCTGCAGAAGCCAGCGAGAGATGGGGTCCCTGCCCAACTTCCTCCCTTATTTCTGTGCGCCAACCCCAGACTGAGAAGCACAGAAAACTTCAGAGCCCACCAGCCTCCTGCCCCATACCCCTACTCCTGTCCTACTTTGGACAGACCAGGAACCTTAGGGCAAGAGAGCAGGAGTGGATTGCTCAGTGAGCCAAGAGTCCTGGCTCTCAAGCTGGTGACTTGACTGGTAGCCCTGGAAATCTCATTGATTTCACCTCTTCCATGGAGGTCTCCCTGCGTACCTCCCTTCCTGTTCTGACCTCCCGCAATCCTTCTTTGCTCCTGAATAGGGACATTCACTTAGCCCCACTGCCCTGTGGCATCACATGGCACCCATTGTGACCGGGATTTGGCACCATAGACCAGGCATATCAAGCACCCACCAGCACCCCACCTTGACCACCATTGATCTCCCCTAGTGATCCGGTGGGAGCAGCCCAGGACCCTGACCCTCAGGAACAACTGGGGGTCCAGCCCTGTGATGGCTGCTGAACCATGGAAGGAAGGAGCCCATGGCTAGCTCAGGCAGGGCCTGGCCTGGAACAAGTGCTTGAGCTTTCAGGGTTTGACTGAGGGAGAGCCAGAGTGAATGAAGCCAAACCTGCTGAGTACCCCAGGGAGAGAGAGAATGGTCAGCAGGCTCTGCCAGCAGAGCTCAAGTGACTGGAACGCTCCTCTTACGGAATGGTGAGGAAAAGTACCTGACCTCTCTCTGCGTGGCAGGGAAAGTCTAGAAACTTTTGACTTGGTCCAGTTCCCTTGGCAATGAGGGGAGGGAAGGAAGCACCGCTAGCCATGGTGGGCAATGGGCAGTTGGAGGACCAGCCTCGTTGTCCATGCTGGGCCACAGAAGGGGTAGGATACGCAAGCAATATGGAGCCCACCCAGCCCACCTTCCTCACTGGAGTGCCATGTAGCTGGGGGTGCAGGGAAGGTGAAGTCCTCCAGCTCTCTTAATCCCGTGCTCCCTGGCCTATGGGCCCCTCTGCCCACAAAGAAAGAGGAGCCTTCCTCTTGCAGATGCACACGTACAATTTCAGCTCTCCTGCTCAGTTTTCTGTAAAGCTGCCAGGTGTTTTGACACAGTGCAATGCGTAGTGACCCCAGGCCCCAATTCTGCCCAGGCTGGGTCCCCACCTGCCAGATCAATGGGGGTGCGTGAACAGGGTGGGCTGGGACACAGGCAAAGAGCAAGGTCCTCTGCGCCTCAAGCCAGGGCACTTGATCTTGCCTGACAAGTTTAAGATCCCTTGTTCAGCAGGCCCCAGGTGCAAGGATACCCATGGTCATTCTCAGTCATCTTCCTCTGCCTTGTCTCCTGGCACAGAGCTCTCCCTGCCCTTATCACCTTGCTCTCACAGCCTTACCCCTGTCCCCACTCAGAACTAGCTCTCCCCTCAGGACGCCAGAGATTGTGGAACGGCTCTTAAGCAGGCTGGCAGCCCAGGCTCCAGGCAATGGCCAGGGACCCTGGCAGCCATCTGGTGCAAGGTCCTCTTCTTACAGAGGAGGGGCCTGCAGTCCACAGTGAGCAGCAGAGCAGACTCTGAAGCCAGCACCTCTGACTCCAGAGCCAGCATCCTTTCTACTCCCTTATGCCCCTCCACACCCTGTCCTGCTAGTGGTCCCATGTATCCAACAAAAGGGATGAGAAAGACAGCCCTTCTTTCCTCCCAGCATCCCTGGCAAGCAGGCCAGCCAAGTCTTTCTTCCAGATGAGGATACAGAGGGTCAGGGAACTTGCTGACTGCTCCATGGCCATTCAGGGACTGAGTCTCAGGTCTTCAGGGTCCTTTGGAAGGAGGGGCCTTGCACCTTCCTGGTGCCCTGGGTCCAGGGCTGACTGCTCCACCAGTCAGGAAGGATGGGCCGTGTCCCTGATGAATTTCTCACTGCGACACCCATTGGCACTGCAACAGGGCTCATGTCACCTATAGGGCCCAGAAGCAAGGAGCCCCCTCCAATTCCTCACCCCCTGAGAAGTACTGACATGTCCCCTGACCCATGTACACTGTACAGGTAATGGGCTGTGTAATGTGCACCTGCCCACAGGTGCAGCAGGCCTCTCCATCAGCCATTCAAGGAGATACTGGTGGTCTCTGGGGCCAGGAGGCCCCCAAAATGCATATCTGAGGACCACAGTGACATTCTCTGCATATACCAGCATCCTCACAAACCCTGAGACACAGTGAAAGGTAGTCACCCCAGAAGCACAGGGAAAGGCATTGAATATGGTTATATTACTCCCCCTTACCCCCCAGTTCACCTGAGTACCATGCAGAACTCAGTCACAGAGCCAGTACTCACAGACACACACACACACACAAACACATAGAAACACACACAAATACACACAGACACACACACAGACACACACACACACAGACACACGAGCGCGTGCGTGCGTGTGTGCATGTGCACACAGGCAGAATCACCTCACCAGGGCATTCCTTGGTTGTGTCTCAGGAAACACTCATTCAGTGCCCTCTCACCAGCACTTATTCATGCCAGGATATTGAAATGCAAGGTTTTATATCCATTCTTGGAAAGTCAAAGGAAAATCCACTTTCTGAGGAAACGGGCTTCTAGAAAAAGACAAAGCAGCATCTCAGGAATTCATCAAGGGTCTTGACAAGTTCACCCCACCCCAGGGTAGCCCCAGCATACCCACATGGCATTAAAGTAAGGAATGATGGTCTCCTACAGAGAAGCCTATCCCTGAGCAGGAAATCTGCCCCTCGCTGATTCCCTTGAAGGGAAGGTGGGGTAGGCCAGTGGACAGGGACCACTGAGGCATGGCCCTGGCAGCCTGCTTCTGGAGGGTTCCCAGGAACACAGGCTAGCAGAGGTGTAGACCAGCCCCAGCAAATCTGTCAGCACAAACCTCCTTTTCCAAAGAAAGGAACCTGATGCCCATAAGGGCAGAAAAGCCAACCTTTCCAGAAAATGGCAGGCAGGGCTGCATATGGACATGACCTTCTGAGTCCTGCCCCCACTGCTTATTGAAGTCTGATACTCTGGCCCCCTGCTGGGATACAGAGAGCCCACCCAGGCCTTCACCAGCTGATTCCCCCTCCTTGGAAGAGCTGTTTGTGGAATAAAGCCTTAGACAGTCCCAAGTTCCAGGAGATAGGGGAGGCAGATTCTGGGGCATTCTCCTCAGAGGTAGCTTGGGACTCATTTGCTCCGGCTGGGCTTGTCTCTCCACCCTTCTTCCCCCTGGCCCCAGTGTCTGATGCTCAAAGGGCTACGTGAAGGCAGCTGATGGGATGCATCCTGGCTGAGGAGTTGGCTGGGACCTTTCCAATCTAGCAGTGAAGGCTCTTGTTTTGCAGAGAATGCTTCCCCCAGAATTGTTTCCCCTAAGGCTCCCTTTCTCAGGGTTGGGTTGGTAGGGAGGGAGGGAGGTGGTTGTTTCCCTGTCAGGGCATCCCAAGGCAGGGCTATGAGAGGGCCTAGGCTCCCACATCAGGCCTTTGGTGACCCCTCCATGCCCACACTTGACGACTCCCTCTATCCCACTTCCCAGCTCCCTCTTGGTGAGGCCTGGAGGGGTCCATTTCCCACAGTCCCTTTCACATAACCTTTGGGCTGAATGAGAGAGGGGAAGAGAGGTTGGTGGGGAGGACGGTGACTAGATCCCTTTCCTTCCCTCCCTGCTCCAAGCCAGGACAGGCCACAGCCTCGAGTCCCTGGGGATGGATAGCCCATGCTCTTGGTGACCAGAGGTTGGGCTGAATTCATGCAGGGGGACAGAGCCTCTTGGGCTTGGCCAGTCCCCTTGCTGCTGGGGTAGGCCTGAGGGATGGAGCAGCACAGACAGGAGCATCTATACCCCCTGACTTCTTGGTTGCTCCCACTGAGTGGTTTTCCCCCAAGCACCCTGTGGAGCAGGGCTGTGATACCCTTCTCCTTTGACACAATAAGGAAAGGAAGCTCACACCAGCAAGCCAGCAAGGAATCCCCCTCCAGGTCAGAGCACCTAAGGGAGGACCTGAGGTTTGCACAGACCTGAAATGATTGGGGCTGGGCCCTGGGTGCAGAGGGAGAGATTTGCCATGGGAGCCTCCCTTGGGAATACAAGTAGAGCCTGAAGGTCAGAGGGTGGAAGCAGCTGATCCTGGGTTCCACACTCAGTTACTGGCAGAGCTGGAATTCAAATTCTAGGGTGTGGACTCCCAGTGCATCAGGGGTCTCTGCTCCACCCCAAAGTTCCAGGACTGTCTGCCCCTTCCAAATACCCTGGTAACATTACATATCCCTTCTTGACTTTAGTAATGGCTAGAGTTTGAATCAATCAATCAGAAGGAGAGCCTGGACCTAACAGTCTTTTGGTTCTTTCAAATAAATTCAGAGAATCCCTCTTTTAATTGCCTCAAGGACAGATGGGGCTGACTTGGGATGCTTTAGGAGACACTGAATCCTCTTGAATCCTGGGACGTTTCCCATATCTTCATATTTTATGGACATATACCATGTCATGGCATGATAATGGTCAAGAAAACACAGATATCCTGGGTCATCATTTCAATTGAAACTGTCAAGTCTGTTATCTTATGGTATTTATAGTCCATTCAATTCAGAAATTCTGTTCGCATGGAAGAGTAAAACACATATGGAGACCATCTAGGTGAGGAATACACACACTCTTGGATTGTCCTCAAACAGATTTCAGCCTGGTCCTTCCTTCCTGTCCTGTTCCTTGACTCAGAAGTTTTATCTGGCTCCTGGAAGCAGTAGCTTTATAGGAATCAACAGTGTGGATACAGCATGTTTTCCTATTGGAACCAAACTTTCAGGTGGACATCCCCAAGTCACTACTACCTTTGGGCTGGATGTGAGAAAGGGACAGGGGCTGATGGGCTGATTTTCCCCTAGTGAGAGGACTGCCTTTTGCCCACACTCAGAAGAACCAGAGGGAGTCTCCTGGTGCTCCAGCTAGCCCAAACCCTTCTCCTCCAAGAGCATCCTCAGTCCCCAGCATATGGCCTCAGCAGGAGGTCAGGAGGCTCACCAGAGCTTTGGGTGGGCCAGAGAAGCTTGCCTGGCTAGTGGGAGGCTCCTGGGTGTGGAGGCTAGGGCGAGGACCACTTTGGATAATGAATTTTGGGAGCATCTGGCTCTGTTGTTGGAACATGAGGTAGATATTCATAGAGAAGAATCCTGTTGGGTGAGGGACAGAAAATGGCATGGTCCACACCTTGGGCGGGATAAGAACCCTCCTGTACCTGAAGGAAAACTCCTCTGCATAAGAAGGCTGTTAGGCTGGCCCAAGGACGTGCCAGGCTGGAGTTGGGTCTGCTCCCTGTCCTCACCGTGGGCATGGCTCTGGAAATAACTCAGGCACACTGGGCTAAGCATTGCCCTCCTTTGCCGCTGTGCCCCCAGAAGGTCTCAATTACAGCCTGCTTGGCAGCCAGGTCACACCTCAGCCAATGAACTCCTCCTCACCCCCATTAGCACATTGAGCTCAATCCCCAGACAAGGCTCCCCAGACTGGCCCTTGGAAGTGCCAGGAGCAAAGGCCTTTGGGTCCAGGCCAGTCAGTTTGTGGGAAGGCACACTGGGGGCCCACCTGCCTCCAAGCCACACAGCCCCAAGACCCTGTACTGACCACCCTTTCTGCTTTCTGTGAAAGACCCTGGCATATCCCTCCAGAGCCCATGAGCTCTGTCCCCCCATGTTCTGTGCTCACCCCATCCTCACTGTCTGTTGGAAATGCCCATCCACTCCAGCCCGAGGCCCCAGCCTTATGATTCCCTTTCCTCCCCATGGGGAGGCACACCACCTGCCTTGGCTTTGGGCCTGTCCTCTTCTGCCTTTTCTGTCTCTCCAGAATTCCTGACAGTCCCCTCAGTACTCCTTCTCCACTGCCTTCTAGGACTGCGGGACCCAACATGTCCCAGTCGGGTCCTCATATGCTGGAGGACTATATTCACAGCTTTTCGGAACCACAAACGCTGCTACTGGAAACCTCTGCACAGACAGACTAGCCTGTCCTTTCCTTCCAATCAAGTATGAATGACACGTTTGTCCCACAACTGCTAGGTCAAGGAATGGCATCATTTTAGAAAACTCTGCTAAAAATCCCCTGCGGTGCCACAACTCAGTGCAGGGGGTGGCCCTGGGTCCCCCGGAATGATGCCAGGTGCTCCCCATCGCTGGCACTTCTTTCCATGCCTGGAAAGGCACTTTCCCACTCAGGCCTGTAGTCTGTGTGTCTCTCTCTCTCCATCTGAGGATGGGCTGAGCTCCATCCAGAGGGGCTCACAGCCAGGTACCTTGGGTCTCTAGTGTCTCTAACACACTTTGGGCACCCTGGGTCATCAGAGTGCTTACTGGAGGTTGAAGGTCTTGAGAGCAGCTCAAGCCAGGACACTTCTCCATGCCAGTCCTAGAGAAAAGGACGTTCCTGGCCATGTATTCCCCTTGCTTATCTGGAGTCATCTTCCTGAAGCCTGGGGGTTCAGTGGTTAGCAAACAGACCTTTTATCCCTAGGAGCAGATACAAGGCAGGGGAACAGAATGTTCAGCATTCTAGAGCAGACATGGGTAGCTCTCCCCAGGGAACCAATATGGCGTGTGATACAGATCCAAGGACACTTCCGTAAAAATGGTTTTACTCTGAGGAGAGTTGCTCAAGTCTGAGCAGTCTGCCCACCACATCTCAGGTTATTGTAGGCAGCAGAGAGGAGAAGACAATGGCCACCCATTCCGCATTCCCAGCCCCAGTGCCTCCCTGCTCCCCTGGCAGGGATGGCTCATGCCCAAGGATGAGGCTGCTGCTGATTTATTCCAGAAAGGGTGTGTGGTAGGAGATCTCAAGGCAGAGCCTCTTGGTTGCAGGCCTGTTCTCCAGACCTGCACCCTGCTGGCATGGGTTCCCCAGTGTTCCACTCCCTCAGATCCAGACTCCTCTGCCTCCTCTCTCTGGCTAAACACCAATCACCCTCTGGGACTGTGGAGAGCGCACTGGCCTGGCATTCAGAGGCTCTGCCTTCCAGTCTGCCGGGGCCTCTGAATCCCTGTGCAATTGTCCCTTGCTCCCTGGGCCCTTGTTTCCTCATGTGGAAACTGAAGTGGTTGGAGTCTCTGGCCTGCAGGGACCATCCCAGCTCTAAGTCTCTGAGAGTCCCTTCTGAGGCTCTGGGCCAGACTGGAGGCAGCAGGGAGGATAGTTACCTTCCCTGCCCTGCCCTGCCCTGCCCTGAGAAGTTTCTCTAGGAAACCAGTCCCTTGCTGCTGAGCTACCCTGATCTAAACTCAAGGGAATCTCCCTCCCCAACACACTCAGCTAAGACAGACTCTGTGCCTGACTCTGGGTTTGCACCAGAAGCCGGGTCAATCGGTGGCCACCTCCGAGACTGCCTGTGGCCCTGGGCAGGCAGGCACTCTACCCCCTGCTCCCTGCCTCCTGCCTATCTCTGTGGTGGGAGCCAGAAAGAAAGGATGACTCTGTGAAGGAAGAATCTGCAGGCAGGGAGCCTAGACCAGGGCCCCAGAGCAGTCAAAGTCCCAAGCTGTGTAGCCCAGGAGGCTTCTTTCCCTGCAGCCTGGTGGGGGTGGCTCTCAAGGGCCCAGGGCCAAGAGGCTGGGAGTATGTGGGAAGGAAAGAGGGGGTGGCAGGCGGAGAAGAGGTGTACAAGCCATGGAGGAGACCCCAGTAGAAGACCAAAGGATTCAAAAATCACCACAGAAGTTCCTTATCTTTTTGTTTTTCAGTTTGTTTTTAATTTTTAGAAGGAATAATGTAAGGCAACAACCTGGTGACAATTCATATGCTATAACCTCGATGAGCACTGAGAGCAAAAGAGAGGGTCCCATGGATCCCCAGGGATCTTAGTGGGGTTGCTAGGGTGGGTGATGGCTGAGGGGCCAGATATGGGTCCAAAAGGAAGGCCAAGGGGAAGGGAGGGTAAGGATGCAGGCAAAAGGGAGGGACAGAGCAGTAGGAAGGGGAGGGGGAGGGTCTCCAGGGCTTCCATGGCCAGATCAAAGGGCCCGTGATGGCATCTGAGATGAACCACTTCCATCAGGTCCTCTTTCATTCCGTCCTATGCCCACTGGGTGATCTTGAGAACGGACACTCCAGGGCAGCGTGCAGGGTTGTCCTTGCTTGTTCCTGGTGCTGGAAAGCTGGGTGCCCACAGGGAAGGTGTGGGAGGGAGGAGAGGTGGCTCCTGATGGTGTGTCTTGCAGTGCTGCTGCCAATAGTGGCAGAGAGATTTCAGGAAGGGGCCGCTGTGTTCGTGCACGGGCTCTGGATCCACATCCACGATGACTTTCTGTGAGTGCTTGGGACCTAATCCCTGGCACCGCCATCCCGTTTCTCCCATCCCCAGCACCAACCAAGGTGGGTGGAAGATGTTTCGGATAGGCCTGGGGCTGGTTGGCGTTGATTCTCCAGGGTTGAAAGGCTGGTGCTCTCCCGTCTCCTCCTCCACCCAATATTGTTACTAGCAGGTTATGGCGGATCTGACCTGCCCTGATGTAGATGACTGGGGGGGGGGGGAATCATCCTCCCCTCCTTCCTCTTCCACTCGGAACCTGGATGCGCTGTAGTTGTCCCTGACGAATTCTCGGCGGGTTCCCTGGCGGAGGCAGCGGTTCAGGTCTGCCACCGTGCCGTCCTACAATATTGTCCCCAGGGGGCAGTTGAAAGGGACTCAGCATAGGCATTACATCCAAAGCAACAGGGTCCTCCTCCTGCCGGTTCATTCACTTTTCTCCCTGAGGGCTGACAGCAATAACTCAGAATAACCTGCCAGAAAGAATGGGTGATTTGACATAGAGCCCCTCTGTCATGGCACCCCCAGCACTCTCTAGGGTTATACATTGTGACATGCCTAAATTCCTAGCCCCCACCTGGTTCTGGGGCCTCAGTGCTGACCCTCCCAACTCTGGGGCAGAACAGTGCCAGCTCCAGCTCCACAAATGTACTTAAACAACTTCAGAAGGACGTCCCTGTAAAACACACACTTGTCTCTTCAGGTCTAACCCCTCCTCCACCACACATTGAACTACTGCCCTCAGCTAGAGCAGTGCCCAGGACTGTGGGTCTCTCCTGTGGACAGCAGGTGTACCCTCTGTCTCCAAAACGAGGTCTCAGACAATTCCCTGGGCCTCTTCCATCATCAATCACACCTAGAATATACAGAAGTTTTAGGTGGAGACATGCTGAATGTACCTTCAGGCAAAAAACCAGCCCTCACCTGGACAGGGAGGAAAGCTAGAAACCTGGAATGCCGTTTAGGGGCTTCCCTGGAGAAAATTTTCCCTCCCAGAAAGGAAGGAGAGGGTGGCAAATTGTGGGAACGATTGGATCAGGGAACAGCTCAGTTCTTCCTTCCCCTGTTGGCAACAGTACCTCATAGTACCTTTGAAAAGGTCATGAATGGTGCCCCAGGGGCTGCCTAAGAGCTTGGGGAAACTTTAGCCCTCAGCCAGGCAGCGCAAAAGGGGAGGGGGCATGTTGCAGGGGGAAGGGTGAGCAGGATCTGGTTCTGTTCTGTGACATGGGCCCCTCTGTCAGCCAGGCTGCTTCATGACACCCAGCCAACACCCCACCCACCCATCTCAGAACCCTCTTTCTTGTTGCCTCGATCTAAACTCAGAGGACTCCAAAGAAAACCAGTACTTTGAGAGAAATCCCCAGGTCAGGGCACACACTGCTCAATTCCCAGGTCCCGGACACCCGGAAATCTCCCCAGATGGCCCTGTGTTAAGAACCCTCCTGTACCTCAAGGAAAGCTCCTCTGCCCAAGGAAGGTATTAGCCTGGCCCAAGGACTTGCCAGCTTGGCCACTGGGTCTGCTGCCTGTCCTCACCCAGGGCAGGACTCTGTAAGGGATTCAGGGACTCTGGGTTGAGCATTTGCCTCCTCTGCCTCTATGTCCCCAGAAGACCTCAATCTCAGCTGACTTGGTAGGCAGGTCACAATGTTGCCCTCATCCAATGACCTCCTCACCCCCATTAGTACCTTTAGCTCAGTCCCCAGAGAAGGCCCACAAGCTAGTCCTTGGCAAGGACCAGGAGCAAAGCCCTTGCAGGGCATGCCAATCATTCTGTTGGTAGGCATGCTGTGGGCCCACCTGCCACCAAGCTGTACAGCCCCATGACCCTGTACTGACCACCCTTTGTGCTTTCTACAAAAGATTCTGGCATATACCTGTAGGCTCCGTGAGCTCTGCCCCCATCTTCGGTGGACACCCCTTTCCTCCCTGTCTGTTTGCAGTGCCCTTCCACTCCAGCCCTAGGCCGCGGGTTTTATTAAGCCCCTTTCTACTCCTGAGTAGAACTGGGCATACTCACCTACCATGGCTTAGGGGCTGTCCTTTTCTGCTATCTCTGCCTCTCCAGACTTCCTGACATTCTCCCCAGTTGTCCTTCTCCACTGCCTCCTAAGACAGTGGTACCTGACATGTCCCAGTCAGGTCCTCACCTGCTGGAGGACTGTATTTGCAGTTTTCAGAACCACAGTCACTGCTAGTAAAAACCTCTACACAGACAGGCTTGCTTGTCCTTCGTTTCCAATAAAGTTGGAAAGAGACGTACATGCCAGTTCACTGAATTGCTAGGTCACGGGATGGCATCATTTAGGCAGTCACCAGTAAAGTGCTCTGTTGTGCCAGATGTCAGATGTCAGTGCAGGGGGTGGCCCTGGGTTCCCCCAAACGATGTCAGGATGTGATGTAGGGCCCCTCTGTCATGGCAACCCCAGAACTCTCCTGGGATCTGTATTGTGACATCCTAAAAGTGCTAGCCTCCACTTTTCGCTGGAGCCTCAGTGTTGCCCTGCCAACGTGTCAGGCAAGACAGTGCCAACTCCATCTCCACAAAGGTACTTAGAAAACTTCAGAAAGACTTCTGTGTTAAACACACACTGCTCTCTCCATGTCTTCTAGCACCTCATGAGAAGCAGTTGATTTTTTTCTCCCCTGTACTGTGGCTTTTGGCAGGGCTGTGACTGACCCAGGGAAGGATGGGGCAGAGCGTCTCTGGTCCCAGACTTCTCCGGGTTCATGCTCAGAGGCTACAAGTTATCCCTCTTGGGACGGGGGTTCAGGAAGGCTCCCAGCTTCACACTCCCTAGCTGTCCAAGTCACTTCCCTGCTGCCTGCCTCAGTTTGCCCGTCTGTAAACGTATAAAAGAAACTGCACCTCGCTTCCAGGGTGGTTGTGACATGCAATGATATCCTGTTTGGGAAGCATTGGGGGTGGTGCCTGGCGCACAGTAGGATTTATAAAAATGTCAGCTATCTCCATCTATCACAAAGTTTCCTTGACCCAGCACACCCTGTCTACCACACCTGACCCAGGATGGTACTTCCAGCTTTGGCCCAAAGCCCCCACAGCCCATCCCCCGCTCCAAAGCACTGGTAGGAACTTTTCTGAGCCTGAAGTGCCCTTGGCTGTCCACCACATCCAGGGACTCTCCTCCCAAACAATGAAAGTCCTCCATCTTCTGAGGTTCAGGTTCAGTCTAAGCCTGCTTTCTCATTCAAGCCACTCCCAGAAATAAAAGAAGTGAGAGAGGACTTGCGTTAAGCCTTGGTGCTTCTTATGACAACTGAGGATGGCTGTACCAAAACACATGCAAGGAAAGGTGAAAGCTGCCCAATGGAGGACGATCCGTTTCTGTATAAAATCTTCCAGGATGACCTCCAGGAGACTGAGAGGGAGTAGGAGCATTGGTCCGCTGTAGACATGGGCCCACAAGGTCATTTGTTCCAAGCCCCGCAGTGTCTGCTGAGGAACCTGAGGCCCCCTAGAGAGGGCAAGGCACTGGCCCAAGGTGACATGGCAGAGCACAGCTGAGCTTCCCAGTGCAGCGGTAGCCTTTCCTCTGCACCAGCCAGGTTGACTTCCCTGAGGAGGAGAAAAGGCCCAAGCAGGCTGGTTCCCTCTGGATGGCATCTTAACCATAGTCAGGGCCTTGTCATTACAACTTCTACACTGGCTGCACCTGCTTCCTCTGCCAGTCAGCCCTCCCTCCTCCCTGCCCTCCTCCAGTGGGCACCAGGGCCTTGCACGTTGCCAAGGCCAGTGAGTGACCTTTCAAGCCTGCTTCACCTGGACATCCCCCTTTCCTTCAAATCCTCACTGACTCCCAGTTCCCTGTCCTGTGCTTCAGCCTCTCCTAGCCTCTGTGGTGGGTCCCTGATCCCTTCTTGTCCTGTCTCCTACAAGGACGTTCCCAGGTCCTAGGAGTCCAGATTAAGGCCCAGAAAGGACATTTGGGGTCAGTCTTGTCATCACACATCTCTGAAGTTGCCTCAGAGGATGAGGTCTGTGCACCCTGTCATTTTCCAGAAGAGGAAGCAGAGGCCAGAGGTGAAGGAGATATGCCCAAACAGCACTTTGAGCAGCAGAGCTGGACTCCAAGCAGGCTGCTATGCCCCAAAGTTAACAGGGCTTTCCCTGTGTCCCCCTTCAGGGGTTGGCCCCCACCCTGTGCCTACACTCTCCCTAGTGGTACTCCCGTACACCCCAGGAAGACTTACCCTCCAGTCTCTCCCCTCTGGCTCAGACCTCATGCTGCAGTCATCCCTCTGCAGAACCCAGCAAGGGCTGGTGTCCCTGCCCAGCTTCCTGACTTATTTCTATATGTCTACCCCAGACTGTGAAGTAGAACAGACCTGAGCTCACCAGCTGCCCCCTCCATGCCCCTACTCCTGGACTTCACTGGACAGAACAGGAATCTGAGGGCAAGAGAGCAGCAGTGGTTTGCTCAGTGAGGCGAGAGTCCTAGCTCCTAGGATGGTGAGTTGACTGGCAGCTCCAGAAATCTCAATCATTTCACCTCCTCCATGGAGGTCTCCCTGAGATAATTCCCCTGCATCTCTGAGCTCCTGGATTCCTTCTTTGCCCTAAATTGGGAGCACTCCTTCAGCCTGACTGTCCTGCGCCATCATTTGTTGCCATTTGGAAGACGGATGTGACAACATGGACCAGGTTTGTGAAGAAGCGACCAGCACCCTCTTGACCTCCAGTGATCAACCCTGGCACCACCTCCCTGGAGAGCAAATAGTGCCCTAGAAGAAGCCATTCTGCTGGGCTCGAGTCTCCAAAGGCTCCCCATAGGCATTTCCTCCAAGGTTCCCTTTCTCAGGGTTGGGTTGGTAGGCAGGGAGGAAGGGAGGGAGGTGGGTACATGTCTGTCAGGGCATCCCAAGGAAGGGTTATGAGGGGGTCTAGGAACTCAGATCAGCCTTTTAGTGCCTTCTCCATATCCACAATTGACGACTCCCTTTACCCCACTTCCCAGGCTGCTATTGGTGAGGTCTGGAGAGGTTCACTTACCAGAGTCCCTTTCACATACCATTTAGTCAGAATGAGAGAGGGGAACAGAGAGGACGAGGTTGCTGGGGAGGATGGAAGCTAGGTCCTTTTTCTTCCCTCCCTCCTCCTAGCCTGGACAGGCCTCAGCCTTGAGACCCAGGTAATGGATAGCACATGCCCTTGTGACCAGAGGTTAGGTTGAATTTATCCATGGGGAGAGAGCCTCTTGAGCTTTCGCTTCCCGTTTGCATCCCACCTGGGCTGAGGGATAGAGCATCAAAGGCAGGAGCATCTAGGCATTCTGAGTTCTTATCTGCTCCAACCAAGTTGTATTCTCCCAACCAACCTGCGGAGCAGATCTGTGCTGTCCCCCTCCTTCGACCAGACAAGGGAGGGCAGGTCAGGCCAGGAAAAAAGCAAGGAATCTCCCCTCCATGCCAAAGGCCCTAAGACAGCACCTGAGGATTACAGAGCCCAGGACTGATTGGGGGAGGTTTCTGGGTGGGGAGAAGAGAGAATTGCCATGGAAGCCTCCCTTGGGAATAGAAGTAGAACCTGAAGGTCAGAGGATGGAAGCAGCTGGTGCCAGGTTCCACAGTCAGTTACTGGTAGAACCAGAATTCAAATCCTGGGCTTTGGATTCCCAGTGCAGCTGGGGCTCTTGCCCCTACCGCAAAGCTCCAGGATTGTCTGCTCTGCCTCTTCTTAGTCCCCTGGTAACATTTCATACCCTTTTTTGACTTTAGCAATGGTCAGTACTTCAATCAGCAGAAGAACCTGGACCTAACAGTCTCTGTTCTCTGAAGTAAACTCAGAGAAATCCTCCTCTAATGACCTCCAGGACAGATGGGTTTCACTTAGCATGCTTTAGGAGACCCTTAATCTGAGACACTACCTTTAATCCTGGGACTTTTTACATATCTTCATATTTGGGGGATATATACTCTGTTGTGGAATGTTAATGGTTAAGAAAGCACAGATATCCCGGATTATCATTTCAAGTGAAATTGTGAACTCTGTTATCTGATGATATTTACAAACTATCCAATTCAGAAAATCCTTTCCAATGGAATAGTTAAACACATACGGAGTCCATCAAGCTGAGGGACACAGACATCCTTGGATTGTCCTCAAAGAGATTTCAGCCTGGTCCTTCGTGTAGCATCCAGCCATAAGTTTTTCTGGCTCCATTATCATGGAACCACTAGCTTTATAATAATCAACAGTATGCATTCAGCCCATTTACCTCTTTTAACCAAACTTTCAGGTGGATGTCCCCAACCCACTACCCTTGCCAGGATTTGGGAAGGAGTTGGATGCTGTTGGGCGGATTTTCCCCTAGTGGGAGGACTTCTTTCTTCCCACACTCAGCAGAACCCGTGGGCCTGGGTCTCCAGCTAGCCCAAAACCTTCTTCCCCAAGGGGACCAGAACATCCCCAGTCCCCAGCGTATGGCCCCAGGAGGAGGTCAGGAGGCTGATCAGGGCTTTGGGTGGGCCAGAGAAGCTGGCCTGGTTAGTGAAAGGCTTCCGACTGTGGAGGCTGGGGGAAGGACAACCTTGGATAACCAATTTTGTTAGCTTCTGGCTCTGTTATTGGAAGAAGAGATGTATATGCATGGAGAAAGACCCTGTAGGGTGAGGAACAGAAAGTGGCAGGGTCAACCTCTCACCTCTCCCCTCTCCCTGAAGCCGGTTTCCTAAGGCTTCCTGGGAGTGCTGACCTTCGCTGGCAGGCCTCATGCAGCCCTTTGGACCACCCTCCCTTTTGGATCCCCAGGAGAGCTCCTGGACCTCAGAAGTCACTAGCTTCCCTTGGCAATCTGGGCAGTCCCTATGGATCCAATGACTATCTATACGCTTATAACTCTCCACTCATCCTGCCTGCCCCATCTCGCATCTGACCTTCACTCTCGCATCTCCAACTGCCAGGGACACTTCTGAATGGTCCCTTTTCATCTTATGCTCACTGACATACAAAATGCACCTCCTCACCTTACCCCACCCCCAACACTAGCCTTTTGGCATCTCTGCCTGCCTCCCACCTTTCTCCACTCCACTCCATCCTCCTTCCAGCTAATAAAGCACTTTTCTTAAAGCTCAGGTCCAACTTAGAGATAACCTCTTCCCTCCCCCTCCACCCCACTCCTATGACTTCCTATTTCCTCCTGCACTAAAAGCCAAATCCCCCTTGGTATTTACACCCCTAACCCACCTCCCCTTCCTGCCCTTTCCAGTCTTCCCCCTCGCCTGGCCCCAAGATCCTCACCTCCATCCAACAGTGCCTGCCTGGAAGGGGACAGGTCACCTCTCTGCTCCCCCTGTTCCCCCTGCCTCTCCATCTCTGCCTCCTGGCTTCCATGGCCCCCCTCAAGTCTCCGCTGAAATCTCACTTTCTTCCAGGAAACCTTTCCCATTCTCTCTTCGTTCTGTTGCCTTCTCTCCATTCTCTGTCATTTCTGCTGCCTGCAGCTGGTTTGCATCCCATTGGACCACATCCCATCGAATGTAGGGACTGTCTTTGGTCTTTCTTTGTATTTTCCCACCACTTAGCACTTGCCTGGCATAAAGGAGGTACTTGCTTAATAAAGGCTTAGCGCTATACCTGTTCCCCAACCCAGCTCTTTTTGAGGTGAGGGATTTGGAAGGGATTTGTTCCCGGACCCCCGGGCAGTGGTGGGATTCAAGACCAGGTTGCCATAAACCCCACGAACTGCATGACACGACCAGTTCTAGAGCTCACCGCTGGCCTTCTCCTTCCCTGCCTAGATTTCTAGATCCACGAGCGCAGGGACAGAATACGGATTCAACCCGAGGGTTTGGCACGCAATCCACAGGTCATCTGTCAAGTCTGAAACCATTAATTAGATTGCATGTTGAAATGGAAGGAATCCATCCTGCGCCCGGGAAAACTTCCGTCTTTAAAAGGGCGTGGAGTTGGAAGGGGGGGATGGAATAGGGGGTTTCTATATTGGGAGATTATTGGCGCCTTGGATTCCCATTCAGAAAACCTGCAATCCATACTCCACTAGGGCTAGTCCGGAGTGAAAGTCTGCGCAAGGGGTGCCGTCACACACAAATCTCCACCTGTAGGAGCCCAGGTTAGTTGGGGTATTCGTCCCCCAAGGCGGAAAGGTTCTGCCCTCCCAACAGGAGTCAGCCACCATTTTTTCCCTGTCCCCCCTCTGCTTGCTCCCGTGTCTACATTGGGGGTGTCGTGCGGGGAGAAACTCCCCGAGAATATGACTCTAAATCCCAGCCCAAGGGAACTGGCTTGACTTGTAAACCTGTTTACATTCTCTGGACCTTGGCTGGCTGCTGCTGGTGCTGGTGGTGCTGTTGCTGGGGATGCTGCTGCTGCTGTTGCCAGCTTGGGTTTCCTGTCATTTCTTCCTGCTCCTGGTCTCGGCTTCCCCACATATGTCCACACTCCGGGAGTAAAGTGGTCAGAGAATAATGCAGTTTCATTCAACTGACATCTGTCAGGTGGTCATTCCTTAGGCTTTTCTGAAGCTCCTGTTGTGTGCGGGTCCCTGTTACAGTTCTCACTGCTCCCCCTCCAGCGTTCGACATCTGTAGGGCAGTCGCTGGCACCGTGAACGTGGACAGGCTCTTAGCAGGGAAGGGGAGGTCTCGGAGGAAAAACGAAGGCGAGAGAATAGTGGTGGGGGAGCCGCCACCTCCCGATTGACCTGGATGGTGCATGTGTCCGTCGCATAGCTGGTCCCCTTGGGCATACATCAAGCTTGGCACACGTTGTAGGTGGTCCGAACCTGCGGATGGTCAACGGGAGTTCCAGTGGGTGGCGGTATGTGTGCGTCTGTGGCGTGAAGGGTTCTTATATCAGACGGATGACAATGGAGTTGTGCAGAAGAAGGGGGATAGTACTTGATACTCCCTGATCACGGGAGGGATGTGTAGCTCAAGGTGTTTGAGGGAGCCCTGTCACTTTGGGGCCCTTAGACCTGGACGTCCCGGAGCCACTAAGATCTGAACGCCAAGTGATAGCGAGTTATGAACGGAGAACTGAGGGGTCAGGGGACCTCATCCCTCCCCAGTCGGAGGGAGAAGCCAAGACGTTCCCCGAGGAGTCTCTGGTCCCGCCCAGATAGAGAGGGGTTCAAGGACGCTCGTCAAGGGCTCCTGCCAGCTCAGAGGTTGAGGGACCTCTTGTCCAGGAAGGCATTCCTCTCTAAACCCCAGACTCGCCGAACAGTAGCTGAGACCCCCGTCTGGCCGTGACGGGCCCTCCCTTGAGAGTAGCTGCGCCTTCTTGGACTTCTGCCCCTGAGAACTCCAGAGGGAGCCTGTGAAAGCCAAGGTCCAGGGTTGCGAAGATGCCTGCGGCCAGGCTGTCAGGAACCGCTGAAGATTGTGCAGCTCTTGGGGCTGTCCTGCGGCTGGGGCGGAGGGGAAGGGAGGCCCAAGACTGGACTCAGTCGTCGGACCCCTGCCTGCGTCTGCTCCTGTATACAATGATACTGAGCCTTCCTCGCTGCAACATCACCGGGAAGGTCCACCCACACTGTCCGTTTCCAAGGAGATAGGGCCAGGACCTGGTGCACACAGCAAGCACTCCATAAAGGCCAGTTTCCTTCCTTCCTCCATTCCAGCATTCCAGCGCAGCTTGCCTCTGGAAGACCCCGACAGGTCGAGGGGCCAGCTCTCCGGGGCCCTGGGTTTTCCCAGGTCCCGAGCAATTGTTTTTTCCAAATTCACTACATCTCTTGAATCTTTTCCACGAAAGATCAGCACCTGAGCCTCCCCCTTGTCCTGGGGGTATCGATCTCCCGGGTATACTTTGGGGGGTGGTCGAGGTGCCTCCCCTCTCCCTCCATCGCCCTTCCTAAGGGTAGATTAATTAATGTCTGCCTTGGGAGAAATAAATTAGGGAGGGGGGAGATGCACATTGAGTCATCATAAGTGAATCTGCTTGGTGTGAGCTCACCCATTTAAGTCATGCTCTTTGCAGAGTGTATTAAAAACCAGAATCCTACAATGTGATTTGAGGTTTTTGGCATTTTCTCTATGAAAAAAATCACTTGAAGTAGAGACACACACTGACGAAAGGTAAGGGCCTGGAACAGGAACGAGTATCTGAGAGAAAACAAAAGACAAAAATGCGTTTCATTAAAAGAGATATTCAAGGGAGCTACCTTTTAGTGAAAGACAATGTAAAGCATCCAGTAAAGTCAAGAATATTTACGCACAGAACAGGATAGAATCTGAATTCGTCAATTAAAATTTCTTCCCTTAAATGAACTACAAGAGCAATCCTACATTAAAACTCTACCAGTTCTCAGAAGTAGATAGGTCCTACCATAATACAAATAAGAAAAGAAAATTCGAAAGAGAAAAATAATTTTGAAAAAGTGAGGTATAATAGACTACTAGAGATTAGGGAATGGAAATAGGACAGTGTGTACCTTTTTCTCAATTCTATATGGCACCCTGACCAAAACTGACCATGCATGAAGGCATCAGTACTTCACAAACTAAGGCAGAAAAACAGCATAAATAGAAGGCAAAGCCAAGATGGCAGAATAAAGGCATGGACTTTCCTGAGATCTCCCCCATAACCCTCCAAATAACTTTAATGACTCTAAAATCACGAGAGCAGCTGAACCCACAGAAAGAAGGAGCACATAACAATTTTAGAGCTGAAGAAAACGTAGATGGTACCCAAGAAAGGTCTCTGAGGGAAGGATGAGAGACAGTCAAGTGTAGTCTGCACCAGCACAACTTTGAGCCAAGAAAGCCAGGAACAGCCTTGGGAGCCACTGATTCAGCAGCAGCAGCAGCTTCCAAAGCTGGCAGCCCGCAGTTGGGATGGTGCTGGAAAGGATATTCCAAGGGTCCTTTTACCAGCTTTGATACAGGAGCCTGTTGCTTTGTTTATGCTCAGAGCCACACTGCAGTCCTGGGTGGCGATCCCAGGGTGAGCAGGAACACTGTCCTAGCAGAGCTTGCAGAAGCAGTCAATGCAAGACACTCCTCACAATTCCTAGGAAAGGAAAGAGTGCTTGTGGTCCCTTACTGACCAGAGCACAGTTCATGAGAGCAGTAGACACTTCTCTTTACAATCACACCCCCTTGAAAGAACTGAAAATTTCCGGATCCCTAGACTTTTCTCAGAAAAGCACTTCTCAAAACCTCGGAAGCTTGCAACTGTGTGCCTTACACCCTGGCGTCAAAGCCCTACTTTAAGAAAGAGGTACAAGTGCAAGAGACTGGCAAAATGAGTAAACAGTAGAAAAAAACTGTGACTCTTAGAAAGCGCTATGGTCACAAGGCAGATCAAAAGTATGTATCACTCAGAAAAAGACTACAGAGTCAAAGCTCCCCTATCCCAAGGCTCCAAGGAAAAGATGAATTGGTACCAGGCCATGAATTTATCTTGGATCATTGTCTTGATCAGACTAACTAAGGCTTTCCCAGCTGATCTTCCACAAGGTATTGCCATAACTGTGTGTATAGTTCTCCTGCTTCTACTCCCTTCACTCTACATTAGTGAATCAGAGACTTCCCAGATGTTTCTGGAAGCATCCTGGTGGTTATTTCTCTCAAGTGTCAGTGAGTCTATCCAGTCTGAGAGTTGTATTCAGCTCTCTCTCTCTTTGCATGCACTGGCATTGATGCACACGTATAGAGACATACATGTATGTATGTGGACATCCATGTATAAAGGGCATGAAGATGTGCATGTGTATGTGAGAGATGGCACAGTGTCCAAACCTCGATGTCTGGAGATTGGAAGACCTGACTTATAATCTGGCTTCAGACACTTGCTAGCTGCGGGACGCCAGGCAAGACATTGAACCCCTCGGCTTGGCACAGCTGCTATGAGGAGTAGACCAGGGTATTGATTATATAGGAAGCTAATATTGGTGATGCTGCAGGGAAGGCTTTGTTGAGATTGTATCATATACATTTATGGCAGACCCAGATCATTATGGTTTTGTAATTTTCCTCCACCTGCATTCAGTGGTGAATGGATAGGAGTGTAGGAGGTGGATGTTTTTCACGAATCATGTACTTCTCTCAAATTCTACCCAATGGTAAAGAGCTTGGTGCCCCAGGAGGACCAAAGCCAAGGCCGGTGTTCCCTGAGAAATGTTAGTGAGTGGCAGAGCTTTGGGGCAACGTGCTCCTGGAATGATGTGCCCTGTCCATGCCACCTTGTTCAAGTGTGGGAGGAACATCTGGAGAGTGATGTCTACCTTTGTAGAGTCTACACTGCCTTCACTTTTAAGCAAGAGGAGAGGATTGGGGAGGGGGAAGGTTTTTAAATAACCTCATTGGGAGTCTGAGTGAAGGAAGCCTGAAAAGTCAGAGTTCCCATTTCAAAAAGGAGTTCACCCCAGAAGACAAACCTGGGGAAGATCCTGGATTCAGTGCTGAAGTTTGGCAAGCCATGATCAATGATAGGACAAGGGGAAAAGAGCTGTTAGGCTGGAGATTAATATAGAGTTGTTTCACCAAGGGCTAGAGACAAAGAAGGGAGGAGAATATAACCGAGGCAGGAGGAGAACTGAAGGGGAAAGAGGGAGGTCATGGGGAGGACGAAGCTTAGGCTCGGGGCTATCCCAAGCTGGGAACTGTCCTATTGGCTCAGCTGGGGAAGGAATGAAAATGACAAGTGCTGGAGCAGCTGTGAGAAGACAGATACACTCATGCTCTGTTGGTGGAGTTGTGAATTGGCCTGATGATTGTGGCAAGAAAGCAGTCTAGATCTATGCCACAAGAAATCATTCAATGTGCATCCCCTTGATCAACTACTAGGTCAATCCCACAAGGAGATCAAAGGAAAAGGAAAAGGATCACTATGTACAAAAAAAGTTAATACATTGGCTTTTAGTGATAGCAAAGAGTTGAAAAATGACAGAGTGCCCATCAATTGGGCAGTAGCTAAACAAGTTATGGTTTGTGAAGGGAGTGGACTCCCATTGCACTAGAAGAAATGATGAGGGGGAAAGGTTTCAGACACACCTGGAAAGACTTGAATCTCTTGATACAAAGTAAAATGAGCTGAACTGGAGAACAAGGTATGCAAGGACAACAGTATTGGAAAGGTTATCCTCTTTGAAAAACTTCAGTATCTGATCAATATTATAACCAGTGATGACATACACTCTCCATCTCAGCTGATTTGCTGCTCAGAAGGAGGAGTAAAGGATGTTTGCTTTCTTTTTCTTCACTTAGGCATGACTCCAAAGGAATTTGTTTTGCATAATTATTTGTCTTTGTAAAGGGCTTACACTTTCCTGTCTTCTCAATGGTCAGGGGGCAGGAAGGAGAGAATTTAGTACTGAAAGTAAAAAGAAATTTCATAAAAACTCAGGAGAAAGGAAAGGCAGAAAAGAAAGGGAGAAAGAAAGGAGAAGAAACGCAAGATGGCAGAGGGGAAAGATGGACCTCCTCTACCTCTCCCCGCACAGCCCATAAAATACCTGTAAAAATGACTCTAAACAAATTCTAGAGCAACAGAAACTACAAAAGGATGGGGTGGAAAAGATTTGCAGCCCAAGACAGCCTGGAAGGCCAACAGGAGAGGTATATTGCACCAGGCTCAGAGCAGAGAGGAAAGGAAGGAGAGAACAGGAGGAGAGAAAGAGAGAAAAGGAAAGGAAAAGAAAGAGGAGAGGGGAATGGGAAGTCTCCTAGGATGTTGAGTATGAATAGACAGCGAAAATGTTCTCAAGTCCAACTCTGAGCTCCTTATCTCTGTTGTCTACTTGTCTGAAGATCCAGGCCCAAATGTCCCAGGAAATGATTGGGAATTTCTCATGGTGCCATACTATTAATCCAAAGCAGACATCATTTAAATCAACAGTTTGGAATCCTGTCCTAAATGATGGTTTGATTGAAAACAGGATTGGAATCTCCTTTGATAATCCTCATCTCCTGACAGAACTTTTAGCTAGAATCTGGAAGCACCTAACTTCGAAAGAGGGAAGCCTCATGGAGGCAGCTTCTGAGAGACTTTACCTTCAATGTCTGTGAGTTTCTATCCTTGGGTGTGGGCAGTTTTTCACGAATCATGTACTTCTCTCAAATTCTACCCAATGGTAAAGAGCTTGGTGCCCCAGGAGGACCAAAGCCAAGGCCGGTGTTCCCTGAGAAATGTTAGTGAGTGGCAGAGCTTTGGGGCAACGTGCTCCTGGAATGATGTGCCCTGTCCATGCCACCTTGTTCAAGTGTGGGAGGAACATCTGGAGAGTGATGTCTACCTTTGTAGAGTCTACACTGCCTTCACTTTTAAGCAAGAGGAGAGGATTGGGGAGGGGGAAGGTTTTTAAATAACCTCATTGGGAGTCTGAGTGAAGGAAGCCTGAAAAGTCAGAGTTCCCATTTCAAAAAGGAGTTCACCCCAGAAGACAAACCTGGGGAAGATCCTGGGCAGGACCAAGTAATGAACGTAACCTGAACAAGGAGTCATTGGCCCAAGAGGAAGGATAAGCATAAGGTAGGTTCTTCTCTGTGTCACTCGGTTTCCAGGGTTTCCATTCCCAGACCCAGGCCCCAGAATACTCTCCTTCCCTGAATGTGACTCTGGAATTCTCAGCCTCTCTCAAAGTGCAGACCTGCTAACTGCCTCCTTGGCTACGGGGTTCTTTATGCCAACCTGGAACCAAGGAGGAAAGCAGGATGTGCAGACTGCTGGGAGTGGAAAGAATGCTAAACATCAGGAAGATAAGGGAAGGCCTGAGGGAGTACAGGGGCAACAGAAGATCCAATCTGTGGAATGTGGGGCTGGGATAAGGGGGTCAATAGGGAGGAAAGATGGATGTCCCTTGGGCTAGTGGGTGCCATCATTTTGAGGGAGGCTGTCATTCCGCACCTGGGAATGTGAACTAAAAAGCATCAAGGCTGCTGAGCACGGTCCTGTCCACCCATACCTCACTAACAGAATCCTCGGAAGAGAGGGACCTTGGAGAGCTCCTAGGCTGAACAGCAATCTTCCCATGGGCACAGGAGATTGGGCAAGCAACTTGTAGTGTTGGGGGCCTGACTGCCTCAGAAGTCAGCTCAGAGGTGCCTTGAGCTGCAGCTGGCCCTCCCTGGTTGGTAGAGGTGCTGAAATCTACTTTCCTGTATGTAGCCCTCACCTGCTGGTGTTGGCTCTGCACCCTGGAGTTACACGGAACATGTGTTTTCCCACACTCAGAGGACAGACCTCCAGGTGTCATTAGACAGCTTGAGCCCCCTCTCTTGTTCCACACCTCTTTTTCCTTCTAGGGCGAATCACCCCCCATCCTTTCAACTGCTCGTCAGAGGGTACGCTTTCTTTCTCTCCCTATGAAATAGACCCAGAGGACCGTGCACCATGGAGCTACACAGAACATGTCTTTTCTCAGACTCCACTGAGGGGAGAACATGTACCCCCATGCACCCCTGTGCACGCTCCCAGACAGCTAGGGAGAGGTCACCAGAAGAAGGTGGGGGAGTAAGGTGGAGAATCAAGAGGAAGAGGTCAGCACTGGAGTGGTAATTCAGGGTGCGCAGTGGGGGATGTGGCAGCAGCTGGTGACAATGGAGTGTGTGACAGGTGTGACTACTGGGAAATTGGGAAGTTTTGGATGGATCGGGAAGGAATAGTTTAGATGGAGAGGAGAAGACACGTCCAGGTGCTCGTTTGGTCCAGCATGGCAGAGGGGGACTCCATAGTCAGCAGTTCACCAAGTGACTGCATAAGGTGAGGGGCATCCCAAGAATGAACCAGACCAGGAAGTGATTCAAGTGTCCAAGGAGGGGCCGAGGAGGAAAGAGCAGATAAGAGTGCACCCAAATGCCCAGATGAGCAAATGCCACAAGAGATCAGGGGTGAAGGGAGAGCCAGGGTAGGGGCTCTGGAATGAAAACTAGGCATTCCCTTCACGCATGGTTTTGAGACTGTGCTTGGCGGAGAGATCAGACTGGGGAGAGGAGTGATTCTGTGGGGGAAAGGGGGAGAAGAAAGGAGAGGCCTGGGGTCAGGGGCTCCTGGGAGGGCGCAACAAGGAGAGAAGAGGGAAACAGAGACAGAGAAGGACAGATATGAGAGATGTAGAGGGGAGAGACAGACACATAAAGATAGACAGTGGGACAGAACCAGGGACAGAAAGGGGAAGGGAAGAGCAAGGGGAGGAGGAATCAGGGAGGGAGGCAACGGGGGGTAGGAGAGAGGAGGCCACAGGAAAGAGAGTGAGAGGGGTGGGAGAGAGACAGAGACTCAGCAGGAGACAAATATGAGAGACAGAGGGAAAGGAGAGAGTCATAGGTAGGAAGACTGGAATACAGAGAAAAGGGGAAGAGCAGGAGAGGAAAGGAGAGGAGAGGGAGGGTCCTGCAGGTGGGAGTGAGATGGAGAGTGAGAGGGGAAGGAGAGGGAATGGGTGGGGGAGAGAGAGCCTAGGGTTGGACTCAGAGGAGATGCTTCAATATTTATTGTGAGAGACACAAACAGAGGGCAGAGAATGAGGTTGGGAAAAGAGACAGCCAGACAACACAGACTTCTAGACAGAGATGGAGAGATGCCAGGAAGTGAGGAGGATCAGGGCCGATAGTGGATGAAAGAATCCCCGTCCCCCCATGAACTCCATGAGCTGGAATGTCAGATGAATTCCTAGGGCCACGGCCTCTCAGGGACAAGCTCAGAGCATCAGTGTTGGACAACAGTTCTTTTAAGATGAGGAGACTGGGTATGGATCCTTGGGCTCCCTGGTCAGTCAGTCACCAGTGGGAAGTGATGCAGGACCCAAAGCCCCCTCCTCTGGGCCGTGTGAAGATTGAAGAAAACCCTCCAGCAGTGTCAAGGGGAGGGAGAGTCCTAACGTCTGCCCTTCTGTCCTGAGTAGATCCAATCCAGATCACTGGCCTCCACTGGGGGAGCTGTAACATCAGAGGAACACTGAATCTAAAATCCTGAGCTGCCTGTGAAGCCCAAGCCAGATGCTGCCTCCTGTGCCAGGCCTTTTCTGTTGTCCTGAGGTGGTCCTTTGAATATTCCTGGCTACAATGGGGTCTGGGTCCTCTGTGGGTTACATAGGAGAGCCTGGACCCCTGGACTGTGGGTAGGGTAGGAGCTTATGTCACTAGAGGGGAGAGATTGGACAAGTGTGGATGTGACAGGCCTGTAACTGGAGACCATAATGGCCTATGGGCTAGACTGATTCACCTGAGGAAACAAGGGGTGAGCCTGGAGACCTGAGAGAGCTGGCCCGGTATCTGTCAGGCTGGTCTTGGAAGGAAACATCAGATTGATTTGGGATGAAGACAGACAAGGGATAGAGCCAGTTCTGGGGATCACAGGATGCACAGGGGTCCCAGGGTACACATTGCGATGAAGAGAGTCTAGTGGACACACCTGGAGGCATTTGACAGGACACCTATTCGTCCAGAAGGCTGAAGGGATTCCCCCAAGCCCAGTCACTTAGCAAAGCCTTGATGCTGCGCACATTTGCCCAGCGCTCAGAGCTGCCCCATAGCGCCATTGGTGGCCATGGGGACCCAGTGGGGTTTCCAGTCAGACATCTGTCGTCAATGCAAGGCTGGAGCCCGGTTACATCTTGAGTGTGTTGCAAATGCAGGGAGTGTGGGGAAGTGAGGGAAGAGGGGGGATAATGGGGAGATTACTCTAGGTGAAAGGAGTGGCTCTCAGAGACTCCTACCTGGACTCTCAGGTTCTGTGACTCTCCTGGGATCAGAGGGAGTCAGTCACCAGAGAGGACTAGATGGCATCACGGGTAGAGCGTTGGGTCTGGCAGGCAGGAAACACTGAGTTCTGATACTGCCTTAGATTCTGTCCAGCATCTGGCAAATGACTGGGAATGTCACCTGGACTGTTTAAGCCATAGTTTCCTCCTTTGCACAGTGGAGATGCTAACAGCAGCAGCCTCCAAGGGATTCTGGGAGGCTGAAATGTGATAACGCCTGTGCACAATTCCCGTGGCCATCTTGAAATGTCACACAGAAAGGCTATCCTGGAGGTCCCTAGCAGGGGCTGCTGCTGCTTCTCGTTATCGTTACTGTCATTGTGGTTACAATTTGGGCCCAGGGTGGCTCAAGCCGTAGAGAGGATACTGACTCCAACTGAGTCTGGGGATGAGGATGGGCAGCCCTTGCCATGGTCCAGAAATAACAAAAGGAACCCGGCACAGTCTGCAGAGCTGTGGGCAGCTCTGCCCTGGGTGGGCATCTACTCCTGGGTATTCTTCCTGGGAGTCAGTGAGATGAGGGCACCATTCTTGTCACTCAGTGGACAGGGTTCAGTGGGGGTAAAGTGGTAGGGTGAGGAAGGGGACTGAGGGGCAGAGGATTCTGGGATTTTCAGAGAGTTCCCCCAAGTGAGACATTGTCCTTCTCAGAATGAGTTGGGTCTTACAAAGTACACCTGGTCTAGCTCTAGACTGGGAAAGGGGTCATTTTTCCAACTGCTCTGAGTGAAATCTCTTAGAGACGGCAAGGACCCTCATGCCCATCACCCTCAATGTGCACCGAGTGAAATATATAACGGAGAGGTTCGTCATTTCACAATGAGGCCCATTGATCAGCTGAGTCACAGAGAACCTGAAAGACAACAGCACAAATCATTTTCTGGGTGGCACAAGGACTGGTTGTGGGGTGATGTGGACGGAGAGCTCCTGGGTTCTGGAGCATGGACCATGTCAGTGACCAGGGATCCATATACATCATGGCATTGGAAGGTGCAGCAGCACCAGCAGCCAGGCACAGGGTGGAGGGGAGCATTTCTAACCCATTATGGTGGCTCCATCTTGGTTTTCTTGCCCTCTTCCATGCCTGAAGTTACATGGTCACATTTACCGAGGCCTCGGTGACTTCATCCTCCAGGTGTGGACTGCCATTTGCAATTCACCAGCTCCAACCAGTCCTTGGCTTTTGCCAAGGGACCTCGGAGCCAAGAAGGGTTAAGGAGAGAGGAAAGGCAAATGGAGGGGTCCATCATCCACCTCCGATGTGTCCCGGGGGAGCATTCATTGTGGACAAGTAGCACAGTGCAGTGCATAAGGACTAGAGGTCAGGGGTCTTGGGTCATGTCTGACTCCAGGTAGTCAGTCACTTGGGTGACTTTACCAAGCCCGTACCCCCACTAGTCTTCTGCATTTGGATTCTCATCAGAAGATGACCTGCCTCCTTCCAGGGTTCTGGACAGAGAGCAAGGGGCTGAGCTGGGGTCCTGGCACACCTCCCACCAGCCCACTGCCATGCCTCCAAAGGTGGAGAGCAGAGAAGGGGAAAGCAAAGTGAAGCTGGTAGGACCTTGGGCTGCATGCAGAGTGATCGTGAGCACAGGCTGCCACAGCAGGCATGGGCTGGGTCCTCCTCCAGCCTGCTGCCCTAGGTGGGAAGCATTTCTGGAATGCTGCACACGATTTTGGGACAGAAAAGAGGTGATGCAGTTGTCTATTGATGCCGGAGGAAAAGAGGAGGCCACCCTACCCAGCCCTGCCCAGCCAGACCTGACCCTTCCTTCCCAGAGGTCTTGGTCAGGAACAGATGAGAGTGGTACTATTTTCCCTGCTGGGCAAATGTTTCCTTCCCTGTCTCTCCCAGGAGGTCGTGGGACACGCAGAAAGGTTTTTCTTCTAGTCTAGCCAGGCCCCTTTCTTCACATTTTCCTGGAAAACACCCATGTACTCCCAGTGACCCATAAGGGCCAAGACACTGGCTGGCTTCTGGCTCTTTTCCCCGTGCACCCAAAACCATGTCTTCTCTCTCTGCTGCCCCTCTCCATGCCATTTTTGGGCAGCCTTAGGGAGTTCCTCTCCCTCCATGCCTTCAACATCAGGTGGGACTGAGGAAAGAGCCAAGGCAAGGGGAGGGAAGAAGCCAGGTGAGTGAAAAGACAGAAGAACCCAAGCTGGAAGTGGAGGAAAAAATGGGAGTGCCTGAGAGAGGGGGAACTAGGAAGGACATGAAAGAAGGTGTCAGGTGCTTAGAGGGTACTGGAGCAGGGATAAGGGAGCAAACCTGTGCACCATGAAGGGGAAGGAGAACCACTTGTGGGACTCCTGGGTCCAGGAGACACAGAACTCCCATGGGCAGGGCTGTGGAATCCTGGGAAGAGTCAATGGGCTTTGCTGAACTCTCTCTTGCTCCCCTGTGTTCTAAGGGAAACCTCCGTGACCAGGCTTCAAAGAGGGAAAGGCACTTGGCCACGTGGACACCAAGGTGCTGATACAAACTCTAGACCCATGTGCCAGGAGAGAAAAGGATCCGGCTCCTGGCATGTAATAGGCAAGGTCGGGCAGCCCTGGGAAATAAAGCTGTTGTTTGGGGCTCTCCCTCCTCGGAAGCCCTTTGGGGCAGGGAGAACAGGGGGTGCCCAGAAGTCTTCTCTGGGCAGGATGACAAGCATCCAGGGCAGCTGCCCAGAGGACAGCCAGCTCAGGCGTCTCAGCTCACTGCTGTCAGGGCAGGCCCACAGTGTGAATGGACTGACCTCTCCACAAGCCATACCCCAGCCAGCCAGCCAGCCAGCCAGCACTCAGAGCAGGCAGCTCTCTGTGACAGCTGGTCCTTAGTATCTTTGAGAAACCACAGTCAACCTTGCCACACAGGGCTCCCCACCTTGAGCCTGTCCTTGTAAGCTACGTTCACAGTTCTCCTCAGCAGTGTCAGGCTTTGGCCACTGGGAGAGCTGTCAGGAAGCAGGTAGGTTTTCAGTCACCTGAAAAGAAGAGGGAATGGGGGCACAGTGCCAGGCAGGGTCATGCCCCAGACTACTGTGCTACTGATGGGGCTTCAGGAATCAGGGAAAGAGCATACATGGAAAGGGAAAAGCAGGTCAGTTTGTGCATGCCCGGGTGTGTGTGTGTGTCAGTGTGTGCGTGTGTGTGTATGTGTGTATCTTTTTGTGTAGGTTCATTTTTTTGAGTGTGTGCCTGTGTGTGAATGCCTGCATGTATGGGTGTACTTGTGAATGTGTGTATGTGTGTGTTGACCTGTGTGTCTTGTGTGTCTGTGTGTCCTGTGTGTGTGTGTCGATTTGTACGTGTGTTTCTGAGTGTGTGTGTGTGTGTGTGTGTGTGTGTGCAATTGACAGGAATCCTAGGAAAACTTCCTTTCTATATTTCTTTTCACTCACTTTATTTTTATGATGCATTGATATGATTACGAATAATTGTGTATCCTTTATTGATTTTTCCTTTTTAGAAGCACTAGAGTTTTTTCTGTAGCTGCCTTTGTCCTATAACTACTTATGGCACAATTGTCTCTCCCAGAATTCAGTTGAGAGTTCAGCAGGACCATAGTGGGTAAACTTTAAAAATCTGGCTCTATTTTTAAAAATATACAAATTGCTTATTTTTAAGTTCTCAACACTCACTTCCCCAAGAACTTGAATTCAAAATTTGCTCCCCACCCTCTCCCACCCACGCCCCAGGACAGCATGTACCCCAATCACCCCTTCCTCCAGTCTGTGGTCCTTTGTATTCTACCCCCATCTCCCACCCCTCTCCTCCCTGTTTCCCTGGAGGGCAAAATAGATTTCTGTACCCCATTTCCTGTTCATCTTATTTCCCACTTACATGAAAAAAGGATTTTTAACATTGATATTTAAAGCCATTTTTAAGCCTATATTCATTTCCTCACTCCCTTCACATCCACCCTCATTGACATAACAAGCAATTCAATGTAGGTCATGCATGTGTGGTTATACAAAACACTTACATAATAGTTCCGTGGTAGAAGACTAATCACATTTCCCTCTGTCCTGTCCTGCTCTGCTCTCCATTTATTCCATCCTCTCCCTTGACTTGTCCTCCCACAATGTGAGGGGAGGGAACCTTTCTCACACACATATTTGTAAGTTCATACAAGAAAACCAACTGCATAACTGAGTAACTCAGTTCCATTGCAGAACTGTTCCCAAGACACCTCCAGGCTCCACCACCACTAGCACCACCACCAAGTAGTCAGGCCCTGGTCCGAGGTGAAGGGCCTCTCAGTGAGGGACAGGAGAGACAAATGTCAGCCCAAGTCAACAAGCACCAGGGGCACTCACGGATCATCTTCCTTTTCTCCATCCTCCACTGCCAGGCTTTTGCCCTGGGAGGCAGAAATCTTGACCCCTCTGAACCTCTCCTCATAGGTCAGGGCCACCAGAACTGCTCCCTGGGGAGTCAGGGGACCAAAGGTCCCTTTCTCGATGCTGCTCTGTGGCCCTTCACCTGGACAAAAACAGAGTGAGAGGTTCAGGGTCTCAGAATACCCATGGGCCCTAGCACAGTGTCTCTGCTTTCCCCCATGCTCAGCACAGATAGACGGAGGCAGGTAGATGATGGTGGTGGAGGTGTAGGGGGGGTTTTCCAAAGGGATTTGCCACTCATGGCTGACTATTGGGGCTCCTCTTCTTTTCTGGACATGTTCTCAGCTGGGTTCTTCCCTGGACTCTGGACCACTGCACATGGCATCAGCACAGCAGCCACTCTGTTTGCCAGGCACATCCAAGGTCCCAGAGCCCTGGAAGAAGCTGAGGGCCCTCACCTGCACGAGGGGGCCCTGCCACTCTGTGAAGCAACAGGGCTGTGGGGTATGTATGTCCCTGTGCGTAGGTACACCTAGAGATTGGGAAACAGCAATGGGAAACATAAGGGGGTTGGGGAGGTGTGGCTGTCATTCCCAACAGGCCTCAGTGATTTTCTCTCAAGCCATGCTTCTGGGGAGAGGGAGCCCCTGTTCAGTGGTGGTGGGGACCTACTCAGGAGGAGCAAGATACCTTCTCATACCCACTGTTTGTGCTAAATGTCTGCTCGAGTTGGCCAAGTTGGGAGCTGAAACAGAATCTACACTGGAGTCCACCTTTCAAAGAAACAGCAGGGAACACTCAACAGGGGCCCTGGAAGTCATGCCCAAACATTGTTTTCCCTGGGTTCTCAATGGTCCAATGTGGCTGTCCCTGAAGCATACCACTTGGGCACTGGGATGTAGGAGTGAGGAGGCCAAACTCCCTTGGGGGCTGAGATTGGAGAGGCGCCTCCTTCCTAGTGTCCCTAGTCTATCTTTCATCCCATGCAGCCTCCTATCCTTGTCCTGTGTTTTCACTTCCCCACCACTGAACTTTCTGGAAGGGACAAAGAGCCACATTGCTTCTTGTGGGACTCTCCACACAACTAACAGGTGGCACCTACTTCCCTGGCCTATCTCAGCTTGTTTCTTCCTCTGTAAAACAAAGGGCTTGGACTCCAGAGGCTCTCTGTTCTTCCTCTGTTTTCTTGGCCCCCAATTGACAGAGATGGAACCCGCGGTAGAGAGCAATGGAACCATGTTTGTGCCTTGTCCCACGGGCTTGTAATTGCAAAGAGGGCAGACTCTGACTCTCGACAGTGCCCCATCATTAAAGGACTACCTCCAGTATATATTCTGTTCTGTTAGTTTTGTGGTGAGGATCTGGAGCCTGTTGGGGCTGACCAGTAGGATGCCTGCTTGAAGCCCTCAGAATGACAGAGAGACCTTCCCATGAAGCACCCTCCCCAGGAAGCTCCCTTCATGGTTAGATAGCTCTCATTCTGCCTCCTGTTCCCTTCTCTAACCTCCACCCAAATGTCCTTGGCCTGTCTTGTGGAGTAGCCATCCACAAACAGGCTAATCCCTCCCCATACGGCTACTGTAGAAGCATCAGCCTTGGTCTCTCTTCCCCACCCCCGAACTAACTCTCTCCCCAGACTCCCCTGACCTTCGTACTCTGGGTGATTGTTTCTGGAAGCGAAGGTGTGGACAGACACAATAAGGCAGAAGTTCCTACTCCTTGGGACCCAAAGCAGGGCCAGGCCAATGTGCTTGATTGGTGGTTTATAGGGATGCCCTCAAGAGTCCCTGGTGAACCAACAGCAGCTGTGGGAGTCAGGGCAAAGGCACATCGCTATCCCTGCTACACAGGTGAGGAAACTGAGGTCCAGAGAGGGGAGAAAGTCTTGCTCAAGTGCCCTGGGGAAGTAGTCCTGAAACTGGGATTGGAAGTTCCTAGACTGCATGGCTAGAAAGGACTTTGAAGGAGCTGGGACTCCTGCTGCGAGGTGGATTGGGGTGTGTGAACAGGGTGGGTTGGCACACCTGTAAGGAACCAGATCCACTGCTCCAAGTCTCATCACTTGATCCTGTCTGCCAAACCTAGAGATCCCTTGTTCAGCAGTCTCCAGATGGAAGGAGAACCATGGTCATTCTCGGTCATCCTCCTCCCCCTTGCCTCCTGGGACAGAGCTCTCCCTGCCGTTACCACCATGCTCTCACAGTTCACACCCCCCCAGAACTGGGTTTTCCCTGTTGGATGCCAGGGCCTGGTGAATGGCTCTTCACCAGGCTGACAGCCCAAGTTGAGGCAGTGGCCAAGGACCCTGGCAGCCGTCTGGTCCAAGGTCCTCTTCTTACAGAGGAGGGCCCTGCAGTCCACAGTGTGGAGCAGAGCAGGCTCTGAACCCAGGACCTCTGACTCCAGAGCCACAATCCTTTCTACTTCCTTATGCCCCTCCCCACCCTGCCCTGCTACTGGTCCCAGGCCTCTAACACTTAAGGGATGAGAAATACAGCCCTTCTTTCCTCCCAGCATCCCTGGCAAGCAAGCCAGCCAAGTTTCTTTTGATATGAGGACACAGAGGCTCAGGGTCCTTGTTCACTGCATCATGGTCATTCAGGTACTGCAGCCTAAGTCCTCAGGGTCCCAAGGAAGGAAGGGCCTTGCATCCTCCTGGTGATCTGACTTCAGGAATGGCTGCTCCACCAGTCAGGAAAGATGGGTCGTGTCTCTGGTGAATTTCTCCTTGGTGCACAAAGTACAGCACCCGTTGACACAGCAACAGGGCTCATGTCACCTATAGGGCCCAGAAGCAAGGAAGCCTCTCCAAATGCTGACACATCGAGAAGTCCCGAGATTCCCCAAGACCCACATATACAGTAGCAGTCATGGACTGGGTAAACTCAACCTGCCCACAGTGGCAGCAGCCCCCTACATCAGGCTCTCATGGAGATAGTAGTGGTTCCGGTGCCAAGAGACCCCAAAATACACATCTTGGGACCACAGTGACAATCTCTGCATATGCCATCATCTTTACAATCCCAGAGACACAGTGAAAGGTAGTTACCCCAGAAGCATAGGGAAAGGCATGAAATATGGCTACATAATGCCACCCCACCCTGGGGCCCCTGAGTATCATACAGAACTCAGTCATACATCCTGTATACCCTACACACACACACACACACACACACACACACACACACGCAGAATTACCTTACCATGGTACTCCTTCGTTGTGTCTTAGGAAACACTCACTCAGTGTCCCCTCCCTAGGACCTACTCCCAGAAGATTGAAACCCAGGGTTTTTTATTCATTGTTGGTACTTCAAATGAAAATCCACTTTGTCAGGACAGTGGCTTCTAGGAAAAGACAAAGCAGCATATCAGAAATTCATCAAGGGGATTGACAAGTTCCCCCCACCCCAGAGAATCCCTTAGTATGCCCCCATGGCATTAAAGCAAGGAATTATGGTCTCCTGCAGCTAATCCTATTTCTGGGCAGGGGAGCTGCCCCTAACTGATTTCCTTGAAGGGAAGATGGAGTAGGTCAGTGGAGAGAGCCCACTGAGGTCTGGCCCTGGCAGCCTGCTTCTGGGGAGGGTTGCTAGGCTCACAGACTGGTAGAAGTGTAGAGTAGCCCCTGCCAGTCTGTCAGCAGAAACCTCCTTTTGCAAAGAAAGGAACCTGTTGCCCACAAGGGCAAAAAAGCCAACCTTTCCAGGAAGTGGCAGGCAGGGCTGCCAATGGACATGGCCTCCTGAGTCCTGCCTCCACTGCTTATCGAGGTCTGACACCCCAGCCCTCTGCTGGGATGAAGCGAGCTCACACAGACCTTCACCAGCTGATTCCTGCTCCTGGTAAGGGCTGTGTATAGAATAAAGCCTTAGACAATCCTGGGTGCCAGGAGACAGGGGAGGCAGATTCTTGGGCAGTTTCTCCTCAGAGGGAGCTTGGGGCTCATCTGCTCTGGCTGGGCCTCTTCACACTTCTTGCCCTTAGTCTCCAGTCCCCAGTGTCTGATGTGCAGTGGGCTATTTGCAGGCAGCTGATGGGATGGATCCTGGCTGAGGAGTTGGCTATATCCTTTCAGATAGGAAAGTGAAAGCTCTTGTTTTGCAGAGAATGACTGTGAGAGGGGAAGGGACATGGTCGAGCCAGTAGCCAGGGACTTGCCCAGGATGACCTTGCAGATTTGTTTGCATGAAGCAGCCCCTCCCTGGAGAACAAACAGGGACCTGGAAGGAGCCAGGCTCCTGGGCTGGAGTCTGCTATAGCTCCCCAAGAGTGTTTCCCCCAAGGCTACCTTCCGCAGGGTTGGGTTGGAACCCAGGGAGGGAGGAAGGAAGGGAAGTGGTTGCATCTCTGTCAGGGCATACCAAGGCAGGGCTATGACAGAGCTTAGGCTTCCAGATCAGCCCTTTGGTGCCCCCTCCCCACATTTTCCCAACTACTGAGAATAACTCAACACCTACAGAGGGCAAGGTCCCTTCTTCCCATCACCCACAGTGTTCACTGAATGAAATATTTACTGGAGAGATTCATCATGTCACACTGAGGCCCATCCATCAGCTGAGGCACAGAGATCTGAAAAACAACAGCACAAGTCAGTTACTGGGTGGCAGACGGACAGCTTATGGGGTGATGTGGATTGAAAGATTCCACGTTCTGGCACATGGAACTTGGCAGTGCCAAGGGTCACATCTACACTGTGTTCCCGGCCGCTGCAACAGCATTAGGCTGGCAAGGCAGGAGGGGACCATTTGTAACACTGGATTTCTAACCCAAGGAGAGGGAATCATAGGCAAGGGGAGAGGGCAAGGGGACAGGCCTTGTCTCTTGGAGCCCACCCAATGAGGTGGCTCTCTTCTCCTGCTTTGTCTCTCTGTCACTGCTGCATCATTCAGCTGTCCCAACACACTTTACAAGAGACCTCAAAGATCTAAACTTGAGGGCCCACCTTAGCCTGACGCAGTTAGAAGTTCTGTGGGCTGCAGTCTGTATCATGCTGAGGTCCCAGGAAGCCCACAGACATTGGGAGGGGAGGGTCATGACTAAACAGTGCCAGGTTACTGAGAGAGACAGACAGAAAAGGCCCAAAGAAATCACCCATCCATTGAACTCAGCCCATGGCTTTGACTGACAGCCCCACTCTAGACTTGAGTGTCCAAAGACAGGGAAGCCACACCAAAGGAAGCCAGGCCCACCTCCACCCAGGAGGAGACAAAAGTCACTCACTTTGTGTTTGGGCACAGACATGCACCCAAGTCTCCTCATGGTTCCCAGAAAATTGCCTGAGCCGAAGTTGGTGTGGAAGGGAAGGGAACCTGGTCATTCCCTGACCGTCTGTGACCCCTGTCAGGCCTGTCCAGCAGAACCCTCCTCAGACAGAGATGCCTTCCCCTGAGGAGGGAGGAAACAGAATGTTGCTATGATGTAACCTGTTGTGACATGGATGGTGACAAGGTGGGGAGTGAAGCAGAGACCCTGAAGGTCCTTGGTCTTCCAAGGGAGAGGAGCAAGGAACGGTGGGAAAGGAGATCTGGCCCAGGTCTTCGAAACTTGGACCAAACCCCTCCTCCACCACCCACTGTACTACCGCCCCCAGCCAGAGCAGTGCCCAGGACTGTGGGTTTCCCCTGTGGCCAGCAGGTCTACCCTCTGTCACACCAAGTCAGGTCTCAGACAACTCCCTGGGCCTCTTACAGCATCAAAGACACCCAGGATATACACAAATTTTAGGTGGAGACACACGAAATGTACCTTCAAGCAAAAGACTAACCCTCAACAGGGCAGGGAGGAAAACTACAAAGGTGGAATGCCTTTTAGGGGCTTCAGTGAAGACAACTAGCCCTCCCAGACAGGAGGGAGAGGGTGGCAAATAGTGGGGAAGATTGGATCAGGGAACAGCTCAGTTCCTCCTTCCCCTGTTGGCAACAGTACCTCATAGTACCCTCGAAAAAGTCAAGAATTGAGCCCCAGGGGTTGCCTAAGAGCTTGGGATAAACTTAGCCCTCAGCCAGGCAGCCCTAAAAGGCAGGGGGCATGTTGCAGGGGGAAGGGTGAGCAGGTTCTGGTTCTGTTCTGCGACATGGGCCCCTCTGGCAGCCAGGGTGCTTCATAACACCCAGCCAACCCCCCACCCATCCATCTCAAAATCCTCTTTCTTTTTGCCTCAAACCAAACTCAGAGTACTCCAAAGAAAACCAGTACTGTGACAGAAATCCCCAGGTCATGGCACACACTGCCCACTTCCCAGGTCCCAGACCCGCAGAAATCTCCCCGGCTGGCCCTGCGTTAAGAACCCTACTGTACCTGAAGGCAAACTTCTCTGCCTAAGGAAGGTGTTAGCCTGTCCCAAGGATTTGCCAGCTTGGCAGTTGGGTCTGTTGCTTGTCCTTACCCAGGGCAGGGCTCTGGAAGGGATTCAGTGACCCTGGGCTGAACATTTGCCTCCTCTGCCTCTATGTTCCCAGAGGAACTCAATCTGAGCTGACTTGGTAGGCAGGTCATAACACTGACCTCATGCAATGACCTCCTCACCCATTAATGCCTTTATCTCAGTCCCCAGACAAGGACCCCCAGGCTGGTCCTTGGTAGCGGCCAGGAGCAAAGCCCTTTGAGAGCAGGCCAGTCAGTCTGTGGGTAAGCACACTGTGGGCCCACCTACCACCAAGCCACACAGCGCCATAGCCCTGTACTCACCACCTTTTGTGCTTTCTGCAAAAGATCCTGGCATAGCTCTCCAGAGTCCATGAGCTCTGCCCCCATCTTCTGTGGACACCCCCTTCCTACCTGTGTGTTTGCAGTGCCCATCCACTTCAGCCCCAGACCCCAGATTTATTCTCCCCCTTCCTCCTCATGGGGACAACTGGGCATTCTCACCTACCTTCGCTTGGGGACTGTCCTTTTCTGACATCTCTGTCTCTCCAGACTTCCTGACATTCTCCCAGTTCTCCATCTCAGCTGCCTCCTAGGATTGTGGTACCTGACATGTCCCAGTCAGGTCCTTACCTGCTGAAGAACTGTATTTGCAGTTTTCGGAACCACAGTCACTGCTACTGAACACCTCTGCACAGACAGACTTGCTTGTCCTTTGTTTCCAATAAAGTTTGAATGAGACGGACATGCCAGGTCACTGAATTGCTAGGACAAGGGATAGCATCATTTAGGCAGTCTCTCCTAAAATCCCCTGTGGTGCCCCATCTCAGTGCAGGGGGTGGTCCTTAGTCCCCCAAAACCATGCCACGTGCCCCCCAGAGCTGGCAGTTCCTTACACCCTGGGGAACTTTCGCATTCAGGCCTGGAGTCAGTGTGTATGTCTGTCTCTGTCTGAGGATGGGCTGAGCTCCATCCGGAGAGGCTAACAGACAGGTCCCTAGGGTCTATGGCATCTCCAACACACTTTTGTCACCTTGAGTCATCAGAGTGGTTATCGCAGGTTGAAGTCTTGAAGGCAGCTCAAGCCAGAACATTTCTTCAACCCAGTGTTGAAGAGAAGGACTTTCCTGACCATGTGTGACCCTTGGTTATCTGGAGTCATATTCCCGAAAACAGGTGAGGTCAGTGGTTAGCTAGCAGACCCCTTATCCCTTGGAGCAGCGGAACAAAATGTACAGCATTCTTGAGCACAGATGCCTAGCCATCCCCAGGGGATCTAATATGGCTTGTGATACAGATCCAAGGACACTTCCATGTAAACGGTATTACCTTGAGGAGAGGTGCCCAAGTCTGAGTCCCATGCCCAGCTCACCTCAGATCATGGTAGGCACCACAGAGGAGAAGGCAGTGGTTCCCCATTGCCATTTTCCACCACCATGCCTCCCTGCTCCCCCGGCAGGGATGGCTCATTCCCAGGGGTGAGACTGCTGATGGTTTATTCCAGAAAAGGTATGGGTAGGGAGACCTCAGGGCAGAGCCTCCTGGTTGCAGGGCTGTTTTGCAGACCTGCACCCTGCTGGCATGGTCTCCCCAGGTGTTTCCCTCCCTCATATCCAGACTCCTCTGCCTCTTCTCTCTGCCTAAGCACCCATCACCCTGTGGGGCTGTGGAGAGCACACTGGCCTGGCATTCAGAGGCTCTGCCTTCCAGTCAGCCTGGGCCTCTGACTCCCTGAGCAATTGTCCTTTGCTGCCTGGGGCCTTCTTTCCTCATATAGAACGTGAGGCTGTTGGAGTCTCTGGCCTGCAGGGACCATCCCAGCTCTCAGTCTGTGAGAGTCCCTTCTGAGGCTCTGGGCCAGACTGGAGGCAGGGAGGACAGTTACCTGCCCTGTCCTAAGAAGTTTCTGTAGGAAACCAGTCCCTTGCTGCTGGGCTACCCTGAGTTAAACTCATGGGAATCTCCCTCCGCAACACACTCAGCTAAGACAGACTCTGTGCCTGACTCTGGGTTTGCGCTAGAACCGAATTAGGTGGTGGCCACTTCAGAGACTGCCTGTGGCCCTTGTCAGGCAGGTGCTCTTCCTCCCCCCTCCCTGCCCCCTGCCCATCTGGGCTGTGTTTGGAGCCAGGAAGAAAGGAGTGCTCCATGAAGGAGGAATGTAGATGCAGGGAGTCTAAACCAAGGCCCCAGAGCAGTCAAAGTCTCAAGCTGTGTAGCCTAGGAGGCTTTTTTTCCTGCAGCCTAGTGGGGGTGGCTCTCAGGGTCCCACGGCCCAGAGACTGGGAGTGGCAGGGGGAGAAGGGGGTGTTAAGGCCATGGAGGAGATCCCAGTAGAAGACCAAAGCATTCAAAAATTCACTATCAAAGTTCCTTATTTTTTTTGTTTTTAATTTTTTTTTTTTGGGTTTTAGAGGAAGTAATGCAAGGCAACAACCCGATATAGTTTCACTTAATATATCCTCAAAAGATTAGTACTGGTGGAAGAGGTTAGAGAGGGTCCCATGGACCCCAGGGTTGTTGTCGCACCTTATGCGGGGCTGCTGGGGTGGGTGATGGCCAATGGGGCAGAGATGGGTCCAAAGGAAGGCCAAAGGGAAGGGAGGGTAAAGATACAGGGAAAGGGGGGCAGGTGGGCAGGGGAGCAGGACGGTGTGGGACCCAGGGCTTCCATGGCCAGGATTAATCCACCCCTTGTGGCATCTGAGATGAACCATATTTCTCATCTCCTCTTTTGTTCTGTCCCACGTCCACTGGGTCATCTTTAGAATGGAGGGGCAAGGGCAGTTCATGGGGTCTTCCTTGCCTTTTCCTGGTGCTGGATATGTGGGTATCCACAGGGAGAGCTTTGGAGGGAGGATCGGCGGCTGTTGGTGGTTTGACCTCCACTGCTACTGCCAGATGTGCCAGGTTGCATTCAGATTGGGCCCCATGTCTTCGAGTGCGTCTCCTGGATCCCCGTCCCTGATGACTGTCCGGGCGGTCCTGGGAGCGTCCCTCTTGGACACCTTGTTCTATTCTCCCTTCACCAGCACCACGAATGGTTGCTCGAAGATATTCTAAGTAGGCCAGGGGCTTATTGACATCGAGCTCCACACGTGGAACGGCTCCTGTACCTTCTTCTGCTGCAAAAGCTAGTATTGTTGCAAACAGGTTAGGGACAGGCTGATTCCCCCTGACAGAGACGACTGGGGGCGGACTTCTCCCCCTTCCTTGTCCATCACTCGGATCTGGGATATCATCTCGTTGACCCTGATGTGTTCTGGGATTGTCCCTTGCTGGTGACTGTGGATCAGATTTGCCATCATGCCTTCCTTCACTCCTGTCATCAGGGGGCAATTGAAAGGATGCCAGTATAGGCTTGGCATCCACAGGAACAGGGTCTTCCTTCTGGGAGTTCATTCCCTCCCCTGCCGCAGGGATCACAGCAACAATTCAGAGCAGCCTGCCTGCCAGAATGGGTGATCTGATGTGGGAGATCACTGTCATGGCAACTCCAGTACTCTCCTGGGTTCTACATTGTGACATCCTCAGAGATCTAGCCCCCACTTGGCTCTGGGCGTCAGTGTTGCCCTGCCCACGTCTCAGGCAGGACAGTGTCATATCCATCGTCACAAAGGTGCTTAGAAAACTTCAGAAGGATGTCCCTGTTAAACACACACTCCTCTCTCCAGGTCTTCTAACATCTCATGAAAAGAGGCTGATTTTCCTTCCCCTGAGTTGTGCCTTTTGGCAGGGCTGTGACTGACCCATGGAAGGAGGGGGCAGAGCCTCTCTGGTCCCAGTCTCCTCCTGCCTCAGGTTCAGAGTTCACAAGTTATCCCTCTTAGGATAGTGGGTCAGGAAGGCTCTCAGAATCACACATTCCCTAGCTGTCCAAGTCTCTTCCCTGCTGCCTGCCTCAGTTTGCCCATCTGTGAATATGTAAAAGAAACAGCACCTCCGTCTCAGGGTGGCCGTGACAATGTCATCCTGTTTGTGATGCTTTGGGTACAGTGCCTTGCTCACAGTTGGGCTTATAAAAATGCTAGCTATCACCACGTATCACAAAGCCTCTCTGACCCAGCACACCCACTCCACCAAACCTGACACAGAATGGTTCCTCCAACCTTGGCCCGAAGCCCCTGCATGCCGACCCCCACTCCAAAGCACTGATAGGAACTTTTGTGACCCTCAGCTGCCTCTGGCTGACCCCCACATCCACAGGTTCTCCTCCCAAACACTGAAAACCCTCCATCTTCTGGGGCTCAGGTTCAGCCTCAGGTGCCTTTGTCATTCAAGGCAGTCTCAGAAATAGAAGACCTGGGCGGGAAAGGGGATTCCTCCCTGGAACCCTTCATGGCACACGAGGATGGCTGTGCCCAAGGACATCCAAGACAGGGCAAAAGCTTCTCGGGTCTTTATGCCAGCTTCCAACATGTCTTCCCACGAGGTTGAGAGGGAGTAGGAGCACTGGTCAGCTCTAGAGCTGTCCCCTCGAGATCATTTGGTCCAAGCCCCACAGGTGTCTGCTGAGGTACCTCAGGCCACCTAGAGAGAGCAAGGCACTGGCCTAGAGGTCATGTTGCAGAGCACAGATGAGCTTCCCAGTGCAGTGGTAGCCTTTGCTCTGCACCAGTGAGGCTGACTTCCCTGAGGAGGAGGAAAGGCCCAAGCAGGCTGGTTCCCTCTGGATGGGATCTTAACTACAGCCAGGGCCTTGTCATTACAACTTCTACACTTGTTGCACCCTCTTCTTCTGCCAGTCAGCCCTCCCTCCTCCCTGCCCTCTTCCAGGGTTCACCAGGGCCTCGCACATTGCCAAGGCCACTGAGTGGCCTTTCCCCCCTGCCCCACCTGGACAGCTGGAGCATCCCCCACTGACTGTCCCTTTCCTTCAAACCCTCACTGACTCCCAGTTCACTGCCCTGTCCTTCTGCCTCTCCTGGCCTCTGTGGGGGTCACTGATCCCTTCTTGTTCTGGCTCCTGCAAAGACATCTCCAGGCTCCTAGGAGCCCAGGTTAAGGGCAGAAAAGAAATTAGGGGTCGGTCTTGCCATCACGCATCTCTGAAGTTGCCTCAGAGGATGAGGTCTCTGCTTCCTGTCATTTGCCATAAGAGGAGGCAGAGGCCAGAGTTGAAGGAGATATGCCCAAACAGCTCTTTGAGCAGCAAAGCTGGACTCGAAGCAGGCTGCTCTTCCCCAAAGCCAGCACCATTTAGTCTGTATGAGAGAGGGGAAGAGAGAGGACCAGGTTATTGGGGAGGGCGGTTGCTGGATCCTTTCTCTTCCCTCCCTGTTCCTAGCCTGGACACACCTCAGCCTTGAGACCCAGATGATGGATAGCCCATGTCCTTGGTGAACTGAGACTGGGTTGAATTTATCCAAGGGGAGAGATCCTCTTGAGCTTCCCCCTCCTCTTTGCATCCCAGCAGGGTGGAGGGATGGAGTAGCAAAGGTAGGAGCATTTATACATTCTGAATTCTTGTCTGCTCCAACCAAGTTGTATTCTCCCAATCAACCTGTGGAGCAGATCCGTGTTATCCCCCTCCTTTGACAAGCCAAGGAAGGGCAGGTCAGGCCAGGAAAAAAGCAAGGTATCTCCCCTCCATACAAAAGGCCCTAAGGCAGCACCAGAGGATTGCAGAGCCCAGGACTCATTGGGGCAGGCCTCTGGCTGGGGAGGAGAGAGAATTGGCATGGAAGCCTCCCTTGAGAATAGAAGTAGAACCTGAAGGCCAGAGGGTGGAAGCAGCTGGTCCCAGTTCCACAGTCAGTTACTGGTAGAACCAGAATTCAAATTCTGGACTTTGGACTCCCAGTGCAGCTGGAGCTCTTTGCCCTACCACAAATCTGCAGGACTGTCTGTTCTTCCTAATCCCCTGGCAATATTTCATACCCTATTTTGACTTTAGCAATAGCCAGTGCTTCAATCAGAAGAAGAGCCTGGACCTAACAGTCTCTGTTCTGTGAAGTCAACTCAGGGAATCCATCCTCTAATGATCTCAAGTACAGATGGGGCTGACTTAGCATGCTTTAATCTGAGGCACTAGCTTCAATCCTGGGACTTTTTACATATCTTCATATTTTGGGGACATGTAGTATGTCATGGCATATTAATGGTCAAGAAAACACAGATATCCTGCGTCATCATTTCAACTGAAGCTGTCTTCCTCTGTCCTGGGCAGACTCAATGCAGACCACTGGCCTGCATTTGGGGAGCTCTAACCACTGAGGATCTCTGAGTATAGAATCCTGAGCTACCTGTGAAGCCCAGCCCAGGTCCTGCCTCCTTTTCCAAGCCTTTCCTGATGTCCTAAACTTGGACTTTGTAGATCCTTGTTTGTAACAGGTCTGTGTCCTCTGTGGGTTACAGAGGGGAGCCTGAACCCCTGGACTGTGGGTAGTCTAGGAGGAGATGTCACTAGAGGGGAAGTACTTGACAAGTGTGTCCAGGATAGACTGGGAACTGGAGACCATAATGGCCTATGGGCTAGGCTGAGTCACCTGAGGAAGCAAGGGCTGAGGTTGGAGACCTGAGAGAGATGGCCCTGTATCTGCAAGGCTGACCTGAGAAGGAAACATGAGACTGGTTTAGGCTGTCTTCAGCCTAAATAGCCCGGAGGAGTGCTCCTCCTTGCCCTGCCCTTGCTGGAAGGTCTCCACCAATCTTCACACAGCCTAGAGCAGGGGGCTTTGGCTCGGCCTGTCCTACCCCACTTCCCACTGGCAACTCACTGCCAGGAAGCCCAAGGAGCCCTGCCCAGCCTCCTCACCTTAAGAGAGCTTGTGTCCAACAGCCAGGGGAGAGAGTCAGGCCTGTTAGCTGAATGATGTAGGGGTCCCAGAGAACCTACAGGGCATAACTGGAGGCATCTGACAGGGCACCTAGAAGTGCAGAATGGTGAAGGGATTCATTCAAGGTCAGCCTGCTAGCAAGGACTTGATACTGGGCCCATTTGCCCAGCACTGAGAGCTGCCCCAAAGGTTCAAGGGCTACCTTGGGTCCCCAGTGGGTGTTCTGGTCAGATGTCTGGCTTGAAACCAAGGCTGGATCCAGGTTACATCTTGAGTGTGTTTTTAAGGCAGGGGAGAAGAGGGTGGATGGGGAGAATTTTCCAGGTGAAATGCATGGCTCTCAAGAGATTCCCGGCTGGACTCTCAGGTTCTGTGACTCTCCTGGGATCAGAGGGAGTCAATCACCAGAGAGGAGTAGATGGCATCATGGGTAGAGCAATGTGTCTGCCAGGCAGGAAACACCAAGTTGTGATCTTGCCTTAGATACTGACCAGCATCTGGTAAATGACTGGGAAAGTCACTTGAACTGTCTAAGCCACAGTTTCCTCCTTTGTACAGTGGAGGTGCTAACAGCACCAGGCTCCAAGGGATTCTGGGAGGCTCAAATGTGGTAACACCTGTGCAAAATTGCCATGGCCATCTTGAAATGTCCGAGAGAGGCTACCAAGGAGGCCCCTAGCAGGGACTGCTGCAGCTTCTGTTATCGTTACTGTCCTCATTGTGATTACAATTTGGGGCCCAGGTTCCTCTAGGCGTAGAGAGGATCCTGGCTTCCACTGGGTCTTGGGATGAGGATGGACAGCCCTTGTCATTGTCCAGAAAACACAGAAGGAACCCAAGACAGGTTGCAGAGCTGTGGGTGGCTTTGTCCTGGGTGGGAAACTCCTCCTGGGCTTTCTTCCTGGGAGTCAGTGAGATGACAGTGACGGTACCAGTCTGGGCACCTAGTGAACAGGGGGCAATGGGAGTAGCCTTCTGGGGTCAGGATAGCACACCGAATGTACCTTCAAGCAAAAGACTAACCCTGACCAGGGCAGGGAGTAAAACTACAAAGGTGGAATGCCCTTTAGGGGCTTCAGTGAAGAAAATTAGCCTTCCCAGAAAGGAGGGAGAGGGTGGCAAATAGTGGGGAAGATTGGATCAGGGAACAGCTCAGTTCCTCCTTCCCCTGCTGGCAACAGTACCTCATAGTATCCTTGAAAAAGTCAAGAATTGTGCCCCAGAGGTTGCCTAAGAGCTTGGGATAACCTTAGCCCTCAGCCAGGCAGCCCTAAAAGGCAGGGGCCATGTTGCAGGGGGAAGGGTGAGCAGGTTCTGGTTCTGTTCTGTGACATGGGCGCCTCTGGCACCCAGGGTGCTTCATGACACCCAGCGAAACCCCCACCCACCCATCTCAGAATCCTCTTTCTTTTTGCCTCAAACCATACTCGGAGTACTGCAAAGAAAACCAGTACTGTGACAGAAATCCCCAGGTCATGGCACACACTGCCCACTTCCCAGGTCCCAGACCTGCAGAAATCTCCCCAGCTGGCCCTGTTTTAAGTACCCTCTTGTACCTGAAGGCAAACTTCTCTGCCTAAGGAAGGTGTTAGCCTGTCCCAAGGACTTGCCAACTTGGCAGCTGGGTCTGTTGCCTGTCCTTACCCAGGGCAGGGCTCTGGAAGGGATTCAGTGACCCTGGGCTGAGCATTTGCCTCCTCTGCCTCTATGTTCCCAGAGGACCTCAATCTCAGCTGACTTGGTAGGCAGGTCATAATACTGACCTCATCCAATGACCTCCTCACCCCATTAATGCCTTCATCTCAGTCCGCAGACAAGGCCCCCCAGGCTGGTTCTTGGCAGGGGCCAGGAGCAAAGCCCTTTGAGAGCAGGCCAGTCAGTCTGTGGGTAAGCACACTGTGGGCCCACCTACCACCAAGCCACACAGCGCCACGGCCCTGTACTCATCACCCTTTGTGCTTTCTGCAGAAGATCCTGGCATAGCTCTCCAGAGTCCATGAGCTCTGCCCCCATCTTCTGTGGACACCCCCTTCCTACCTGTGTGTTTGCAGTGCACATCCACTTCAGCCCCAGACCCCAGATTTATTCTCCCCCTTCCTCCTCATGGGGACAACTGGGCATTCTCACCTACCTTCGCTTGGGGCCTGTCCTTTTCTGCCATCTCTGTCTCTCCAGACTTCCTGACATTCTCCCAGTTCTCCATCTCAGCTTCTTCCTAGGACTGTGGTACCTGACATGTCCCAGTCAGGTCCTTACCTGCTGGAGGACTGTATTTGCAGTTTTCAGAACCACAATCACTGCTACTGAACACCTCTGCACAGACAGACTTGCTTGTCCTTCGTTTCCAATAAAGTTGGAATGAGACGTACATGCCAGGTCACTGAATTGCTAGGTCAAGGGATGGCATCATTTAGGCAGTCTCTCCTAAAATCCCCTGTGGTGCCCCATCTCAGTTCAGGGGGTGGTCCTCAGTCCCCCAAAACGATGCCACATGCCCCCAGAGCTGGCAGTTCCTTACACCCTGGGGAACATTCACATTCAGGCCTGGAGTCTGTGTGTATGTCTGTCTCTGTCTGAGGATGGGCTGAGCTCCATCCGGAGAGGCTCACAGACAGGTCCCTAGGGTCTATGGCATCTCCAACACACTTTTGTCACCTTGAGTCATCAGAGTGCTTACTGCAGGTTGAAGTCTTGAAGGCAGCTCAAACCAGAACATTTCTTCATCCCAGTGTTGAAGAGAAGGACTTTCCTGACCATGTGTGACCCTTGGTTATCTGGAGTCATATTCCCGAAAACAGGTGAGGTCAGTGGTTAGCTAACAGACCCCTTATCCCTTGGAGCAGCGGAACAAAATGTACAGCATTCTTGAGCACAGATGCCTAGCCATCCCCAGGGGATCTAATATGGCTTGTGATACAGATCCATGGACACTTCCAGGTAAACGGTATTACCTTGAGGAGAGGTGCCCAAATCTGAGTCCTATGCCCAGCTCACCTCAGGTCATGGTAGGCACCACAGAGGAGAAGGCAGTGGTTCCCCATTGCCATTTTCCACCACCATGCCTCCCTGCTCCCCTGGCAGAGATGGCTCATTCCCAGGGGTGAGACTGCTGATGGTTTATTCCAGAAAAGGTATGGGTAGGGAGACCTCAGGGCAGAGCCTCCTGGTTGCAGGGCTGTTTTGCAGACCTGCACCCTGCTGGCATGGTCTCCCCAGGTGTTTCCCTCCCTCATATCCAGACTCCTCTGCCTCTTCTCTCTGCCTAAGCACCCATCACCCTGTGGGGCTGTGGAGAGCACACTGGCCTGGCATTCAGAGGCTCTGCCTTCCAGTCAGCCTGGGCCTCTGACTCCCTGAGCAATTGTCCTTTGCTGCCTGGGGCCTTCTTTCCTCATATAGAAAGTGAGGCTGTTGGAGTCTCTGGCCTGCAGGGACCATCTCAGCCCTCAGTCTCTGAGAGTCCCTTCTGAGGCTCTGGGCCAGGCTGAAGGCAGGGAGGACAGTTACCTGCCCTGTCCTGAGAAGTTTCTGTAGGAAACCAGTCCCTTGCTGCTGGGCTACCCTGATTTAAACTCATGGGAATCTCCCTCCGCAACACACTCAGCTAAGACAGACTCTGTGCCTGACTCTGGGTTTGCGCTAGAACCGGATTAGGTGCTGGCCACCTCAGAGACTACCTGTGGCCCTGGGCAGGCAGGTGCTCTTCCTCCCCCCTCCCTGCCCCCTGCCCATCTGGGCTGTGTTGGGAGCCAGGAAGAAAGGAGTGCTCCATGAAGGAGGAATCTACAGGCAGGGAGTCTAGACCAGGGCCCCAGAGCAGTCAAAGTCTCAAGCTGTGTAGCCTAGGAGGCTTTTTTTCCTGCAGCCTAGTGGGGGTGGCTCTCAGGGTCCCACGGCCCAGAGACTGGGAGTGGCAGGGGGAGAAGGGGGTGTTAAGGCCATGGAGGAGATCCCAGTAGAAGACCAACGGATTCAAAAATTCACTATCAAAGTTCCTTATTTTTTTGTTTTTAATTTTTTTTCTTTTGTTTTAGAGGACGTAATGCAAGGCAACAACCCGAGATAATTTCACTTAATATATCCTCAAAAGATTAGTATTGGTGGAAGAGGTTAGAGAGGGTCCCATGGACCCCAGGGTTGTTGTCGCACCTTATGCGGGGCTGCTGGGGTGGGTGATGGCCAATGGGGCAGAGATGGGTCCAAAGGAAGGCCAAGGGGAAGGGAGGGTAAAGATACAGGGAAAGGGGGGTGGGTGGGCAGGGCAGCAGGACGGTGGGGGACCCAGTCTTCCATGGCCAGGATTAATCCACCCCTTGTGGCATCTGAGACGAACCACATTTCTCATCTTCTCTTTTGTTCTGTCCCACGTCCACTGGGTCATCTTTAGAATGGAAGGGCAAGGGCAGTTCACGGGGTCTTGCTTGCCTTTTCCTGGTGCTGGATATGTGGGTATCCACAGGGAGAGCTTTGGAGGGAGGATCAGCGGCTGTTGGTGGTGTGACCTACACTGCTACTGCCAGATGTGCCAGGTTGCATTCAGATTGGGCCCAATGTCTTCGAGTGCGTCTCCTGGATCCCCGTCCCTGATGACTGCCCTGGCGGTCCTGGGAGCGTCCCTCTTGGACACCTTCTTCACCTCTCCCTTTGCCAGAACGACTAATGGTTGTTCGAAGATATTCTAAGTAGGCCAGGGGCTTATTGACATCGAGCTCCACATGTGGAACGGCTCCTGTACCTTCTTCTGCTGCAACATCTAGTATTGTTGTGAACAGGTTAGGGACAGCCTGATTCCCCCTGACAGAGACGACTGGGGACATACTTCTCCCCCTTCCTTGTCTATCACTCGGATCCGGGATATCATCTCGTTGACCCTGATGCGTTCTGGGATTGTCCCTTGGTGGTGACTGTGGATCAGATCTGCCATCATGCCTTCCTTCACTCCTGTCATCAGGGGGCAGTTGAAAGGATGCCAGTATAGGCTTGGCATCCACAGGAACAGGGTCTTGCTTTTGGGAGTTCATTCCCTTCCCTGCCGCAGGGCTGACAGTAACAATTCACAGCAGCCTGCCTGCCAGAATGGGTGATCTGATGTGGGAGAGCAAGGCACTGGCCTAGAGGTCATATTGCAGAGCACAGCTGAGCTTCCCAGTGCAGCGGTAGACTTTGCTCTGCACCAGTGAGGCTGACTTCCCTGAGGAGAAGGAAAGGCCCAAGCAGGCTTGTTCGCTCTGCATGGCATCTTAACCACAGCCAGGGCCTTGTCATTACAACTTCTACATTTGCTACACCTGCTTCTTCTGCCAGTCAGCCCTCCCTCCCCCCTGCCCTACTCTAGGGGTCACCAGGGCCTCGCACATTGCCAAGGCCAGTGAGTGGCCTTTACAGCCTGTTCCACCTGGACAGCTGGAGTACCCACCACTGACTCTCCCTTTCCTTCAAACCCTCACTGACTCCCAGTTCCTTGCCCTGTCCTTCTGCCTCTCCTACCCTCTGTGGGGGTCCCTGATCCCTTCTTGTCCTGGCTTCTACAGAGACAACTCCAGGCTCCTAGCAGCCCTGATTAAGGCCCAGAAATGACATTAGGGGTCAGTCTTGTCATTATCCATCTCTGGAATTGCCTCAGATGATGAGGTCTCTGCTCCCTGCCATTTTCCAGAAGAGAAAGCAGGGGCCAGAGGTGAAGGAGATATGCACAAATAGCACTTTGAATAGCATATCTGGACTCCAAGCAGGCTGCTCTGCCCCACAGCCAGCAGGGCTACCCCTGTGTCTCTCTGTAGAAGCTGGCCCCCACCCTTTTCCTGCACTCTCACTTGGGGTGATCTCCCACTTCCAAGGAAGACCTGCCCTCCAATCTCTCCCCTCTGGCTCATACCTCGTGTTGCAGTCGTCCCTCTGCAGATGCCAGAGAGAGATGGAGTCCCTGCCCAGCTTCCTGCCTTATTTCTGTGTAGCAGCTGCAGACAGAGAAGCACAACAGGCTTCAGAGTCCACCAGCCTCCGGCTCCTTGCCCCTACTTCTGTCCTACTTTGGACAGAAGGAATCTTAGGGCAACAGAGCAACAGAGGATTGCTCAGTGAGCCAAGAGTCCTGGCTCTCAAGCTGGTGACTTGACTGGCAACTCTGGAAATCTCGTTCATTTCACCTCCTCCATGGAGGTTTCCCTGCGTACCTCCCTTCCTGCTCTGACCTCCTGCCATCCTTCTTTGCTCCTGAATAGGGACATTCAATTAGCCCCACTGCCCTGTGGCATCGCATGGTACCATTGGGGACAGGGATTTGGCACCATAGACCAGGCATGTCAAGCATCGGCCAGCACCACCTTGACCGCCATTGATCACCTATTTTGATCCAGTGAGGACCGTCCAGGACCCTGACCATCAGGAACAGCTGGGAGTCCATCCCTGTGATGGCTGCTGAACCATGGAAGGAAGGAGCCCATGGCTAGGTCAGGCAGGGCCTCACCTGGAACAAGTGCTTGAGCTCTCAGGGTTCGACTGAGGGAGAGCCAGAGTGAATGAAGCCAATCTAACGGAGTACCCCATGGAGAGAAAGAATGGTCGGCAGTCTCTGCCAGTAAGGTTAATATGACTGGAAACCTACCCTCATGCAACAGCGAGGGAAAATACCTTGCCCATTTCTGTGTGGGGGGGAAAGTTTAGAAACCTTTGGCCTGGTGCAGTTCCCTTGGCAATGAGAGGAGGGTAGCCGCCCTACCCACGGTGAGCAATGGGCAGTTTGAGGACCAGCCTCTTTGTCCATCCTGGGCCACAGAAGGGGTAGGATACACAACCCAATATGGAGCCCACCCAGCCCATCTTCCTCACTGGAGTCCTATGTAGCTGGGGGTGCAGGGAAGGTGAAGTCTGCCAGCCCTCTTGATCCCGTGCTCCCTGGCCTATGGGCCCGTCTGTCCACAAAGAATCAGGAGTCCTCCTCTTGCAGATGCCCATGTAAGATTTCATCTCTCCTGCTCATTTTTCTGTAAACCTGCCAGGTGTTTGGTCACAATGAAAGATGTAGTGACCACAGACCCCAGTCTGCCCAGGCTGGGTCCCCACCTGCCAGATCAGTGGGGGTGTGTGATCAGGGTGGGCTGGGACACACGCAAAGAACAAGGTCCTCTGCTTCTCAAGCCAGGGCACTTGATCCTGTCTGGCAATCCCTAATGATCCCCTGTTCAGCAGGCCCCCGATGGAAGGAGACCCATGGTCATTCTCAGTCATCCCCCACGCCCTTGCCTCCTGGGACAGAGCTCTCCCTGCCCTTACCACTGTCCTCTCAGAGTTCATACCCCGCTACATCTGGGTTTCCCTTTTTGGTTGTCACAGCCTGGGGAAAGGCTCTTAAGCAGGCTAGCAGCCCAGGTTCCGCACTGTGGCCAGGGACCCTGGCAGCCATCTGGTCCAAGGTCCTCTTTTTACTGAGGAGGGGCCTGCAGTCCACAGTGAGCAGCAGAGCAGGCTTTGAACCCAGCACCTCTGACTCCAGAGCCAGCAGCCTTTCTCCTCCCTTATGCCCCTCTCCACCCTGCCCTGCTAGTGGTCCCATGTCTCCAACACAAGGGATGAGAAAGACAGCCCTTCTTTCCTCCCAGCATCCCTGGAAAGCAGGCCAGCCAAGTCATTCTTACAGATGAAGATACAGAGGGTCAGGGAACTTGCTGACCGCTCCATGGTCATGCAGGGACGGCAGCCCAGGTCTTCAGGGTCCCTAGGAAGGAGGGGCCTTGCACCTTCCTGGTGCCCTGGGTCCAGGGCTGACTGCTCCACCAGGCAGGAAGGATGGGCCGTGTCCCTGATGAATTTCTCACTGCGACACCCATTGGCACTGCAACAGGGCTCATGTCACCTATAGGGCCCAGAAGCAAGGAGCCCCCTCCAATTCCTCACACCCTGAGAATTACTGACATGTCTCCTGACCTGTGTACACTGTACAGGTAATGGGCTGTGTAATGTACACCTGCCCACAGGCGCAGCAGGCCTCTCCATCAGCCATTCAAGGAGATACTGGTGGTCTCTGGGGTCAGGAGGCGCCCAAAATGCATATCTGAGGACCACAGTGACATTCTCTGCATATACCAGCATCCTCACAAACCCTGAGACACAGTGAAAGGTAGTCACCCCAGAAGCAGAGGGAAAGGCATGAAATATGGTTATATTACTCCCCCTTACCCCTCCAGGTGACCTGAGTACCATACAGAACTCAGTCACACAGTCAGTAAACACAGACACACAAATACACATGCGCAGGTGTGCACACAGGCAGAATCACCTCACCAGGGCATTCCTTGGTTGTGTCTCAGGAAACACTCATTCAGTGCCCTCTCACCAGCACTTATTCATGCCAGGATATTGAAACTCAAGGTTTTATATCCATTCTTGGCAAGTCAAAGGAAAATCCACATTCTCAGGACACTGGCTTCTAGAATAAGTCAAAGCAGCATCTCAGGAATTCATAAAGGGGCTTGACAAGTTCCCCCCACTCCAGGGTAGCCCCAGCATACCCACATGGCATTAAAGTAAGGAATTATTGTCTCCTCCGGAGAAACCTATCCCTGAGCAGAAAATCTGCCCCTCGTTGATTCCCTTGAAGGGAAGGTGGGGTGGGTCAGTGGACAGGGCCCACTGAGGCCTGGCCCTGGCAGCCTGCTTCTGGGGAGGGGTCCTAGGATCACAGGTTGGCAGCGGTATAGAGCAACCCCTGCAAATCTGTCAGAAAAAACCTCCTTTTCCAACGAAAGGAACCTGATGCCCACAAGGGCAGAAAAGTCAATCTTTCCGGAAAATGCCAGGCATGGTTGCATATGGACATGGCCTCCTGAGTCCTGCCCCTACTGTTTCTTGAGGCCTGACAACCCGGCCCTGTTGGGATGCGGAAAGACCACATCGGCCTTCACCAGCTGATGCCCCCTCCTCAGAAGAACTGTCTGTTGAATAAAGCCTTGTACAGTCCTGGGTTCCAGGAGACAGGGAAGGCAGATTCTGGGGCATTCTCCTCAGACGTAGCTTTGGGCTCATCTGCTCTGGCTGGGTCTGATTCCCCACTCTTCTCTCCCCTGGGCCCCTCACCGCAGTGTCTGATGTGCAATTGGCTATGTGCAGGAAGGTGATGGGATGGACGCTGGCCGAGGGGTTGGCTGGGACCTTTCAAATCCAGCAGTGAAGGCACTTGTTTCCCAGAGAATAATTCCCCCAGAGTTGTTTACCCCAAGGCTCCATTTGTCAGGCTTAGGTTGGTAGGCATTGAGGGAGGAAGGGAGCGAAGTGGTTGTGTCTCTGTCAGGGCATCCCAAGGGAGAGCTATAAAGGTGTCAAATCAGTCCTTTGGTGACCCCTCTATGCCCACAGTTGCCAACACCCTCTACCCCAATTCCTCCTCCTGGTGAGCCCTGGAGGGGTCCACTTACCACAGACCCTTTCTAATATCATTTGCTGTGGATGAGGGATGGGAAGAGAGAGGGCCAGGTTGTTGGAGAGGACAGTGGCTAGATCCTTTTTCTTCTCCCCTTCCTCCAAGCCTGGATAGGACTCACCTTTGAATCCCTGGGAATGGATAGCCTATGCCCTTGGTGACCAGAGGCTCGGCTGAATTAATCCAGGGGGACAGACCCTCTTGGGCTTCCCCCTCCCCTTGCTGCCAAGCTGGGCCTGAGGGATGGAGCAGAATAGGCAGGAGCATGTACACCCTCTGACTTCTGGGCTGCTCCCACCAAATGATTTCCCCCCACTCATTCTGTGGAGCAGATCTGTGTTAGCCCCCTCTTTTGACAGGATGAGGAAGGGTATTTCAGACCAGGAAGCCATGAAGGAATCTCCCCTCCAGGTCAAATGCCCTAAGGCAGCACCTGAGGATTGCAGAGCCCAGGACTGATTGGGGCAGGACTCTGGGTGGGGAGGAGAGAGAATTGCCATGGAAGCCTCTCTTGGGAATAGAAGTAGAACCTGTAGGTCAGAGAGTGGAAGCAGCTGGTCCCAGGTTGCATAGTCAGTTACTGGTAGAGCCAGAATTCAAATTCTGGACTTTGGACTCCCAGTGCAGCTGGGGCTCTTTGCCCTAGGCCAAAACTCCAAGACTGTCTGCTCTGCCCCTTCCTAATCCCCTGGTAATATTTCATACCCTTTTTTGACTTTAATGATGGTCAGCGCTTGAATTAATCCATCAGAAAGAGAGCCTGGACATAACATTCTCTGTTCTCTGAAGTAAACCCGGAGAAACCCTCCTCTAATGGCCTCAAGGCCAGATGCCTCTGATGTAGCAACATGAGAAATTATCTTGAATCCTGGGACTTTTTCCATATCTTCATATTTCGTGAATATATACTGTGTTATATCATGTTAATGGTCAAGAAAACACAGAAATCCTGGGTTATCATTTCAATGGAAACTGTCAACTGTGTTATCTTATGGTATTTACAACTTATTCAATTCAGAAATTCCTTTCTCATAGAATAGTTAAACACATATGGAGTCTGTCAAGTTGAGGGACACGGACATCCTTGGATTGTCCTCAGACTGATTTCATCCTGTTCCTTGGTGTAGCATTCAGGCAGAAGTTTTTCTGGCTCCATTATCATGGAACTACTATCTTTATAAGAATCAACAGTATGCATTCAGCCTGTTTACCTGTTTGAACCAAAGTGTCAGATCAAAGTCCCGAACCCACTACACTTGGGCGGGGTGTGGAAAGGGGTTGAGTGCTGATGGGCTGATTTTCACCTAGTGGGAGGACTTCCTTCTGCCCACACTCAGCAGAACCCCTGGCCCCAACCAATCAGCCCCAACCCTTGTCCTCCAAGGGCACCAGAGCCCCAACAGGTCCCTGGTCCCAGGAAGAGGTCACAATGCCAAACAGAGCTTTGGGTGGGCCAAGGAAGCTGGCCTGGCTAGTGGGAGGCCCCTGGGTGTGGGGGGCAGGGGGAGGGCCACCTTGCATAACCAATTTTGGGAGCATCTGTCTCCGTTCTTGGAAGATGAGATGCATATCCATGGGGAATAATCCTTTTGGGTGAGGGACATAAAATGTCAGGGTCAGCACCTCAGGGGTCACCTCTTCATGGAGCCAGTTTCCTAAGGCTTCCTTTAAGTACTGACCTTCCCTGGCAGGCCTCATGCAGCCCTTTGGAGCACCCTCCCTTTTGGATCCTCAGGAGAGCTCCTGGACCTCAGAAGTCACCAGCTTCACTTGGCAATCTGGGCAGTCCCCATGGATACAATAACTGTCTATATGCTGGTGACTCTCCGCTCACCCTGCCTGCCCCATCTCTCAGCTGTCCTCCACTCTCGCATCTCCCACTGCCAGGGACACCTCTGAATGACCCCTATTCATCTTATGCTCAGTGACTTCCATAATGGATATCATCACCTTGCCCCACCCCCAACACCAGCCTTTTGGCATCTCTGCCTGCCTCCCATCTCTCTCCACTCCACTCCATCCTCCTTCCAGCTACTAAAGCACCTTTCCTAAAGCTCAGGACCAACTTAGAGATAACCTCTTCCCTCTCCCAAGCCCAGTCCAATGGCTACCAATTTCCTCCTGCACCAAAGGCCAAATCCCCTTTGTTATATAAAGCCCTTCCCACCTCCCCATCCTGCCCTTGCCAGTCTTCCCCCAGCCTCCTCCCAAGTACTCAAGCTCACCTCCATTTAACAGTGCCTGAGTGGAAGGAGACAAGTCACCTCTCTGTTCCCCCTGTCCCCCCTGCCTCTCAGTCTCTGCCTCTTGGCATGCCTGACTCCCGTCAAGTTACTGCTGAAATATCACTTCCTTCTGGAAACGTTTCTCATTCTCTGTACATTCTGGTGCCTTTTCTTCATCATCTGTCATTTCTGCTGCCTGCAGCTGTTTTGCCTCCCATTGGACCAGACCCCCTCCAGGGTAGGATCTGCCTTTGGTCTTTCTTTGTATTTCGCCACCACTTAACACTTGCCTGGCAGAAAGGAGGTACTTACTTAATGAAGGCTTAGTGACAATCCCAATTCTTTTTAAGGTGAAGGATTTGGAAAGGGTTTGCTCCAGGACACTCAGGCAGTGGTGAGATTCAAGGCCAGGTCGCCATAATCCCCTCCCACTGAATCATGATATAAGTTCCAGAGATCACTGAAGGCCCTCTCCTTCCCTGTCTAGACTTCCAGGCAGGGTGTGTGTGGGGGGTGAGGGAAGAAGGATGTAGACAGGGGATTATTCGAGGTAAAATGAGTGGCTCTCCGAGATTCCTGCCTGTACTTTCAGTTTCTGTGACTCTCCTGGGATCAGAGGCAGTCAACGACCAGCGAGGACTAGATGGCATCAAGGGTAGAACATTGGGTTTGGCACCACAGTGGGAATGACAGTGAGAGCACCAGTCTGGCCACCTAAGAAACAGAGAGCAGTGGAAGCAGCCTGGTGGGCTCAGCATAGAGACTGAGGGGCAGAAGGTTCTGGGGGTTTGAGAATTCCCCAAGGTGACACATTGTCCTCAGAATTTGTAGGGTCTTGCAAAACATACTTGGTCTAGCTCCAGGTTGTGAAAGTGGTCATTTTCCCCACTACTCTGAGTGACTCAACGCCTAGAGAGGGCAACGACCCTCCCTGCCATCACCCCTAGTGTTCTACTGATTCATATATTTAAAGGAGAGATTCATCATGTCACACTGAGGCCCATGGATCAGCTGAGGCACAGAGTACCTGAAAGACAACAGCACAAGTCAGTTTCTGGGTGGCACAAGGACTGGTTGTGGGGTGATGAGGACAAATACCTCCCACGTTCCGGCACATGGAACTTGGGAGTGCCCAGGGACACACTTGCACGATAGCACTGGCAGGTGCAAGAGCAGTAGGCTGGCATGGCAGGAGGGGGCCATTTCTAACCGCAGATTTCTCACCCAGGGAGAGGAATTCATGGGCAAGGGGAGAGGGGAGGGGGACAGGCCTGTTGTCTTGGATCCCACTCTCTCAGGTGGCTCTCTTCTGCTTTGTCTCCATCACTGTCCCATCATTCAACTGTCCCAAGTCACTTTCCAAGAGACCTCAAAGATCTAAACCAGAGGGCCCACCTTAGCCTGGGCCAGCTGGGGGGTTGGGCAGGCTGCAGTATATATCACACTGAGTCCCCAGACAGTCTCCAGACATTGGGAGGCGAGGGTCATGACTACAACAGTGCCAGATCACTGAGAGAGACAGACAGAAAAAGCCCAAAGAAATCACCCATCCATTGACCCCAGGTTATGGCTTTGCCTGAGGGTCCAGAGACAGGGAAGCCAGACCAAGGGAAGCCAGGCCCACCTCCACCCAGGAGGAGACAAAGGGCACTCCCTTTGTGCTTGGGCACAGACATGTGCCCAGGTCTCCCCATGGTTCCCAGATGATGGCCTGAGCAGAGATTGGTGCAAAAGGGAAGGGACCCTGGTCATTCCCTGAACTTGTATGACCCCTGTCAAGCCTGTGCAGGAGAATCCTCCTCAGACAGAGATGCCTTTACCTGAGGAGAGAGGAAACAGACTGTTGCCATGACATAACCAATTGTGACATGGATGGTGACAAGGTGGGGAGTGAAGCAGAGACCGTGAAGGTCCTTATTCTTCTTAGGGAGAGGAGCAAGGAAGTTTGGGCAAGGAGGTCTGACCAAGGTCTTAGAAACTTGGCCCAAACCCCTCCGATACCACCCATTGTACTATGGCCCAAAAACAGAGCAGTACCCAGGACTGTGGGTTTCTCCTGGGGACAGGAGGTCTACCCTCTGTCACCCCAAACCAGGTCTCAGACAGTTCCCTGGGCCTCTTCCAGCATCAATGACACCTAGAATCTGCAGAAATTTTAGGTGGAGACACACAGAATGCTCATTGAGACCAAAAGCCAGCCCTGACCTGGGCAGGGAGGAAACCTAGAAACCTGGAATGCCCTTTAGGGGCTTCCATGAAGACAATTAGCCCTCCCAGAAAGGAGGGAGAGGGTGGTAAATTGTGGGGAAGATTGGATCAGGGAAGAGCTAAGGCCCTCCTTCCCCTGTTGGCAACAGTACTTCATAGTCCCCTTGAACAAGTGAAGAATTGTGCCCCAGGGGTTGCCTAAGAGCTTGGGGAAATTTTAGCCCTCAGCCAGGCAGCCGTAAAAGGAAGGGGTCATGTTGCACGGGGAAGGGTGAGCAGGATCTGGTTCTGTTATGTGACATGGTCCCCTCTGGCAGCCAGGCTGCTTCATGACACCCAGCCAACACCCCACCCACCCATCTCAGAATCTTCTTTCTTATTGCCTCAAACCAGACTCAGAGGATTCCGAAGCAAACCAGTACATTGAGAGAAATTCCCGGGTCATGGCACACACTGACAACTTCCCAGGTCCCAGATCCCCAGAAATCTCCCCAGCTGGCCCTGTGTTATGAACCCTCTTGTACCTGAAGGCAAACTTCTCTGCCTAAGGAAGGTGTTAGCCTGGCCCAAGGACTTGCCAGCTTGGCAGCTGGTTTAGCTGCCTCTCCTCACCCAGGGTAGGGCTCTGTAAGGGATTAAGGGACTCTGGGATGAGCATTTGCCCCCTCTGCCTCTATGTCCCCAGAGGACCTGAATCTCAGCTGACTTGGTAGGCAGATCACAGTGGTTCCCTGATCCAATGACCTCCTCACCCCAATTAGTACCTTTAGGCCAGTCCCCAGACAAGGCCCCCCAGGCTGGCCCTTGGCAGGGGCCAGGAGTAAAGCCCTTTGTGGGCAGGCCACTCAGTCTGTGGGTAGGCACACTGTGGGCCCACCTTCCACCAAGTCACACAACCCCATGATCCTGTACTGACCACCCTTTGTGTTTTCTGCCAAAGACGCTGGCATATCCCCAGAGTCCATGAGCTCTGCCGCCATCTTCGGTGGACACCCCTATCTTCCCTGTCTTTTTGCAGTGCCTTTCCAGTCCAGCCCTAGGCCCCAGATTTTATTCTCCCCCTTTCTATTCATGGGTACAACTGGGCATACTCACCTACCTTGGCTTCGGGTCTGTCCTGTTCTCTCTGCCTCTCCAGACTTCCTGACATTCTCCCCAGTTCTCTTTCTCCACTGCCTCCTAGGACTGTGGTACCTGACATGTCCCAGTCAGGTCCTCACCTGCTGGAGGACTATATTTGCAGTTTTCAGAACCACAATCACTGCTCCTAAAAACCTCTGCACAGACAGGCTTGCTTGTCCTTCGTTTCCAATAAAGTTGGAAAGAGATGTACATGCCAGTTCACTGAATTGCTAGGTCAAGGGATGGCATCATTTAGGCAGTCTCCAGTAAAGTGCTCTGTTGTGCCAGATGTCAGTGCAGGAGGTGGCCCTGGGTTCCCCCAAACGATGCCAGGTCCTCCCCAGAGCTGAGTGTTCTTTCCGTGCATGGAACCCTCTCCATCCAGGCCTAGAGACTGTTTGTCTATCTGTCTCTCTGTCTAAGAAGGGGCTGAGCTCCATCCAGAAGCGCTCACAGCCAGGTACCTTGGGTCTATTGCATCTCCAACACACTTTGGTCACCTTGGGTCATCAGAGTGCTTACTGGAGTTTGAAGGTGTTGAAGGCAGCTCAAGTCAGGATATTTCTCCATCCCAGTCCTGAAGAAAAGGACTTTCCTGACCTGGTATTACCCTTGGTTATCTCGGGTCGTCTTCCCGAAGCCAGGGTGGGGGGCAGTGGTTAGCTAAGAGAGCCTTTATCCCTTGGAGCACCTACAAGGCAGGGGAACAGAATGTTCAGCCTTCTCGAGCAGACATGGCTAGCTATGCCCAGGGGATCCAATATGGCGTGTGATGCAGATCCAAGGACATTTCCATGAAAAATGAAATGCTGAAGTCTGCGCAGCCTGCCTACCTCACCTTAAGTCATGGTAGGTACCAGAGAGGAGAAGGCAATGGTACCCCATTTTCCCTAACCCAACCCCGATGCTTCCCTTCTCCCCTGGCCAGGATGGCTCATGCACATGAGTGAGGCTGCTGCTAACTTATTCCAGAAAGCGTGTGGGGTGGGTGACTTCTGGGGCAGAGCCTTCTGCCTTCAGGAACTGCACCCTGCTGGCATGGGTGCCCCATTGTTCACCTCCCTCAGATCCAGACTCCTTTAACTCCTCTCTCTGCCTAAACACCCATCACCCTGTGGGGCTGTGGAGAGTACAGTAGCCTGACATTCAGAGGCTCTGCCTTCCAGTGGGCCTGGACCTCTGACTCCCTGGGCAATTGGAGGGAGGGAGGATAGTTACCTGCCCTTCCCTGCCCTGAGAAGTTTCTCTAGGAAACCAGTCCCTTGCTACTCTGTTACCCTGATCTAAACTCATGGGAATCTCCCTCCCCACCACACTCAGCTAAGACAGACTCTGTTCCTGACTCTGGGTTTGCACTTGAGCCCGGGTCAGCTGGTGGCCACCTCAGAGACTGCCTGTGGCACTAGGCAGGGAGGCACTCTCCCCCCTGCTCCCTGCCCCTGTGCTTCTGGGCTGTGGTGGGAGGCAGAAAGAAAGGAGGGCTCTGTGAAGTAGGAATCTCCAGGCAGGGAATCTAGACCAGGGACCCAGACACTGTGAGTATGTGAAGGAAAAAGGGCGTGGGAGGGAGAGAAGGGGGGATGCAGACCATGTAGAAGACCGCAGTAGAAGACCAAAGGACTCACAAATTCATCATCAAAGTTCTTTACTTCTCTGTTTTTAATTTTTATTTTTATAGGAAACAATGGAAGGCAAGAACCCGATAAAATTTCACTTAGTATATCGTCAATGGGCAGTGTTTAGGGGAGAGGTTAGAGAGGGTTCCATGGAGCCCAGGGTTGTTGTGGCGTCTTTTGGGGTCTGCTGCGGTGGGTGATGGCCGAGGGGCCAGAGATGGATCCAAGAGGAAGGCCAAGGGCGAGGGAGGCTAAGGATGCGAGATAGGGGAGGGGCACAGCAGCAGGAAGGGGGGGGGGCTCCAGCGCTTCCATGGCCGGGATTAAACGACCCCTTGTGGCATCTGAGACGAACCACCTTCCTCAGCTCCTCTTTCGTTCTGTCTGCCGTCCCCTGGCTCATCTTTAGAATGGGGGGGCAAGGGCAGTTTGCGAGGTCTTCCTCTCTTTCTCCTGGTGGCGGATCTCTGAGGGGCCACGGGGAGATCTTTGGAGGGAGGATCGGTGGTTGTTGTTGCTGTGACTTTGACCCCTACTGCCAGATGTGCCAGCTTGCTTTCAGCATGGGAACCATGTCTACGAGTGCGGGTACTGGATCCATGTCCCTGATGACTGTCAGAGAGGTCCTGGGCGTGTCTCTCTTGCACACCCTGCCCACTTCTCCCTTCACCTGCATCATAAATGGTTGCTATAAGATATTCGAAGTATGCCAGGGGCTCATTGACATCGGGATCCACAGGTGGAACGGCTCCTGCACTTTCTTCTCCTGCGAGACCTAATATTGAGACACACAGGTTAGGGACAGACTGATCCCCCTGGATATAGACGACTGGGGGCAGACTTCTTCTCCCCCTGCCTTGTCCATCACTTGGATTTGGGATGCCATATCGTTGACCGTGATGCATTCTGGTACGGTCCCTTGGTGGTGGCTGTGGACCAGGTCTACCATCATGCCTCCTCTACTATTGCCATCAGGGGGCAATTGAGAGCATCTCGGCATAGGCTTGGCATCGAAAGGAGCAGTGTCCTCCTTCTGGAAGTTCATTCCCTCTGCTGCCCAAGGGCTGAGAGCATCAATTCAGATCAACATGCCAGGCACAATGGGTGATCTAATGTAAGGCCCCTCTGTCATGCCAGCCTCAGAACTCTCCTGGGTTCTGCATTGTGACATTCTTGAAGTCCGAGCCTCCACCAGTCTCTGGAACCTCAGTGTCGACCTGCCGACCTCTCAGGCAAGACTGCCATCTCCATCTTGACAAAGGTACTTAGAAAACTTCAGAAGGACGTCCCTGTTAAACACAAACTCCTCTCTTCAGGTCTTCTAGCACCTCATGAAAAGAGGTTGATTTTCCATCCCCTGAGTTGTGGCTTTTGGCAGGCCTGGGGGTGGACCAGAGAAGCTGGCATGGATAGTGGGAGGATCCTGGGTGTGGGAGGCCGGAGGAAGAACACCTTGGATAAACAATTTTGGGAGCATCTGTCTCTCTTCTTGAAAGATGAGATGGCTATTTGTAGAGAAGGTCTCTGTAGGGTGAGGTACCGAAAATGGCAGGGTCAACACCTTGGGTATCCCCTCTTTCTGGAGCCTGATTCCTAGGGCTTCTTGAAAGGGCTGACTTTCCCTGGCAGACCTCATGCAGCCCTTTGAACCACCCTCCCTTTTGGATCCTCAGGAGAGCTCAAGGACCTCAGAAGTCATCAGCCTCACTTGGCAATCCTGGCAGTCCCTATGGATTCACTGATTGTCTATATGCTGGTGACTCTCCATTCATCCTGCCTGCCCCACCTCGCAGCTGACCTCCACTCTCGCACACTCCAACTGCCAGGGAGACCTCTGAATGGCCCCTTTCCATCATAGGCTCAGTTACTTCCTAATGGACCTCATCACCTTACCCCACCCCCAACACTAGTCTTTTAGCCTGCCTCCCATCTCTCTCCACTCCACTCCATCCTCCTTCCACCTACTAAAGCACTTTTCCTAAAGCTCAGGTCCAACATTGAGATAACTTCTTCCTTCCCCTCCCCCAACCCCAAACCAATGGCTTCCTATTTCCTCCTGCACTAAAGGCCAAATTCCCTTTGGGATTTACAGCCCTTCCCTACCCCCAAACTCCTGCCCTTTCCAATCTTCCCCCTGGCCTCCCCCAAAGTACTAATGCTCACCTCCATCCAACAGTGCCTGCCTGGAAGGAGACAGGTCACCTCTCTGCTCCACCTGTCCCCCTGCCTCTCCATCTCTGCCTCCTGGCTTCCCCTTTCTCCCCTCATGTCTCCGCTGAAGTGTCACTTTCTTCAAGTAAACTTTTCCAATTCTCTTTTCATTCTGGTGCCTTCTCTCCATTATCTGTCATTTTTGCTGCCTGCAGCTGGTTTGCCTCCCATTGGACCAGACCCCCTCCAAGGCACAGACTGCCTTTCGTCTTTGCATTTCGCCCCGTTTAGCACTTGTCTCGCAGAAATTAGGTAGGTGCTTAATAAAGCCTTAGGGCCACATCTGTTCAATAACCCCATTCGTTTTGAGGCGTGTGGACCAGAGTTGGAAGGTCAAGGATCCTTGGACAGTGGTGGGATTCAAGGCCAGGTCTCCATAATCCCCACCAATTGTGTGTGACACGACCAGTTCTAGAGATCACCGCAAGGCCTCTCCTGCCCTGCCTAGACTTCCAGATCCACGCATGTAGTGACCGAGTATGGACTCAACCCGAGGGTTTGGCACGCAATCCGCAGGTCATCTGGCAAGACTGCGGAGAAAACTCTGAAAACATTAATGAGAATGCATGTTGAAATGGAAGGAATCCATCCTGCACCCTGGGAAACTTTCTTCTTTTAAAGGACGTGGAGTTGGATGGGGGAGATGGAGGAGAGGACTGCTATCTTGGGAAGTTATTGGTGCCTTGGATTCCCATTCCGAAAACCTCCAATCCCTACTCCGGTGGTGTTAGTCGCGAGTGAAAATCTGCACATGTGGTGCTGTCAGCCACAAACCCCCAGGGCTTGAAGGCATCTTAAGCCAGGATGTTTCTCCATCCCAGTCCTGAAGAAAAGGCCTTTCCTGAGAGTGTCTCACCCTTGGTTATCTCGAGTGATCTTCTCGAAGCCTGGGGGGTCAGTGTTTAGCAAACAGACCCGTTATCCCTAGGAGCAGCTACAAGGCAGGGGAACAGAATGTTCAGCCTTCTTGAGCAGACAGGGCTAGCTATCCCCAGGAGATCCAATATGGCTTGTGATACAGATCCAAGGACATTTCCATGAAAAATGAAACGCTCAAATCTGCGCAGCCTGCCGAGTTCACTTAAGTCATGGTAGGCAACAGAGAGGAGAAGGCAATGGTACCCCATTTTCCCTTCTTCAACCCCGATGTGTCACTGCTCCCTTGGCAGGGTTGGCTCATGCCCATGAGTGAGGCTGCTGCTAACTTATTCCAGAAAGGGTGAGGGGTGGGTGACTTATGGGGCAGAGACTTCTGGCTTCAGGGCTGTTTTCCAGATGTACACCCTTCTGGGTGCCACACTGTTCCTCTCCCTCAGATCCAGACTCCTCTGCCTCCTCTCTCTGCCTAAACACTCATCACGCTGTGGGGCTGTGGAGAGTACACTAGCCTGACATTTAGAGGCTCTCCCTTCCACTCCGACAGGGTCTCTGAATCCATGGGCAAATGCCCTTTGCTTCCTTGGCCCTTGTTTCCTCATGTGGAAGCTTTGGTTGTTGGAGTCTCTGGCCTGCAGGGATCTTTCCAACTGTCAGTCTCTGAGAGTCCCTTCTGAGGCTCTGGGCCAGACTGTAGGCAGGGAGGATTGTTGCCTGCCTGGCCCTGAGACGTTTTCCCAGGAAACCAGTCCCTTGCTGCTGGGCTACCCTGATCTAAACTCATGGGAATCTCCCTCCCCAACACACTCAGCTAAGACAGACTCTCTGTGCCTGACTCTGGACCTACACCTGCATGTGAGCCAGGTGGTAGCCACCACAGAGACTGCCTGTGGTCCTGCCAGGGAGGCACTCTCCTCCTTGCCCCTGCCTTCTTCCCATATGGGTTGTGGTAGGTTCCAGAAAGAAAGGAGGGCTCAGAACGACACCCGGGCCTCAGATCAGCCAAAGCCCAAGGTTTGTAGTGGAGGAGGGTTCTTTTCTTGCAACCTGGTGGGGGTGGCTCTCAGGGCCCAGGGCGCTGAGACTGGGAACATGTGGGAAGGAAAGAGGGGTTGGCAGTGGGAAAAGGGGGGGTGCAGGCCATGGAGGGGCCCCAGTAGAAGGCCGATTGACTCAAAAATTCACCACCAAAGTTCCTTATTTCTCTGATTTTAATTTTTAATATATTTTTTTTATTTTTAGAGGTAAAAATGTAAGGCAACAACCCGATCGAATTTCAAGTACTATATCCTCAATGAGCAATGATTGAGGAATAAGCGAGAGAGGGTCCCATGGAGTCCAGGTTTTTTGTGGCATTTTATAGGGGCCTGCTGGTGTGGGGGATGGCAGTGGGGTCAGATATGGGTCCAAAAGGAAGGCCAAGGGCAAGGGAGGGGAAGGATGCAGGCAAAGGGGAGGGGCAGAGAAGTAGGAAAGTGGGGGCCTCCAGGACTTCCGTGGTCGGGAATAAACTACTCTTTGTGGCATCTGTGACGAACCACCTTCCTCAGCTCTTTTGTTCTGTCCCACGTCCACTGGGTGATCTTGAGATTGGAGGAGCAAGGGCAGTTTGCGAGGTCTCCCTTGCCTTCTCCTGGTGGTGGATGTCTGGGAATCCACAAGGAGATCTTTGGAAGGAGGATCGGTGGCTGTTGGTGGTGTGACCTACACAGCTACTGCCAGATGTGCCAACCTGCTTTCAGGATGGGGACCATGTCTTCGAGTGTTGGTCCTGGATCCACGTCCCTGATGACTCTCAGGGGGGTCCTGGGAGCGTCCCCCTTGGACACCCTGTCCACTTCTCCCTTCAGTAGCACAACAAATGTTTGAAGAAGATATTTGAAGTAAGCCAGGGTCTTATTGACATTGAGCTCCGCAGGTGGAACGGCTCCTGCCCCTTCTTCTGCTGCAAGTCTTTAGAGTCGACCTGATCCCCCCTGATATAGATGACTGGGGGCGGACTTCTTCTTCCCCTGCCTTGTCCATCATTTGAATCCTGGATCCCATCTCGTTGACCCTGATGCATTCTGGAGTGGTCCCTTGTTGAGGACTTCTGCCATCATTCCTTCCTTTACTATTGTCATCAGGGGGCAATTGAGAGGGTCCCAGTATAGGCTTGGCATCCAAAGGAACAGGGTCCTCCTTCCGGGAGTTCATTCCCTCTGCTACCCAAGGGCTGAGAGCAACAATTCAAATCAACATGACAGGCACAATGGGGGATGTGATGTGGGGCCACCCTGTCATGGCGACCCCAGAACTCTCCTGGGTTCTGCATTGTGACATCCCCAAAGTCCCAGCCCCCACTTTTCTCTGGAGCCTCAGTGTTGCCCCGCCAACGTGTCAGGCAGGACAGTGCCAACTCCATCTCCACAAAGGTACTTAGAAAACTGCAGAAGGACTTCCCTATTAAACACACACTCATCTCTCCATGTCTTTTAGCACCTCATGCAAATCAGCTGATTTTTTTTCTCCCCTGCACTGTGGCTTTTGGCAGGGTTGTGACTGACCCAGTGAAGGAGGGGGCAGAGCCTCTCTGGTCCCAGATTTCTCCGGGTTCATGCTGAGAGGCTACAAGTTATCCCTCTTGGGACGGGGGTTCAGGAAGGCTCCCAGCTTCACACTCCTTAGCTGGACCTTGGCTAGCTACTGCTGCTTGTGGTGGGGGTGCTGGTGGTGCTGGCGTTGCTGGAGCTGGGGATGGTGGTGTTGCTGCTGCTGCTCCTGCTGGTGTTGCTGATGATGGTGCTGCTGCTGCTACTGCTGCCAGGTTGGGTTTCCTGGCATTTCTCCCTGCTCTTAGTCTCTGCTTCGCTTCATGTGTCCTACCTCCAGTTAAACAGTGGTCAGGAAATAACGCAGTTTCTTTCAACTGACATCTGTCAGGTGGTCACTCCTTAGGCACTTATGAAGCCCCTGCTGCGTGCGGGTCCCTGTTACAGTTCTCACCGCCACCCCTTCCGTTCTCGGCATCAGCAGGGCAATCGCTGTCACTGCGAACGTGGGCAGCCCCTTGACATGGAAGGGGAGGTCTCGGTGGAGATTGGAAGGCGAGGGAATAGTGGTGGGGGCGCCGCCTCCACCTTATTGACCTGGATGTTGCATGTGTCCCTCGCATAGATGTTCCCCTTGGGCATACACCAATCTTGGCACCTCTCGTAGGTGGTCCGAACCTGCCGATGTGTAACGGGAGTGCCATGGCGTGGAGGTGTGTGTGCGCTAGTGGTAAGGGGGATTCATACATCGGGGGCGGGGGGTAGGAGTAGGGGTGTGTAGAGAAGGGGGCAAGGTACTTGGCACTCCCTGATCACGGGAGGGATGTGTAGACCAGGTTGAGTGTGGCCTGTGGCTAGGGGAGCCTTAGACGTGGACGTCTCCGAGCCAGCAAGACCTGCACGCCAAGTGTTAGCGCGTCATTAAAGGAGAACTCAAGGGTCAGGGCACCTCATCCCTCCCCAGACGGAGGGAGGAGCCAAGACGTTCCCCGAGGAGACCCTGTTCGTGCCCAGAAAGAGAGGGGACCTAGGACGCTCCCCAAGGTCTCCTGCCAGGTCAGAGGTTGAGGGACCTCATGCCCACAAAGAGATTCCTCTCTAAACCCAATGCCCGCCCCGCAGAAGCTGAGACCATCCTCTGCGCATGACGGGCCCTCCCTTGAGAGTGGCTGCGCCTCCTTGGGCATCTACCCCTGAGAACTCCAGAGCGAGAGGAGAAGGGGGCGTAGCCTCCGGAAGCCAAGGGCCAGGGCTGCAAAGATGCTTGCAGCCAGGCTGTCAGGATCCGCTGAAGATTGTGAAGCTCTTGGGGTTGTCTTGCGGCTGGGCCCGCGGGGAAGTGTGGCCCAACACTGGACTCCCTCCTCGGAGCCCTGCCTGCATCTGCTCCTCTATGCGATGAAGCTGATCCTTCCTGGCTGCAACATCACCTGGAAAGTCTAGCCACATTGTTTACTTCCAAAGAGATCGGGCCAGGACCTGGTGCGCACAGAAGGCGCTCAATAAAGGCCACATTTCTTTTCTTCCTCCATTCCAGGGCAGCTTGCCTCTGGAAGACCCCGACGGGTAGAGGGGCCAAACTCCTGGGGCCCTGGGTTTTCGCGGGTCCCGAGCTGGTGTTTTTTCCAAGTTCACTCCACTTGTCGAAACTTCTCCACGAGAAACATCAGCACCTGAGCCTCCCCCTTGTCCCGGGAGTAACGTTCGTTAAAGGTGTCCCAGGTGTACTTTGGAGGTGGTCGAGCTGCCTTCCGTCCCCCTACATCGCCCTTCCTAAGGGGAGATCAGTTAACATCTGTGTTAGGAGAAATTAGGGAGTAGGGAGATGCACACTGAGTCACCCTAAGTGAATCTGCATGGCATGAACTCACCCATTAAAGCCATGCTCTTTGCAGAGTGTTTGAAAAACTGTAACCCAACAATGTGGTTTGGGGGTTTGGAATTTTTCACTTTCCCTGTGAAAGAAACACTTGAAGCAGAGAGACACACACTGAATAAAGGAAGGGACTGGAGTAGGAACCAGCATCTTAGACAAAAGAAAAGACAAAAATGGGTGTGATGAAAAGAGATGATCAAGGGAGCTACCTTGTACTGAAAGGAAACATAGAGCATCCAGTAAAATCAGGACTAAACATTTTTGCACAAAACAGGATAGAATCTGGATTCGCTCCTTAAAATAACTTCTCTTAAATGCACTGCAAGAGCAATCCTACAATTAAACTATATCAGTTCTCAGAAGTTGATAGATCCCACCATAATATGAATAAGAAAAGAAAATTAGAAAGATCAAAAGAATTTTACAAAAGTTCGGTACAATAGACTACTGGAGAACAGAATAGGGAATGGAAGCAGGACAGAGTGTACCTTTTTCTCAGCTCTTTATGGCACCCTGACCAAAACTGACCATGCATTAGGGCATCAAGACCTCACAAACTAGAGCAGAAAAACGTAGAAATAGATGGCAAAACCAAGATGGCAGGATGAAGGCATGGACTTTCCTGAGATCTCCCCCATAACCCTCCTAATACATTTAATGACTCTAAAGATTAAAAGAGCAGCTGAACCCACAGAAAAAGGAGCATATAACACTT